>CM077156.1:125215945-125815945 GCA_039583875.1 Platanthera guangdongensis | reverse complement strand
CGGGTCGTGGCAAGAACATAGCCTTGCCCCCTTCATACACCCTCCAAGGGATGTCGGGCTCATCCCGTAAGTTCCATTCTGCAAGGCCATTTCGCCTAACTTCTTTGAGGTACTCGCTCCTTCTATTCACTAAATTTTTATGCAAGTCTCCCTGCTCCCTCTGATGTTGAGGAATCTTTTGAACAAGCTCGCCACTCGCCACCCCTTGAGCCTGGGGTGGAAAGCTTCTTGATGATTCGCTGGATCCCGTCAAGCTGAGGCGACGAGTGGTGGAAGTCCTGAAGAAACAGGATGTCGCGTTGTGCCAACTCCGGGCAGATAATGCTTATAGTGAGCAGAGGTTGCAGGAGCTGGAGCAAGACTACATGCTACTCGCAGAACGAGGGAGGCACCACTCGGCAAGGGAGATGATGTCCTCTACCCCGGTTATGGAGAGGCTTGATGAAAACCTGCAGTCCTTCCACCAGGACCTGGACCTGGTCCGTAAGTTCCTCAATCCGTTCCGACCTCCGGGTATGGGGACGTGAAGCCGGGGTAGATCCAAGTGTGCTCGGCAATTTGTCGATTACCTATTCTTCGAGGGGAACACCACAAAGCGCGAACTCACCGACCTCATTGTCAACTTCCTTCATCCTGGCTTTGAGGCGCGCCGGCCCAGGGAGAACGAATCCATCAACACCTTCTATCGGGACGAGCTCGCCTTCCCCATCTCGCACTTCAAGGTGGGGTTGTGCTTGCCTCTCTGGCCGGAAATCCTCCAGATCCTCAAATATTTTGGTGCGGTCCCGACCCAACTAAACTCGAATGTAAACGCCATGATGGTCGCAGTCGCCTGTCTCCTCCGCCGAGAGTGGATTGAATTCAATCTCATCGTCTTCCGTAAACTCTTCACCTACCGCGTGACCAACGACGGGGTTGCCTTTCTAATGGGCTCGCACATCAAGGTTCGCGAGACTGCGAACAAGAACCATAACTGGGTTTCCAAGGTCGTGTTCATCAATGGCAACCTGGGTAACATACCCTTCTCCACCCAGCAGAAGAGCGAGGAGGTATATCGGCCCCCTATGCTATCAGGTGAAGATGTCGAAATGCACAAGTTCTTCCTGGGGAAGGACTTCGAGGTCGCCTTCCTTCAAAGGGGCCTCTACTCGCTCCTTCCGGTTCTTCCCGGCGAAGGTATAAATCCTCCCTTTATTGTGATGGGCTTGCCAATTGATAGCAATGTTTCTAACCCAAGTTATTCTCTACAGGGGAGCGGTCAATCCCCGAGCATCCGCCCTATACGGAGTGGGGACTCTACCCGGACACACTCGCGCGCGAGCAGGCAGCCGCGGCAGCTTACTGATATAAGCTGGAGTCTGGTAAACCTTCCTCCAGCAGGAAGCGACCCTGACTCGAAGGGTCCAGCTCACCTCGCCGCCCCCCTCCCCCCCCCCCCCCCACCACGCCGCCAAAAAAGATGAAGCAAGCTCTGGTGGTCTCCAAGAGGAGACAACAACAACAAATCTACATGAGCTCGCCAGAGTCCGCACCAAAAGGATCCCCAGAGAGCTCGCACAAAGGTTCGGCAGAGAAAGATCAAGGGGATTGCGAGGCCCCCGCTTCCACATCCACCGAGAAGCCCACGGCCCTCGAGTCGGGCTTGCCGAAAAGCCACCCTCTCTTCGACATCGGGGGAGATCAAAGGATTCGGTCGGTGAGTTGTCGGTCTGATGGGATGAGCAGGCTCATAGGGTCTCCATCTCATCCCTCTATCCATACTGGTCAGGTAACAAACCCACAATTGGGCATGCCTATGCGCTCGGCTTCGGCCTGTACGAGCGCGATGATGTCGAGGCCTAAAAGGGAATGACCCTGCGCTAGCTCGGTCATGAGGGCTTGCAAGCCCAGATGCGGGCCCTGGAGATGCATCACATGGTGGTACTCCGCGGCTTCAACCTTAACCACCTTTTGCTAAAAACTGACCAGGATCGCGACGTCATGATGGACAACGTCGTAGACCTGGAAAGGCGATTAGGAATCACTGAGAACCTTCTCGCCAAAGCCGCCAGCGGGATGGTAAGTGGCGGCTATCCCCTTTCTCTTTTCACTTGGGATTTTTCTCACCTGCATGTTTCTTCTTACCTTTCCTTACTTCGCAGGATGCCACATCCGATAGCGAGCTGCGAGCTCGCGTCGCCGAGCTGGAGGGGGAGAACAAAAGGCTGAGGGAGGAGAACAAAGGGCTACGGTGTAACATCCCTCAGATAACTAGACCCCCTAGGAGTGGTTTTGTCATGACTGGGTCATGACAAAATCTTAGGAAGACCAAGTGAACCTAGGAATGTAGGTGAGATCTCTATGGTCTACAAATAGTAGATTTCTAAACACTAGGTTAGGATGATCATGGGACTTCACCATGATTACAAGACCTCACCACAACCTCACCAACCTGTTAGAGGGTCCATTAGAGCCATAGGGACCCACTAGGGTCAACTAAAATGGTCAAGTTGACCAAAGTCAACTCAAACCCTAACTAGGTAAAACTAGGCTCATATAAGGTCAACTGACCTCCCCTTGGCCAAAGGGACCCACCTAGACCTTCGCAAGCCCTAAGGGAGGCCAATGGGTCACCAAGGTCCCATTGGGGTCCCATTGGGGTCAACCAAAGAGGCTAAGTTGACACAAGTCAACCCTAGCCCCAAAAAGGTCAAAGTGTCATAACTAAGGGTCAAGTAACCCCCAAGATGCCCAACCAACCCTACCTAGGTCTTCCTAGACATATGTGGAAGTCAATGAGTCACCAAGACCCCTTGGGGTCAACCCAAATGATCATGTTGACCAAAGTCAACTCTAGCCCTGATTTGGTCAAAGTACCTTTCCTAAGGGTCAAGTGACCCCCAAAGTTCCAAGACAACCCTACCCAGCCCAACCAAAACCCTAGGGGAGGCCAATGGGTCACCAAGGACCCATTTGGGTCAACCCAAAAGGTCAAAATGACCAAGGTCAACCCTAGTCTAGTTTAGGTCAACTTAGCCCAAATGGGCTAACCCAAGCTCAAGCCCTCTTTCATTTTGGCTAACCACCTCTTAACTATGGATGATAGGATTTAGTGGGCTGCAAATAGCTTAAAAGGATGACCAAGTCAGCCTTGGTGACTAGGAGAGAGAGAGAACTCCACCTCACCCTTAATGGAGGAAAGAGAAAGAGGGAGGAAGAAGCCATTCATGGCTTAGGGAGGCCAAAGGCCACCTTTGATGGCTGGATTCAACTCCTCTGGGGAAGAGGAGGAGTTTCCAACCATTTTCTGGCCACTCCAAGCCAGGTTCACCCCCCCACCCACTCCACCCCTTGGTCGAAAACTCCATTGAAGGCCATTAATAGCCACCGGTGCTTGGCCCTCCCTCTTCCCCCTTTGATGGTCTTAAAGGCATCACTGGACTCTGGGGAGTCATTTACATACTTCACCTGAAGGATACGAGCCAAACCACTATGTTGTTGCAGAAACCCGATCGGCGGCACCACCACCATGGCAACCCGGCAATCGGCTCGACTCCAGACCACCACAAAGGTCCTCCCCTTCTTCTCTCTTTATGGGTAGATCTTAGGAATCAATAGGGACAAGAATCGGGCTCAATTAAGTCCAATCGGGTGAAGAAAATTTCTGATTTTTGGGTGAATTTCAACCCGTCGGGATCGCCGGAAATGGCCCCTCCGGCGGCTGTGCCGCCGCTTGGCGATAACCACCACCTTGACGGAGGTGGTGGTGGTGGCCGGCCGGGGAGGTGGTTGGATCGCCGGTGGCAGCGCTTGGGAGGTGCTCGAGGAAGATGCAATCGGGGTCGTCGGCTGGAGGTAGAAGATGACCTAGAGCCGTCCGATCTGCGTCAAGATTCGTGCGCTACTGATTTAGATCTAAGGAATTTAATTAATTTCATTTCATAGATTTTGTCACAGAAAATACTATTAATGTTTTTAATTATTAAAAATACCTAGAGACCTCTAGTGAAAAAATGGTAAACATCAAAGTTGTAGCCCTAGGGGGTACTTTAATTTAAAATTGGTTTGAACCATTTTGGATGTCTGGTTTGACCAGGGCACTCATTTTGGTGGGGTCTATACCTAGTGTTAGTTAGAGACTAAAATGAGTGCCCCCACTTCATCCCTTGTCCAAATGACCTAAAATCTGTACATGGAGTCATTCTAACCTATACCTAGGTCCTGTCCAAAAATGGGAATTTTTGGAGATACTTTTTTTATAGATTTTGGAAAAATTTAATAAATCATGTACAAATTAATTAGGTGTCTCAAACACCTCAAAAACTCCCAAAATTTTGGTGGGTGATCTTGGGGAATATTATAAGGCTCTGGTAAAAATTTCACCCCTTTTAGGGTTTAATTTGATAGGGAAATGGTGTAGCCTAAGGTTGACCCTTTTAGGTCAAATTAGGACTAAGTGTCCTAAGTGCTCTTGAGTTGGCCAACCTCACCCAAAGGTGATGGATCTTGGCACTCAGCTATATTAGCATACAAAATAGCCCCTCCACTGTTATTGGGTGGAAGTTGAAGGGTAGAGCCCTAGGACACTAGGGTAGGTCCTATGTGTGCAAACCTAGGGTTAGAAGGTCATGGGGTCAAGTGACCTTGAAATGACTTGAAACTTGGTGGAGAGGACTTTAGTGTTGTCAAGGTCCTCTGATAAAAATATCATGAGATTTAGAGGCTGATAAGATCCCCAAAATCCTAACCCTAGTTTAGGGCACAAACCTTATATATGTAAAATAGGCCATCAAGACCTTATGCAAAGTTGTGAAACTTGGGTAGTGTAGTCATAGGGTAAATATGAGCCCTGCTAATTTTATTGTAATTTTTGGAACAACAATTTTAGTACCCCCTTAGTAATATATGAATTTGCCCTTGATAGTCATTTGTTTATTATAATCTCACTGTTCATTAGAAAATCATGTAAATTGGGCAGAGGGCGTTTTGGGTAATTTACTCATACCTGAATTTTATTATAATTTTTAGAAGTATATTATCAGTACTTACTTCACAAGCTTACAATTATGCAATTATGTTCAAAAATAGATTCAGAGCTCAATGATGGTTATAAAATTGTGAAACTTATGCAAAAATGCACTTAAGTCATTATGCTCATGATGAAATTTTATCATAATTTTTAGATGAATATTTTCAGTAGTTGTTTCATTGATTTATGGAAGAGAGTTATTGATCAAAATTAAAATTAGAGTTTATTATTTAATGAAAAATTTGGAAACTTGATCAGGAGTGTTTGTAGGACATTTCAGTCTTGCATGAATTTTCTCATAATTTTTGGATGTCTATTTGCACCACTTGTTTCTTTAATTGATAAATATGTGTTTACCTTTAAAATTTTGGATCAGAGGCCTAAACCTTCCAAAAAATTTGAAAGATTTGAATTTATTGTCTATTAGTTGCCTAATATTTATCATAATTTTGTGGAGCATTTTGTATGAATATAAAAGCCGCTTCATATTCAAAACTAGTGCATTTGGATTTTTAGGAAAAATAAATAAAATATTTGTTTAATTAGGAAAATTCCAAGTTTCTTGATTTAGACTAAATATGTCATGATAGGCCCCCATTAATTATCTTAGGATTATTGGATGAAAATTTGGAGTACCTCCTATCATGTACATCATATAGCTTAGGTTGGTCTGCATTTAGTAAAACTGCAGAAAATGTGACGACATTTGAATAGGGCATATGGGCTGGGGTTAGTAGTTGCTGGTTTGGGTAAAATGAAATTGAGCTCATCATTGGAAGTTGGGATGAGTAGAGTGTTGGGTCTACTAGGTTTAGCTGGTGCTCGGGATCGACGAAAGATTGTCTTTCATGTAGAGGGAGAGAGAGGGTCAAATCACACTAGGGTTAGATCCAGAGTAATATAAAAGGGATCGGGAACCGGGTATTGACCAATAATAGTAAGTGTCTTGCGAAAGGGAGCTTTGGACTTCAGCCCATTGTAGTTCCTAGTGCCCTCGAGAACCCTTCACAGGGTATGCCTTGGGCAGTCCTGGGCTAACCTAAACTATAGACAAAATAAACTGCAAGAGTAAGTAGTATAACTAGGGATTCACTTTCACTCACCTCGATGTATCAGGATGATAGGTTGGGTCACTCGGGCAGTAGGCTCGGTGGTTTTGATGATGGGCAAGTTGGCCCGACGAGCTTTGGCTCGGTTGTCGATTGTGACAGACGGGATGGTCCGGGGAGCTTTGGCTCGTTTGTCGATTGTCACGGACGGGATGGTCCGGGGAGCTTTGGCTCGGTAGCTTATATATAAGGTTGCATGTGCATAAAGTATAAGGTGGTGGGTATTCTGTATTGGAGGATCAATGCACCGACGCCAATACGTTGGCTCGGCAAGTGTGGTTTTGCACTTCGCCAAGATAAGTCCGGTGGACTTGCCGGTAAAGAGTACGCAGGAGATCCGCTTAGTGCACCAACATTGAGGCGTATGATAGGTCTGACTGGTAGTGCAATTACCGGTTTAGAGGTGGGCGAGGCCCAACCCACCGCTTCTGTTTGCCACTATGGAGGTATCCTGGGAGGTTAGGCTCTAGAAAAGGGGGAATAAAGGTTTGTGTACACAGAATCGAGTGGGTGTGTTGAACTTGCATGATTCATGGCATAACATAACATAACATAGCATAAATCATTGCATTTAAATCTGACACCTATTGTATAAGTGGTATGTGACGTTTTATGTAATAGGCCCTACAAAACGACCCCTTAGTTTATAAGCTTGTGTGAGCATGCTTATAAGTTAAGGTTAATATTATTTGGATATATATTGCTTGCTTGAGAATCGTATGGGACTTTTTATACGATGGGAGTTTTCAAAAGATCTCTTAACTTATAAGTTTGTATGGACATTCATATAAGTTAAGGTTACTTGTTTCTTATTTTACCTTTCATTTACTACTGCTTATATATACTTGTTCTGTTTATATACTCATGCTGGAATAGTTCCACTATCACCTGGTTGTTCATTCTCCACCTTCAGAGCTTCCCTTTTCTCCTCTCCGCATGGTGCCTAGGGGCCATGGGGGAGGGGTAGGGGATGATAGGACTTAGTCTTTTAGACTAACGGTTTTTGGTCCAAATCATTTTAGGGGATCGTGGAGCCCAGCATGGAGGAGCAGCCCCAAAGGTCGGCACGCTTAGAGATGGGGCAGTCTAGTACCGGAGTTCAGACATCTGGGACTGTGAGTCCCGATCACTAGTAGTTTTTTTAGTTTTGCATCCGCGATGAGAAACATGTAGTGAGGACATTGATGTATCGGGCGAGAGCCCTAATTTCAGTACCTTTATTATTAATACTAAGGACTCTCCCTTCGTGGAGATTATTTTTATATTTGTGATCTCTCTGTACATGTGTTTCATTTACTCTCTTGCTACCATTTTCTATGATCGATATGACCGGCAGGGTCGGTGTTTTGTAGTGACGACCTTCCCGGGTGTGGAAGTGTCACCGCAAAGCGGCGATTCTAGGCCTAAGACCCCGTGGTTTAAAAAGAAAAAAAGGGGGTCTTACTTCCGGAGCGAGATAATCTGGCAGACGGAGATCTTCTTCCCTCAGTTCAGCAGTGAGCCGAGCATTCCCCCAAGTGGCCAAAAATCTTCAGTGAGGCCGAGGTCACCGAGAAGCTGCGGATTAACTCCATCAGCAATGTCGAGTACTCCCTAAAGATCATGAAAGACACGCAGGTGCTGGTGGAGGGTTGTGAGGAGGTATCGGTCAGGGAGCTGATGTTGGACCTTCTCCTTACCCCCCCCCCCCCTGGTGAGAAGGAAGTGAGCTTTGACTCGTTGTTTGACGGGGTGCCGGGGTTCAAGGATAACCGATCTAGGGGGGAGGGCGAGAACTAGCTCGCCAGCTTTTCTCTTTTTTGTACTTTTATAATTCCCCCCCGCCCCCCCTCTTTTTGTAATCTCAACGAGGCGAGCTCCTTCTTTTGTAACAACATTCACCTTATTGAAAAGGAACTTACCATATTTCTTCTATTTTTCTTTTCCCTTTTTTGTTCTCATCATATTGTACTCGCACGGGAGTCGCCCCCCTTTGTTGGGCGACCGCGATAGGATAGCACTCGCCGTTAGAATGCACTTTAGGATTCGCGCCTGTAAGACCTTGAGAGCTCGCCGTCCCTTAGACAATCAGGAGGCAGGATACTCGTCGCTCTAGGCTCGCGGTAACCCTGCTTGCCCGTGAGTTCTCCTTCTCTTAGAGGCTTGGAAGAAGTTAAATTTCCCAAGTAAAATCTCAGGGGGATGGAATGTACTCGTCGTGAATCGGCTCGCCTCACCTTCCTTGGTAGAGGCCGAGATCTCAGCTTGCCATGGTCGGCTCGCCCTAGAATTTTCGGGCCCAACCCTTTGTCATCCTTGTGATCTTTCCTTTCAGAATCCAAGTACCTGGAGCCCGATCTTAAGGTCAACCATATCCACCGGGGATCCCGACCCTGCCAATGAGATGGAAACCTAACAGTGGGGGCATATCAGGGCTTAGCTCCCTAGAAAGAATACTTCCCTTCGGCCAACCTCCGGGCGCTTCCACTAGCCCAATCAGCTAGGTGAGAGCCTGACGGCGGGTGTTGAGCATCAACCGGACTCAGCTGCAGGGTCATAACGACGTTACTCGAGGATCTCGGCACAGTCAGCTAGGTGGAAGACTGGCAGCAGGAGTGTCTCGGGACCTAACCCCAGAGCAAGAATACTTCCCTTTATCCAACCTCCGGGCGCTACAACCGACCCAATCCGCTAGGTGAGAGCCTGACGGTGGGTTTTGAGCATCAACCGAACTCAGCTCTAAGGTTATAAATACGTCACTCTAGGATCCCAGCCTTGCCAGCTAGGTGGAAGCCTGGCAGCGGGAGCGTTTCGGGACATAACCCCAAAGCAAGAATACTGTTGGGTACATTGGTTTAAATGTACCTGATTTGAAGAAGCCTCGCCCAACTCAATGATATACATCAAAATGTATTTGATGTATTTTGAGTTACTTGTGCAGGTTAAGTATTTGCAGGACTGAAGCAAAAAGTTTCTAAGTCCATGTGTCGACACCCAGAGGGAAAGTGTCGACACTTAAGAAGACTTGTGTCGACATCCAGACAAGCAGTGTCGACACTTGGAGTCATTGTGTCGATACCAGGGATGCTGAGTCGACACCAGACAGAAAGTGTCGACACAAGGAGCTGTGTCGACACTCAGTGAAGTAAAATGCAGTGAAGCAGTGTCGACACTTAACAGCAGTGTCGACACCTAGAAGAACTGTGTCTACACCAGAAAGTGTCGACACTTGGAACTGTGTCGACACTCAGCAAAAGTTAGCAGAGACTAAGTATAAGTGTCGACACTCAGAACAATGTGTCGACACTCAGCAGAAGAGTCAACACTGGAAGTAAGTGTCGACACCCAGAACAATGTGTCGACACTCAGCTGAAGACTCAACACTTGAAGAAAGTGTCGACACAAGGAGCTGTGTCGACACTCAGCAAAGTTCAAGAATATTCTAAGTACAAGTGTCGACACTAAGGAAATGTGTCGACACTCAGCTGAAGTCTTGACAGAAGAAGAATGTGTCGATACCCAGAGCAATGTGTCGACACTCAGCAAGTATCAACACTGAAGACATGTGTCGACACCAAGAAGCAGTGTCGACACTTAACAGATTCAACACATGAAGATGTGTCGACACAAAGGAGATGTGTCGACACTTAGAAGAATTCAGCAAAATACTGAAGTACAAGTACTTGTGTCGACACTCAATTTTAGTGTCGACACATGACGAAAAAGCAGTGTCGAGATATAAAATCTACAACACAAGGAGTTATGTCGACACCTTGTAGACTAGTGTCGACACTTAGACAACTTGTGTCGACACTTGGTCTATAAGTGTCGACACTTAAATACAGACAGTCTCGACACTTGGAGACAGTTACAGAATTTTCAAGAACTGACTGGATGACTTGACAGCTGCCATTCCAGCCGGTCTACAGCACCTGTCAGAGTTGTCAGAATTCAGTTATGAACCGGACCAGCCGGTTACCATGAAGAAGGCCTATAAATAGGCTTATTCAGTCTACAGAAGTTGTTGTTGAGATTGATTGAAAACAAGTCCAAGTTCAGATTTAAAGAAGATCTAGCTATCAAGTGAAGATCTAAGAAGTTGGAGAGAGAGAGCTCCATCCAAGAAATCAGCTGTTGGAACCCAGCTGAGAAGAAGGTTTCAGATTGGTCTGAATCTTAAGAAGCAGAGATCAAGGATCAACTGCAGAGGAATCAATCTTATTGTGTTCTACTTTCAAGAAGCTTTGAAGAAAGCCAAGTCAGATTGATTTCAGCTGAGTTCTTCCAAGAACTCATCAAGAATCTCACAACTTATCTCTCTTTCATCTGAGTTGTTGAGTTTATACTTTTTGTATTCATTATAACTTATAGGATCCTTAGGGATCTGAGATTGTAAGCCTGTAATTATAAAGGCTGAGGGTAGGAGAGTTTTATCTCTGAGTGTAGGCCTTGGTGGCTGAGTGTAGGCCTTGGTGGCTGAGTGTAGGCCTTGGTGGCTGAGTGTAGGCATTTGTGGCTGAGTGTAGGCTTTGTGGAAAAGCTGAGTTGTAGGGCCTTGGGCCTGAGGTGTAGGAGCCTGTTTTGGGTTCTGAGATAGTGGAGGAGTTTGGCCGAATCTAGTACACTGCTAGATAGGCGAAGGGGGAAAGTGGATGTACCCAAAGCTTGGGGAACCACTATAAAACTCTGTGTCTACTGTGTGTTTGTGATTGCTGTGATTGCTGAATGTGTGCTGTGATAAATTAGATATAATTCTGTGATATTATCTGTTTGCTGCCTAAAAAGTTAAAAAGATTCAAGTCAGCTATTCACCCCCCCCCCCTCTAGGTGCTTAAGGACAATATCTTTCAAGTGGTATCAGAGCCAGGTTCCTCAAAAAGGGACATAACTGTCTGAGGAGATCATGTTGGCAGATTCAGGTTAAGTCAATTACAGATTCAAGAAAATCAAGAACCATGGGTTCCACTGAAAATCACAAGGAATTGGGATCCATGAAGTTACCCATATGCAGGAAAGAGATCTTTGGGATATGGAAGGAAAGGGTGAGGCTGTTTATGGAAGCCTCAGACCCTAGGATTTATATCACAGTCAAAGAAGGGCCATATGTGTCCATGAAGGTGTCAGTACTGGATGCCAATCAGAGAACACCTAAGGATTTCTCTGAAATGACAAAGGATGAAATTGTTCTAGCCACTATGGATAAGAGGGCTCAGAACATAATAGTGAGTGTCATAGATGATGCAACTTTTCAGAATCTGATACATTGTAAGACAGCTAAAGAGATGTGGGAAACTCTTATTGTGTATATGGAGGGTTCTGAAGAAGTGAGGCAAGACAGAAAATCCTTGCTAAATCAAGAGTATGAAAGTTTTAGACAAGGAAAATCTGATAGCATAACTGAGTGCTATAAAAAGTTCTACAGGATAGTGAATGAGCTCATGTCCTATGGCAGAGAGTTCAGTAATTATGAACTCAATGATAAGTTTCTAAGGTCCCTAACTAAAGAGTGGGACACCAAGATCTGTGCCATTAGAGAAATGGCTAAGTTGGCAGAAATTCCTCCACCTACACTGTTTGGCAAACTGCTGTCTTATGAAATGCAGTTGACAGTGAGGAAAGAAGAGGAGAAATCCACAAGAAGTGAACACAAAGAAAGGACAGTAGCCTTCAAGACAGAAGCCCCCAGAAAGTACAGATGTAAGTCACCTTCTCCACCTTCAAAAGCAGCTGATTCTGAGTCAGATGAGTCAGTCAGCACAAAATCTGAAAACAGTGAAAGTGATGAGGACTTTGCTGCCTTCACAAGACATTTTCAGAAATTCTTAAAGAAGAAACAGTGTAGGTCAGGGCCATCTACTTCACAGGGAAAGGAAGACTCTTATCAGAAAAAGAAGTCTTCAAAGAAAGACAAGAAAAAGTCAAAGTCTAGCAAAGCTACACTATCAAAAATTATGTGTTATTGCTGTAATAGACAAGGTCATGTGATAGCAGACTGTCCTGAGAAGAGAAAGGAGTCTAGTGACAAGAAAAGGACTCAATACAAGAGCAAGAAGGAGAAGTCTTTTGTTGCCAAAAAGGACAAGGGCCTGTCAAATATCTCTACTTCAGAAACTGAGTCAGATGCTGAGGCATATATAGGGCTGTTTGCTGAAGAAGAAGAAGAAGAGTTCATTCAAATTATGAATTCTATATATGAACAAGAAGACAGTCAGTGTCAAGGGCTAATGGCATTTACTGAAAGTGACAAAATCCTGGAGCAGCCAGGACCCAGTAAGGTACAAAGTTCAACTTTAAGTTCAGTTTCTTGTGCCAGTACAGAATCAGATTCATCATCATCAAATGATGAGAGTGCATCTGAGTCTGAAGAAGATATTCATCAGCTGATAGATGAATATAAAGTACTGTTGCAAGCTTATAAGAAGAGCAAGTCCCTAGCCAAAAGTCAGGCAAAGGAAATTGCTAATCTCAAAGCTATGGAAACTGATTTTGAGAAGTCTTTTGATCAAAAGCTTAATGAGATAGCCAGATTGAAGCACATAACTGTGATTCAGATGGGAACTATATCATTTAAGAATGATCAAATCAAGAGTCTGGAGATTAATCTTCAGAAGGAGAAGGACTTAGTTGCTAGGTTTTCTAAACGTAAGTCAGTTTTACCCATAATTGATGAATTTGTTCATCACAAAGGTAAAGTTGGACTGGGATTTACTAGACCTGCAAGGACTGTTCAGTCCAAGTCCAAGTCCAAGGGCAAAGCCCCAACACTCAACAAGTCAGCTGTAGATAAGACAGCAAAGACAGTACCTAAGCAAGTACCAAGGACCCAAGAATTCTTTGGGTTCTAAGGTTCATTAATCTGTTTTGCAGGTGAGTCCAAGTTGTCATGCCCCAATATGGTACTTGGACAGTGGATGTTCCAGACATATGACTGGAACAAGGGGTTTACTAAAGGACTACATTCCAATAAAAGATGGTCCAAAAGTCACCTTTGGTGGTTCTGAAAAAGGAATCATCAAAGGATTTGGTAACATTTCTAGCAACTTGGTTACCATTACTCAAGTGGCTTATGTTAAAGGGTTGAAACACAACCTAATAAGTATAAGTCAATTAAGTGATGTAGGGTATGACATCTCATTTGTTAAAGATGGTTTTCATATCAGGAGGTCAACTGATCAAGAGATCATTTTGACTGGTTATAGAAAAAGGAATGTCTACTGCTTAGACATTATGGTTGAGAACAATGGTTCTCCAGTGTGTCTTGTAGCAGAAGAGAAAGTCTCTCATTGTGTCAAATGGCACAAGAGGCTAGCTCATCCAAACTACAAGATAATTGGCAAACTCTTTAGCAAAGAGTTAGTGAGGAATGGTCCTCAAGTTAAGTGTGTTAAAGATGGTATTTGCTCAGCTTGTCAAAAGGGCAAGCAGACTAGATCCACCTTTAGAAGCATAGAAAACAAAGATGCTGTGAGGTGTTTATACCTCTTGCATATGGATCTCTTTGGTCCAATGCCAGTTCACAGCCTAGGTAGGAAGGTCTATACATTTGTAGTTGTAGATGACTACTCAAGGTTTTCCTGGGTGTTCTTCTTAAGACAGAAATCTGAAACACCTAATGTCTTCTATAGCTTTGTCAAGCAAATTCAGAATGAACTAGACAGTACAGTGGTCAAGATTAGAAGTGACCATGGTACTGAATTTCAGTCTGAGAGTATGACAAAACTATGTGAAGACTTTGGGATATTTCAAGAGTTTTCTTCACCAAGAACATCTCAGCAAAATGGCATTGCTGAGAGGAAGAATAGAACCTTGATTGAGGCTGGTAGGACCCTATTAAGTGATACATCATTACCAGAATACTTCTGGGCTGAAGCAGTTAATACTGCATGTCATGTTATTAATAGGGCTACCATTACTAAAGGCCTCAACAAGACCCCCTATGAGGTTGTGAAAGGCAGGAAACCAAACATATCCTACTTCAGGATCTTTGGTTGCAAATGCTTCATACTTAACAATGGAAAGTCTTACTTGACTAAGTTTGCTGCCAAGTCCCAAGAGGGAATTTTTGTTGGGTACAGCAACAACAGTAAGGCTTATAGAGTCTACAACTTGTCTACACAAGTTGTAGAAGATTCTGTACATGTAGTATTTGATGAGACTAAACTTATTAACAATGAGTTGTCTAGTAGTGTATGCAGCTCCACAGGTATAACAAAGAAGTTAGACAAGCTTACTATAGAAAAAGAACCTGTTGCAAGACAACAAGTAGAAGATAGTGGCTACTGTCCAGGGGGAGTACTACATGTACCTAGTGTAGAAGAAGTACAAGGAGTGCAGCAAAATGAAGGAACTGAAGAGGTTCAACCAGAAGTCAGGATGCCTCTAGCCAATAGGCATCTTAGAGATCATCCAGTAGAGCAGATTATTGGAGATCCAAGACAAGGGGTACAAATAAAGAGCAGAAATCTGAATGCAGCAATCTACTCCAGTTTTCTATCTCAAGTTGAACCAAAGAAGTTTGAAGAAGCCATTCTAGATCCACAATGGACTGAAGCAATGCAAGAAGAGCTGAATCAGTTCAAGAGGTGCAAGGTCTGGGAACTTGTTCCTAAACCTAAAGACCACAATATAATAGGAACCAAGTGGATCTACAGGAATAAGTTGGATGAACAAGGTGTCATCATTAAGAATAAAGCAAGATTGGTTGCTAAAGGATATAGGCAGGAAGAAGGTATTGACTTTGATCAAACCTTTGCTCCAGTAGCCAGACTGGAAGTCATAAGGATGTTCCTGGCCTATGCAACCTTTCAAGGATTCAAAGTTTACCAAATGGATGTCAAGTTAGCATTTCTGAATGGTAATCTTAAAGAGGAAGTCTATGTGGAACAGCCATCAGGTTTTGTTGATTCAACTCTACCTAATCATGTCTATAGACTTAGGAAAGCTTTATATGGGTTAAAGCAAGCCCCTAGGGCTTGGTATGAAACCCTATCTAGTTTCCTCATTGAGAACAAGTTCTCAAGGGGGAAAATAGATAAGACTCTATTCCTTAGGGAATCTAGAGGCAAAGTAATACTAGTCCAAATATATGTAGATGACATTATATTTGGGTCTACTGAAAGCAGCCTTTGCAAAAAGTTTGCAAAACTTATGCAAAGTCAATTTGAGATGAGTAGTATGGGAGAGCTAAAGTTCTTCTTGGGTCTCCAAGTAAGACAGACTGAGAATGGATTATCCATATGCCAGTCCAAGTTCATCCTAGAACTTATAAGCAAGTATGGTAGGGATTCATCCAGCACCATGAAGACTCCTATGGGGTCAAGTATGTCTCTTAGCAAGGATGATGCAGGGAAACCTGTGGATGAAACCTTGTATAGAGGGATAGTTGGCTCCCTATTATACTTGACTGCAAGTAGACCATATATCATGTATGCTACATGTGTCTGTGCAAGGTATCAAGCCTGCCCTAAAGAGTCTCATTTGACAGCAGTCAAAAGGATATTGAGATATCTAAAGGGCACTCCCTATCTAGGCCTCTAGTACCCTAGGAATGGGGATTTTGATCTAACAGGTTATTCAGATGCAGACTTTGCAGGATGCAAAGAAGACAAAAAAGCACTACTGGAACCTGTCAATTCCTAGGTGGAAGACTGATTTCTTGGAGTAGCAAAAAGCAAACAAGTGTGGCTATCTCCACTGCAGAGTCAGAATATGTGGTTGCAGGAAGTTGTTGTGCTCAACTTCTGTGGATACAGCATCAGCTTGAGGACTATGGAATTCAGGTAAGTAGAACTCCACTCTTTTGCGATTCTACTAGTGCTATTTCAATAGCTAATAATCCTGTATCCCATAGTAGAACTAAACATATTGAAATTAAATATCATTTTCTTAGGGAGCATGTAGAAAGAGAAGATATTTTACTTGAATATGTTAGAACAGATAATCAACTAGCTGATATGTATACTAAGCCCCTAGAAGAAGCTAAGTTCAATAGGTTTAAAATTGAACTAGGAATGATAAACTTAGAATAAGTTTATAGTATTGGCTAAGTAAAATAGTGTCGACACACAGAGTTGTCTGTGTCGAGACAGTATAGTGGTGTCGACACTTCAGGGAAAAGGTGTCGACACATCTAGGAAGTTAGTGTCGACACTTCAGAATATTAGTGTCGACACATGACAAGTAGGTGTCGACACATCCAAAGAGGTGTCGACACTTAGTTTTTACTCAGAATTCTCTAAGTAAAGTCGCGACTATGTGTCGAGTTAAGTTGTGTCGACATATAAACAAGTGTCGACACATATATATGTTGACTAAAACTTGTGTCGACACATATGTGTCGAGACATTCTAAGTCAGTGTCGACACTTATCGCCAGTGTCGACACAATTCAAGTTAGCTGCCCGCCTTTTCATCTTCAAATCTTGAAAGGTATAAATAGGATTTTGCCTTAGTTTGTCGTCACGCTTTCAAAAGTTTCGAGACCAAACTTCTGTGTCGACACCTCTCTTCTCTCAAGTCAAATTCTACAAACCCTAATGGCGCCAAAGCTTGAGAAGAACGTCAACGAAGGCTACGAGCTGGTGCGGAATGCTTTTGATGATGCCGACCAAGAAATCAAGACTGTAGTAACCCTAGTTGCAGACTCGGGGTTGGACTTTCTTGTTTCTGAGCCAACAAAAATCTGGAAAAAGGAAGTTCTGGAATTCCTCAATGGAGCTAAGGTCGACGAATCTGGATTCAAGATCAAATCCAGAGTCCATGGTGCAAAGGTGAAGGTATCACCTAAGAGCTTGAGGAAGATTCTAAATCTGCCTAGAACAAAGGAAGAAGAAGAGGTAACTGCTTCCAGGACCAGAGATGCATTGGCATGGTGTGGTCTGGATTCTAAGATGAAGATTGGATCAGTGTTTCTTAGAAAGGGCATGAACAATCAAGGGAAATTCCTTTCTGAGATTGTTGGAAAAGTAATATTAAGCAAGCCAGGAGGGCATGATAGGGTATCTGCCTCTATGTTCAGCATTATGACCAGGATTATCTTCACTCTGAACACTGACTGGTCTGTTATAGTGTTTGAGAAAATCAAGGAAAGCCTGAAGAAGCCCAACCTGGGCAGAATTTTAAGTCTTTACCTTGCTGGTGTTATACCTGAAGTTATGGGTCAAGCTGCTGGAAGCAAAATCAACCATATGAGAAAAATGGATATGAGAATTTTATCCAGATGGGACAGGGTGTTGTCTAAAGAGATGCCAACCCCTGAGAAGATAGTTCCTGAGAAAGTATCACCTCCAAAGAAGAAGAGAAAAGCTGCTCCAGTGGCTCAGGTTCCAACTAGCAACTCTGAAAGTGAAGAGCAAGTGGTTTTTACACCAGATGAGAATGAGGAAGGAACTGCTGTAAAGTCTCCTGCTCCTCAAGATATTGCTGAGATCCAGGGGGAGCTACCTCAAGCTAGCCCCATACACAAGGATCACATCCAGGGGGAGTATCTAGTTGTAGAAGAACCAACTACACTAGAAAGTGAACAAGCAACCAACACAATACTAGAGGTAATCACTGAACTAAATGCTTTAGATTTTCCTATAGAGGATACTGATTTGTCTGATGTTCATCAGCAAACTCAGCTGGATAGCCAAGTCCCAGATGCTGTCATGGAAGACACATCTGTTGAAGTTGTACTTACTGATCCAGTGGTTGATGAACCCAGAGTTTCTCCAGCTCATTCTCCACAAGAGTATACAATGGAAGATTTATTTCTAAATCTGGATCAACAAGACTTTGACAAGGACACTTCTGCTATTGAGGGAGAAAATGCTCCAGTTGAGGGGGAGCAAGTTGTACTTCTTGAAGAGCCTGCAAGCCAAGAAACTGTGAAGGCACCAGATGTGCAGACTGAGAGGCCCCCAAGCCCTAAGGAGAGGGTTGAAATTGCTAGCTCCTCAGCTTCTGAAGATGAGGAGGCTACTAGGGCTAAGAAGCAGAAATTTCAGGTATTCAGGAGAAGGAGTCAGAGTTACAAGAAGGCATTACAAACCATAGCACCACAGCCTATATCACAGCCAGCTCCAACTATTGATTATAGTGCTTTAATGGTTGCAATGCAAATTAAACTTGATGAGCAAAGGCAGGCCATAGAGAAATATGTGGATGAAGGGCAGAAGTCTCTCCAATTTGATCTAGCCCAGGACATAAAATCTATCAGGTTTGAAATGAACCAAAATAAAAAGGAGATGACTGAATGTTTCCACAAGGGTGGAAATGCAGTGGTGTACTTAGCTACACACCAGGAGAAGATAAAAGCACAAGTGGATGACATAGCTGTGAAGTAAGGTTATGTTCTTGAAAATCAGATAAGAATGAATGACAACCTTACTGCATCTCACAATGCAATAGTCACAGAACTGAAGAATCTAGCTGCAGGGCAGACTCCAGCTATAGCAAAGGCAGATTTTGACAAAGTATTCCTAGAAGAAATCACTGCTCTTAAGACTGCCATCCAAGACTCACAAAAGATTATAACTGACAAACTCCAAAGGTTAAAACCTTTCTTTAAGGATGGAGTCAATTATTTGGATAATCAAGTGAGATTTCAAAAAGATGATGTGAGAGATCATATAGAAAGAGAAGTCATAAAGGGGGAGAGGGTTTTAGTCAAAGCCAGCTCTGATCATGCCAAGTGTATATCAAATTCTATCAGAGCAACTCTTGGATATCCTCCTCTTTGTGATGATGACAATGTTGCTGAATCTGGCATTCATCCTGCATATCTAGGAGGGGAGCAACCTGAAGTGGCTCAAGTCATCTACCCTCCTCCAGATTTTGACATGATTCATGCTGACATACAGTCCATATATAGCCCACCTGGGGGTAAGGACAATGTCATTCTTGAGAAAGTTGTTCAGCCAATATCTGAAGCTATGCAAGAGGCACTGCAGAAAGAAGAAGAGACAAGATTGTCTAAGAAGAGGTTTAGGGAATAAGCTGAACAAAGACCAGACTTTGAGCAGTGGAGCCCTACCTCAAGGAACATTATATTGACTGCCTGGAAAGCTGCCAAAGATAACATTCAAGACAGGAATAAGTGGTTTTCTGAAACTGAATGGAGGAAACATGAATCAAGGCAGGAGGCCATAGTTCAATATAGAAGGAAGGCCAAAATGGGAAAGCTACCTCCTACTGCTCAGGAGCCTAGCAAGTACTTTCCTAAGTCTTACCATTACTTTGAAAGACAAAAGATCAAAGCAGAAGAACTTAAGAAGAAGGACTTGAAAGGCAAGAAGCCTGCTGATGCTGAAGTTGCTGAAGCTCCTGTTCAAGCCAGAGTTCAAGCTGGAAAAGGAATAGTCATTAAGGAGGCTGAACAGAAATAGCTTAGAAAATTTCTTAAGTTTACTGTGTATTCTTTTGATATAAAACATTCTGTAAACTTTAGAATTTTGTATATGACAAAGTATTGGAACAATGTTTTGTGTGATAAATTTGTTGTGTAATAAATTTGTTTCATAATTGTTCTGTGATGATGTCTATGTATACATGTGTGATTGATACATGTTTATGTTTACCCAGCTATATATAATCCTCCTTTACATCATTTTGTAATTTTATTATGAATGATGTATATAATTGACTAAGGGTTATGACTTCTCCAAATAGGGGGAGATTGTTGGGTACATTGGTTTAAATGTACCTGATTTGAATAAGCCTCACCCAACTCAATGATATACATCAAAATATATTTGATGTATTTTGAGTTACTTGTGCAGGTTAAGTATTTGCAGGACTGAATCAAAAAGTTTCTAAGTCCATGTATCGACACCCAGAGGGAAAGTGTCGACACCTAAGAAGACTTGTGTCGACATCCAGACAAGCAGTGTCGACACTTGGAGTCATTGTGTCGACACCAGGGATGCTGAGTCGACACCAGACAGAAAGAGTCGACACAAGAAGCTGTGTCGACACTCAGTGAAGTAAAATGCAGTGAAGCAGTGTCGACACTTAACAGCAGTGTCGACACCTAGAAGAACTGTGTCTACACCAGAAAGTGTCGACACTTGGAACTGTGTCGACACTCAGCAAAAGTTAGCAGAGACTAAGTATAAGTGTCGACACTCAGAACAATGTGTCGACACTCAGCAGAAGAGTCAACACTGGAAGTAAGTGTCGACACCCAGAACAATGTGTCGACACTCAGCTGAAGACTCAACACTTGAAGAAAGTGTCGACACAAGGAGCTGTGTCGACACTCAGCAAAGTTCAAGAATATTCTAAGTACAAGTGTCGACACTAAGGGAATGTGTCGACACTCAGCTGAAGTCTTGACAGAAGAAGAATGTGTCGACACCCAGAGCAATGTGTCGACACTCAGCAAGTATCAACACTGAAGACATGTGTCGACACCAAGAAGCAGTGTCGACACTTAACAGATTCAACACATGAAGATGTGTCGACACAAAGGAGATGTGTCGACACTTAGAAGAATTCAGCAAAATACTGAAGTACAAGTACTTGTGTCGACACTCAATTTTAGTGTCGACACATGAAGAAGAAGCAGTGTCGCGATATAAAATCTACAACACAAGGAGTTGTGTCGACACCTTGTAGACTAGTGTCGACACTTAGACAACTTGTGTCGACACTTGGTCTATAAGTGTCGACACTTAAATACAGACAGTCTCGACACTTGGAGACAGTTACAGAATTTTCAAGAACTGACTGGATAACTTGACAGCTGCCATTCCAGCCGGTCTACAGCACCTGTCAGAGTTGTCAGAATTTAGTTATGAACCGGACCAGCCGGTTACCATGAAGAAGGCCTATAAATAGGCTTATTCAGTCTACAGAAGTTGTTGTTGAGATTGATTGAACACAAGTCCAAGTTCAGATTTAAAGAAGATCTAGCTATCAAGTGAAGATCTAAGAAGTTGGAGAGAGAGAGAGCTCCATCCAAGAAATCAGCTGTTGAAACCCAGCTGAGAAGAAGGTTTCAGATTGGTCTGAATCTTAAGAAGCAGAGATCAAGGATCAACTGCAGAGGAATCAGTCTTATTGTGTTCTACTTTCAAGAAGCTTTGAAGAAAGCCAAGTCAGATTGATTTCAGCTGAGTTCTTCCAAGAACTCATCAAGAATCTCACAACTTATCTCTCTTTCATCTGAGTTGTTGAGTTTATACTTTTTGTATTCATTATAACTTGTAGGATCCTTAGGGATCTGAGATTGTAAGCCTGTAATTATAAAGGCTGGGGGTAGGAGAGTTTTATCTCTGAGTGTAGGCCTTGGTGGCTGAGTGTAGGCCTTGGTGGCTGAGTGTAGGCCTTGGTGGCTGAGTGTAGGCCTTTGTGGCTGAGTGTAGGCTTTGTGGAAAAGCTGAGTTGTAGGGCCTTGGGCCTGAGGTGTAGGAGCCTGTTTTGGGTTCTGAGATAGTGGAGGAGTTTGGCCGAATCTAGTACACTGCTATATAGGCGAAGGGGGAAAGTGGATGTACCCAAAGCTTGGGGAATCACTATAAAACTCTGTGTCTACTGTGTGTTTGTGGATTGCTGTGATTGCTGAATGTGTGCTGTGATAAATTAGATATAATTCTGTGATATTATCTGTTTGCTGCCTAAAAAGTTAAAAAGATTCAAGTCACCTATTCACCCCCCCCCCCCCCTCTAGGTGCTTAGGGACAATATCTTTCAAATACTTCCCTTTGGCCAACCTCTGGGCGCTACCACCGACCCAATCAGCTAGGTGAGAGCCTGACGGCGGGTGTTGAGCATCAACTGGACTCAGCTCCAGGTTCATAATGACATCACTCGAGAATCCTGGCACAACCATCTAGGTGGAATCCTGACAACGGGAGCGTCTCGGGACCTTACCCCAGAGTGAGAATACTTCCCTATGGCCAACCTCCGGGCGCTACCACCGGCCCAATCAGCTAGGTGATAGCCTGACGGAGGGTATTGAGCATCAACCGGACTCATCTCTAGGGTCATAACGACGTCACTCGACAATCCCGGCCCTGCCAACTAGGTGGAAGCCTGACAGCGGGAGCGTCTCGGGACCTAACTCCAGAGCGAGAATACTTCCCTTTAGCCAACCTCGGGGCGCTACCACCGGCCCAATAAACTAGATGTCAGCCTGACTGCGGGTGTTGAGCATCAATCGGACTTAGCTCCAGGGTCATAATGGCGTCACTCGAGGATCCAGGCCCTGCCAGCTAGGTGGAAGCTTGGCAGCGGGAGCGTCTCGGGACCTAACCCCAGAGCAAGAATACTTTCCTTTGGCCAACCTCTGGGCGCTGCCACCGGCCCAATCAGCTAGGTAAGAGCTTGATGGCGGGTGTTGAGCATTAACTGAACTCATCTCCAGGGTCATAACGACGTCACTTGAGTATCCCGGCCCTGCCAGCTAGGTGGAAGCCTGACAGCGGGAGCGTCTTGGGACCTAACCCTAGAGAGAGAAATATGTCCACCAAGGACCCCTGCCCTGCCAGCTAGGTGAGAGCCTGATAGCGGGAGAAAGCTTGGGACTTACTTTATGAATATGACCTGTCACAGATTCTATTGCAAAAAAGGTCTGAAAGACCAAGAGATTTTTTATTTATAAAAGGGATGCACTGACATGATTTATTGGTATAAATATTTCAAGTCGTCACCATTCCAGGTGTGACTTGAGGCTCGCTCCTCCGAAACCTCTTCCACTGCCACCACTTGGATGTGGATCTCTTCCTCCTTTGCCCCTGTCTCCTCTGCTTCTTCCTCGGCCTCCTGTCAGGACGGCTCTTCCATCCTCCTCTCCATTTCAATGACTCCCTCCTGCCAGGAGATGGAGTTCACCACAGTGACGTAGCATTCCCTCATTACTTTGGGGTCTCTTCGGACCCTGACCTGGACCCCCTCGGTTTTAAACTTCACGCACTGATGGAAGGATGAGGGGATTCAGCGGAAGGCACTGATGAGAGGTAGTCCAAAGATGGCGTTGTAACTGCTGGGGGCATCCATGATGATGAACCTATAGTTTCGAGACTGTCCCCCCACCCCCTAGAGTGACATGGAGCCCCACTCCTCCTTCAACCTACTTCCTTTCCCCAGAGAACCTAAACAAAGGTCCGTCCGAAGCAAGCACCATCTTGGCCTCCACTTTCATCGCATCAAACTCCGTTTTGAAGATGACGTTGACCGAACTCCCGTTGTCAATGAGGATCCTGGAGACAGTAAATCCTTCGACCATGGTCTGAATGACATGCACGTCGCATTAAGGATCCTCATGATCCGGCATGTCACTCCTAGAGAAGGTGATCTTCTCCTCTAGGGGTGGGGTATGGGATGTGGAGCCAACGTTCCTTCGGTACATGGTGTGGAGGCTTGCCTTTCGGGAAGCCTCAACTCACCCCCCCCCCCCCCCCCCCCCCCCCCCCCGTGGATCACTCTGATCCCGCCTCGGGCCCCAACATCAGCCCGGTCCTAATATTTGTCCTCCTCTACCCGAGGCAAGACTTCCTCGATCCGCACCTCCTGGCGGTCCCACTGCTGCTGCTGCTCTCTGTTTCCTCTCACCTTGAAGAACTCCGGGCACGTGGCCGTAGCAAGCCCCTCCTCCTGGTGGAAGTCACAATAGGGTAACTCCACTCTAACTTCCCTCCTTCTCCTCTGCTGACCCCTCCTCCTCTGCATGGATATTGTCATAGCCTGATGTTGATCGGGGAGAGGAGGCATTTGGCCATGTCTCCATCCTGGGGGTGGAACTGACCCTGTCCCCCCTGGCGATTGACTACTCCGTGGAAACCTCTCTGCTGGCCTTGGTCTTGCCACTCCGACTGCCTCCAGATGAGTCGGTTCTTCGGCTCCTGACGCCCCCACCTGGGCTGCTGTTGCTGCTACTTCTCCCTCTGCCGGGGTTTGGCTCTCCTCACCTCCTAACCACGGACACCTCCTGGCCCCTTCTCCTCTTTCGTGGCCCATCAGGCCAACTTCTTCGTGAACTCGGGGTTCGACGCCTCCCCGTCGACTTCCCTCGCCGCCCTCTCCATCAGCTCCTCGTAGGAGAGAGGAGGCACCCTCTTCAGCTCCATCCTGAAGAAACCTTGTTGCAGCCCTAAGGTGAAGGCCATCATCAGGGTGTGCCCTGACATCTCCTGGACCTGGGTGACTCCATCTGGAACCGATCCACATAACTCTTCAACGTCTTGTTCACCCCTTGCTTGATGTGGAACAGGGACTCCGACTCCTTCTTCCGCTTCTTGGAAGTGGTGAACCTCAACATGAACCCCCGGAGCAAATCCTCGAAGTAGTAGATGGAGCTGGCCGGTAGCTGGTGGAACCACTCTCTAGCCTTCTCCTTGAGGGTGATGGCGAAGATCCTGCACTTAAAAGCGTCCGACATTTTCCTTATTGAAACCACATCCTCGAACCATTGGATGTGCTGGGTCGGGTCATCCTTCCCGGTATAGTAGGACATCTCTGGCTCTCTGAATCCCTCCGGAACTGGGGCAGAAGAAACCAACTCACTAAAGGGGCTACCTCCCCCCGTGAGCAAGCCGGAGGATCTCGCACCCCCATCTCGCCGAATCGCCCTCCACTCGCCGAGCCGAGAAACAACACTCTCCTGGGGAGATCGCTTCCTCCCCTCTCCTGTAATCTCCTTCCCAACTCTCCGAGCAGGGGCATCCTTGCCCAGGGTTGGGGCGGCGTCGACCGGGACAGCTGGCGTCGAGCACTCGGCACGCGCGTTGAGTGCTAACCTGACAAGGCCAAGCACCTCTTGCCTGAGCTCCTCAAACATGCCAATGGTGGCGAGAGATGGAGGAGGTGGCGAGTCGGCCCCATCCGAACCTTGCCCTTCTCCTCCAGTCATCGAGCTTGCTGAAGATTTTCAGTGCTGACCACTCTCCACGCTCACCGCAGCAAAAATGTTAAAACAAAAAGCTCGGTCTCTGTGGAGTTCACCCTTGAGGATGGGGTGATCGCACACTTACTTCTTCATCGCAAGCCAAACAACTAAGGAATCAGAATAGGGGACAGACCCAACGCTCCGGCACGGAGGTCCCACCATACATTTGAAAGATCTTAGAGCGCTTTACCTCCTTAGTCAAGTGTCAAGCTAAGGATACCTCAAAAAGCGCAGCAAGACGGGGGCACAAGTAAGCATGCCTTCTGAGGTACCCCCTTGGGTTTATTTATAGATTTCTAAAAACTGCCTGCAAATAGCCAACCTCTGATGTTCCGAACATTTATGTGCAGCCCAACTAGGTCTGCCAACAGCGCAACTCTGTTGTTTTACAAGGCTATAGGCAGGCTCACGGGGGTAAAATAGTAAAGATACATCACAGAAAAATAGGGCGTGTTGCCCTCTAAAACCTGCACTCGCCTGGGGCGGTGAGTGCTCGATGGAGCTGGCACCCGTTGCCTCCCTACGGCCCTAGCCGAGTGCGGGCCAGAACCCCCCCCCCCCCCCCCCCCCCCCCCCCCCCCCACACACACACACACGCCAAAAGGTGCGAGTGTTGCGTAGGCCAGGCACTCGCCTCCTCAGTACCCCACTACGGGTTTAGCTTTACTCACCTCTTGAGAGCAGAAGGCGCCGACTGCAAGGGCCTCACTTAACACCAAGGAGAGGCGTTGAGTGACTGGGCCTCACTCAACGCCAAGGAGAGGCGTTGAGTGTCTAGTGCAGCAAGTGTCCCGTGGGGCTGGCACTCGTTGCCCCCCTATGCGCCTGGGCGAGTACTGAACTAAGCATGCGTCTACTCGCCCGCTACATGTCGAACCCCTGGGGCGAGTGCGATCCGACCTGCTCCACTCGCCCCTCATTTACTCCACCCCACCTGGGCGAGCTGAGGAGGCCACTGAGCTCTCGCCTCCTCCTGGTTCGCCTGGGACTTGAACTGCTAACTCTTGTCGCCCACTACTCGCTGGATATGTAGTTGTACAACAAGCTATCACATGGAGCAGCTGCATGCAGGCATGCTGCCATTATTAATAATAAACGTTTATATTGACAGTTTTTATATGACTATTGATAGCTCAAAAATTATGGCAGCCCAAAAATAGCTATTGACAGCCCGATGGATACTGGCAGCTCAAAAATTAAGTTTTTAAAAGACATTTTTAGGAAAAGTGTTCAACATGAAAGTTGTAAATTTCGACGAGATCTACAACTTTTATGATAAACACTTTTTCTAAAAATGTCATATAGTAGACCTATTTTCAAAAGACGTGTGTTCCGCATTTTGTATTGCTATTAGCAGTCATATTATGTGTGTTTTTTATTATTTTGTCGGGCTGTCAATATCCAAAACTGAACTGTCAATATAAACGCGCTTAATAAATGGCCGTTTGGATTTATCCACCGAATTGTCTTGCATCATTATTGGGCGTGGAAGAAGAATAGTGACCTTCGTTTTCAGCTTCAGTTAATTAACTCTCCCATTTCTGTGATGAAGTTAGATATCTTTTCGTGACATAAAATACGATTATTTTTCGAGTCTGGGATATAGAGTTAATGCCATCGTTTTTTATGTCTGGGATATAGAGTTAGTGAGATCATTTTTTTGACAAAATATGATCAGTTTTATGCATGAAATGACTGTATTTTGTGCTAGATGTTGGTAAGAGTGTCGGGGTCCAATGATTTCTGGGGCGTTTGAGGGATCGCTTTACTTGCACCCATCGTTGGTAAGAGTGTCGGGGTCGATTAGCAGCAAAAGGAGATGATCGCAACCAGTTTCGAAGGCTTCGGCTTCTCGGCGACTGAGAAGAAACCCTAGGTTTCTTCGTTTTGTGAAAACGCAGGCCCCACCGCAAGAACGAAACGTTTTTTATATGCGTACCTAAAAATAGGTACGTAAACGGACCGAAAACGGACCCTAAATTAAAAGTCAATATATGGGAGCTAAAATGGACTGATTTTGATGTATCCATCTTTCAATTTTCATATTGAAATGCAGCTATTCGATCAATTTAGGCTCAATTTGGCATGAAATGACGGTATTTTGTGCTAGAATTGAAGATAAGAGTGCTTGGAACGTCCAATAATTTCTGGGGCGTTTGAGGGGTAGTTTTACTTGCACTCATCCCTCATAAATTAAGCGCGCTGATAATTGCAGGCTTATAATCGATATTTGCAGTTCTTGGATATTTACAACCCTAAAATAAATATTTGCAGTCCTGACAGATATTTGCAGTCCCGACATCCAATAATTTATGGGACGTTTGAGGGGTAGTTTTACTTGTACTCATCCCTCATCATAAATTAAGAGTGCTGATAATTGCAGGTCTATAATCGATATTTGCAGGCCTTAGATATTTGCAACCCTCAAATAGATATTTGCGGTCTCAACAGATATTTGTAATCCCTTTCAAAAAAATTTAAATTTAATTTTCTTTACCTTTTTTTTCTCTATTAATTGATAAAATAAAATATACTCAAAAGTCAAAACTATACACATATCATTCAAACAAAAGCTAAAGTTTATCATTCAAACAAAATCAAAATGAACGATATTTTGTTGATGGGATTTGGGATACAAAAAGAATTAGCTTCAGCATTTAACAGGAACAGTGCCACGGTTCATCGTACGTATTCGTATATGCCAAATTCCTATTCTTTTTGCTAAGGTCGGTGAAATAATAATATTCAAACATTCTTCAAGATTTTAAAAAGAAAACCACCAAAGAATATCTTCATGCAGCGGCGATGGCGGCAAGGAGCATGAAACCCTAAAAAATGGAAAAGAAACAGGAGACGAGGGGTGGCAATGAACAGAGCGGCGTGGGAGAGAAGCATAGGGGCGAGAATACATACCGGCCCGAGGTACGCCCCCCTCCCCCCGTAATGCCTACCCTGTAATGACCGTATAATATGGGTCCGGACGGGGCCCCACAACATACAGACGTCACAGCTTAAACATTAAAAGATGATATAAATCTACACAACCCAAAACTCAGACATCAACAGCGGAAACATACAATCAATACTAGAAGTTATTCGTCATACCAGGAGTATCAAAATGTCTTTAAGGCCTTACACAACAAGAGTCCAAAGCTGAATAGCAATCCTATCAATGTGCAAAGCACTCATAGGCTACCTCGGCATGCAAGTTAGAATACAACTCAAGGATCATATCATAGCATCAAAACATAAACAAATAAAGGTTCACTTTATGAGGCTTAAGCCCTTTTGGCCGGCGAGGATGCTCCTGCTTGCGATCTTTGTCATGTAAAAATTTTTGGTAACGTGGGTCAACAAAGACTGACCTCAACTATGTAACCAACACATCTCCTCTCGGCCGTCCCTAGTGGACCCCGGGGCACTCCATCACCCTGCAGATCAGCACTTCGTATGCAATAAATAATAACATGTAAAGCTATAAAATAGGTTTGGATGTCTCATACAACATACACATTTCTATGTTGAGCGTATAATAAAATGGGGCTTACAATGCAGCATGTATGCAAACCTAGGCTTCACCCAAGGCACCCTAAAGCGTATGCTCTCAACACATCATCAATCGGGTACATCCAATTTCCCCATCGGCGTTCAAGCCACAAGCACAAGATACTTCCAATTTCCCCATCGGCGTTCAAGCCGCAATAACAAGGGTACTCTGATTTCCCCAAACGGCATACAAGCCGCCACACGGAACGCTCGCCTAGGCCCCAGTCGCTTATGGGTCTCAAACCTCGGGCTTACCTGCAAGCTCTGAATTCTCACGTCAGGATTCCGCCACACAAACAAATCGATGCTAAGAACCCTTGCTAGACCCCACCCGTTCGCAACGACCCAGGCCCGGCTCCAATATCGAGACCAAGTCCACTGAAGGAGACCCAGCGGGACCCAGCTAGGATCGTCCGGGCTTGTCCAAAGCTTGGTGTTCTCGTCAGTTCCACAGAAGGGGACTTGTCTCGTCGGGACACTCTCCACACGTGACTTTGCAACGTCACGGGCTAGCTTGCCGACCATAGAGACAAATCACGCCTTAGCACAACACAATCTCATGCCTTTCTCACCCTATTCCAATACTTGTATCGTACCATCCCCGTGCCCCCGTGTGTACTCTAATTTCCACCCGGTCCGGTTCCGGCCACACGTACTCACACAAGAAAGGGGAAAAACATCATCACATGTGGCATCTTGCCACTAACAGATTTCTAAAAAATCCTTAAGGCTCGCAATGCAACATCACTGAGTCGGACTAACGGTCGCAACTACGGCTTCACCCACAATGCCTAATCCGCTAAGGAAGCGGATCTCTAATGCAATATCATGTCGGGGACGGACACAATCGACCCGGTGGCTCCTCTTAAACCATGGCAACCTAAATCCCTCTCACTTGAGAGATCTGATGCCTAGAATGCTTGAAAGAAAACAAGAAATGCGTAGATGTCATACACGCATCCTAAAACCGAGAGGAGAAGTGTCGTTACCCTTCGACTCCTCTTCCTAGCCATGAAAACTTGCTTTGCACGGATGAAAATGAGCGCCTCCAAGTCCTCTCCATGGATTTGGCATCGGAACGACGATCAGAGGTCTAAAACTCCGTCAATGGAGGAAGAAAGCTCTCTTCTTCCTCCTCCACTCTTCTTCTCAAAACCCTAACACCCACTTATCAAAATGAGAAAATGAGAGGAAACAACCGGTCAGCCCTATAAAAGCACTCTGGAGGGAGAGTCTTGGGCCTTAGGATCAAAACCTAAATGAAATCGGATGGCTAAAAAGCCAAACGACGGATCTGCTTCTGTCCGCTATCGCCGGGCGTTAACGCTAACGCTGGGTGATAGCTTCCCGAGCCGAAGGCAGAAAACTAATGTTGCGCTAACGTCAAAGATAAGGCTAACGCCGCGCGGTAGCGTTTTTCTCGATAACTCCATGTTTTCTCGAAAGCTCAGCATTTGACGAACTGGGCCCTTCGTTCGACGTTCAACGAAACAGGGCTATCGTCGGGCGATAGCTACTATCGTCGAGCGGTAATCCTCCAACACTCGATGAACGGATCTCTCATTTGGCGCTCGATGAAACAGGGCTATCGACGATCGATACCTAGCTACCGCCGCGCGCTAGCATTCAACACTCCCAACGTCTGGCCACTCAACGCTCTCAGCGCCCGGCCACTCAACGCTAAGCTACCGTCAGACGATAACTTCTATCGACTGGCGATAGCTTACAGAGACTCAAGATCTGAAAACTGGGGTGTTACAACTCCTCCCCCCTTAAAAGAATTTCATCCTCGAAATTAAGCATGCACTTAAACAAAAGCATACCTGATGTAAAGAGTTTTGGGAAGTCCTCCTGCATTGCTTGCTCACGCTCCCAAGAAAACTCATCACGCCCGTAGTTGTCCCATCGCACCTTCAAGAGCTTAACCTCTTTGTTCCGTAAATGCTGAATCTCTGAATCCTCTTTGCCAGCTGGGCGGACTTTCGTCCCCAAGTCCTCTTCTACCGGCACCGTCGCCGGTTCGATCACAATACTAGCCTACATCAAGGCTTTCCTCAAGACGGAGACATGGAAGATATCGTGTAATCCGCTCAGCTCCGCAGATAATGCTAACCGATAAGATGCTTCTCCAACACGTTCTATAATCTCGAATGATCACAAAAACCTCGGACTCAACTTCTTGAGTCGGCGAATCCGCGAAACGCCTTTGAACGGCTTGATCTTGAGATAGACCCAATCGCATACCGCAAACTCCACATTCACATGGCGAGCATCAAAATACTTTGCTTGCCGGTCCTGGGCAACCTTCATGCGCTCCTGAATGGTTCACACCAACTCGCATGCATCAGCCACCACTTCTTTTCCCAAAGGTTTGGTGTCTCTCGCCTCCATCCAAGACATTGGCGTTCGACAATGCCTTCCATACAAAGCTTCGTATGGCGTCATCTTTACACTCGCTTGATAACTGTTGTTATAGGCGAACTCTACCATGAAGAGGTGATTTTCTCACTTCTTCCCAAAGTCAAGAGTACACATTCTTAGCATATCCTCCATTGGACGGTTCGTTCTTTCTGTTTATCCATCAGTTTGAGGAAGGAACATCGTACTGAACTTAAGTTTCGTGCCCAGACTTTTCTGAACCAACCTCCAGTCTTTGGACGTGAAATGTCCATCGCGATCATTGACTATACTCCTAGGAATCCCATGTATTCGCACAATGTTGCGAATGTACAACTCTACCAGCTTCTCCACGTTGTCCTCTTTCCGATTTGGGATGAAATGAGCCCCTTTGGTCAAGCGATCCACGATCACCCAAATCACGTCGTTACCCTGCTGCAATCGAGGTAATTCATGCACAAAATCCATGGAGATATCATCAAATTTCCATTCAGGGATCAGAAGAGGCTTCAGGAACACGCTCGGCTTCTGACACTCGGTCTTCACTAAGGCACAAGTTTGGCACCGACTCACGTATAAAGTTATATCACGCTTCAAACCAGACCACCAGAAGGATTTCTTCATATCCAAGTACATCTTTGTACTGCCCGGGTGAATGGAGTACTTCGTAAAATGAGCCTCAAACATCAACTCCTCACGGAGTTTTCCGAACTGCGGTATATATATCCTTTCATCCTTCCTCAAGACCTCATCAATCATCTCTCAGACGCTACCCTTGTCATTTTGAGCTTCCACAACGAATGGCCGAAACCCTTCATCCAAACTAGTCGTTTCCCAAATACGATCGAATAAGTCGTTTTGCAACTTGATCTAGTTCAATCGAGTCATGCTTGACTCGCCTCTTGCTACGCACTCAATGCCAAGTGACTCACAGTCTCGCATCAACCACTCATCATGAGCTTCAATCCAACTCCCTTGACCAGAGTATTTCCTGCCCAAGGCATCCGGCACCATGTTGGCTTTGCCTGGCATATACTGAATCGCCACTTCGTAGTCTCCAAGGAACTCGACCCATCTGTGTTGCCGCATATTCAAGTCCTTTTGGTCTCGAAGATACTTCAGGATTTTGTGGTCCATGAAGATCTCCACCTTCGCACCATACACATAGTGCCGCCATAACTTTAATGTAAAATTTACCGCCGCCAACTCCAAGCCATGGATGGGGTAATTCCTCTCATGAGGCTTCAACTGCCTAGACCCAAAAGCTATAACATTGTCATGTTGCACCAACACACAACTCAACCCACATCCCGATGCGTCACTGAAAATTTGAAATCATTTAGTCCCTTTAGGTAGACTTAGGATTGGAGCAGTCATCAGTCTTTCCTTCAAGGTGTCAAACACCTGACTGCACTCTTGAGTACACACAAACCTTTGGTCCTTACGAGTTAGAGAAGTGAGGGGTAGAGATATCCGGGAAAAGTTTTCCACAAACCTTCTATAGTACCTGGATAGTACAAGGATACTTCGGACTTTCGCCATGGTTCTCAAAACTGGTCAATCTCTAATGGCCTCCACTTTTGCAAGATCCACAGGCCACCCCATCACCACTAATCACATGGCCCAAAACTGCCACTTTCTCTAACCAGAACTCGCACTTCGAGAACTTTGCGTAAAGCTGGTTCTCTCTCAACACCTGCAAGACTACTCTCAAGTGTGTCTCATGCTCCACCTCCGATTTGGAGTAAACCAGAATGTCGTAAATAAAGACAACTACAAAAGAGTTCAAGTATTCCCGAAATACTCGATTCATCAAATCCATGAATACTGATGGTGCGTTCTTCAACCCAAACGACATCACCGAGAACTCGAAATGACCATACCTCGTACCAAAAGTTGTCTTGGGTATATCCTCATCTCGAATCCGCAATTGATAGTATCCTGACCTCAACTTCAACTTAGAATACACCATTGACCCCACTAACTGGTCGAATAGGTCATCTATCCGAGGAATCGGATACTTATTCTTGACAGTCTGTTTATTCAACTCTGGGTAGTCTATGTACAACCGCATACTACCATCTTTCTTCTTCACAAACAACACTAGCGTGCTCCATGGTGAAGAACTGGGTCTAATATACCCTTGCTCCAACAGTCCCTGTAACTGTACTTTGAGTTCGGCCAACCCTTTTGGTGTCATCCTAAAAGGAGGCGTGACCCCAGCCTAGCCTCTGAAACCAACTCAATCGAGAAATCAATCTCCCGTCGAGGAGGTGCTCCAGGAAGCTCCTCAAGAAACACATCCTCGAACTCTGCCACAACCGGCACGTCTCCAAGTGACAACCTAGAAAGGAGAACCTCCAACAATGCTACAAGAGCTAGTCCTCCTTGGTTAACTGTCTGCACCAACTGCATGGCCGAAATCAGGGAGCAGGACAATCCACTAATGCCCTCAAATGTAACTTCTGTTTGCCCTTCACTTCTCAGGGTCACCACCTTAGATATGCACTCAATATTGGCACGCTGCTCTACAAGTCAGTCCATACCCAATATTAAATCGAACTCAACCAACAGTAGAACCGCCGCTACCAACGTGAAGTCAACTTTGTCCAGACTCCAACAAATGCGCCCCTTCGCCCTGTGTTGAAGTATTAGACCGGGCGGCTTAGCGGTCTGATCCATCGGTTTGTAGACCGAGCGGCTTAGCGGTCTGATCCAGCGGTTTGTAGACCGGGCGGTCTGGCGGTCTCACTCTACGGCTTGTTCTATCCTGCTGGAGTTGCCGAGCGGTTATCCCATCTGTCTAACCGCGCGGCCTGATCGGTCTCCATTATTCTAGCCGCTCAGCCTGTAAATGTTTAGTCTCACATTGTTTGTATACTCTCTTTCTTATCTCCTCCATTCTATATAAGGGAGGCCATACCTTTGTAAATGATATCTTTTTTGGATAATAAAATTTCAATTATTCAAAAGTTTATTCTCTTGTTCTAGTCTTTTCGCTTCTTGTCTCTACTTTCTAACATGGTATCAGAGCACACGGTCATTTCCTCCTGATTCTGTGCGCCCTCTGTTGTTCGCGGCTTCTTTTCGGCGTTCTGCGACTTGATTCGCGGCTTGCCCTCTCTTCTATCCGCGCGGCTTGTTTTCTATCCGCGCGGCTTGTTTTTTGTCCGCAGACCTGTTCGCGCGGCTTGCTCCTTCTTGGTTCTCCTCTCCTTCTTCTCTTTGTCGCGCCGACCTGTTTAGTTGTCGCCGCGCCTCTTGTTCTTTCTTGCCTCTCCGACTTCCTAGTCGCTGCGGTCTGTCCCTGTCCGCGTGTGTGTTGTCTCTCTCCACGCGGTTTGCTGCTGTGATCTGCCTGACCGTGCGGGTTGTTCCTTTCTCACCCGCATCTTGGTCGCGGTCGCCAGCTCTTCTCCTCTTTTCTGTTCGCTCGGGCTTCTCAGTTCGTGCGACTTCTTCCCCGCCGTGCCTTTGCCCGCCTTCTTGCCGCTGCTGTGATCTGCCTGACCGTGCGGGTTGTCTCTTTCTTACCCGCATCTTGGTCGCGGTCACCTGCTCTTCTCCTCTCTTCTGTTCGCTCGGCCTTTTCAGTCCGCGCGACCTCTTCCCCGCAGTGCCTCTTTCTAGCCGCTCCTGTTCGCGCGGCTTCCTCTGTTTTTCTAACCGCCTCTGTTCGTGCGGCTTCTTCTGCTTCCGGGTTCTATGACTACCTCCGGTCTCACCACTACTCCTGCAGCTCCTTCTCCTCCTCCTCCTTCGGTAACCTTGGCACCCTTTCCAAGCTTGTGGGCTCCAACTATCCCGATTGGAGCGTTTCTTTCACCTTTCTCCTTCGTTCTCAACGCAAGCGTCATCACCTCACCGATGACCCTCCTCCTCGCACCTCTCCTGAGTTTGATGACTGGGATGCGAGTGATGCTCTTGTTCGCACCTGGCTGGCCAACAGCCTTTCTGATGAGTGCCTTCCCGTCATTCGCCATGATGAGACGGTCAAGGCCGCATGGCTTCACCTCGCTGCTCTCTATTCTAAGGGGGGCCAGACGTCCCGCATTTATACTCTCTATGCGGACCTCTTCGCCCGCCCTTCCATGTCCCCCGCTGCGGCTTATCAGCAGGTCCAGGCTCTTGGGGCTGAAATCCTCCAGAATCGCCCCTTCTCTGCGGACTTGGCCGACCAGCACAAACACTTCCAGGAACTCCTGGTTGTTTGTTACCTTCTTCGTCTTCCGGACTCTTATGATATGATCCGCCAGCAGATCTTGGGTGAGGCGGAATCTCCTACTTTGGATGCCACTGCGGCCCGCATTGCCGCCGTTACTTCTCTCCTCCAGCGGCCTCTGCTGGCCTCCCCCCCTTCGCAGGACTCCTTTGCACACCAGGCTCAGCGGGGGGGCCCGAGTGGCCGTGGCTCCTCCGGCGGACGGGGTTCCTCCCGGTTCTTCTGCTCTCACTGTGGTCGTACTGGCCATACTGTTGATCGCTGCTGGCAGAAACATCCTCATCTTCGCCCTTCCGGTGATGCTCCTTCGGCCTCCGCCTCTTCTAGGCCGTCTGCCTCTGTGGCCACGACGTCAGGTAGTGCCCACGTCGTTACCCAAGGTAAATGGCTGATTGACTCCGGTGCCACCAATCATATGACGGGCAACCCTCATTGCTTCTCCCGTCTGGAGACCCATGACCGCTTACCCCCAGTTCGTGTGGCGGATGGTTCCCCGTCTCCGGTTCATGGGACGGGCATGGTTCAACTCACTCCATCGCTTTGCTTGGAGGATACCCTCTATGTCCCGAAGTTCCCGTGCAATTTGTTATCAGTTACCACTTTATGCCGGCAACTTCAGTGCTCCGTTTTATTCACTCCCACTACTTGTTCTTTTCAGGACCCGAGGACCCAGCGGACGATTGCTACTGGGACTGAGAGCGGCGGCCTCTACTTCCTCGACGATGTTTCTGCTCTTTCTGCCTACTCCTCCTCTGCTGATCTCCTTCAGTGGCATCTTCGTCTTGGACATCCTCCTCCCCGGCTTATTCGTCAGCTTCTGCCCCACTTACCTCCCACCAGTTCTCCGCTCAACTGTGATGCGTGTCAGCTTGGCAAACATCATCGCTCCTCCTTCCCACCGAAGCAAGGCCGTGGCTCCTCTCGCATTTTTGATATTGTTCATTCTGATGTATGGGGTCCTGCTCCTACCCTCACTGTTGGTCGGGGCAGTTCCTATTTTGTAACTTTTATCGATGATTTTACTCGCTGTACCTGGGTGTATCTCTTAAAGGATCGCTCTGAACTATTCTCTGTTTGGCAATCTTTTTACTTTATGATTAAGACTCAGTTTGCTATTTCGATTAAAGTCTTACGTTCTGATAATGCCAAGGAATACCTGTCTCATGAGTTCTCCGCGTTCTTTCACCAACACGGCCTCATTCATCAAACGACTTGTGTTTACACCTCCCAACAGAATGGGGTGGCGGAGCGTAAAAACCGTCACCTGCTTGATGTTGCGCTTACTCTCATGACGCAGATGCACGTCCCTCGCTCCTACTGGGGCTACGCTGTGCTCCTCGCTTGCTATCTCATCAATCGCATTCCCTCCACGGTCCTCCACGGCCGGACTCCCTTCTCCCTTCTCTACCCCCACCAGGAACCTTTTCCTCTTCCTCTCCGTGTCTTTGGCTGTACGGCCTTTGTTCACGCTCCCTCCGCTACCCGCGACAAGCTTTCCCCCCGTTCCACTAAGTGTGTCTTTTTGGGGTACTCTACCACTCAAAAAGGCTATTGCTGCTTTGACCCCCTTCTTCGCAAGCAGTTTGTCTCCGCAGACGTGACCTTTTTTTGAAAATGCTTCCTATTTCTCTCCTTCCTCTTCTCTTCCTTCTCTTCCTTCTGATATCCCCGTTCATTCCACACCTCTCCCCGTTTTCCCACCTTCGTCTCCTCCTCCACCCACTCCTTCCCAGTCCGTCTCCCCACCTACCCCTCCACCCTCCTCTCCGCTGCCGTCTCTCTCTAGTCCCGGGCCAGCCTTCTCCGCCACGGACGCTCCGGTCGCTGACGCTCCCGTCGCCGCCGCTCCCGATGATCTGGATGTTCCCATTGCCCTTCGCAAAGGGGTGCGGGCGTGTACTCAACACCCGCTCACGGCTGTTGTTTCTTATGATCAGCTTTCTCCTTCTCGCAGGTGTTTTGCCTTGGCTATCTCTGCCACTTCTACTCCCCGTACCTACCAGGAGGCTCTCTCTCTCCCTCATTGGAAGTCTGCCATGGATGAGGAGATGGCTACTCTTACTGAACGGGGTACCTGGACCCTGGTTCCTCCTCCCGTGGGCACTGATGTGGTTGGCTGTCGCTGGGTCTTTGTTGTGAAGTTTCGCCCCGACGGCACTGTGGATCGCTACAAAGCCCGGCTGGTGGCCAAGGGCTTTACTCAGACTTATGGCGTTGATTACTTCGATACCTTCTCTCCAGTTGCTCGCCTCAGCACCATCCGGGTTCTCTTTTCTGTGGCTGTTAACCGGGCTTGGGCTATTTCTCAGCTGGATGTGAAGAATGCCTTTCTTTATGGCGATCTTCAGGAGGACGTCTATATGGAGCAACCTCCTGGGTATGTTGCTCAGGGGGAGACACGTGTCTGTCATTTGAAGAAGGCCATTTATGGCCTCAAGCAGAGCCCTCGGGCATGGTTCGAAAAGTTTAGTGGTATTGTGGCAACCATCGGTTTTCAAAGGAGTTCGGCCGATCACTCCTTATTCATTCGCAAAACGGCCTCGGGACTGGTGGTTTTGGCCGTATATGTGGATGATATTCTCCTTACTGGTGATGACCGAGATGGGGTGGACTTGACGAAGAAGCACCTCCGTCAGCACTTGGTCACGAAGGATATGGGCCCCCCAAAATACTTTTTGGGAATAGAAATCTCGCGAAAACCTGACTCCTTGGTCCTCTCTCAACGGAAGTATGCCCTTGATCTTCTTTGAGAAGCAGGCTTGACAGGTGCCAAACCAGCTCATCTTCCCATGGCTGTTGGAGAAGACAAAATGTGGACGGATGAATCGCCTCCTCTATCTGATGTCACACGGTACAGATGTTTGGTAGGCAAACTCATCTATCTCACAGTGACTAGACCCGACATCGCCTACGCTGTAGGAAAGGTCAGTCAGTTTATGCAAGCTCCCAGGGAGTGTCATCTTCAGTCCGCCCTGAAGATTTTAGAGTATATCAAAGCAGCACCGGGCAGAGGGTTACTCTTCCAGAAGAATGGCCATCTGAGAGTTGAGGCCTACTCAGACTCAAGTTATGCGGATGACAAAGGCGATCGTAAATCCACGTCAGGTTTCTGTACCTTTGTTGGAGGTAATCTCGTGAGTTGGAAAAGCAAGAAACAGTCTGTTGTTTCCAGATCCAGTGCCGAAGCAGAATACCGGAGTATGGCGTCAACTACGTGTGAGTTAAAGTGGTTGCGGGCTCTCATGCTTGACCTGGGCGAGGTATATGATTGTCCTCTCCCTATGTTCTGTGACAACAAGGCCGCTATACACATATCCAGAAATCCGGTCTTCCATGAGAGAACGAAGCATATAGAGGTTGACTGTCACTTCATTCGGGAGGAGATTTTGAAGAAACAGATTTGTACTCCTTTTGTCACCTCTGACAAGGAGTTGGCAGATATCTTCACCAAGCCGATTTCTACTTCCTTCTTCCGCATTTGTGACAAGCTGGGCATGATTGATATCTATGCTCCAGCTTGAGGGGGAGTGTTGAAGTATTAGACCGGGCGGCTTAGCGGTCTGATCCATCGGTTTGTAGACCGAGCGGCTTAGCGGTCTGATCCAGCGGTTTGTAGACCGGGCGGTCTGGCGGTCTCACTCTACGGCTTGTTCTATCCTGCTGGAGTTGCCGAGCGGTTATCCCATCTGTCTAACCGCGCGGCCTGATCGGTCTCCATTATTCTAGCCGCTCAGCCTGTAAATGTTTAGTCCCACATTGTTTGTATACTCTCTTTCTTATCTCCTCCATTCTATATAAGGGAGGCCATACCTTTGTAAATGATATCTTTTTTGGATAATAAAATTTCAATTATTCAAAAGTTTATTCTCTTGTTCTAGTCTTTTCGCTTCTTGTCTCTACTTTCTAACACCCTGGTAGTCATGGATGACACATTGGGCATGCGCACCTTCAGCTCTGCGTCCGCCGAGAATGGCTCAACTCCAATCCACCGGATAAAACTTTCCATAAGGAAGGAGTGTGACGGTCTTGTATCAAACAATACCCTAACGGGGTATTCAGAAACTAACACAAAGCCTAAAGCATATGCAACACACATAAACAATCTTGAAAGTCTAAAGTAAAAGATTAACTCAAACTTTCATACATGTCACCACATCGGGTTGGCGGATCGCTCCCTGCTGCCCAAGGTTATACGCCCTTGACTGCACGGGTTGGAAACGAGAAGCGCTAGACTCCGCCATCTTTCATTTCTCTGCTGTGTTGGGCCCGGAGCACACTGACTGTTCTTATCTCAGCTCCTGCTCAGCGCCACCCTCAGTACAGAAACGAGCTATGTAACCCAGTTTGCCACACTTATAGCACGTTTGTGTTCCCTTGAAGCGAGACCCCCCTGACGCCGTATTATCCTTCTCCCGATTGTTGTAGGGATGAGACTTCTTCTTCCACTTACTCTCGTCAGTCCTTCCTTGAGAATGAGAAGACTTTCCTTCTCCCTTCTTGGCCGCAAAACCCTTTCGATGTTGGGTTCACTCCAAATTGCTCTCCAACGTTCTAGCAGCCTCAACCAGTTCATTGAAACCAACATTCTTCATAGATATGAGGGGTTGTCTCAGATTCTCCCTTAGCCCATGGTAGAAGAGGTTGCCCCTCTCCACATCATCAGTCATGGTCGTTCCAGCATAACGACCCAACCGAGTAAACTCCTGAACATACTCGTCCACCGTCTTGTCCTGCTGCACCAAGTGCAGAAATTGCCTCTGAAGGGCTAACCTTGTCGACGCAGGAATGTACTTTTTCAAGAAAGCATTCTTGAAATCCTCTATGGACGGGGTGCGTCCAGGAAACTGGCGAACGTCATGGCTCACCCACCACAGCTTAGCATCACCTTCCAACATAAAACTTGCAAACTCAGGTTGCTTCTCTACCGGAGTCTCGGCTGCCCTCAACAGTTCTTGAATCCTTGCCCACCAATCCTCCGCATAGGTCGGCGTGCTGACACCCTTGAATGTTGGAAGATGGAAGCTTAGAAAGTATTTCACTTGTCGGTCTCCATGTCCGACAGCCACTCTTTCTACTAACGGCTCTGCTTGTCTGGCTCCTCCGCCAGGCACGACTGTTGCCTCATCGGGGGTAGCAGGAGTTGCTACCTGCGCAACAGGGGTCACAACCTATGCTGCCACTGCAGCTTGGGCTGCTATCATCGCTTCTGCAAGCATGCGACATAAATCGGCAGGGGTTACCCCCATGCCCAAAGGACCCGGATCAGTATCACTGCTCGCTGAAGCCTCTTCTCCAGGACTCGACGTCCCTGCCTTGTCACTTGCATCCTTAACAAAAGCAAGGTAAACCAAAATCAGCTTCTAGTCGCAAAACTAGACACAAGGACACTCACGGTCCCGAGATACTCCTATGTGGATAACTTCTTAACACGGTCCAATTAGGACGTTTGACTACGAAAACTCACCTTGGACACTAACCTGGCTCTGATACCAAATTGTAACGTCTCTCCTGTAATGACTGTATAATATGGGTCCGGTCGGGGCCCCACAACATACAAACGTCACAACTTAAGTATTAAAAGATAATATAAATCTACTCAACTCAAACTCAGACATCAACAGCGGAAACATACAATCAATACTAGAAGTTATCCACCATACAAGAAGTATCAAAATGGCCTTAAGTCCAAACACAACAAGAGTCCAAAGCTAAATAGCAATCCTATCAAGGTGCAAAGCACTCCTAGGCTACCTCGGCATGCAAGCTGAAATACAACTCAAGGATCATATCATAGCATCAAAACATAAGCAAATAAAGGTTCACTTCATGAGGCTTAGGCCCTTTTGGCCGGCAAGCTTACTCCTGCTTGCGATCCTTGCCCTGAAAAAATTTTGGTAACGTGGGTCAGCAAAGGCTGACCTTAACTGTGTAACCAACACATGTCATCTCGGTCGTCCCTAGCAGACCCCGTGGCACTCCATCACCCTGCAGGTCAGCACTTTGTATGCAATAAATAATAACATGTAAAGCTATAAAACAGGTTTGGATGTCTCATACAGCATACATGTTTCTATGTTAAGCGTATAATAAAAGAGTGCCTATAATGCAGAATATATGGAAACCTGGGCTTTACCCAAGGCACCCTAAAACGTATGCTCCTAACACATCATCAATCGGGTACATTGATGAGTATGATTATGATAGGCTTTTTACTATCATAATTGTAATTATGTCTACTATTTTCTGCCCCTTTCGTGTTGATTTCATGATAATAGTAAAGAAATTGTCGTATCATAGATAGAAGAGTGTATTTAGAAGTCTTTGGTAGTTCTTGTAATAAACTATTTACTGAGTCTATCAAATTTCTATTGCAGGTAATACCAACCAATGGACCTAAAAGTCTCGGAGCAAACAGAGGAGTTCACGGAGTCTACATGGCTGATGACAGGACGAAAATTTGGTGAACACGGCCTGACACATGGCCGTGTGCCTACCCGTGTCCTATGCACCTGGAGCTGAAGAATTTGGGCGCAGGCGATGGAACCTCACACGGGTATGGCACACGCCCGTGTGCCTACCCGTGTCATCTTTGCACACGACTGTCGATCAACCCGTGTCTGAGGAACACGGCCGAACACACGGCCGTGTCCATACCCGTATCATCTGACACGGCCTACTACCAGACACGCCTGCTCATGGGGAACCGCCTAGGAACCGTCCACACGGCCTGACACACGGCCGTGTGCGACCCCGTGTCTGACCTGTTTGCGAGGGGACTATAAATTTCCTGTAGAAAAATTTGTTTAGGACTTTTGGATCATTTCTGGAATGGAGAACTGCTGGAGGCCGAAGGGGAGCATCCAAGACAAGGAGGATTGAAGGGTATTTCATATGTATTTGTATTTAATCATTAACCCCTTTGAATCCTTTCTTTCTCTTGATGATCCATCTTCAAATTTCGTTTTAATTTGCATGAACCTCTATTTGAACATTCTAGTAATCATGTATCACCTTGTTTATGTTAAATTTGTAGTATTTTATTTGTGTTTATGCTTGCAAACAAAGAGTTTAATCCTCCTTATGAATTACTTATTTGTTTTACACAATTTGCAATTGGCTAGATTGAGAAATTGGTTCTTTGCAATGATTTTGGTATGTTCATATTGTGATGATAATTCCCTTTGTAATTCAAACTCTATGATCGAGAGATATTTTGTTTGGAAAATTAGAACACGAATAAAAGGATTCATGGTAATTTAGAGATAAAATTCATGAATTTATGTAGTAATAAAGGTACTTTACTTAATGCGAACTTGAGTGTTGTGAATTGTTCGAGAGAAAATTTACTATCTTAGGTTTAAATTTGGAATTGCTCGAAATAGAATTTCGATGAATAATTAACCTTTACATTGGACAAATTTAACAGTCTTTTCATGTCATGATCGCTTAGAATTGAACTAATAAATGAATTTGTTCATGTAATTGTTTAAAAGCTTCATGTTTTTATCGTTTTACTTCTCCAATACTGAATCATCCAAATGGTCATAGTTAGGTTAATGTAGTTTAAATATCACTTTTGTTTAGAGTTATGATAATAAAGGGAGGGTGAGTACGAATAGTTGAAACGACCATGTGGAATACGACACGAGATGTAGATTTCTCATATATTATGATTGATAGGTGCGCTTGCCTGAATGCTAATTCAATCTATTTTAAGTCCATCTACATAGTTGTATTAAAATGTAGAATGAAATCACATTGAGTTATTACTTGTTAGCAAGAAAAATCATCAAGTTTTTGGCGCCGTTGTCAGGGAGCGTTTTCAATATTTTGAAATCCTAATCTTTATTGATCTACCAATTTTCATTTATATAGTTGTAAATTAGTATTTGAATAATTATATTGCGTAATATTTTTTTGTAGTCTGTCAGTCTATGACCAGGGGCAGAAATTCTGGGCTAGTACCATTTCATCCTGACCCAGAACGAATTCTCCATAACACTAACTTAAGGGACGTGGGAATTAATACCACAGATAATTCAAACGGACTATCAGAAGAGGAGACGGTAAACCAAGGAGAGAATCATCTTGAAAACCTAGATATCATGGCCAACCAAAATGAGCAAACCATGTCTGACTTTGCTAGACCTAATCTCCAAGGAACCGGGTCAAGCATCGTTAGACCACCGATAGCTACCAATAACTTTGAATTGAAGCCTAGTGTGATACAAATGGTTCAACAGTATGTCCAGTATGATGGCTTGCAAGATGAGGATCCTAACACCCATTTGGCCGGATTCTTAGAGATATGTGACACATTTAAGATCAATGGTGTTTCCAACAACGCCATTCGATTGAGATTGTTTCCATTTTCTTTAAGGCATAAGGCGAAGTAGTGGTTGAATTCCTTACCTAGAGGGTCGATCACTACTTGGGACATGATGGTTGAGAAGTTTCTGATGAAGTATTTTCCACCTGCGAAGACTGCGAAGTTAAGGAATGACATCTCTACGTACATTCAATTGGAGTCTGAATCGTTGTACGACACATGGGAACGATTCAAGGAGTTGTTAAGGAGATGTCCCCACCATGCTCTACCTTCATGGCTTCAGATTCAGACCTTCTATAATGGTCTAAATCCAGCCACCAAACAAATGATTGATGCGGCTAGTGGAGGAACTTTGAACAACAAGACACCTGAAGCGGCTCAGCAGTTGATAGAGGACATGGCAATGAACAATTACCAATGGACTACAGTAAGACAAAAGCCTAGCAAGCCCGCAGGAATTTATGAAGTAGATGTTGTCACCGCCTTAGCTATTCAAGTGGAGAAACTTCACCAAAAGATGGACAACCTTGCCTTAGCATCACCTTCCATGGCACCTCAACAATAGGACCCTTCATGCACTGGAATGCCTGGTTGTGAACAGCAAGTTCAAGAGCATGTTGACTATATGGGTAACAATATTAGACCACCTTTCAATCAAGCCAACAACCCATATAGTTCTACATATAATCCTGGATGGAGAAACCACCCCAATTTCCCTTGGGGAGGACAAGGAAATCAAGGGAAGCAACCCATGTTTGGACAACAACCACAGTTGGAACCAAGGAAACCTACATTGGAAGATGTGCTTACCAAGTTCATGCAAACGACTGATGTAGCCTTCCGGAATCAAGAGGGTTCAATTCGGAACTTGGAGAATCAGATTGGTCAGCTTGCAAGGATGGTTTCTAAAAGGCAGCAAGGAACACTTCCGGGGAACACAGAGATAAATCCAAGGGAGCATGCAAAAGCCGTTCAATTGAGGAGCGGAAAGGAGTTACAAGACCCAAGGCCTGCAAAGGAAGCACCCAAAATGGAGTCTAGAGGCGAAGGACAAAGCGAGATGAACGTACAACCGATGGAGTACCAACCAAGATTACCATACCCAGCAAAGCTTAACAAGGAGCGCATGGATGCACAGTATGGTAAATTTTTATCTATGTTTAAGCAATTACATGTTAATTTACCTTTTTCGGAAATTATTCAAATGCCTAAATATGCAAAATTTCTTAAAGATTTGATTTCTAATAAAAAGAAAATAGAAGAATTATCATTAGTAACATTAAGTGAAGAATGTTCTGCTATTTTGCAAAATAAATTACCATAAAAACTTAATTATCCCGATTCATTTTCAATTTCATGCTTAATCGGTGATTTACAAGTAAATAAGGCTTTAGCAGATCTAGGAGCAAGTATAAATTTAATGTCTTATAAATTATATCTGAAACTAGGCCTAGGAGAACTTAGCCCAACAAGAATGAGTATTCAATTAGCAGATCGATCGGTTAAGTATCCTAGAGGAATAGTAGAAGATGTATTAGTTAAGGTAGATAAATTTATATTTCCTGCTGGTTGTTATTTTAGATATGGATGAAAATATCGAAGTTCCACTCATACTAGGTCGTCCATTTCTAGCTACATCTAGAGCACTTATTGATGTTTTTGATGGTAAATTAGTATTGCGAGTAGGAGAAGATGAAGTCACTTTTCAAATTGGCAATACTATGAAACAATCCTTAGATAACGATGATTATTGCTATTTTTCTCATGGTATTGATGACTTTATGTCTTCTATAAATTCTAATTTTTATTATAAAGATCCTTTAGAAATTTGCATAACTAACAACTATCTAGAAGATGATAAACATGATGACATTATTGAACATTTATTTTTTCTAGAAAATTGTGTTGCTATGAATAGAACAACGGAATATAGTTTAATTACTCAAGGAGATCATGAAATTCTTAAGAATAATACTAAGGATCCACCAATAGTAGAATTAAAAAAATTACCAGATCATCTTGAGTATGTATTCTTAGGAACAAATTCTTCGTACCCAGTTATCATATCTTCAAATCTTTCCAATATTGAAAAAGATAAATTAATAACTGTATTGAAGAAATGTAAAGGTGCAATAGCGTGGCAAATATCTGATATAAAGGGTATTAATCCTAGTTTTTGCACTCATAAAATCCTTTTGGAAGAAAACTATAAGTCGTCTATTCAACCGCAACGTAGGCTAAATCCTAATATGAAAGAGGTAGTTAAGGCTGAGATTGTGAAGTTATTAGATGCTGGTATTATATATCCTATTTCGGATAGTTCATGGGTTAGTCCTGTCCAAGTAGTTCCTAAGAAGGGTGGCCTGACTGTGGTAGCAAATGATAGAAATGAATTAATTCCAACGCGAACAGTAACAGGTTGGCGTGTCTGTATAGACTATAGGAAATTAAACGATGTCACTAGGAAAGACCATTTCCCTCTTCCTTTCATTGACCAGATATTAGAACGCTTATCAGGACATTCTTATTATTGTTTTCTAGATGGACTTTCTTGATACTTCCAAATTCCTATAGCACCAGAAGACCAAGAGAAAACAACATTTACTTGCCCATTTGGTACCTTTGTCTATAGACGTATGCCTTTCGGGTTATGTAATGCGTCCGCCACATTTCAAAGGTGCATGCTAGCCATCTTTAACGAGTATGTTGAAGACATCATGGAAGTGTTCATGGATGATTTTTCGGTTTTTGGCGACTCCTTTGAGTTGTGTTTGAATAATTTAGAGAAAGTTCTTAGGAGGTGTGAGGAGACGAACCTGGCGCTTAGTTGGGAGAAGTGTCATTTCATGGTAGAAGAAGGGTTAGTACTTGGCCATAAAATCTCAAGCCAAGGAATTCAAGTAGATAGAGCGAAAATAGAGACCATAGAAAAATTACCACCACCAACCTCCGTAAAGACAGTGAGAAGTTTCTTAGGACACGCGGGATTTTACCGCCGTTTTATTAAAGACTTCTCTAAAATAGCTAAACCACTTACAAGGCTTTTAGAAAAAGACACACCTTTTATTATTGAACAAGAGTGTCTACATGCCTTTGAGTTCTTAAAAGAAAAATTAATTAATTCTCCTATTATGATCGCACCTGATTTTAGTCAACCATTTGAGATCATGTGTGACGCTAGTAGTTTTGCGGTAGGGGCTGTTTTAGGACAACGCCGAAACAAACATTTTCACCCAATATATTATGCTAGTAAAACACTTAATAATGCACAGGAGAATTATACAACTACTGAAAAAGAACTCCTAGCAGTGGTATTCGCCTTTGATAAATTCAGACCATATTTAACATTGTCCAAAGTGGTAGTTTATACGGATCACTCTGCACTTAGATATTTGCTAGCCAAAGCGGAAGCAAAGCCTCGTTTAATCCGATGGGTTCTTCTTCTGCAAGAATTTGATTTAGAAATTAGGGATAAACGAGGAGCGGAAAACTTAGCGGCGGATCATCTTTCACGTTTAGAAAACCCACTACGATCAATGTTAGATAAATCTGAAATTTCTGATACATTTCCTGAGGAATCACTACTTGTCATATCTACCAATATACATCTAGATTATCCATGGTTTGCAGATTATGCAAACTATCTTGTGGCTAAGGTCCTTCCAAAAGACTTTTCATATCAGCAGAAAAAGAAATTTTTCTCTGACTTGAAATATTACTTTTGGGAGGACCCCTTTCTTTTTCGGATATGTGCAGATTCTGTTATAAGTAGATGTGCATCAGCGGAGGAAGGTTGGAAGATTTTGGAGCAGTGTCATTCAGGTCCTGCTGGTGGTCACTATGGAGCAAATCGCTCTGCTAAAAAGGTTCTTGATTCCGATTTTTATTGGCCCCTTTTATTCAGGGATGCCCAAAGGTATGTGCTTTCATGTGATTCTTGCCAAAAAGCAGGTAACATTTCTAAATTACATGAAATGCCTCAAAAATTTATCCTTGAATGTGAAGTATTCGATGTGTGGGGTATAGATTTTATGGGACCATTCCCAGTTTCTTTTGGGAATAAATATATTTTGCTAGTTGTAGATTATGTATCAAGGTGGGTTGAAGCGCAAGCTTTGCCTACTAATGATAGTAGTGTAGTAATTAGATTTTTGAAATCCTTATTCGCACGATTTGGCACACCACGTGCACTTATTAGCGATAGGGGTTCACACTTTTGTAATCTACAACTAGACAAAGTATTAGAAAGATATGGAGTTACACATAGGATAGCCACTCCGTATCATCCTCAAACTAGTGGGCAAGTTGAAGTTTCCAATAGAGAGCTTAAGAGAATATTAGAAAAATCTATAGAAGGGAATAGGAAGCAGTGGTGTAGGAAACTTAACGACTGTTTGTGGGCTTATAGGACCGCCTACAAAACACCTATAGGGACCACCCCCTTTAGATTAGTCTACGGTAAATCTTGTCACTTACCTATAGAATTAGAACACAAGTCGTATTGGGCAATACGCTCCTTAAATTTTGACACTAGTTCTATAGGAGAGAAGCGTAAACTTCAACTTAACGAATTAGATGAGTGGAGAACTATGGCCTATGAGAACTCCCGGATTTATAAGGAGAAAACCAAGTTATTTCATGACTGTCACCTTCGCAAACCCAAGGTATTCCAAAAAGGTGACCAAGTCCTCCTTTATAACTCCAGATTACGTTTATTCCCAGGGAAGTTAAGGTCTAAGTGGTCCGGACCCTTTAAGGTTAAAGAAGTCTTTCCCTACGGTACCATCGAGTTAACTCACCCTGAGAAGGGAGATTTTAAGGTTAATGGTCACCGACTTAAGCCTTATTATGGTGAAATCCATATGGACTTCGCTCGTCTAGAGACTTGCCTCCGTCTAGATTAATTTCATATTAATTATAGTAGGTGTTTCTAAGTATTCTTGTTTTAGTATAAATCTAATTAGTTGTAATGAAAAATTAATGAAAAAAAAATTTTATGAAAAGAAATTTCCATCAAAATTTTAATGAGAGAAAAAAACAATTTCTGAAATTTTTTTTTTTTTGGAGAAATTCAGAATGGGAGTGGCACACGGCTCACCACAAGGCCGTGTGGATGGCCGTGTACTTGACACAGGCTCAGGCCCAGCCGTGTGGATTAATTCCGCAAAAAGCCAATTTCTTCCCGAGCACAACACGGGTTCACACCCACCCGTGTGGCCAGCCGTGTCGCCCGCTCGACGATCGTCGAGACCGCTGTGTCGAGACATCAGACACGGGCGTGTCGGATAACACACGGCCGTGTCACCTACCTACCCGTGTTTGTGTACCGTGCCAGCTGCGACACGGGTTCACACACGGCCGTGTGCGCACCCGTGTTCCATTTTTTAACACGGATCGACGCACCCCGTGTTCCACGAGGCGGCTGATTCCCTAACACGGGTTCACACACGCCCGTGTGCGAACCCGTGTGCAACCCCTTTAAATAGGGTCGTGTGGATTTCCTTCTTGGCTCACTCCAACCCTCTCCCAGCACCAGTTCTTCCCGTGGCCTGAACTCAAAGGTGCCATTTTCTCCAATTCTCGTCCCCCTTTTCTCATATCTTCTCTTTTACATCATGTCTTCCGGAAGAAGTCATGGAGGTCGCCGTCGCCGACCGGAACTACAAGTCTCAACGGAGAGGCGGGATGCCGCTGCTCCACTAATTTTCACCGATGCATCACACACCGCCCGCTTCAACCGCTTGCAATCAAAAAAATTTCAAGATATACGTATAATTGATTGGAGCGTGCTTGAAGAGATAAACTTAGCGGGAGATGTCAGAGGATTAATTTCTGTAACGGGGTGGGATCAATTTTTTGCCATAGAGGAGTTAGGATTTAGGGAACTCACTTTAGAGTTCCTATCTTCGTTTTATTCCAGCTTTCGGCCTAACTTCATAGATGCGCCGCACGCGCCCGAGGGGATAGTTTCATTTCGAGTGGGTGGCACATTTTATACACTCGTCATGCTCCAGTTCACCCAATATTTAGGGGTGTATGAGGAGTCGTTCCTTTTTAGTGCTGCCTACCCCGAACTCCACTTCGAACTCCCCAATCGCGATATGGTCGGTTGTATCTGGCGCCAGATTTCTTTTAACACTGGCGCCTACGAGGCCAAGCGATCTAAGGCATCTAAATTGATTTCCCCTGCCCTCCATTACATCCACCATCTCCTTAGCCACACGTTGAGCGGTTGGGGCGAAAGCTCAGGAGTTGTCAGTAGACAGGACCTGTTATACCTCTACAGCATGACTTCATGATATCCTCTACATCTCGGTTATCTTCTAGCCTAATTCATTCTCCATCAGGCTGACACCCCCCCCCCCCCCGTATAGGGTCTATTTGTGTAGCACCCTACATTACTCGCCTCGTGAAGAATATGGGCATCTTTTTAGCCCTCCCCCAGATGACAGTGGTCGCAAAGACCATGCCTATCACGATGGCTAGTCTTTGCGCCCTCCGCCTCGTCACCGCCCGTCAGGGCCGGGGAGGGGTCATATATTCTATTGCACGACGTGGACCGCATGTACAGGATGACAGTGATGATGAGATAGATCCCGACCTCGATGTGCTGTTGGTCCCTCCATCCCATTCCACCTACGCTCATGGCGAGTCGTCTACTGCACCCCCTCCACCTCATTCACGATACTCGCGCGAGTTTCGACAGTTCTTCGACACCGAGCTATCGCCGCGCCTACAGGACATTAAGGAGTCGCAGAAGCGGACCGAGGACCTCCTCATACAGATCAGAGACCACCTTGGGCTCGCCCCTCGCCAGCCGCCAGCTCCAGCCCCGCCTTCCTTCCCAAACGATTCGACAGACCACCAGGCTTACTTCTGATATGTATAGATGTAGTGTTATCTTTATGTATCGTATCTTGTATTTTTTTTATATCAGTGTATTCAGTTCTGACAGCTCTTATATATCAGTGCATTTCATTACAACTCATGTTTCTTTACTATGCTCTTCTACTTATTATGATAGCAGTTGTTTTTCTTATATCATCATGAAATCACTCTATGTTCGCCTTTTACATTGCACTGAGGACATTGCAAATCTAAAGTCGGGGGGGTAGAATGACTATTCATGTGGTTACGATTGATACTAATCTGCTTATCATAATACTCAAGTTTGTTATACCCCCCTTACAAATTTTTGTTCGATCTTTTAAGCTCTCATTATTCATTCATTTGGGATTATAAATATCTAATCTAACTTCGCACACTGATTAAAATGAATTGATGTAGACTCATAGAGTATTCAACTTTGTTGATTTCGTAATTAAGCATAGAAATTTTTTTTATCTTAATTTTCTCTATATAATTTAATTTTAAGATTACTCCTCTATATTAGTAACTATCCAACACTCTATTTTAGAAAATATATTTATCTATAATAAAGTGAGTCGATGAGTGTAACATTTTTATAATTTGGTATTAGGGCTTTAAAATTAAAAATTACTCCCTATTGATGTCTAGGACTCACCCTCTAGCATTCCTCAAAACATTACATATGTTAATTAGTAAGGGCGGAAATGACTTAGGCCTCCTATTGGATAGCTTGAGCCTTGTTATCCCAACACCTTTAACATGATACCCTTGCACACCCAATTTGAACCTAATCCTCATCCTTTTGATGCTCTACTATTAAAATTCACCAAGGTCAAATCTTTACCTATTAGCACACCTATCATTGATGCCTTCTTGGAATGATTTGTTCATTGTGATATGTGGTCTGAGTGCGTGTATCCTTGCACCCACTTGGAATGATCCCTACTTTGAACCAAAAAAAGAAAGACATAGTGATATGTGGCCTGAGTGCGTGTATACTTGCACCCACTTGGAATGATCCCTACTATGGTCCCTTGGTTAAAATATATATATATATATATATATATAAAAATATAATAGTGTGCCCTTCAAAATGTGGGAAATATACAAATTGCGAAGTCTGGGGGGTGTCTACATAAAATTGAAATATGTTAAGGTATCTTCCAACATAAGGCTCAATCAAGATTTAGGTGTGAAAAATTCATCGAACTTACCTTTGATTACCTCACCTTTAATCTTCTATCCTAAGCCAAAAAGGCTACACCAAAATTCAATCCCTAAGGATCCAACCTTACTAATTCTAAATAGTGCTGTGATGAGGGTGTAAAAAGGGTAAGCTTATGATTATCAATAAAAGTACTTATAAGTTTTGAAACACTAATACGTATCTTATAGAGATTGTTATTTTCTCCTCATATTTGTTAAAGATGACTATACTTTTATTTCTAAAAGCGAGTGAGAGATAGTTAAAAGATATATTAGAGGAATTTTAAGATAAATCTATATTTAGAAAATTCTGCTAAATTATTTCCTATGCGATTACATCATCAAAGTTCTCTTAAATTCATAGCAACCAGTGTGCGGAGGCAAAATTATTTAATGGTAACCCAGGTGTTTGAATTAGTTTGCTTAGGGACAAGCAAACATCTAAGTCTGGGGGTATTTGATGAGTACGATTATGATAGGCTTTTTACTATCATAATTGTAATCATGTCTACTATTTTCTGCCCCTTTTTGTGTTGATTTCATGATAATAGTAAAGAAATTGTCGTATCATAGATAGAAGAGCGTATTTAGAAGTCTTTGGTAGTTCTTGTAATAAACTATTTACTGAGTCTATCAAATTTCTATTGCAGGTAATGCCAACCAATGGACCTAAAAGTCTCGGAGCAAACAGAGGAGTTCACGGAGTCTACATGGCTGATGACAGGACGAAAATTTGGTGCACACGGCCTGACACACGGCCGTGTGCCTACCCGTGTCCTATGCACCTGGAGTTGAAGAATTTGGGCACAGACGATGGAACCTCACACGGGTATGGCACACGCCCGTGTGCCTACCCGTGTCATCTTTGCACACGACTGCCGATCAACCCGTGTCTGAGGAACACGGCCGAACACACGGTCGTGTCCATACCCGTGTCATCTGACACGGCCCACTACCAGACACGCCTGCTCGTGGGGAACCGCCTAGGAACCGTCCACACGGCCTGACACACGGTCGTGTCCGACCTGTTTGCGAGGGGACTATAAATTTCCTGTAGAAAAATTTGTTTAGGACTTTTGGATCATTTCTGGATTGGAGAACTGCTGGAGGCCGAAGGGGAGCATCTAAGACAAGGAGGATTGAAAGGTATTTCATATGTATTTTTATTTAATCATTAACCCCTTTGAATCCTTTCTTTCTCTTGATGATCCATCTTCAAATTTCGTTTTAATTTGCATGAACCTCTATTTGAACATTCTAGTAATCATGTATCACCTTGTTTATGTTAAATTTGTAGTATTTTATTTGTGTTTATGCTTGCAAACAAAGAGTTTAATCCTCCTTATGAATTACTTATTTGTTTTACACAATTTGTAATTGGCTAGATTGAGAAATTGGTTCTTTGCAATGATTTTAGTATGTTCATATTGTGATGATAATTCCCTTTGTAATTCAAATTCTATGATTGAGAGATATTTTGTTTGGAAAATTAGAACACGAATAAAAGGATTCATGGTAATTTAGAGATAAAATTCATGAATTTATGTAGTAATAAAGGTACTTTACTTAATGCGAACTTGAGTGTTGTGAATTGTTCGAGAGAAAATTTACTATCTTAAGTTTAGATTTGGAATTGCTCGAAAGAGAATTTCGATGAATAATTAACCTTTACATTGCACAAATTTAACAGTCTTTTCATGTCATGATCGCTTAGAATTGAACTAATAAATGAATTTGTTCATGTAATTGTTTAAAAACTTCATGTTTTTATCGTTTTACTTCTCCAATACTGAATCATCCAAATGGTCATAGTTAGGTTAATGTAGTTTAAATATCACTTTTGTTTAGAGGTATGATAATAAAGGGAGGGTGAGTACGAATAGTTGAAATGACCCTATGGAATACGACACGAGATGTAGATTTCTCATATATTACGATTGATAGGTGCGCTTGCCTGAATGCTAATTCAATCTATTTTAAGTCCATCTACATAGTTGTATTAGAATGTAGAATGAAATCACATTGAGTTATTACTTGTTAGCAAGAAAAATCATCATACATCCAATTTCCCCATCGTCGTTCAAGTCACAAGCACAAGGGTACTTCAAATTTCTCCATCAGCGTTCAAGCCGCAATCACAAGGGTACTCTGATTTCCCCAAACGACATACAAGACGCCACACAGAATGCTCACCTAGGCCCCACCCACTCATGGGTCTCAAACCTCGGGTTTGTCTGCAAGCTCTGACTTCTCACGTCAGGATTCCACCACACAAACAAACTGATACTAAGAACCCTTGCTAGACCCCACTCGTTCGCAACGACCCAGGCCCGGCTCTAATATCAGGACCAATTCCACCGAAGGAGACCCAGCGGGACCCAGCTGGGATCGTCCAGGCTTGTCCAAAGCTTAGCATTCTCGTCAGTTCCATAGAAGGGGACTTGTCCCATCGGGACACTCTCCACACGTGACTTTGCAACGTCACGGGCTAGCCAGCCGACCATAAAGACAAACCACGCCTTAGCACATCACAATCCCATGCCTTTCCCACCCTATTCCAATACTTGTACCGTACCCTCCCCGTGCCCGCGCGTGTACTCTAATTTCCACCCGGTCTGGTTCCGGCCACACGTACTCACACGAGAAAGGGGAAAACATCATCACAGGCGGCATCGTGCCGCTAACGGATTTCTACAAAATCCTTAAGGCTCGCAATGCAACATCATCGAGTCAGACTAACGGTCGCGACTACGGCTTTACCCACAATGCCTAATCCGCTAACGGAGCGGATCTCTAATGAAATATCATGTCGGAGACGGACACAATCGACCTGGTGGCTCCTCTTGAACCATGGCAACCTGAATCCCTCACACTTGAGATACCTGGTGCCTAGAATGCTTGAAAGAAAACAAGAGATGTGTAGATGTCATGCACGCATCCTAAAAACGAGAGGAGAAGTGTCGTTACCCTTCGACTCCTCTTCCTAGCTATGAAAACTTGCTTTGCAAGGATGAAAACGAGCGTCTTCAAGTCCTCTCCATGGATCTGGCCTCGGAACAATGATTGAAGGTCTGAAACTTTGCCAATGGCGGAAGAAAGCTCTCTTCTTCCTACTCCACTTTCCTTCTCAAAACCCTAACACCCACTTCTCAAAATGAGAAAATGAGGGAAAACAACCGGTCAGCCCTATAAAAGCACTCTAGAGGGAGAGTCTTGGGCCTTAGGTTCAAAACCTAAATGAAATCGGACGACTAAAAAGCCAAACAACGGATCTGCATGCGTCCGCTATCGTCGGGTGTTAACGCTAACGTCGGGCGATAGCTTCTCGAGCCGTAGGCAGAAAAACAATGTCGCGCTAACATCGGCAATAAGTCTAACACCGCGCGGTAGTGTTTTTCTCGAGAACTCGACGTTTTCTCGAAAGCTCAGCGTTTGACGAACTGGGCCCTTCGTTGACGAACGGATCTCTCGTTCGGCGCTCGACGAAATAGGGCTATCGTCGAGCGGTACCTAGCTAACGCCGCGCACTAACATTCAACGTTCCCAAAGCTACCGTCTGACGATAACTTATATCGCCGGGCGATAGCTTCCAGAGACTCAAGATCTGAAAACTGGGGTGTTACCCCCCCCCCCCCCCCCTCGTGCACTAGCACAATTGAGCTAACACAGTTGAGGTACTGTCACGGTTGGCCATAGGGGCGGATCCCCGTGCATGTCTATCACTCGTATAATATAATAATAATTTTGATTGATTATTTATAATTGTCCAACTAATTCATTTGCAATATGCTCTTTACATATAATATATATTTTGCATTACAGACTAATTAGTGAAGTTAATCAAACGATTAGATACTGTGAGTTGGTTTAACAATAGGTTCGAATACGAAGAAGCTTGGAGAAGAAGATGAGAGGAAACCCCTAAAGAGGGAGGAGAGGATTAGAGAGAGAGGAATTAGTGAGATAAAGAAAAGTTTCATTCTGTTACAGGTCTTGGACTGTTGTTGGAGGAGAAGCTGAAGGTAGAGAAGATGGCGGTGGAGGAGGATACTGTGAAGCCGGAACCACGGTTGCCTAAGCGGGGTTGCTCGTTAGAGGATGAACGGGTTCACGAATTAAGGCTCCGTTTGGGGGGGGGGGGACTTATTTTCACCAGTCAAGCGGTTACGATCGCATGAACCAGACCTTAACTATGATCTGGTTCATGCTGTCATAACCGCTTGACTGGTGAAAATAAGTCCGCAAACGGAGCCTAACCGATCGACTGTGCATTATTTTCCGCCAACATGATGCATTAATAATTAATTTTCTAAATTCAAATGGCAAAATAATGCATTTAAAGTGAATTTTATGGCTAAATTAATTTAAAATTATATATAACGTTTGTTGTGGGTCACCCGATCCTTTCCTTGTGGATGGAATGGGGTTGGGGTGCATGGTCTGCAGACCTGTTGAGGCTTAACCCTTTCGAGCTGGATTTTGGGGGTGTCTGCGGCCGTCCTTTCGAGTCGTGTGCTGGGTAGGCTATTACATCGCGTCCTGAGGCGAGGCATGCCCCCATACGACTGTCGGTCGGGCTCCGTGTGCGCCAGTTGCGCGGGGAGGATTGAACACTCTCATACCCCGTAAGAGTGAGTACTTCATCCTGGAGTTCTTCCATTAGTCGGGCACGCTCCTCAACTAGATTGGCGAGAATGGCCGCGGCGGTAGTTTCGTCGGGCAGTGGTCTATTGCTTGTAGGTGAGTTGGCTGCGGCTAATTTGTGGCACTCCACCAGGGCTATGCCATTTGCAATGGGTGTGCTTCTTCTTACCATCGATGTTAGTCAGGGGATGCTGCAACTTGTTAGAGCTTTTGGGAATACTTTCCCACAAACGACGTCAAACTATTGTGGATCACCCAATCTTTCCCCAGTCCGGAGAAATAGGACCGCCTTAGCTAGGAATTGGACTGGGCGCGAAAACAATCAATGTAAACGCAACAAATGTCAAAAAGATTTTTTTTTACGTGGAATACCCGGAAAGGGTGAAAACCATGTGAATGGATCTATATCGAGCGAAATTCACTAGTTCATTTGAGTTTACAATGGTTGAGATTTGATCTCAGAGAGCGACAAGTCGCTTCTCTATTAAAATTATAAATGCAAGAATGAGATAATGAAATAAAGTCATCAGACCCTAGATGTAAGCGCTCTGGCCTTGGAAATTTGGCTAAATCCACAGAACCTCGATGGAAGCACTTCGGCCTGGAAAATTTCTTAGTCCACAGAGTCTTTGTGCAAGAAGAGGAGCAGAGCAAATTTCTAAGCGGAGAATTGACCTAAGTCCACGATCTCACGAGAAAACCTCAGAGCTTTCTTTTGCCTCTGGAGTTGCTTGCCCTGAAATGAAGGTTCGGGGGCCTATTTATAGTTTTCTGTAGAGATACGTAAGTAATTGCGTCAGGGCGTAATTTGTGCTAGCGAATGACGTCGCTACATTTTGATCACATGGATCACTAATTTTAGCAAAATGATGGAAGTGCCCCCTGGCGGTGATACGCGAAAAATGATTTATACGTATTACCGCAAGTGCACGTGTTGAATTAAGTAATAAAGTGTGAATAGAGATCGTTCTCTCAGAGATGTGGTTGATCTAAAGCTTACAAATACTAGATACTATGTTTCTTTAAATTCAAACAGATCTAATGAGTTGATTTTGAAAAGAAATAAAAATTCTAAACAATGATTTAACTAAATATATTATTCAAAGAGATATTTTTTAATCAGTTGAAAAGAAAGTCTTGTATTTTTGATTTCCTACGTGCGTTGAGGTGATGTATGAAAATATTATCCTGTAATAATGCTTGATCAAATTATCTTGCAATGATTTTTATAGAAGAAATTTTCACCTCTCGAATCTCTGAAATCTTGATATTATATATTCCTCTAGTCATCTCTAACTTAGATAGAAGGAAAGATACTGCGAATAATTAAAATCAGAGTTGCTAATAAGAAAGGGAAATCTCTTTCTCCTCTCTAAACTGTAGCGAACTTAAGAGCACTTACACTTCTCCTCTCTCGATTCTCGAAGCGTAGTTTAAAAGTAGAAACTCTAAGTTAAAAATTCACACTACTCGTCTCTCGATTCTTGCGGTGTAATAAGATAGTCTTCAAACTAATATTACGTCACTCATCTCTCGATTCTCGCAACGCAATAGAAAACAAAAGCATAACTTAAAAGTTTCAATATCAAATTCAAAAGTTCCACCAAGATAAATTATCAAACAAATTCAAATATAAGAGAAATTCACTACCAAAACACACATAGTACTCTCTTCATACAAGACTCGGAGAGTTTAGTTCATAACGGAGATAACTGGGAGTTTAGTTCAGAGGTAAATGATGTTTTAAAGAAGATGAAAAATGAAAGGCGGTTGAGCCAAACAATATACTCATCAAAGTATGAAAATGTTTAGAGAATCAAGAAATTTTATGTCTTATAAGTTTTTTCAATAAGTTACTAGAGTCAAAAAGTATGTCAGACCAATGAAGAGAAAGTATTTTGGTACATTTGTGTAAGAAAAAATAAAATATATAAAATTATGTTAATTATAGAGGAATTAAATTGATGAGTCGTACCATGAAACTATAGGAACAAGTAAAAGAAAGAAGAGTAAGACGAGAGACTAACATCTTAGAGAATCAATTTACATTCATGCAAGGGAGGTTGATCATGGAAGCTATACATCTTTTGAGGAGACATATTGACAACTACTAAGAAAGAAAACAAGATTTGCATGTGCTATTTATTATCTTGAGAAGGTTTATGATAGAGTTTCAAGAGAGATCTTATGGAGAGTTTTAGAAAAAAGATGTAAATGCATCATATATTGACATAATCAAAGATATGTATACAAATTTAGTGACAAGGGTAAGAACATCTGGAGGATTAACAAAGTAATTCTCTATCATCGTTGGCTTACACCAAGGTTCAGCTTTAAGCCCTTATCTCTTTACCCTTATCTTAGATGAGCTCACTGTACATATCCAACAAGCAATACCTTGGTGTTTATTATTTGTGGATGATACGTTTCGCTTGATGAGACACGTGAAGATGCAAATGCAAGCTTGAATTTTGGTGAGACACTTAGAAAAGAAGGGTTTTAGGTTGAGCAGGGCAAAGATGGAGTGTATGAAGCTTAAATTTAGCAGTACAACACGGACGGATGACTTTGTTATTAAGTTGGGTTATCAAGAAATTTCCCTCTAGTTGGGTTATTAAGTTGGGTTATCTTGGATCGATGGTTCAAAAAAACTGAGACATTGATAAAGATGTGACATATAGAATCCAAACAAGTTGTTTGAAGTGGAGAGACGCGTCAAGTATCTTATGTGATCGTAGAGTACCAATAAAACTTAAGGACAAGTTTTACCGTACTGTAATTAGATCAGTGATGCTCTATGGTTTTGCACGTTGGGCAGTGAATTGTATACATGAGCAAAAAATGAGAGTTGCAGAGATGAGAAGGTTTAGGTGGATGTGTGGACACGCGAGACTGGATAGAATTAGGAATGAATGTATCATGGATAAGATAGGAGTAGCACCAATTGCAGAGAAGATGCGAGAAGCTCAACTAAGATGGTTTGGACATGTTCAAAGGAGACCATTAGAGGTACCTATTATGCATTGCGGGAGTCTAGTCACTAGGCATATTAAATGAGGGAGGGGTAGACCAATAAAGACTTGGAATGAAACTATAAGGAAAGACATGTTGTACTTAGACATTAATGTGAGTATGACAAAAGATAGGGCACAATGGCGACAAAGGATTCATATAGCCGACTCCGCTATAGTGGGATAAAGGTTTGAGTGTTATGTTAATCATAACCATGAAAGAAAGAAAAGAGAGAGGAAGAGAGTGTGGAGTGGGACCCACTACCTAGGGAGAAAAAATTTGGGCTGCTATTAAAATAATATATCATATATAAATAATAATAAATAAAATATATAACGAATAATATACAATAGAAAAATATCATATATATATATATATACGAGCATCTTCGCACGGGCTACGCCCGTGCTCGATGCTCTCGGGCGGCCTTCGGCCGCATCCAGGCGGGCTTCGCCCGCCTGCGCACGGGCTTCGCCCGTGCTTGATGCTCTCGGGCGGCCTTTGGCTGCATAAAAGCGGACTTTGCCCGCTTCGACGCAATCCACCAGCTTGGCGTCGCACCCGCCGCTTGCAAACCCCGGAGCACAGAGAGCCCCCGTGCCCTACGCGACAGTACTCCCGCCTCGACAGTGTCCCGGTGCGGCGGCTCTTCTGCAGCTCGCAAACACCCGTGCACACGATAAAATAGGTACTGATGCACCTACACATGTTAATTTGATCCATTTACTGTGCAGGATTCGACTCTCACCAAACTCATTACATTAACCACAAACAATATCAGGCGTTTCTACAGATTCGGCACCCTAAAATCTCAAAATGAAAAAAGCTGCTGAATTGAGAAAAATGCATGCGATCGCACTCAAAGAGCTAAAAAAACATATGGAAAAAGTAAGGCAGATCAAGAGAAAGAGCATGGCTACCTTTCTTGGCCGGCGGTATCCCAAATCTTGGCCTTGATGACCTTGCTGTCAACGTTGAGATAAAATTAACTCACAAATATGGGATCGTGACCCATTAAAACCTATCAATCAATCCGTCCATAGCCAAAAAAAAAAAAACGAAAAGAAGATTTTGTTGTTGTTGAAATGGACAGGAGGAACAAAGCTAAACCCCTTCTCTAAACAGAAGACTTGCAATTAACATAGATAGCTGCCGCGAGATCCCCTCCGCTGTTGAGCAGAAGCAGTTGCATCAGGGATGAAGAAGTAGAAGATGATGTCATGGGTTGTCGTAGTCGTCACGTCTGGTGGCGTAAGCAGCCCTCAAAACGGGTGATACGATCAACGGGAAGAGGGGTATTGGGGGCGGCGGAGACTGTGTATGCGGCGGCAATGTAATCAATCGATTTCTGAGCTTCGTAGGTCTAGCTTGGGACGATCATGGAGGAGGATCTGAGCTTCCTAGGTCTCAGGCGAATGATCGACAGAAGGGTAAAGTCGGGAATGATTGAGCAGCAAGATAAAGAGGATTAAGGCTTCTCTGGCGACAGGAAGAAGAGAGCGGCGAGAGGACAGGCGGAGGGTAGGTGGCGTCGAGCGAGTGTAGCGCGGAGCAGCATTAGCGTTAGCGGCGCGATGATGAAGCGGCCAGCGTCCATGGCAGATTTCGCGACACGCGACAGGAGGACGGGGCACGCATGAAGCGGCGAGCTGGAGGCGAGCTTTCGCGACACACAGCAGGAGGATGGGGCAGGCGGCGGATTGAAGAGGTAAAAGCGGCGAGGTTGTTTTCGGGATTTCAGGCGCGTGACGGAGAGAAAAGAACAGCCTTATTAATAGTAGATATATATATGTCATCTTCAAAATTCGTTGGCTCTGGAAGCATCCAGATGTTATGATCAGTTTTAGTAGCGACATAACTGATGAACTACTTGTGGCATCTGCATCATCAATCTTAACTCGATCTTCTCCAAGAGGTAGCCTCTCATCTCTACCGTTCTCATAATTTTCTCCTTTCAATAAGGCCACCGCAGTTCTATCCAATCATTTTTAATATCAGAAGTTCGGGAACTGAAAATCTCTGAGAATGAGCTACTTTTACTCATTTCTCCATGTTTGGTAGATAGTCGTGGTTGCTCTGAATGAATATCGACAACTTCATCTCCATTCAACCTTGATCAGCAAATAATTTTAGGTTGCAGAGTATGTCAACAAAAGAAAAGTACACAAATAATTAAAATAAATGTCAAATAACTTTGATTCAAAGGGGAAACTGAGCAAAAATCAATAAACAAATAAGTTACTATAAAATCTTAGACAAAGAATTTGAGCTCAGTTTACACCAACGCCAAAAGAAAGAAGCGCATATGAATCAAAAATCTGCAATTGCATCAGACATTTATAGTTCACTGAGATGTAAAACTTCAAAAGAGCGTATATAACCATTAGCTGCTACAAATTAAGAGACACTCCATGATTTCAGATAATTAGGAACATAACCAAGACAAAATTTGAATGTGTTTACCTGATGGGTGAATTCATCTCAGATATTGAGTCGCCTGAGAAAAGGAAATCAAGATGGATAAAGCATTAGAAAATCATAGTAACAACAGAAGAAAGAGTGGCATCAGTGAAAAAAAAATAGAGAATACTTACCGAAGTCAGAAGTGGAGTTGAAAGAACTCCGAGGAGTACAGACAGGAGAATTGCGGGTAGCTAGGAATGTATTAACTATTAAACGAAAGAGCTTGTACAGGATGAGAAGCAAGGTGAAGAGCAGAGGTTTGGCAGGAGGAGAAGCAGAGCGACACAATAAAAACAGTTTAATCATACCTGCGACAGCAAGGTGAGAAAGAGAAGGCAGGAGAAGAAGCAGAGCTTTGAGAGGAGGAGAAGGAGAGGGCCACCTGAGAAACGGGTGAGGAGTCGGGAGAAATGCAAAAAAAAAAATCAAAATGTGAGAGTATTGAACCCTACACAGCCTGTAAGAACTCTAATAAGGAATGTAAAACCCATACCTGCGGCAGTAGGGTGAGGAAGAGACGGCGGGAGATTGAGAAATCGCGAGATCAGCTGAGGGCAGGAGTTGCTGGGCGATCTTCGGGAGTGGAGCTGTTGCACGAAGTTTGCGGGAGGAAACTGAAGGCAGAGAGAAACCAGGCCCGTGAAGAGCAGAAGCACCGGCCGAAGAGCAGAAGTAGTGGTGTGAGGAGGAAGAGGAGCAGAGAGGGTTTTGTTCCGATCGTGAATAGTGTTAGGGAAGATGATCGGGCCTTTAAAAAACGGAGGACTCGTGGCGTTGAGAGCTTAAGCGGCAGAATATGAGCGGCAATGTTGAGCGCAGAGGTCCGACCACGGTGCGAAAGGGGGAGAAGCGTCGAGCGGCGACGCCAGCGTTCGCGGCACGCGGCAGGAGGACGGGGCACAACAGGAAGAGCGCGGCCATAGGACACGCGGAATGCAGTTCAGCGGTGGAGGCACGCGGCAGGCGGAAGCGGCGAGGGCAGCGGTGGCGGCACGCGGCAGGAACGGCGAGTGTGGCGAGGGTTTTTCGGAGAAAGCTAGTAACAAATGAAGAATAAAATATCAAGATTTGGTAACATGGGGCCGTCAAAATGTGAGGGGAGAGGAACACCAAGAAATCTAAAAACTTAATTGAAAACAAAGTATCTATATCAGCAAGATTGGAAAGCATAATCATCAAAAAAGTAAGCCATACTTAAGTCAATTCTACTGCAAAATGAGATTCTTCAGAAAAAAATATTTCTCTTCTGGAACATCTCCACAATGAGTGAGCTCAAGCCTGTCAGGATTCAATGCTTCACATAGACCTCACATACTAAATTAATAGTTAAGGAGAAAATTGATGTTTAAGAGTTTTTATGAATATCATAACTGAATGTGTAGGAGAAAATATGGCTTTTATGTTGAATTGCTTAAAATTTAAGTAGAGCTAATTTACAACACACTATATTGTAATAAAAAATTATTCAAATTTAATTTAATTGTTCTAAAGAAATTAAAGAAAGTAATTCAATCTTTTATGCCTGTAATTTTTGTTGTTAAACAATTTGAGATAATAATTTTAAAGTTTCAAAATGATTGTATGAAGTCTACGCAAACAATACTTGCACATAATAAGAAAAAAGACATACTAAGTAGATGAAATACAGTCTAAGAGAATATGTCAACTCATATAAGTAAGATCAAGGTTGTCATACCCATTTAACGTATGAGACATACAAACCTAAAATAGTTGTATGAAGTGTACTCAAACAATACATACCCATCAAAAGAAGAGAAGCATATTATGTTATTTCCTGAGTTGATCGAACATACTTATAATAGTTTGATCATGCAAATGACTGTAGAGTTGAATTCCGTGAAATAAAAATTATTTCTTAAGTTGACGTACTTGCCTAATCATTTTTTGACCTGGTAAGGAAATATAATGCGTGAACTTTGAACAGAACTGCCCAGAGAGGTTGAATCGATCTGCTGTGGTGAGATTTCAAAAATGAAGTTCTGTGAGTTAGTAGATGAATATGTATTATATTATGAGTTGGAGAACATTAAAAAGATTCCTTTGTAAGCCTTTAAACATGTGGCAGATCTTGGTTGAACAAAGGGAGTAAAGGAGAAAATTAGTGCTTGGGGAGTAAGGAGATTTTTGTTGAGGTACCTGGCGGAGGAAGAGGATTCTCCCGGGTTCGTATTGTTTGCGTGATGTGGTAGATGTTGATCTGCGAGGAACTTGTGGAGTGTTGAGATCAGTTGGAGAACATTGAAGAGGTTCTTGGCTTGCTAGATTCAGGGATCGCCCGTGCTTTGTTACCTATGAGAAACATAAATGAAAACGAAAATGGAGAGAAAATCGAAACAAAAAATAGGAAGCAGTAAGGAAATTGAAAACCTACTGAGGATCCGGCTAGTAAATGAAGGACGACATGCAGAGGAATGGAATCGTCGCTGGAGGAGTACCCAGACCCAGATTAAGAGCGATCATGGCGTTAGGACATTCCGAGGACAGCCGAGCTGAAGAGCACGCAAGCGAGGAAGAAGTAAAGGTTGGGGGCGAAGTTAAGCGGCGACGGAAAGGGTAAGCACAAATCACGGCGGAAGATGTACTTGCGTCCAGCACAAATCACGGCGGCGAGGACCCGAACAGAGAGCGACGAAGCATGAATCCACAGCCGCCGGAGGTTAGAATGGCGAGTCGCAGAAGCGGGAGCGGTGGAGAAGGAAGCCGCAGTCGACGGAGATAAAGACGGCGAATCGCTGAGATCGGCAAGGAGGCTTGTCCCATAAATCCTCTCCGGCCAATAACCGCACTATAACTAATTTGAAAACACAGTATTCAAAAGAGGATTTCAAATCATAAAGTTTATTTTATTGGGTAAAAGATTTTGCTGCTGACATCCATTTCTAAGACATGTAACAGTGAAATCTAATCCTTTAATATGGATCTTGGGAGATGTACCTAGTAGCCTCAAGTCATCCATGCAAAGTCCATCACAATCTAAATCCTTCAATGCCATCTATTTTGCTGTCAAGAATCATGCAACAATAAAATAAAACCACCGTGTTAAAATGTGTAATAAAGCCCTTGCAACAAAAATATAGAAACTTTCAACAGAGGATGTAAAATATGGTGCAATCAAATAGGACTACTAAGAATACATTCAGAACTTAAGCTTTATGGGTTAAACAAAGTGATCTATGTTTATGATTCGTTTTTATCATTCTCTTCGTCTTGGGAAATCAGTCTACAGATTGAAGAGGCTGTTGGTTTTGACACAGTCGAAAATCACTAAAAGAAATCAATTTTTGCAGTTGTAAAGTCGAAAATCACTAAAAAAAATCAATTTTTTCAGTTGTAATGGAGCTCACATCCAGAAATCACACTAAAGATTGGACGGGCTGTTGGTTTTGACAAAGGTGGAAGAATAGCTAGAAGTGAAAGCAAGAGAGGTGAGGATACCTGCTGAATCTGATTCTGTCCATGCAGAGGCGAGCTAGATTCAATCAGACACTGCACGGGAGGTTTGTTTGGGGGTTTAGGGAACGACGGAAGAATACCTAAAACAGTATAAATGACGAAATCAGAAACGAAATCACAAACCCAATATAAAACGAAATCGAAAACGAAATGAAAAAGGAAATCAAAAAAGAAAACCAGAAATCAAATAGAGCTATTGACAAAGTCGTAGATCACTAAAAAAATCAATTTTTTCAGTTGTAATGGAGCTCACATCCAGAAATCACACTAAAGATTGTACGGGCTGTTGGTTTTGACAAAGGCGGAAGAACAGCTGGAAGTGAAAGCAAGAGAGGTGAGGATACTTGTTGAAACTGATTCTTCTGATTCTGTCCATGCAGAGGCAAGCAAGATTCAATCAGGCAAAATCGATAACGACGGACGAATACCTAAAACGGTATAAATGACGAAATCCTAAACGAAATCACAAACAAAATGAAATCGAAAACAAAATGAAAAAGAAAATCAAAAAAGAAAACCTAAAATCAAATAGAGCTATTGACTCAAAGACCAGAAGGGGAGTTCTTACAGTGGTGGAATCCATCAGAGTTGAACGTCAGAGGCGTCAAACAGAGCTTCAACGACTTCGATCGGGAGCGGCGTAGGGTTTCGATAGGGAGCAACTGAGTGAACGATCGGGAATGAAATTAGGTTTCTATCGGGGTTGAGAGATCCACCTTCTTCCCGCCGGTCTCCACCTTCACCGTCGTCGCAGTCGCCGCCGCCGACATCCTCCCCGGCGCGTAAACGATCTGTCGGCCGCGATCTGACGCTAATTGTAGTCCTAATCTGGATCTAACTCTAGCGATCTCACCGGAGGCGGCTATATGGCTCTCGAAATCAACCCGAAGCAGGATCGAGAAACAAAAGAGCTTTTCCACTTGGTTTGGATCGCAGATAAACGGAAAGAGTGGTCGTTATAGGGGAGAAAGAGAAGCGATCAGGGCAGTGGCGTCACGCGGCAGGAGCGGCAGGAGCGGCGTTCGCGGCACGCGGCAGGACGACGGGGCACGGGGCGGATTGAGGGGTTGTGACGGAGAGAAGCGAATGCACTTATGAATAGTAGATATGTCGGACGGAACGCTCCGTGACGGAGAGAATGGAAGGAAATTGAATGAAACTTATTAATAATAGCATCTTCGAACGGGGTTCGCCCGTTCTCGATGCGTCGCTGCGGGCTTCGCCCGCAACCAAGCGGGCTTCGCCCGCTTGACAACCAAACGGGCTTCGCCCGCAACCAAGCGGTGAACATGGGGTTGTCTATCCACTAATGTCGTGGGGGAAACATTGGTCGTGAGCGGCAATATTATTTGTGGGCGGCGACATTGTTTGTGGGCGGCGACATTGGTCGTGGGCGGCGACATTGGTCGTGGGCGGCGACATTGGTCGTGGTCGTGGACAGACACGGAGCTCCGACCCTATCGAAGGCGATATATGTCATGGACAATCGGCGTGTAAGCGCGGCGTGGAGAGGAAGGCCTAGGATTGAAATGTCAAGCGTGCACTTAGAATGAATTCTAGTGTATATATTTTGTGTGTGTGCTTGATGGAGGTTTAGATGGGCAGTTAGGATTTAGTTGGCGTCTTATATACCTAGTCAAATTCTCAAAGATGATATTTCTTTTTAATAAAGTATAGATGTTTAGATATACACACGGCCGCGAGTTATAGGCATGCACCTTTGCTCATATCCCCAGCCTCTCCGTGATGGCATAGCTGAGTGAACATATGTGAGGCTATTGGGAAGAATTCAATTCATTGTAGAATTTACGGCCTTGAATTAAAAACCTGAAGTGATAAGCAGTTTATGGAAGAAGGGTTGTTTGGTCTTGCTTCAAAAATAGAAATGATCGGACACATGTTAACTAAAACTATGAAGTCATTCCAAAATCATTCACCTAATGAAACCAAACTAAATTGATTTGGACATGATGTAGTCCCCAAATGAATTATTTAATTTCATTTTTCTGCTCTAAGTTTGATTAATCATTCTCACCAAATAAAACCAAACAGGATGCATAAAGAAATATAACAGGCAATTCATTTCTGTATGAGTGCATACAGAAATATATTAGTGTTCAACTTGATAACTATATCTACAATTCATGAACTGCTCTCACTACGTATGAATGCCTAAGTAATAAATTACTCTTCAGATACAACTATAGCTAAGCAAGCATTATAGGAAATATAACAGGCAACTTTTAGTAGGTTGCAGCCCAGAAAATCTCACATCAAAAAGAAGAAATCCAAGGAGAAAGAAAATTGCAGCAGCCTAAATCGTAAGCCAGGGAAACATCTTCATACCTTTCCTGTCATCAGTGGGAAAGTTGAGCCGACGATGCCTCTCGTGGTTCTTTTCCTTCTACGCAACGGCAATACTTCAACCTGAAGTTGATCGGAAAGCATTAAGCATTAACTAAAATTATTACAGGCAATCTGTGATATTTTCACTAAAATCTATTGAACTATTAGTGAATAGGACTCAACCGGGTATAGCAGAACATGACTCACTTTCTTAATAACTAAACTTATTACAACAGGATAGGAATAAAACATATGGCATGAGAGAGATCCATTTGATCGTACATGTATGAGAAAAGCAAATCCCAAAGACATCATATAATTTTTTTATGCCCATCTCCACATGGCAGGTATAGTGTTGATGAATTTATTAATCCCACTATTAATACATATTTATAACTGTGTTGTATGTTGAACTAAATGTGGTCTGAAATTGTGTCAACAGGAATTCATGTAGAAATGATAGTGAAGTAGATAGAGAAATCAAATTTATAATATGAACAAAAAATGATACGTAGAGTTAAAGCTAGAGGCAATTTAATACAAAATAAACCAGTAGTGAGTGATATGATTAGAAACAAATGAACATTGATAAACCAGTAGAAATAATCGGTTGTATGAATCGAAAGCCCAGGAGAACACAACACCAACATCAAAATAAAACATATCCAGGAAGAGAGGAGGAGCTTGCCTGAATGAAGCTCGCAGCAGCCATAAGGCTATGTCCAGGAGGCTTGAGGCTCTGATAAGGCAGTTTGCTTCGAAGAGGAGCTGGTGAGGCACTTTATTTTGATAAAAACGTGAGGAGGAGGCAGAAAGGATGGGGACAAAAACGTGAGAAGGCAGAAATGATGGGGAAGACTCACCGACTACAGCTCTCCGGGAAATATCTGTAAAAAAATGCAGAGCTGCGAAGTTTGAAAGACTCAGGCAATGGTGCCCTTCAACAAATGAATCGAAAGAGACAACCAATCAGATAACCCTTGGTGGCCTTATGAAGAAATGAATCCATGGACGCAGAGAAGAGGAGCTCACCTGGGCGATACCCTAGCTCCTGGTTTCAAAGCTTTGATGAAGTAGCGAGCACGGGAGGAGCGGAGGTTGTGGTCGGCCCAGACACGAAGAGGTTTTCGGTGAGGAGAGGACCGAAATGAGAAGGTATCGAGCGAAGAACACCGGCGATTTCAATAAATTTCGCCGCTGCTGTCGTGCGGGAGGAGAATTCGATCGGTGCTGTGCGGCGGGATTAGACAGGACGGATGCAGCTTTAGGCGGATTTGATGGAAGATTGTTGGGGGAATCCGTGGCTTTTGCCTAATATGATCTGTGGCTTTTGGCTAAGATCAACCGTGGCGGCGGAATCGGGCGGGGCAGACGCAGTGGCGGCGGAATCGGGCGGGGCAGAAGCGCTGCGACGCGATGCGGAACCGGCAGGACCAGTGAGAGTGGAAGCGGTATCGGGCAGAGGCTTCGAAGGAGAATGCAGGATGTAGAATCGCACGAATGCGGCGCGCGAGGTTAAGGGTGTTAACGACAACCTAAACAGCGGGCACAGCGGCGCGAAGAGAAAACGCGGCAGGGGAACCTCATCGCGGTTGCGGCACGCGGCGGGATGAGAACCGAAGGGATCGATGACGAAGCAGGAGCTAGACCGGGGCGAGGAAGAGCGGCGAGCGGCGTGCACCACTGTGAAGGAGGTGGCGGCCACGTAAGGGACGCTGTGGCACGCGGCGTGCTAAGGAGGCAGACAGGGGAAGAAGAGGACGGCGACGGACGGAGAGCTGCGGTGTGACGGAGAGAGACGGACGGAAAATGGAATCAACTTTATTAATAATAGATATATATATATATATATATATATATATACAAGTGACATGCACGGGCCTTCGGCCCTGGGGGCATTCGGTGGGGGTGCGACAATCAGCGGAGTACGACATTCGGCGGGGTGCGACATTCGGCGGGGTGCGACATTCGCCGGGGTGCGACATTCGCCGGGGTGCGACATTCGTCGGTGGTGCGACATTTGTCGTGGGAGGCGACAATTGTCGTGGGCGGCACATTGGTCGTGGGTGGAACATTGGTCGTGGGTGAGACATTGGTCGTGAACGGCGACATTTTTCTGTGGGCTGCTACAATGGTCCTTGGTGGCGACATTTATTGTGGGCGGCGACGTTGGTCGAAGGTGGCGGGAGATCAATTATTTTGGCGGGATTGAGTAAATTACATATGTGGGTATTCAATTTTGAATTTTTTTGAAATGAACAAAAGAAATAAGAATCATTAAATTAAAAATGAGGGGTAAAATTGGTATTAAGAATGTAGCATCAAAACATGTTTTTCCTTTATAGAATAGTATTGAGGGCGACGACGTTGGTCGAAGGTGGCGGGAGATCAATTATTTTGGCGGGATTAAGTAAATTACATATGTGGGTATTCAATTTTGAATTTTTTTGAAATGAACAAAAAAAATAATAATCATTAAATTAAAAAATGAGGGGTAAAATGGGTATTAAGAATGTTGCACCAAAACATGTTTTCTTTTATAGAATAGTATAGATATATATATATATTATAATAATTGACAGCTCCTCTCTCTCTGCTCTCTCTCCCTTTTTTTGAAAATTACAGGGACAATTTAGATAGTGCATATGTTGCACTAAAGACAACTTTTTATGTATAGATAGTATAGATATAGATATATACATACGAGCTTTTTTGCACTGGCTACTCCCGTGCTCGTAGCTCTCGGGCGGCCCTCGGCCGCATCGAGGCGGTCTTCGCTCATCTCGACACGGGCTTCGTCTGTGCTTGATGCTTTGTGCGGCCTCCGACATCATAGAAGCGAACTTCTCCCGCTTCCACGCTATTCATCAGCTCGACGCTGCAATCGTCACTTGCGGTCACCCGAAGCCCTATGATTGTTTGATTTTGCATATGTGCTCCGGGAGTCGTGGGTGGCGATTTCGGCGCCGAGCTGATAAATTGCGTGGAAGCGAGCGAAAGCCACTTCTAAGCGGCCGAAGGCCGCCCGGAGCATCAAGCATGGGTGAAACCTGTGTGGAGGCTGGTGAAGCCCACCTGGATGCATCCAAAGGCCGTCCAAGAACTTCGAGCACGGACGTAACCTATGCGAAGAAGCTAGCATATTATTTTAAATTGTATCTTTAAAATTATTATATATAATTTTATTGATTTTTTTATTACATTATATTACTTTTAAATTATTATATATATTTTTAAAAAAATTATTGAGATTTTTATTATAATTTTTTTATTATATTTTTAAATATTATTTTAATAAAATATATTTTTTGATTGTTTATTAAACTTTCCTATAGTTGTATGTTTTCCTATAGTCGTATGTTTTTTTATTCCTAAGTTCGTCCGCATGAATGTCTACAAACCGCGGGATGGCAATGGTCGGCGAGCCCGTCGCTGCTCCTGTGAAGCTTCACATTTGTTTTTTACCCGGAGCAGCAGCCTACAGCTGCGGTTTCGCCCAAGTCGGCCGACGAACCCGGGTCGGCCGGTGGTCGGCGATCCCGCAACCGCCGTCCGCCGTTGGGTTCATTCTTCTTCTTGTACAGAGATTTATATAATATTAGCGCAAACACAATATTTTTGAATTTTGAGCATGATTTGCATGTTATTTTTGAATAACTTTAATGTGGACCACTTTTTAATTTGAAGTCTTTTAGATTCCAGATTTGAGCTCCGAAAAAAACGAGACGTTCGTACATATATTCGGCATGACTTTTTTCGGGACCCAAATCGGGGGCCTAAACTGATTTAAATCTAAAAGTGATTCTCATAAAAGTTATTAGTGTCGATGAGATCCACAACTTTCATGTTAATCACTTTTTCAAATAAAATAAAAACCAGACTTAAAATCCAAAATTACTGTGCTCGCGATATAAAATGGATACGGGCGTGCGGGCTGATCATCGTGGCCATCCTATGAACACGATGAATTGCACCTTCTACACAGCGGTGGCCGACGGCTGCAGGCTCGTCGGCCACAGGCCACCCTGAATTTGTAGGCGAGTCTGCAGCCACCGGCCGCCGCTGGGTAAAAGAATTTGCCCTCGTTGGCAATTTTTTTTGCCCCGCAGCGACGCAGGTCGGTGGTCGGCGAACCCGAAGCCGACGACCGCCGCTGAATTCGCATGGATTGAAATTTGCATGCGAACTCTAGAGGCCAGCAGCTTCAGGCTCGCTGGCCACCAGACGGCTTGGTTCGCATCGTCTCGAACTTGCTCCCGCCCTGGATCTCAACTCGACGGCCAATTGCCGGCTCGCTCCCGCCCTGGATCTCAACTCGACGGCCAATTGCCGGCTCACTCCCGCCCTGGATCTCACCTGAATCGGGGTCGTCGTGGCTCTGCGGGTCGCTATTCTCCTAGAGGAAGGAGGTTGCGGGTTGTCATTGGTCGAGAGGAAGGGGGCGGGTTGTCGTTCGTCGAGAGGTATTCACATATCATCTATATATATATATATATATATATATATATATATATATATATATATATATTTGTCACGGCATGCCCACGTAAATGTGTGGGGGCAATGCGAGCATGGCAAAAGGTATTTGTCACGCTCATTCTGTGGCAAATACTCTATTCCTTCGCAAAAAAAAAATTTGCCATGACTTTTAACCACGTTCTTAATACATGGTAAGAGGTTTTGTTTTCAGCAGGCATTAGCAACGGATTCTCTTCCGTGGCTAAAAGACCTTATCTGTCAGGTTACTTCGTCATGGCTAAAGATCCCGCATTTTCCACAATAATAAACCGTGACAGTACTTATCAGATTTATAAAAAAAATTGCCACAATTTGAAACCGTGCCAAAGGCTTTATAGGCTTATTTTAAAAAAATATTAGCCATGACTTGTTGTCATGGCTAATATTTTATTTTAATAAAATCTCTGTCACCATGACCAATACTTTGTTAACTTATTAAAAAAAATTAGCAAACATAATACTTGATGTGTTATAATAAATTCCTTAATACATGCAGATAGTTCTAGTGATTGTGGCTCATAACGATCAAAAAATTAACGTAGAAAAGATAGGAAATAGGTGGTGGCTGCGGACGTCAGCAACAGGCGACGGCGATGGCTATATCGCATAAAGATTTATTCATGCAAAATCATTGTCTTCCTCATAGATAAAGAGGATTTTTAAAGGAAGCTCATTTTTGGCTAGTGACAGCTCATTGATAATGGTAAATTAAATTTTTACACAAGTAGATCAACCTGTTAATGGCAGCCCAAATTAAAAAAAACATAAATTTCCTGAATACTGGCGATGGAAGAACATGTGAAACTCCGCCGTCTCTATTTCCTGACATTCTCAAGCTAGAATTAGATATATTACAGTTTGGATGGTCATCTGTTGGCAAGCCTCTATTGCTTGTTTCCTCGCGAGCAGCAATTAGTCTCATTCTTCTCTGCAGAAGGCTGGACTTTCGAACTGGAAGGATAATGGTGTGGATGATGAGGCAAAACAGAAACAGGTAGTAAATGAGGCTGATTCAGAACAGAAGATGGTCCACCAGGAAAATGCTCAGTAGATAGCCTATTACTACCCCCAACAAAATGTGGCTGAGATGAGGAGACATCGTGCTGGAGTGAAAGATTGATCCTCCCACGCAAGTTTCTTCGCGAGGTTTTTCGATTTCTCAATAAGCTAGAAGCAGTGCACCATTCAGGAAAAACTCCTCCACGAATACTGCTGAAACTTGGACACTGAATTTCTTCTAAAGAGCTAGCAGCAGGTGGATACCTGGATGGGTTTGGTACACCCAAGTTAGCAGAAACATTACTTGTTGAAGAATCTCCAACAACACCTTCCATGTTCTTCCTCTTACAAGCTTGACCAATTGAATTTCTTGCGAAACCCGTCCAATAACATTAGAGGAACTAACAATAGAATTTGAACAGGGAATAATGGGGGAGGTCGCAGCACCTGGATAGGTCGGGTAGGGAGTGAAGGAAAATGGTGCTTGGCCATCTCCTCCGGCGGCGGCGAAAGAGGAGGCGCTGGAAAAGTAGGGCGGCCACGTCGAGCGGAAGGCGTCGGGCGGCTAGGGCGAGCGGAAGTTATCGGGCAGGAAAAAAAAGGGAGGAAGAATAGGAAATAAAGGGGCTGTCATTAAGTTTAAATGTTAGACCTTGGAAAAAAACTAGAATTAATTAAAAAATTTGGGCTGTCACTATCCTTTAATAGATTGCCCTTAACAATCCCCTAAATAAAAGGCTCATAGATTGAATTGGCTGATGAGTTTCCACCATCCTCAACCATAGAATCAATGTCTTCCTCCGTCCACTTATCCAAAAGTCAAAGACAGCCCGAATGATCAACAAAGAAAGAAGTATCATATGAGATTGCATTAAAAAATTGGGCGATGTTACGTGCACATCACTTTTGGCTATGTGCACACCAAATTCTTAAAATAAATGGCGTTGTTACGTGCACAACACTTTTGGCTATGTGCACACCAAACTCTTAAAATAAACAATACCATTATTTTTTCCAATCCCACCCATATTAAACCTAAGCACAAGGAATTGACATGATTTAAAAATGGGTCAAAACTGGCTACCAGTGCGCAAGGAATTGACATTAGAGATTACTAATAATGAGAGTTTGTATACTCTGATATATGGAGATGGCAGACGGTTAGAGTTAATAGAGTCTCTAAATTGTAATGAAACTCCAGCGTCGCTTGAAAAATGGATGTTCATGTCAGATATTGGACTAATAGTTGCATCTTGCTATAATGTAGTGTTTGTTCATTACTCAAAATATCAGTCATTCACATTCCTGCCATTACATTCTGCACCTCCAGAAATCCGTAAGATAATTTTATTGGCTTTGTCAATGATAACCATTTAATTCATTTGTCGATGAAAGAAGGGTGTCTACTTCCACCTATATACTCTTCGTGATTAAGCTATCATGAAGCAGCTGCAGAAAATTAGCATTTACACAAACATATGGACGATGATGTAGTAAATTTGGTCGGCCCTTGAACGGGTGTGTATGAACTATTATTAGGCTCATTGCATTATGTTGGGTACATTGGTCAAATGTACCTGATTTGAAGAAGTCTCACTCAACTCAATGATATACATCATGATGTATGTTTGAGTTACTTGTGCAGGTTAGGTATTCACTGGACTGAAACTAAAATTTTCTAAGTCCATGTGTCGACACTCAGAGGGAAAGTGTCGACAATTGAGAAAGCTTGTGTCGACACCCAGACAAGCAGTGTCGACACTTGGAGTCATTGTGTCGACACCTGGGATGCAGAGTCGACACCAGACAGAAAGTGTCGACACAAGGAGCTGTGTCGACACTCAGTGAAGAAGAATGCAGAGAAGCAGTGTCGACACTTAGCAGAGCTGTGTCTACACCAGAAAGTGTCGACACTTGGAGTTGTGTCGACACTCAGCAAAATTCTGCAGAGACTAAGTGCAAGTGTCGACACCTAGCACAATGTGTCGACACTTAACCAGAAGAGTCAACATATTAATTATGTGTCGACACTCAGCACAATGTGTCGACACACAACCAAAAGAGTCAACACTTGAAGTATGTGTCGACACTCAACACAATGTGTCGACACACAACCAAAAGAGTCAACACTTGAAGTATGTGTCGACACTCAACACAATGTGTCGACACACAACCAGAAGAGTCAACACTTGAAGAAAGTGTCGACACCCAGCACAATGTGTCGACACTCAGTTGAAGACTCAAAGAAAGTGTCGACACAAGGAGCTGTGTCGACACTTAGCAAAGAACAGAAAAAGCAGCAAATTATTCTAAGTACAAGTGTCGACACTAAAGGAATGTGTCGACACTCAGCTGAAGTCTCAACAACAAGAAGGTGTGTCGACACAAAGAGCTGTGTCGACACTCAGCAAGATTCAACATAGAAGACTATGTGTCGACACGAAGAAGCAGTGTCGACACTAGACAGATTCAACACAAGAAGTTGTGTCGACACAAAGGAGATGTGTCGACACATAGAAGAATTCAGCAAAAGCTAAAAGAACAAGTATTTGTGTCGACACTCAATTTTAGTGTCGACACATGCAGAAGAATCTGTGTCGAGACATACAAGGAATTGTGTCGACACCTTGTAGACTTGTGTCGACACTTATACAACATGTGTCGACACTTGGACTATAAGTGTCGACACTTAAAGACAGAAAGTCTCGACACTTATAAACAGTTAGAGATTTTCAAGAATTGACTGGTTGACATGACAGCTGCCGATCCAGCCGGTCTACAGCACTTGTCAGAGATGTCAGAAGTCAGTTATGAACCGGACCAGCCGGTTACCATGAAGAAGGCCTATAAATAGGCACCCACAGTTTACAGAAACTGTTGTTGAAAGGATTAATCTAAGAGATTTGTTCAAGTGGTTGCTGATCAAGTTATCCAAGTGATACAAATCAAGAAGATCTTGCTGTCCAACGGCAGATCTAAGAAGTTGGAGAGAGAGAGCTCCAATCAAGAATTCAGTCTTTGGAACTAGGCTGAGAAGAAGGATTCAGAAGCATCTGGATCTTAAGAAGCAGAGGTCAAGGAACAACTGCAGAAGATTCAGACTTATTCAGTTCTACTCAAGAAGCTTTGAAGGAAGCTAAGTCAGTTTGGATCTATCTGAGTTCTTCCAAGAGCTCAGCAAGAAACTCTCAACTCCTCTCTTATTTTCTGAGTTGTTGAGTTATTTGTTGTAATACTATTTTAACTTGTAGGATCCATTGGATCTGAGTGATTGTAAGCCTAAATTTATAAAGGCTGAGGGTAGGGCTTGATAGCCTGAGTGTAGGAGTTAAAGAACTCTGAGTGTAGGCCTTGATTGGCTGAGTGTAGGCCTGGGTGGCTGAGTGTAGGCCTTTGTGGCTGAGTGTAGGCTTTGGAGAAAGCTGAGGTGTAAGGCTTTGGGCCTGAGGTAGGAACCAATTTGGGTTCTGAGACAGTGGAGAAGTTAGGCCGAATCTAGTACACTGCTAGATAGGCGAAGGGGGAAAGTGGATATACCCATATCTTGGGGAACCACTATAAAACACTGTGTGCTGTGCTGTGTTTGTGCTGTGGATGATCTGTGTTTGTTTGATTATTGCTGATTGTTGTAATAAACTAGTTAGAAATCTGTGATATAACTGGTTGGCTGCCAACAAAGTCAGAAAAGGATTAGGTCACCTATTCACCCCCCCCCCCTCTAGGTGTTTAGGTACCATATCTTTCAAGTGGTATCAGAGCCAGGTTCCTTAAAACAAGGACTAACAGTCTAAGGAGATCATGTTTGGCAGAAACAGTCTAAGTCAGAAAACAGCTTCAAGAAAATCAAGAACCATGGGTTCCTTTGAAAATCATAAAGAATTGGGTTCCATGAAATTACCTATTTGCAGAAAGGAAATTTTTGGGATCTGGAAAGAAAGGGTAAGGCTATTTATGGAGGCCTCAGACCCAAGAATCTACATCACAGTTAAGGAAGGGCCCTATGTGCCCATGAAGATTTCAGTATTGGATGCAAATCAGAGGACTCCAAAGGATTTCTCTGAGATGACCAAGGATGAAATTGTCCTACCAACCATGGACAAGAGAGCACAGAACATAATAGTTAGTGCCATTGATGATGCCACCTTCCAGAACTTAATTCACTGTAAAACAGCAAAAGAGATGTGGGATACTCTCATTGTCTATATGGAAGGTTCTGAAGAAGTTAGACAAGATATGAAGTCCTTGCTTAATCAAGAGTATGAGAGCTTTAGGCAAGCAAAGGGAGATAGCATCACTGAATGCTACAAGAAGTTCTATAGAATAGTTAATGAACTCATGTCTTATGGAAGAGAGTTCAGCAACTATGAACTAAATGACAAATTCCTGAGGTCCCTAACCAAAGATTGGGACACCAAGATCTGTGTCATAAGAGAAATGGCAAAGTTGGGAGAAATTCCTCCTCCTACACTGTTTGGCAAGTTGTTGTCATATGAGATGCAGCTGACAGTGAGGAAAGAGGAGGAGAAATCTACTAGGACTGAGCACAAGGAAAAAGACAAAGACAAGCAAGGCAACTGGATCAAAGATTGTGTGCTACTGCTGCAATAGACAGGGTCATGTCATTGCTGATTGTCCTGAGAAAAGAAAAGAATCCAGTGACAGGAAAAAGACTCACCTCAAAGGGAAGAAAGAGAAGTCTTTTGTTGCCAAGAATGAGAAAACTCTTTCAGATATTTCTTCTTCAGACACTGATACTGATGCTGAAGCCTACATAGGGCTATTTGCTGAAGAAGAAGAAGAAGAATTTATGCAGATCTTGGAGTCAATTTATGAACAAGAAGACTGCCAGTGCCAAGGACTGATGGCATTGACTGAGAGTACCAAAATCCTGGAGCAGCCAGGGCCTAGTCAGGTACAAAGTCCAACTCTAAGTTCAGTTTCTTGTTCTAGTTCAGAATCAGAATCATCTACATCAAATGATGGAAGTGGTTCTGAGTCTGAGGATGATATTCATCCGCTCATAGATGAATATAAGGTGTTGTTGCAAGCCTACAAGAAAAGCAAGACCCTAGCCAAAAGTCAGGCAAAGGAGATTGCTGATCTCAAGGCTGCTGCAACAAAATTTGAGAAGCAATTTGATCAAAAACTGAATGAGGTAGCGGCTGAAACACATTACAGTGATTCAGATGGGTACTATCACATTTAAGAATGATCAAATTAAGAAACTGGAGACAAATCTTCAGAAAGAGAGAGAACTGGTTGCAAAGTTTTCAAAGCCTAAATCAATTCTACCTTTGATTGATGATTTTACTCATCACAAAGGCAAGGCTGGACTGAGTTTTGTTAGACCTGCAGGGACTGAGCAGTCCAAGTTTAAGTCCAAGAGCAAAGCCCCAACATTCAACAAACCTGCTGTAGTCAAGACAGCAAAGGTTGTACCTAAGCAAAGGTACAACAAGTTTGAATGCTGGTGCTGTGGCAAGATTGGCCATTTTGCAATGGACTGTTGGCACAATTCCAGTGCCAAGGTGAGTAGCAAGTTACCTGGTGGAAAGCCAGAAGGTAGCTGTGTCATGTTGCAAACTAACAATCACCAAGAACCCAAGTTTACTTTGGGTTCTAAGGTTCATTAATTTGTTTTGCACGTGAATCCAAGTGGCCATACCCCAACATGGTACTTGGATAGTGGATGTTCCAGACATATGACTGGAACAAGGGGACTACTGAAGGACTATATTCCAATCAAAAATGGTCCTAAAGTGACCTTTGGTGGTTCTGAAAAAGGAATCATCAAAGGGTTTGGTAACATTTCTTCAAACCTTGTTACCATTACTCAAGTGGCTTATGTTAAAGGGTTGAAACACAACCTTATAAGTATAAGTCAGTTAAGTGATGTAGGGTATGACATCTCATTTGTTAAAAATGGTTGTCATATCAAGAGGTCAAGTGATCAAGAGATCATTTTGACAGGATATAGAAAGAGGAATGTCTACTGTCTAGACATTATGATTGAGAACAATGGTTCTCATGTTTGTCTTGTAGCTGATAAGACAGTCTCTCATTATGTCAAGTGGCACAAGAGGCTAGCTCATCTTAACTACAAGACTATTAGCAAACTCTTTAGCAAAGAGTTAGTGAGAAATGGTCCTCAAGTTAAGTGTATCAAAGATGGTATTTGCTCAGCCTGTCAAAAGGGCAAGCAGACTAAATCCACCTTTAGAAGCATAGATAACAAAGATGCTGTGAGGTGTTTATACCTCTTGCATATGGATCTATTTGGTTCAATGCCAGTTCACAGCTTAGGTAGGAAGGTCTATACCTTTGTAGTTGTTGATGACTACTCAAGGTTTTCCTGGGTGTTTTTCTTAAGACAGAAATCTGAAACACCTAGTGTCTTCTACAGCTTTGTCAAGCAAATTCAGAATGAACTAAATAGTACTGTGGTCAAAATTAGAAGTGACCATGGTACTGAGTTTCAGTCTGAAAGCATGACAAAACTATGTGAAGACTTTGGGATATTTCAAGAATTCTCTTCACCTAGAACACCTCAGCAAAATGGCATTGCTGAAAGGAAGAATAGGACCTTGATAGAGGCTGGTAGAACCCTACTTAGTGATACATCACTGCCAGAATATTTCTGGGCTGAAGCAGTTAACACTGCATGCCATGTGATAAATAGGGCTACCATCACTAAAAGGCTAAACAAGACCCCCTATGAAGTAGTGAAAGGCAGGAAACCAAATCTATCCTATTTCAGGATCTTTGGTTGCAAATGCTTCATACTTAACAATGGGAAGTCTTACATATCAAAGTTTGCTGCCAAGTCCCAAGAGGGAATATTTGTTGGGTACAGCAACAATAGTAAGGCTTATAGAGTATACAACTTGACTACACAAGTTGTAGAGGAGACTGTGCATGTAGTTTTTGATGAGACAAAACTTATTAACAATGAGTTGTCTAGCAATGTATGCAGCCCCACAGGTTTGATAAAGAAATTGGACAAGCTTACTATAGAAGAAGTACCAGCTGCTAGACAGCAAGGAGAGGAAAGTAGCTGCTGTCCAGGGGGAGAACTACATGTGCCAGTTGCTGAAGAAATCCAAGGTATACAGCATGATGCAGATGCTGAAGAGGTTCAACCTGAAGCTAGGATGCCTCCAGCTCACAGGCATCTTAGAGATCATCCAGTAGAGCTGATTATTGGGGATCCAAGACAAGGAGTTCAGACAAGGAGCAGAAATCAGGATGCTGCAATCTATTCCAGTTTTCTGTCTCAAATAGAATCTAAGAAATTTGAAGAAGCAATACAAGATCCACAATGGACTGAAGCTATGCAAGAAGAGCTAAATCAGTTCAAGAGATGCAATGTCTGGGAATTGGTTCCAAAACCTAAAGACCACAATGTAATAGGAGTTAAGTGCATCTACAGAAATAAGTTAGATGAACAAGGGGTCATCATTAAGAATAAAGCAAGACTGGTTGAAAAAGGATATAGGCAAGAAGAAGGTATTGATTTTGATCAAACATTTGCCCCAGTAGGCAGACTGGAGGTCATAAGGATGTTCTTGGCCTATGCAACCTATCAAGGATTCAAGGTTTACCAGATGGATGTTAAGTCAGCATTCTTAAATGGTAATCTTAAAGAAGAAGTCTATGTGGAGCAGCCTTCAGGTTTTGTTGATCCAACTCTACCTCATTATGTCTATAGACTTAGGAAAGCTTTATATGGGTTAAAGCAAGCTCATAGGGCTTGGTATGAAACCCTATCTAGTTTCCTCATTGAGAACAAGTTCTCAAGGGGGAAAATAGATAAGACTCTATTCCTTAGGGAATCTAGAGGCAAAGTCATACTTGTCCAAATATATGTAGATGACATTATATTTGGGTCTACTGAAAGCAGCCTTTGCAAAAAGTTTGCAAAACTTATGCAAGGTCAGTTTGAAATGAGTAGTATGGGAGAGCTGAAGTTTTTCTTGGGTCTCCAAGTTAAACAGACTGAAAGTGGTTTGTCCATTTGTCAGTCCAAGTTCACCCTATAACTCATAAGGAAGTATGGTATGGATTCATCCAGCACCATGAAGACTCCTATGGGGTCAAGTATGTCTCTTAGCAAGGATGATGCAGGGAAACCTGTGGATGAAACCTTATATAGAGGGATAGTTGGCTCCCTATTGTACTTAACTGCTAGTAGACCAGACATCATGTATACTACATGTGTTTGTGCAAGGTATCAAGTCTGCCCCAAAGAGTCTCACTTGACTGCAGTCAAGAGAGTTTTGAGATATCTAAACGGCACTCCCTATCTAGGCCTCTGGTACCCTAGGAATGGAGATTTTGATCTAACAGGTTATTCAGATGCAGACTTTGCAGGATGCAAAGAGGATAGAAAAAGTACTACTGGAACCTGTCAATTCCTAGGAGGAAGACTAATTTCATGGAGCAGCAAGAAGCAAACCAGTGTGGCTATCTCCACAGCTGAGTCAGAGTATGTGGCTGCAGGAAGTTGCTGTGCTCAACTTCTGTGGATTCAACATCAGCTAGAGGACTATGGATTTCAGGTAAATAGAACTCCACTTTACTGTGATTCTACAAGTGCTATTTCAATAGCTAATAACCATGTATCTCATAGTAGGACAAAACATATTGAGATTAAATATCACTTTTTTAGAGAACATGTAGAAAGAGAAGATATTTCACTTGAATATGTTAAAACAGATGAACAAGTAGCTGATATGTTTACTAAGCCACTAGAAGAAGCTAAGTTCAATAGATTCAAAATTGAACTAGGTATGATAAACTTAGACTAAGTTTACAGACTAGAAAATTGACTAAGTAAAAAGGTGTCGACACAAAGACAAGTCTATGTCGACACAGAATAGTGGTGTCGACACTTCAGGAAAAATGTGTCGACACATCTAGGAATGTAGTGTCGACACTTCAGAATGTTAGTGTCGACACATGTCAAGTAGGTGTCGACACATCCAATATGGTGTCGACACTTAAGTTTTACTCAGAATTTTCTAAGTAAAGTCTCGACGATGTGTCGAGTTATGTTGTGTCGACACATAACCAAGTGTCGACACATAATATCTGTTGACTAAACTTGTGTCGACACATGTGTGTCGAGACATTATAAGTCAGTGTCGACACTTATTGTCAGTGTCGACACATGTTAAGCTAGCTGTCCCGCCTGTTCACCTTCAAAATCAGAAAGGTATAAATAGGGTTCTGTCTTTGCTTGTTGACACGCTTTCAAAGTTTCGAGACCAAAACACTTGTGTCGACATTTCTCTCTTCTAAAGACAACTTACAAAGCTTAAACCTTACTTTAAGGATGGCATCAGGTACTTGGACAGTCAGATTAGATTTCAAAAGGATGATGTCAGAGATCATGTGGCCCAAGAAGTCATAAAGGGGGAGAGAGTATTAGTCAAGGCTAGCTCTGACCATGCAAAATGGATATCTAACTCCATCAGAGCTACTCTAGGCTATCCTCCACTCTGTGATGATGATAATGTTGCTGAATCAGAGATTCAAAGTGCATATCTTGGAGGTGAGCAACCAGAGGTAGCTCAAGTGATTTATCCACCTCCAGATTTTGAAATGATTCATGCAGATGTCAGCAAAATGTATAGCCCAACTGCAGGAAAGTCAAATGTTGTTCTGGAAAAGGTTGTTCAACCTATTACTGCAGCTATGCAAGAGGCATTAGACAAAGAAGAAGAGACAAGATTGTCAAAGAAGAGGTTTAGGGAACTAGCAGAACAAAAGCCAGATTTTGAACAGTGGAGCCCTACCTCTAGAAATATAATTCTAACTGCCTGGAAAGCTGCCAAAGACAACATGAATGACAGGAACAAGTGGTTCTCAGAAGCAGAATGGAGAAAGCATGAGATCAGGCAGGAAGCCATTGTCCAGTACAGAAGAAAGGCTAAGTTAGGAAAGCTACCTCCTACTGCAGTGGAGCCTAGCAAGTACTTTCCTAAGCCCTATCATTATTTTGAAAGGCAGAAAATCAAGGCTGAAGAACAAAAGAAGAAGGACTCAAAAGGCAAGAAGCCTGCTGATGCTGAGCCTGCTGCTGCTGCTGTCAAAGCTCAAGTCCAACCTGGCAAAGGAATTGTTATTAAAGAACCTGATCAGAAATAGATTAGGAATTAAACTTGATGCTTATTGTAATCTTTTAAGTGAAAAACATTGTTGTACACCATTGAAAATGTATAAGGAACAATATTGGAACAATATATGATAAATATAGTATAATTATTCTGAAATGTGTCTATTTTTTGTTTATTCTGGAATGATTAATGTGTATACATGTGTGCATTATTACATGTTTATGTTTACCCTGTTAAATATAATCTGCTGTACATCATTTTGTAATTTTTAATTATGAGTGGTGTATATCATTGACTAAGGGTTATGACTTCTCCAAATAGGGGGAGATTGTTGGGTACATTGGTCAAATGTACCTGATTTGAAGAAGCCTCACCCAACTCAATGATATACATCATGATGTATTTGATGTATGTTTGAGTTACTTGTGCAGGTTAGGTATTCACTGGACTGAAGCTAAAACTTTCTAAGTCCATGTGTCGACACCCAGAGGGAAAGTGTCGACAATTGAGAAAGCTTGTGTCGACACCCAGACAAGCAGTGTCGACACTTGGAGTCATTGTGTCGACACCTGGGATGCAGAGTCGACACCAGACAGAAAGTGTCGACACAAGGAGCTGTGTCGACACTCAGTGAAGAAGAATGCAGAGAAGCAGTGTCGACACTTAGCAGAAGTGTCGACACCTAGAAGAGCTGTGTCTACACCAGAAAGTGTCGACACTTGGAGTTGTGTCGACACTCAGCAAAATTCTGCAGAGACTAAGTGCAAGTGTCGACACCTAGCACAATGTGTCGACACTTAACCAGAAGAGTCAACATATTAAGTATGTGTCGACACTCAGCACAATGTGTCGACACACAACCAAAAGAGTCAACACTTGAAGTATGTGTCGACACTCAACACAATGTGTCGACACACAACCAAAAGAGTCAACACTTGAAGTATGTGTCGACACTCAACACAATGTGTCGACACACAACCAGAAGAGTCAACACTTGAAGAAAGTGTCGACACCCAGCACAATGTGTCGACACTCAGTTGAAGACTCAAAGAAAGTGTCGACACAAGGAGCTGTGTCGACACTTAGCAAAGAACAGAAAAAGCAGCAAATTATTCTAAGTACAAGTGTCGACACTAAAGGAATGTGTCGACACTCAGCTGAAGTCTCAACAACAAGAAGGTGTGTCGACACAAAGAGCTGTGTCGACACTCAGCAAGATTCAACATAGAAGACTATGTGTCGACACGAAGAAGCAGTTTCGACACTAGACAGATTCAACACAAGAAGTTGTGTCGACACAAAGGAGATGTGTCGACACATAGAAGAATTCAGCAAAAGCTAAAAGAACAAGTATTTGTGTCGACACTCAATTTTAATGTCGACACATGCAGAAGAATCTGTGTCGAGACATACAAGGAATTGTGTCGACACCTTGTAGACTTGTGTCGACACTTATACAACATGTGTCGACACTTGGACTATAAGTGTCGACACTTAAAGACAGAAAGTCTCGACACTTATAAACAGTTAGAGATTTTCAAGAAGTGACTGGTTGACATGACAGCTGCCGATCCAGCCGGTCTACAGCACTTGTCAGAGATGTCAGAAGTCAGTTATGAACCGGACCAGCCGGTTACCATGAAGAAGGCCTATAAATAGGCACTCACAGTTTACAGAAACTGTTGTTGAAAGGATTAATCTAAGAGATTTGTTCAAGTGGTTGTTGATCAAGTTATCCAAGTGATACAAATCAAGAAGATCTTGCTGTCCAACGGCAGATCTAAGAAGTTGGAGAGAGAGAGCTCCAATCAAGAATTCAGTCTTTGGAACTAGGCTGAGAAGAAGGATTCAGAAGCATCTGGATCTTAAGAAGCAGAGGTCAAGGAACAACTGCAGAAGATTCAAACTTATTCAGTTCTACTCAAGAAGCTTTGAAGGAAGTTAAGTCAGTTTGGATCTATCTGAGTTCTTCCAAGAACTCAGCAAGAAACTCTCAACTCCTCTCTTATTTTCTGAGTTGTTGAGTTATTTGTTGTAATACTATTTTAACTTGTAGGATCCATTGGATCTGAGTGATTGTAAGCCTAAATTTATAAAGGCTGAGGGTAGGGCTTGATAGCCTGAGTGTAGGAGTTAAAGAACTCTGAGTGTAGGCCTTGATTGGCTGAGTGTAGGCCTGGGTGGCTGAGTGTAGGCCTTTGTGGCTGAGTGTAGGCTTTGGAGAAAGCTGAGGTGTAAGGCTTTGGGCCTGAGATAGGAACCAATTTGGGTTCTGAGACAGTGGAGAAGTTAGGCCGAATCTAGTACACTGCTAGATAGGCGAAGGGGGAAAGTGGATGTACCCATATCTTGGGGAACCACTATAAAACACTGTGTGCTGTGCTGTGTTTGTGCTGTGAATGATCTGTGTTTGTTTGATTATTGCTGATTGTTGTAATAAATTAGTTAGAAATCTGTGATATAACTGGTTGGCTGCCAACAAAGTCAGAAAAGGATTAGGTCACCTATTCACCCCCCCCCCCCCCTCTAGGTGTTTAGGTACCATATCTTTCACATTACTTAATATTCAACTTCTCTATCTAATTGTTATTTCGCTTGTAGAAATCAAATGAATTTTGAAACTTATGAGTGACTAGATGCACATGGACACTATCATTCAAGAGGTATTAATATTCAATTTTAAGTAACTTGCAAATATTTTATTTATTTAAGACAACTAATATTCATATCTCTACGTTCATACAGGTCTACATGAACTTAAAAATGGACCGTGCAATTTTTTAGTTATATCGGCGAAAATGATTTGAGATTTTGTTTTTTTGGTTTGAAATGTAAAAGGGAAGAAATCATTTTTATATGAAGTAACAAAAAAACTCAAACATTATTTTGACGTTTATTTAACAATTTGTCATGCAAATAAAATTTATGATGTTTACTTGACATTTTGACCTGCAAATAAAATTTATGGTGTGCACATAGTCAAAAGTGATGTGCACATAACAACGCCCAAAAAATAAAGAAGTATTTACAAGGAAGCAGTATTTTCAACCATGTTTGTCGGAATCCTGAAAATCAATTCAACCATGTTTGTCGGAATCCTGAAAATCCATTCAACCATGTTTGTCAGAGTCCTGAAAATCAATTCAACAACTAAAGGAAGCAATATTTTCAAGGGCTCAACAACTAAACGAAGTATTTTCAATAGTTCAACAATAACTACAACACAATCCAAAATCAAACTTTGGTACAAATTCTATTATAATTATAGATTCCACAATCCAAAATGTGAAGATGCAAAAATTTGATCAAGCAATGAAGCAAAACTCTTCACTGAAATGAGATCACAGCAGGAATTGGGAGATGATGAAAGAAGCTCAAGCAATGAAGTAAAATAACAATCAAAATGAATAATCGAAATACGCATGGTTACCTTGACGAGGTCGATGTTGCGGGAAGGAGAAGAATGCTGTTGAAAGCGGGGAGATCAGAGAGCAGGGCTTAAATGTTATTGAAGGGGCGGTGTCGATGAAGTCGCCAGGAAACCATCGGGCCTGAGAGGAATCTGGGAGTGAAGAGTAAGAATCCTTACTGGGAGACAACCTTCCAATCAATAATGGAAACTGAGTGAATGGAAAGAAAATGCATCATTATGTTTTTGATGTCGATGAAGAAGCCCAGCGAAATCGAAGATGCTGGAATAAATCGCACATACGACGTGCTTATACAACCCAACTTACCAAGCATAAACTGCAAGTAGAAATGATCATTTTAAATGCAGTATGAATATACAAATACCAAAAACATAATTAAAATTTACACTACAGTTTGGTATCATGATGTGGAGGAAGAGTGGAACTAATGTCCCTTTATACAATGCAATTTTGGACATCACCTAACGTTTTTTCTCCCCAAAACTGGTAACATAAGTTTCTCCCCATGATGTGGAGGCACAGTCGAAGTTTCTCCCCAAAACTGGCTACCTATAGAGCTTAAAGATGATGGGTTATGGCACTAATTAAGCTGTGAAATAGGAGTTCACTGGATTTGAAGTAAATGTGTGAGTGCTTAGAAAGCTTTAACAAGTCTTCATTCTGAATTCCAATACTAAATGCATATAGCAAGTATCTATCAATGTCCATTTACTATACATCTTGTATTTTAATATAGGGAAATACACACTCTCCAGAATTAGCAAGAGGCTCCATGCCCTGACTACACTATTTTTATATCATGATGATAATATCCTTATCTCAGGCAATCAGACCGAAAAACAAAAAATCTAATTGCAAACCACCAACCTTATAACTTGTGGAAGCTGGAACTTGCCTTCCATCACCACTAGGCTTTACCACGTCTAATTCAATCTGCACAAATTGAGAAACCATGAGATGAGTACATACAAGTACTATTAGAGAAGAGTCTGATCAAGAAAAAAGTTCAAAAAATGTTTTCCAGAGAATAAATTTAACATCTCAAACAACAATCAGCGAGAACAAATAGAAAATAATGAGAATGCTTGGAAGCCATAGGGGAAAAACTTTTAATTGCATATCTATCATATCAATCATAGATTGAACAGATGTGGAATAAATTCTAAACAATCATAGCTTAAAAAAATCATAGATATGGGTATCATATATTCTAAACATAGATATGGGTATGTGATATCATATATTCTAATGGTATCATATCAATCATCATAGATGTGGTATCATATATTCTAAACTCTGACCCCAATTGACTTATTGACTATTGAAATGGAAGTTACTACTATCCATCATGTACAGGAGCCAACACTACCAGATGTAAATTATAAAGGATAAACATATTGCGAAGCGAATCATATCACCAGGAGCCTTCGGTCCAGCAGGTGGATCAACATTCAAAGTCATTGTCACAGCAATTTATGAGGAACAGAATCCAATCATCCAAGTTAAATCTTGGTCTCTCTTCCAATCTCAGCAGAGGATTAATTTCTTTAAGGGCTAGTTCGTTTGCACCGTTTTCGTTTTGAGTTTTCGCAGTCTCAATGTTGTTGTTCGTTTTCCTCTGTTTTGGTCAGTTTTCGTTTTGACTCAAAACCCCACATTTTCACTCCTTCATTAAACCCCCCTCTCTCAAAACATATCTAATCTCCTCCGTTTTCATGTGTTTTGGAAAAGGTCCGCCTCCTTCCCGCGAAAAAGCTGCGGAACCCTTCCCGCGCCGTGAAATTTCTCCGACCAACACCGTGCGCTGATCTCCTCCCGGCAAACTCCCCTCCCTACGATATTGCTGGACCCGGAACGGAAGGGCCACAGGCGGCCCGATCATCTTCTTCCTCCCGGGACTATCGCTGCAAACAATTCTTCGATAGTCGCGACTGTTCACAGAACTGCAGGTTTGCGCCCACCTCCTCCTTCCCGTTGTATCATTTTTTTCATCTCCTTTTTCCTGCTTTGATTTCAGTTTTCTCAGGCTTTTTTTCACAGAATCGCAGGTTTTCTCACACATTTTTTTACCTTGTACAGGCCGACTGTTCTCAGGCATTTCTTGGGGAAGCTCAAATTAAAAATCACGTGCAAACGAACATAAGTTTTTGTTTTGCCTCAAAACGGACTTGAAAACTATGTTGCAAACGAACATAAGTATTCATTTTATCCGAAAACGAAAACACTTGATTTTTCATTTTGAAGCAAAACGAAAACGTAAATGAAAACTGTGCAAAGGAACGGACCCTAAAGAAATATTCGGCACAAGCAAAAGAGGGAAATTGTTATGCGCGATTAGCTCACCTTTATAACATACACTGGATCACAGAAATGTGTTCGTCTATTGTAGTTAGCTTCTGTGACAACGCCATCAATCTGTAAGCATAAAAACAGTCATCTTAACGGAAGTTCGTGCAGTGAATTACATAAATTAGAAATCTACTCAGGTTAATCAGTCTAGAATATTGAACGGAGGAGGAAGTTGACGAACTCGGGAGATGACACTTCCGAAGTCGACGGAGGAGGAAATCGATGGGTCAATGGGGATATCATGGAAAGAATGGAGTCGGAGAAGCGCGAGGGTTTGAGGGGTAACGGGTCGGCGTCGAAGGAGGAGGAGATCGAAAAACCTAGCGCAGATTCGCTGAACTCACGCCGGCTGGAGTGTGATTTACCTGAGTAGGATGGAGCCGGGGAGACGTTATAACGGGGGAATGTGTCGATGGAGATGGAGAGCAATCCTGGAGGCGATGAAGGCTAGGGCACCAGCGACGGAACTGGACAAAAAGAAGGAGACCTTCGGTGGATTCCTGTAACGAGTCATATATTAAATGAAATAGAAGTGTGACAAGTGTACTGTGTTGAAATGCTTAGTGTTTGCGCTATAAATATACCCACATGGATGTAATAGGTGTTATGGAAAATGAATAAAGATTTTTTTGTTCCTCTCTTTTATCTTCCACGTTTTTCTCTCTCTCCTCTGGTCATCCCCTAGGCCTTTCTTCTTCACCTTCTCTACCCCCGGCCGCCGCCCTCGTGGCCTTCTTTTAGGTTTCTTTCATCTGCCACTAACGTCGACGCTCACCGGTGAATCAGTGACGATCAAGGATCGTTACATTTGGTGCTCTCGTTGAGAGGAAACACCTGTGAACATTACCTCCGGCGATCAAGAACTGTCCTCCCATACCGGCGATCAAGAACGACACCACCTCTGGCCTCTTAGCCTTCCACCACCGTCGGCCAGTTGTTTGAAACAGGGACACACCTGTTTTACGCGAGATCAGTCCCCGCAAGCAACCAAAGAACCACCGCGAACTCTTCATTGAGCCGCGAACTCTTCATTGCGTCGCGAACTCTTGATTGCGCCGCCACCGTCGTTGCGCCGCCACCGCCGTTGCGCCGCCACCGTCGTTGCGCCGCCACCGCCGTTGCGCCGCCACCGCCGTTGCGCCGCCACCGCCGTTGCGCCGCCACCGCCGTTGCGCCGCCACCGCCGTTGCGCCGCCACCGCCGTGTCTGTCTGTGTGTGTGTCTGTTGAAATTTGTGAAGTGAAAGTGGGTGAATGAAGCAATTGGATCTATATGCGCGAACTACGCGGACAGGGTTGGCGGACAGCTAAGTCGGCAGGGATGTTGCAGACGGTTTGCTCTGTAGCAGCCTGGGCGGTCTATTCGCGCGTACTACGCGGACAGCAGCGGCGATTAGCCAGGCCGGCTTATGCTCAGCAGGAAGTTGGATTCCAGGAAATAATCGGGCGGATAGAAATGCAATTCGCGGAGTCCGGCAAGAAGCGGACTGAAGAACTGGAGCTCGTCAAATCAGTTTAGCAGAAGCCTTGGTCTTGCTATTGTGAAGCAGCAAGTGGAGTCCGCGGAGATCGCCAATCAGTGCGGACAGGTACTGGAGGTCGCCGGGTTTGGCGGACTGGATCCAGCATCTGCCAGTAAGCGCGGACTGGCCCTTGTGGCCAGTGGTGTGGACTTGGTTGGTTCTGAACCAAGTCCATGTTTGGCTCAGTCCGGGGAGATCGCGTAGTGGAGCGCGGACTGCTTCTCAGTCCGCCAAACTCGGCAGAAGTGTTGTGTGCCTTGGTTGCGAGTTTGGGAGAAGCGGATTGGAGATTGTGTCCGCAACTGCGTGCGGACTGGAGCTGGAGTCCGCTGAGTCCGACAGCTGCCTTGCTAGCGTGATTGTGGACTTGGGATATGCGGACTGGAGTAGTCTGCGGTATATGCGGACTGGAAGTGTCTGCTGTGTAAGCAGACTGGAGCTGGAGTCCACTGAGTCCGGAAGGTGTCTTGGTGAAGGCAGTGGACTCAGGGCATGCAGACTGGAGTTGTCTGCAGGGATATGTAGACTAGAGTTGTCCGCAGTATATGCGGACTGGATCGGCGTGTATGTTGAGTCCGGCTATTGCCTTGGTGGCAAAGTCGTGGGCTCGGGATGAGCGGACTAAAGCGGTGTGTCCGTTGAGTCTGGTAGGTGCCTTGTTGGCGAGGTTGTTGGCTCGGGATAAGCGAGCTGGAGCTGTGTGCGCGGATTGGCGGACAATGTTGCTGCGGAGTCCGGCTGTGGCAGTCTTGGCTTGGCCATGCGACAAGGCGGACTGGCGTTTGTGTCCGACCTTGGTGGAGCCTTGTTGGCTTGGCCTTTAGCGACAAGGCGGACTGGCGATTGTGTCCGGCCTTGGAGAAGCTTTGGCGGACTCACTATCTTGCACAGGCGCGGCGGACTGGAATGTATCTGCGGACTGCGGAGATGTCTTGTTGCGGGATGTGGTGGTAATCCTATCGGATAGGGCGGTGACCACACTCATCATCATGCCTACAAATAGGACCCATGTCACATCAGGAATAGGAACCTCAGTAGAGAACCGAAGTTGTGCGGATAGCGCTGGAAAGCCAGGACTTGGCTCTGATTGCGGTCAGGGATAGTGCGGACTCTGCGGTTAAGCAACAGGCGGAAAAATAGCAGGTCGCGAACAGCAACCAGACGGTCTTCTCTTTGGCAACTGGGTTCGGGGTTCAATACGTTGTCTACTTCAGGCAGATTGTTCTATTCGGCATCGCATCTTGTGTAGTCTGGCGTCTAGGCGACCTCGCGGTTAGGCGGCTTGCAGATCGACGATTAGAGCTAGCATTGGAATAAGGGGTAGTCCGCGCGGCTTGGGCTGCGGTCTGGCGACCTGGCGGACTAAGCGGACTCCACAGCAGTAGACCAGCGGCTTGGCGGTTGAGTCCGCGCGGCTTGTTTCTCTTGTCTTGTTTTTGTAGTCTCTATTTTTCCATTTGTTGGTTGTTTGGTGAAGCATGTCTCGCCATGTATGTCTTGCTGTGTAAAGAAGAATGTTGTGAATCAATAAAGACTCTTGTGTTGCATGTGTATTCTAGTTGACTGGCTTTAGTTGAGATAACCCCTGCACACTCCAAGTTCCAGGGAAATTTTCGCGAGATCAAGGTGTGATCTTTATAGTGCTGAGAATATTAATTTGGCATCAGACTATCTTGTTGACCACCTGTTAAAATTCAACATGGTATCAATGTCAGGTTGTTGAATTTTAATAGTGTCTGTGTGTGTGTGTGTCTGTGTGTGTGTGTAACGACTCCATCCATTCGTATAACATATAATAGATGGTCTGGTCGGGGCCCCACACCATATGCTACAAAACAGGCGGGGAAGTCACGGGTTGATATCAGAGTTGGGCATCCTAACTCATAGCATTCTAGTGGAAGCTGTTAACATAAAACTGAACTCCAACAATGAATGTCCACTAACATAAACACTCACATTTATATAGGAATGTATTAAATACAATATAGTTTGGCCTTATGGCCTTACAGTTGCTCTTTACAAAAGTGGCTTCCAAACATCGGCGCCCAGGCCGGCCACACATGAACAAAACATCATATTTTCATTTCAGCCTTCAAGGGCTAGCAGCAACAATCGCAGCAGCAGCAGGGACTTCAGCCTTTCAATGTCCCGCTCGGTTCTCCAGCACTTGTACAAGGACAGCCCACCCAACGGTGGCAAACAAGGCAACGGTCAGAATTCAGCAGACCAATTTATAACGACCCTACCCCTTACTCGGGGCAGTGGTTTCCTTTCCTGCAGGCATAACAATTCATAGCAGATATATAAACATCATACATTTTGCTCTCACGCACAAACATTCAATCACAACCGTCAACCACGCGGCCCGACGGTCCGCGCACTCAGGGCACATTCTTGGTGTACCGGATAAACCAGTTGCCCACCACCGTTCAAGGCCCGAAGCCCAACGACAAACTTGAGCATTTGCTCCATGGCATGCAGCCGGAGACATTAGTCTTAATGACCCGAGATTGGCTCGTAGCCCCCCATGGTGTCATGGCGCGCAGCCCTAAGACTCTTGCTATGCGCTCCAACAGACCGCACTTTCAGGTCTTCAAGTCGGACAAATATAACGCATTTCAGATCAACCACCCCCCGTTGCTCAAATCACCTTTCCATCACCGAATACCAATGTACTCGCGGCTAAGAAAAAGGCACGGGTTGGTTTCACCTTACCTGTTTGGCATCAAGCCGTAAGAGCTCATCAAGCTCACACATAGCCAGACCGTCCTCACGGGACTGGCATTCATCGGTTAACTAGGAGCCGCGCCTTGCGTTAGCGACAGAACTCATTTTACATCCCTAGGCTTAACTGTACATTCATAGCATACACTTGAGGGTATTTTCCTATACTGCCAAGCCAGTACTTCCTGCTACTATCCTTCACAGGCACAACCAATTAAGCATCACAAGCATTAAAAGCATCAGAGGGTCTTTTCCTGGACTTCCGCACCAGTACTTCATGCTACTGCCCTTCACAGGTCCAACCCATCGAGCATCACAAGGGTGTTTTCCTGGACTACCACTCCAGTACTTCCTGCTACTACCATTCACAGGTCCACCCCATCGAATCCTTAAACTACATGTTTCATCGCGGAGTCTTCTCCGGTGTATATATGCAACATCACCAATCCAGACCAACCTGTCCAGATGGGCTTCACACAGCATGCCTATTCCATACTCCATTTCCGGATCTATATGCCAAATTATTGGGGATTCCAAGAATCAACTCAAGGGAAATCCCTTCACAATCCACCCTCTGGTGGGGGAATCCCATGCACAGGCCAAAAAGAAAGCCTTCATATGGCTAAGAAGGAAGATCAATGCCCTTGAAGATCGCTTCGGAGCCATGGACTTCTAGCCAGCTAGAAAGCACCGTAGCGGCTTTGCCTCCACAATGCTAGCCTCGGATCTCGAATTGGAACTCCGCAGCTCCACCGATGGCCAGCTCCCCTCCTCCTCCTCCTTTCTCTCTAGGTTGTAGAAAGATAATTGCCAAGATGAGAATGAGATTTTCCTTCTCATTCTCGGCCTTTAAGTAGGGGGGAGGAATCTGGGCCATCAGATCCTAGCTAAAGAAAACGGGCGGCCACAAGTTTGCCATAAAAGGATAATTTTTTGCTGACACGGCCAGTGACAAGCCCGTGTCACAGGCCGTGTGTAGTACCCCCTCGGGAAGTTATATCGTGTACCTTAAGCGGCACACAACCGACTCATCCAGACCAGTACACGGCCATGTGACACGCTCGTGTCACGGGTCGTGTGACCTGACACGCCTTCAGACTCGCCCGTGTTTGTGGCTGTGTACCTCAAGTGGTACATAACCATCTCAACCCGAGGAAGACACGACCATGTGACACGACCGTGTCACAGGCCGTGTGCCTAGAGACAAACCCGTGTCCTGGACGTGTTCACCATGCCTCACTGCCCATGCCAAATCCAGAAAAGGACACGGCCTCTGACACGCCCGTGTCACAGGCCGTGTGCCCTTACACGGCTGCAGACACGCCTCTTCCGGGTTTTTGTCAAATGAAGTTCGTTGACCAGAGGAGGACACGCCCCCTGACACGCCCGTGTCGCGGGGCGTGTTCCCTCTCGAGAACTATTCGAGTGCAGATTGTTGAGGACTCAAGTGGTTGCCCAACCATACAGAGCAGGACACGCCATGGGACACGCCCGTGTCCCAGGCCGTGTCACCCAACTTGAACTAAATCTGGGATTTTCTGGTGTTACAACCCTCCCCTCCTTACAATAAGTTTCGTCCCGAAATTTGCACAAAGTAAGGAGACCAAAAACAAAATGTTATAACTTTCAACATGTTCGTTACAACAAAAGATGCACTGCATAACAGTTTATACAAATAATTCAGGAAATTCTGCTTGCAAGGTCTGTTCTCGCTCTCATGTTAGCTCCTCACGGCCATAATTGTCCCACCGGACTTTGACCATCTCGATTGTCTTGTTCCACAACTATTTATCGGCGTGATCCTCGATCCGAATGGGTCTAACTTTCGTCGTTAGTCCATACTCTACCGGCACCCGATCATTCTCAATCACTTGAGCTGGATCTTTGACGGCTTTTCGAAGCACCGAGATGTGAAACACATCATGTAATCCACCCAAGTCTACCGAAAGAGCTAGCCGATATGCAGCTTCCCCAATTCGCTCCACGACTTCAAACAAACCAAGATACCTCGGACTCAACTTTTTCAGTCGCCGAATCCTGGACACGCCTTTGAAGGGTTTGATCTTCAAATATACCCAATCGCCCACCGCAAACTCCACGTTCTGGTGCTTAGCATTGTAGTATTTCACTTGTCGATCTTGGGCTATCAGTAACCGCTCCTGAATAGTGTGTATCGTCGAGTTAGCTTCATCGACTTCTTTACGGTTATAAACCTTGGATTTGTCTGCTTCTGCCCAAGCTAACGGTGTACGGCACTTCCGACCATACATAGCTTCAAACGGTGTCATGCCGATGCTCGTTTGGCAGCTATTGTTGTAGTCAAACTCCACCAGATAGAGATGATCTTCCCATCTCTTTCCAAAGTCTAGAGCGCACATTCAGAGCATATCCTCCATAGTTCTGTTGGTCCTTTCAGTTTGGTCATCCGTTTGGGGATGAAAGGTCGTAGTGAACATTGACTTCGTGCCCAACAGATGATGGATTAGTCGTCAATCATTTGATGTAAATCGCCCATCACGATCGCTCACGATGCTGCGCGGAACACCGTGTAACCGTACGATCTACTCCACGTAGAGCTTTGCCAAACTTTCCACTGAATCGTCCCATTTGTTTGGAAGGAAGTGTGCCACTTTCGTCAACCGGTCAACAATCACCCAGATTGAATCATTCCCACGTTGAGATCTCGGCAACCCGTGCACAAAATCCATTGAAATATCATCAAACTTCCATTCCGGAATCAGCAATGACTTCAAGAAACTGTCAGGCTTCTGGCATTCCGCCTTCACCAAAGCACAAGTTTGGCATTTCGCCACATATTGAGCGATATATTTCTTTAGTCCTGGCCACCAGAACAGCTTATTCATGTCACTGAACATCTTTGTGCTCCCAGGGTGAATTGAGTACTTCGTATAGTGCGCTTCATACACCAACTCTTCCCTCAACTTACCCAAACTTTGGACACACAAACGGCCCTCTTTCCGCAAAAGACCGTCATCCCAGGAGAATTTGTCATCTGGCCCATCCTTTGCATAGCGTTGGAGACTTTCATCCAGCTTTGTTGCTCGTCGAACCCTGTCCGCAAGATCATATTGCACCTCCGTCCAGTTAATACATGCATTGGCTGAGGAATTCTTGTCAACACAAGAAATCTCTAACACTTCCAACTCCTGGATTAGACGTTCATCGTGCCTCTGCAACCAATTTACCCTTGCCGGAGCCCTCCGACTCAAGGCATCAACGACCACATTTCTTTTTTCGGGAGTATAATGAATCGCAAAGGTGTAGTCCCCAAGGAACTCCAGTCACCTTCGTTGTAGCATATTCAGGTCCTTATGCTCCAACAGGTACTTTAGACTCTTGTGGTCTGTATAAATATCCACTTTCACGACATACAAATAATGTCGCCATAACTTCAGTGCAAATATCACCGCCGCCAACTCTAGGTCATGGATGGGATAATTTCGTTCATGCACTTTCAAATGACGTGAGCCATAAGCAATCACTTTTCCAAACTGTAGAAGAACGCAGCCTAAGCCGCTCCCTGAATCATCACTATAAATCTCATATCCGTCGGTACCACATGGCAATGTCAACACAGGCGTCGCGGTCAACCGACACTTTAGCTCTTCAAAAGCTCGCGCGCACTCTGGCGTCCAAATGAACTTCTGATCCTTTCTCGTCAGTGTGGTTAGAGGCAAAGAGATCCGCAAGAAGTTTTCCACAAACCGTCTATAGTAGCCTGCCAATCCAAGGAAGCTCTTGACTTCGGCTACCGAAGACAACACCAGCCATTCCTGTATGGATTTGATCTTTGCCGAATCCACTGCGATGCCCTCTCCACTTACCACATGACCAAGAAAAGCTACCGATGATAGCCAAAACTCGCACTTTGAGAACTTGACATAGAACTTATTTTTTCGCAAGGTGTGCAACACCAACCGCAAGTGGTTTGCGTGATCAGCTTCAGATCGAGAGTACACCAAGATATCATCAATAAAGACAATCACGAACAAGTCCAAGTACTCTCGGAACGTTCAGTGCATTAGGTTCATGAACACCGATGGCGCATTGCATAGCCCAAATGGCATTACCGTGAACTCATAATGACCGTAGCGTGTTCCAAATGCGGTCGTGGGAATATCACTTTCCTGTATCCTCAACTGGTAATACCCAGACTTCAAATCCAATTTCGAGTAGACGGTTGATCCCACCAGCTGATCGAACAATTCATCTATCCGTGGAATCAGATACTTGTTCTTCTCGGTCAGCTTATTCAGTTCATGGTAGTCAATACATAACCGCAAACCACCATCCTTCTTTTTCACAAACAGAACGGGTGCGCTCCAAGGTGACATACTTGGGCATATATATCCCTGCTCCAACAACTCTTGCAATTGGATTTTCAACTCAACCATTTCCTTTAGCGCGATGCGATATGGCGAGTGGGCCACAGGTTTCGCTCCTGGCACCAATTCGATCGTGAAGTCGATCTCCCGCTGGGGTAGTAGCCCAAGAAGATCCGTAGGGAACACACCTTCAAACTCCGATACAACCAGAACATCACACACACTCGCCTTGGGCTCAACAGCCTGAATCAGCGTGAAGCATAACTCCGCGCCCTTCCGAACAGCCTTGACGACTTGGAGTGCAGACATCAAGGTCTCATGCAGTGCAGTTGGGTATGAGAGGTTGGCTAAAGCGCCTCTTATAAAGGAGGTCCTGGGGTCGAGACCAGGCCTCAACAATCTACCCGGCCTTTACCCAAAATGTGGGACCCTGGGAGATTTGGTTGGAGATGCTGTGCCGTTCGACTGCAGTCGGCCAGGGCCGGGCCTTTCCCCAAAATGTGTGGGACCCCCGGCCTGGTTTCTAGCAGTCACTCTACTTGATGGCCTCTTGCAGGCCAAGGTTGTAGACTCAGGGCTGCGCTTGGGATGCAGAGAACTCCACCACTGCCTTTCCCTTCTCAGCATAAGACGCTCCCGCCTTATTTTCTCCCTTTGGCAGGCCAACCCGACAATCACGGGATATGTGCCCCACCCGTCCACAAGTAAAGCACGTACGCGTCTCCGGCCTCGAAGTGGCCCCCGACGTTTCTCCCGATGCAACTGTAGAAGGAGCTTGTCCAGACGACTTGGACCTCTTGCCCCATCTCTTTTTATAATATGATTTCCCAGGTCGGGATGCTTTAAACTCCCGCTTTGTCGCAGCCAAGGCCCTCCTCCCTTGCACCCTCTTCAGGTCCTTTTCCAATGCGCACGTAGTGTAAACCAACGCCTGGAACCCTTGGTTCACTGAACTCAAAAGCAGGAATCGCAACTCGTCCCGCAATCCTTCATAGAACCTGTTGGTTTTCCGCTGCTCGTCGGCGAAGATTGAGCCTGCATATCGTCCCAACCATGTGAACTCATGCAGGTACGTCTCCACACTACCTTCTCCCTGCGTTAGCCTTTGGAACTCGTTTTCCATGGCAATGCGTTCTGTCACTGGTAGGTGCTTTGCCAGGAATAGGCGCGAGAACTCCTCAATCGACACTTGTGTTAACTGCCTGCCCGCTAAGTGGTGTAGTTCTATCTCATCCCACCATAAACGAGTCTCTCCTTACAGTAAGAAGGTGGCCAAGGTGACCTTCTGATCTTCCTCCATCCTGATCGTCGTCATTATCCGCTTGATGCGCGACAACAAGTCCTCCGCCTGCGTAGGGGATCCCATACCCGTAAACGTCGGTGGATTGAATCTCATAAACTGCTTCAACTGTCTCTCGGCTGCTCGAGGATCCACAGCTGCAACAGGTTCTGGCCTCGCCGCAACCTGTTCTAGCCTCAATGCCGGCTGCTCCTACCATTGCGCCTGCCCAGTAGGTTGTGCTTGGATCATCGCAAACAATGCCTCAGCAACTAATCGAACATTTTCCGCATAAGGGGGAGGTGTAGGCGCCTCAGCTGGTGCCGTACTCTCATCAGAACGCAGGGGCTCCGACTACCCATCACCACTTCGAGTCACCTATAGGTGAACAAGACACACATTAGCGACCACGCACAAGCACTAACAACAAGATAGGAACGCGCAGGTTCCTCAAACACATTTATTTGCATTCCTAAAGTGGACATTCAAGAGTTCATTAGTGTCAACGTGGTTCACACAGATACGTGCTCGCCACCCCACAAAAGAATTCGACCACGAATTCGAAATGGAAAGACTAAGATAGCTGATACCAAAAATATAATGACTCCATCCGTTCGTATAACATATAATAGAAGGTCCGGCCGGGGCCCCACACCATATGCTACAAAACAGGCAGGGAAGTCACGGGCTGATATCAGAGTTGCGCATCCTAACTCATAGCATTCTAGCGGAAGCTGTTAACATAAAACTGAACTCCAACAATGAATGTCCACTAACATAAACACCCACATTTATATAGGAATTTATCAAATACAATATAGTTTGGCATTATGGCCTTACAGTTGCTCTTTACAAAAGTGGCTTCCAAACATCGGTGCGCTGGCCGACCACACATAAATAAAACATCATATTTTCATTTTAGCCTTCAAGGGCTAGCAGCAACAATCACAGCAACAGCAACAGGGACTTCCGCCTTTCAATTTCCCGCTCGGTTCTCCAGCACCTGTACAAGGATAGCCCACCCAACGGTGGCAAACAAGGCAACGGTCAGCATTCAGCTGACCAATTTATAACGACCCTACCTCTTACCAGGGGCAGTAGTTTCCTTCTCTGCAGACATAACAATTCATAGCAGATATATGGACATCATGCATTGTGCTCTCACGCAAAAACATTCCATCACAACCGTCAGCCACGCGGCCCGACGGTCCGTGCACTCCGGGCACATTCTTGGTGTACCGGATAAACTAGTTTCCCACCGTCGTTCAAGGCCCGAAGCCCAACGACAAACTTGAGCATTTGCTCCATGGCGTACAGCCGGAGACATTAGTCTTAATGACCCGGGATTGGTCCGTAGCACCCCATGGTGTCGTGGCGCGCAGGCCTAAGACTCTCGCTATGCGCTCCAACAGACCGCACTTTCAGGTCTTCAAGTCGGACGGACATAATGCAGGTCAAATCAACCACCCCACCCCCCCGTTGCTCAAATCGCCTTGCCATCACCGAATACCAATGTACTCGCGGCTAAGAAAAAGGCGCGGGTCGGTTTCACCTTACCTGTTTGGCATCAAGCCGTAAGAGCTCATCAAGCTCATACATAGCCAGACCGTCCTCACGGGACATGCATTCATCGATTAACTAGGAGTCACGCCTCACATTAGCGAAATAACTCATTTTCCATCGCTAGGCTTAACCGTACATTCATAGCATACACTTAAGGGTATTATCCTGGACTGCCAAGCCAATACTTCCCACTACTACCCTTCACATGCACAACCCATTAAGCGTCACAAGCATTACAAGCAACAGAGGGTCTTTTCCTGGACTTTCGCTCCAGTACTTCCTGCTACTGCCCTTCACAGGTCCAACCCATTGAGCATCACAAGCATCACAAGGGTGTTTTCCTGGACTACCACTATAGTACTTCCTGCTACTGCCCTTCATAGGTCCAACCCATCGACTCCTTAAACTACACGTTTCATCGTGGAGTCTTCTCCGGTGTATATATGCAACATCACCAATCCAGACCAATTTGTCTAGATGGGCTTCACACAGCATGCCTATTCCGTACTCCATTTCCGGATCTATATGCAAAATTATTGGAGATTCCAAGAATCAACCTAAGGGAAATCCCTTCACAATCCACCCTCTGGTGGGGGAATCCCATGCACATGCCAAAAAGGAAGCCTTCACATGGCTAAGAAGGAAAATTGTTACCCTTGAAGATCGCTTCGGAGCCATGGAATTCTAGCCGGCTGGAAAGCACCGCAGCGGCTTTGCCTCCACAAAGCTAGCGTCGGATCTCGAATTAGAACTCCGCAGCTCCACCGGTGGCCGGCTCCCCTCCTCCTCCTTTCTCTCTAGGTTGTAGAAAGAGAATGGCCAAGCTGAGAATGAGATTTTACTTCTCATTCTCGGCCTTTAAGTAGGGGGGAGGAATCTAGGCCATCAGATCCCAGCTGAAGAAAACAGACGGCCATAATTTTGCCACAAAAGGCTAATTTTTTGCCTGATACGACCTGTGGCACGCCCGTGTCACCGGCCATGTACCTTAAGCGGCACACAACCGACTCATCCAAACCAGTACACGGCCATATGACACGCCCGTGTCACGAGCCGTGTGACCTGACACGCCTTCAGACACGCCCGTGTCTGTGGCTGTGCACCTCAGGTGGTACACAACCATCTCAACCCGAGGAAGACACGGCCATGTGATATGCCCGTGTCATAGGACATATGCCCAGAGACACACCTGTGTCCTGGTCGTGTTCATCAGGCCTCACTGCCCAGGCCAAATCCAGAAAAGAACACGGCCTATGACACGCCCGTATCACAGGCCGTGTACCCTTACACGGCTGCAGACATGCCTCTGTCGAGTTTTCGACGAATGAAGTTTGTTGACTAGAGGAGGACAAGCCCCCTGACATGCCCGTGTCGCAGGGCGTGTTCTCTCTCGAGAATTACTTGAGTGCAGATCGTCGAGCACTCGAGTGGTCGCCCAACCATACAAAGCAAGACACGCCCTGGGTCACGTCCGTGTCCCTGGCCGTGTCACCCAACTTAAACTAAATCTGGGATTTTGGGGTGTTACAGTGTGTGTCTGTCTGTGTGTCTGTCTGTATGTCTGTGTGTCTGTCTGTCTGTGTGTCTGTCTGTGTGTGTGTGTCTATCTGTATGTCTGTCTGTCTGTCTGTCTGTGTGTATGTCTGTGTGTCTGTCTGTGTGTGTGTCTGTCTGTGTGTGTGTCTGTATGTGTGTCTGTCTGTCTGTGTGTGTATGTCTGTCTGTGTATCTGTCTGTCTGTGCATAACAGTATAAAGTTTCTTGCATGTAAAAAACAAGATACATAACAATATAATATTTCTTGCATGTAAAACCAAGATATTATTGGCATAATTAAGAATCAAAGCTTACGTGCTTTAATTTTTTGTCTAACACACACAAGCACAGTATATTTATAATGTGAAAACACATTTTGCATTTAGATCTTGAGGGCAATTCAAATGTTATAACAGTATAGTGTGTGTATGTGTGTGTCTGTCTGTTTGTTTGTCTGTGTGTGTGTGTGTTTGTCTGTGTGTGTGTGTGTGTGTCTGTCTGTGTGTCTGTCTGTGTGTGTGTCTTTCTGTGTGTGTGTCTGTGTGTGTGTCTGTCTGTCTGTGTGTCTGTCTGTCTGTGTGTGTTTGTCTGCGTGTCTGTTTGTGTGTCTGTGTGTCTGTGTCTGTCTGTGCGTTTGTGTGTCTGTGTGTCTGTGCATAATAGTATAATGTTTCTTGCATGTAAAAAACAAGATACATAACAACATAATGTTTCTTGCATGTAAAAAACAAGATATTAATGGCACAATTAAGAATCAAAGCTTACGGCAATAATTTGTTGTCTAACACACACAGGCACAGTATATTTGTAATGTGAAAACACATTTTGCATTTAGATCTTGAGGGCAATTATTTTGTGTGTGTCTGTGTCTGTGTCTGTGTCTGTGTCTGTGTGTGTAAGTGTGTGTGTGTGTGTGTGTGTGTGTGTGTCTATCTGTCTGTGTCTTTGTGTGTCTGTCTGTGTGTGTCTGTCTGTGTGTGTGTGTCTGTCTGTCTGTGTGTCTGTTTGTCTGTGTGTCTGTGTGTGTGTGTCTGTGTGTGTGTGTCTGTCTGTGTGTGTGTGTCTGTCTATGTGTCTGTCTGTCTGTGTGTCTGTCTGTCTGTGTGTTTGTGTGTGTGTCTGTCTGTCTGTGTGTCTGTGTGTGTGTCTGTCTGTGCATAACAATATAATGTTTCTTGCATGTAAAAAATAAGATACATAACAGTATAATGTTTCTTGCATGTCAAAAACAAGATATTACTGGCACAATTAAGAATCAAAGCTTTTGGGCTTTAATTTGTTGTCTAACACACACAAGCACAGTATATTTATAATGTGAAAACACATTTTGCATTTAGATCTTGAGGGCAATTCAAATGTCATAACAGTATAATGTTTCTTGCATGTAAAAACAAGATATTACTGGCACAATTAAGAATCAAAGCTTATGAGATTTAATTTGTTGTCTAACACACACAAGCACAGTATATTTATAATGTGAAAACACATTTTGTATTTATATTAACTGGGCCTTGAAAACGTTCAAAAAGAAATAAACAGAGTTTAAAATCAAAAATATTAACTAAATGAAGCAAATGCAATATCTATATTCTGTAAAGAAATATTGGAGCTAAGCAATATATTTTGATAACATGAAATAGTTAGAAAAAAATATTAAGTTCTAATCATACCTGAGAATCAGCAAAGATGTTACCAATATTAGGATGAACAACACAACCAATTATAAGATTAACTGGTTTTCTACTGTAAAACAGGAGCACGAAAACAATCAATAACAAAGCAAGAATGAATGTGTTGTGGGTACATGCATGTATTACATGTGGTTGAGTGATGTTACTAGAATTCTAATGTTTAATCCACAATTTACTACTTAAGGGTTAAGAGTTAATTGACAATTCTTCAACACACTTAATAAATTATGTGATAGACTTCTCCACAATATTAATTTAAACACAATTTATGATGAAAAATAAAGATAATGATAAATAAGTTTATGTATTACGGCAAGTACAATCATATTCAATTTTAGAACATCACATAGGATTAAGGCTCCGTTTGGAGGGACTTATTTTCACCGGTCAAGCGGTTACGATCACATGAATCATACCATAATTAAGGTCCGATTCATGCGGTCATGACCGCTTGACCGGTAAAAATAAGTCCCACCAAACGGAGCCTAAGTAAACAATTCGAGCAAAGATGAAATGAGAATAAACTTCCAGATTCCAGGATGGAGTAAGCAATCAAAATCTGTCGCAAATGTAGAATTGGTAGTTGAGAATTAGTCACAGGGTTGGTAGTTGAGAATTAGTTACAGAGTTGATAGTTGAGAATTAGTTACAAAATTAGTAGTTGAGAACTAAATTAGTCTTTGCACTTGTGGATGCAATGGAGTCTGTAATAGAGAAGAGGTGGTAGTGACTTTGGAGTTATTGAGTTGGGGAATTCCATCTCATTAAAAGTATGGTTGATTGAGGCATTCAATCTGAAGAAGAGAAGGTCCATGGATCCCACAAGGCAGAGAGTGGAGGCGTCAATGTGAGTCACAGTTTTGAGATTTGATATGACTTGGGACATAACTTAAAACTGCTAATTGTGGACCTTGAGCAAGAAATGAAGAAGACAATTTGATAGGGGTCGCTAGGTCTACCGCTCCGCCCTAGCTCAAAATCTCTGAGGAAACTTGACGCACTGCTGAGAAAATGATTACCACCGGGCACTAGCATCTTACCGCGCTGCGATATCATAAAAGAAAAAAAATATTTTATTTTGATATTTTTCCAAATCTGTTGAACAGTTGTCACCATCACGCGAATCGACCTACCGCTGGGCGCTAGGACTACCGCCGGCAGTAGCGTATTTTTTCAAGACGTATAAAAGCACGTGTTTTTTTCCTGGAGAAAACACGAAGGAGAATATTTCATTTTAGGGTTCGGCCGCCATCTGGATGCTGATAATGAGGAGATTGGAGAGTCTTCTATGGATATTGACGAATCCATTTTTGTCGAGTCTGGCGAAATTTAGATGAATATTCACGAACAATAGGTTAATACTTCTGATAAAGTAACTTGCCGAGTTGTGCAAATTCCAAATGAATACTCGCAAACCATATGAAAAGATTTCTGATAAAGTTACTTACCGAGTCCTGCGAATTTCATATGAAATTATGTGGTAAGATTGTCGGCTCGTCGAGTAATATACTGAGTGAATCAACCTATGTTCTCATAAAATGTGCATGAAGAGCATAGCAAACAAATGACAATAACTTGATATAATCTTCTACAAACAGGCAAATACAATAATGATTTTAGTAATTATCAACAATCATAAAAAATTAAGCAAACAATGAGATTTAAGATCAAATTTTTTTTTTCATGAATTAAAGTAAAAAAGATCTGAGCAAAGGAGAAAACTAACATGAATACCTTAGTCTCGCTAACACAACAAAAGTGATCTGAATATAGAAGGTTCTACTGAACTGTTGGAAATATGGGTATGCGTGATTATATGGAGCTTTGGAGAGGCTAAATGGCTAAGTTGGACAAACAACAATAACACTCAAGGTCCACAATTATGGATCCTTTGTCGCCATTGTGCCCTATCTTTTGTCATAATCTCACTATGTCTAAGTACATCATGTCTTTCCTTACAGTTTCATTCCAAGTCTTTATTGGTCTACCCCCCCCCCCCCCCCCCCCCCCCCCCCCCCCCCCTCATTTAACATGCCTAGTTGCTACACTCTCATATTGTCTAACAGGTGCCACTAATGATCTCCTTTGTACGTGTCCAAACCATCTTAGACGAGTTTCTTGTTAAATTTTTTCAACGTGGTCAGCAAGATAGCCCAAACGGCAAATTAATATCTTCGGAACTACCCAGTTCTCACGTTGAACCAGCGGAAAACCAAGGAACAAAGGTTAATCCCAACAAACAATGAAAGCACAAACAAGTCTTTTATTCATTCTCTTCTTTACAACACGAGGCATACATAGCGAGACATGATTTCGCTAGTATAACAGCTATAAACAGAAAGCACCAAAAACACAAGCCGGGCGGACAACACTGGAGTCCGCCGAGACCGCCGAGGTCGCCGAGTCCGCTGAGATCGCCCGAACTTACTGCAATCCGCCGAATAGCCACGGAGTCCGCCAAAGCCGCGAGGCCGCGCGGACACACCGTTATTCGTCTCCTGCTGAAGCTGAACTGAGGAACACCCCCTACCCGCCTGAAGCCGGCGGACAGGTTATTGAAGCTGACAAAGATGAAATAGAACTGACAAGCCGTAGAGCGACCTCCTGCTGAGTCCGCAGAGACCGCACACTTCCAAGTACTTGACCGAAGTCACAGCCAAACTCCTGACTTGTTGGGTATTGTATCCACAATGTACCTGATTTGAAGAAGCCCCTGGACAAGCTAAGGTCAATAGACTATGTATTTGATAAAATCCTTCTAGTTGTGCTTGCAGTTTTTCCATGCTAAGTGCACACCAATGTCAGGGTGCAGTAGGTCAATATACACGGGTCTGCACGACGTAATCCCTCGTTGAGCAGATCAGTGTGTTGGCCTACGTGTACTGTCTCTATTGGAGTGCACTTATTTTCAAGCACAGGGCTGTAAATATGCAGGAGCAGACAAGGAGCAAGGATGGGTCAAGGAGCATCTCATAGGTGGAAAGACGAAAATTCGTCTAAGTTAGAATCGACGAGAATCACCAAGTGATTCTCGCCGATTCGGCGAGAATCACTTGGGATTCTCGCCGATTCGTCGAGAATCAGAAGTTGATTCTCGCCGAACTCGATCCAGCAACTTCTAAGCAAGCACCTCTGCGTCTAAGTAAGAATCGACGAGAATCACTTAGTGATTCTCGCCGATTCGGCGAGAATCACTAGTGATTCTCGTCGAATCGACGAGAATCACTGGTTGATTCTCGCCGTCTCGACCTGGCTTAAAGCAGTGTGTGCAACCAAGGCAAATTCGACGAGAATCATCTTTGATTCTCGCTGAATCGTCGAGAATCACCTTTGATTCTCGGCGACTCGGCGAGAATCACTTTCGATTCTCACCGATTTTGACTTGGCATTTTTCTGGAACTTCCTGAACCGGATCTGCCGCTGTTAAGTTTCTGGACCGGGATTTGGGGATCTCTTTTGTGGGTCCCACAAACGGTCATATTGGAAAACCTCTACAGTATTTATATACAGGTATTTTGAACGGAATAAGTACATAGAAAGAAGCCGAGCACGAAACCCTAATATCGCGATTTCTCTTCTCCGCCGCCGTCGCGCTCGGGCTAGTACGTCGCCGCCGCTGATCGTTCTTCTTCCCGATCTCCGGCGACAGAAGCTTAGCAAAGCTTGCGTCTCACGTGTCTATCCAGAGATCTCTTGTCTCTCGATTTGTTGACCGAGAAAAACTCCCCCGTCCTAATCGATCGAGACGACCGATCCTAGAGTGACCGTTGGTAGACCTAGTTTGCTTCGCAAAGAAGTTTGGATCTCAAAGCACTACAGCAGCGCACCTTCGTGGCAGCCGACTCCGAACCAAGCCGCCGCTCGGATTGCCGCCGCCGGTTCCGGGAGATCCTCTCCAAGTGAGACCAAGGTCGTAGACTCTTCATCGACCTCGAGAACACGTCGTCGAACGAAGAGGAACACCATAGTCTCCGAAAGAAGTTTGTATCTCATATACATTCCATATTTACTTTTGTTGTAAAGGAACTTTTGTTCCGTGTTGTAAGGGTTGGGTGCAACCCGTTTTGTGGGAGTGTTGACTCTCACGTGTGGAAGGGCTCCTTCCGTTAGTGCAGGGATTGGATTTCAATCCCGTTGGAGAAGTGACCGAGTCGTCCCTTGTTGGGGAGATAGGTCGAAGGGGGAAAGTGGATGTACCCAAGTCGGGGAACCACTATAAATTTGCTGTGTATTCTGTGTGCTGTGCTTGTTGTTGTTATTGTGCAGGTACATCTGTAAATTCCGCAAAAGAACCACACGTCACCTATTCCCCCCCCCATAGGTGCCCATAACTGACACTAGGTGGACTTTCAAGTGGTATCAGAGGGAGGTTACTCATCAATAAGGTTAACACCTTGAGTTGAATCCTGCCCCTAGTGTCAAAAGAAGAAGACAAATCTCTACTATGGACGGGCTCAAGTACTCCGGCAAGATCCCAGTGTGCAACAGACTCAACTTTCCGATCTGGAAGGAAAGAATCAGGTTTTACATGGAAGCAGTCGATCCTCGACTCTTCATGATTGTGGAGGAGGGACCTTATGTCCCCACTAAGGCCTCCACCATCGATCCCACCAAGAAAGTGCCGAAGACACTTTCTGAAATGGACAAAGACGAGATGGTACTCGTGGGACTGGACAAGAAGGCACGAAACATTCTGGTGAGCGCAGTTGATGATTCCATGATGCAAAATTTCAGCAACTGCAGGACTGCTCAGGAGATCTGGCAATGCCTGATCATCCTAATGGAGGGCACGGATGAAGTGAGGGATGATCAGAGATCCCTCCTGAACCAAAAATATGAGGCCTTCAGGCAAGGGCCTAAGGAAGAGATCAGAGTCACATACGAGAACTTCCTGAAGATTGTCAACGCCCTCAAGGGCTACGGAAGAGTGTTCACCAATGGTGAACTCAATGACAAATTCCTTAGGTCCCTTACTAAGGAATGGGACACAAAGATCTGCGCCATCAGAGAATTTGGCAGACTAGCAGAAACTGATCCACAGATCCTGTTTGGGAAGCTGATGTCCTATGAACTTCAGCTGAACACCAGGAAGGCAGAGGAAGAAGCAGAGAAGGCTGCTGCAAAAGAAAAGACTGTGGCCCTAAAAGCCAGTTACTCCAGAAAGGGCAAGGGTGCGATGTCATACCGTGCGAGGAGTAAGGAAGAGGAGGAGGACTCTGAACCATGCTCCTCCGGCTCAGAACTGTCGGAAGAGGATTTCTCCCTCATCACCCGAGAGTTCAAGAAGTTCCTCAAGATGAGGAATCAAAGAATGAAAGACAGCTCCTCCTCCAGGCATCAGAAGAAAAATTATTCTTCTGACAGGTATGCATCTAAACCTAACAAACATCGTTCTTCTGATATTATCTACTTTGGATGCAATAAGCCAGGACACGTCGTGGCCGACTGCCATCAAAGCAAAAGAGAAAAAGGGAAAGGAGAGGAGCTCAAATCCTCCAGAGATAAGAAGAAGGAGCGGAGCTACATTGCAAGAAGGCCAAAGACACTAAGTGAGTCTGATTCCTCAGACTTCAGTGATGACGAGGAAGCCTACTTCGGGCTGGTGGGTCGCTCGGACTCAGAAGGAGAATGCCCCCCATTTACTGGGAAGGTAAAAGCTCACACCCCTCTCTCCGACTCCGACTCTGATCCTGAATCTCAGGATGATGAACCTGAGGATGGCCCTTCAGCCCGTGAAGCTGAGCTCCTCGAGAAGTATGAGCTTCTGCTCAACACTTTCGATGAGTGCCGAAAGAGACTGAAGGCTGAGAAGAAGGAAGTAAAATTCCTTAAGGGTGAGTGTGTATCCCTAAGGGAAGAGGTCACTAGCTTGATTTCTCTCCGACAGGAACACCTTGACCTGACTTCCAAGCATTCAGAGTCTTTGAAGCTCCTTGATCTAAAGCAGGAGGAAGTCAACAAGTTGGAAGAACTACTTGCGGCAGAAAGGAAGATCGTCAAGAGCTTCTCCATGCCAAAAACAGTTCTTCCAGTCGTTGATACCTTCTCTGCTCAGGGCAAAGGAGCTGGCTTGGGGCATATAGGGGTACCTGGTTCTTCATCTAGGAGAAACAAGAACCAGAGGAAGAATAAGGCCGCCAAGAAGGCCTCTGCTGATGAAAAGGGTAAGGCTCCTCTTAGTCCTGTTGCGTTCAGAAAGCCTGGCTTTCCTTGCAACCAACACGACTTTGAGTCCACATTTGGGCATCATTTCCGGCCCTCGGTTGCAAAGCCAAAGAGCCGGTATGACGGTTGGAACTTTCCCCGGAACTTCGGTGAGAGTGCCTTCAAGGCACCTTATGAGGAAATCCACATAGGAAATTATGGTCCGTTCTCTAGCGGCCATAATGGAGAGCAGGCACCAAAAGCCAAGCCTGTTATACAGAAGGTGACAAAGTCATGCGACTGTTGTCACCATGAGGCCTCCACCTCCAGATCCAAGGCCCCAGCAGTACCCACCGTTCCTAGGGTAAGGCGGGAGCCTAGGAAGAGGTACAACAGATTTGACTGTTGGTGCTGTGGCAAAGTCGGTCACTTTGCCGTGGATTGTTGGTTTTATCCAAGGAACTACGAGACTCCCCATATTAGCAATGCGAGACCGACCACTCGTAGGGTTAACCAACCGAGGGGGAGTGTGCTAACCAGGAATCTAGGACCCAAGTTCGATTGGGTTCCTAAGGCAAATTAATTTTGTTTTGCAGGAATGTCCAAAGGCCACCAAAACGCTGATCTGGTATTTGGACAGTGGATGCTCCCGGCATATGACCGGGACAAGAAGCCTGCTGCGTGATTACGCTCCAGTCGAGAATGGACCCAAAGTCATCTTTGGAGGGTCAGATCGAGGAGTCACCAGAGGTTATGGTATGATTTCCAACGGTATAATCTCTATCACCGACGTGGCTTATGTTGAAGGGTTAAACCATAACCTGATCAGTGTAAGTCAGTTATGTGATAAAGGTTATGACGTTAAGTTCTGCAAGGATAAATGTCTGATAATTTCACGTACCTCTTCTGAAACGGTATTATCAGGTATTAGGAGCAGAAATATCTTTTGTTTAGATTTTCTCAGTTTAGATTCATCTACCCCCGTATGCCTTGTGGCAACTGGCAGTGCATCTCTTTGTGAACAATGGCACAAGAGATTGGCACATATTAATTTCAAGACAATTAGTATGCTATTTTCTAAGGACTTGGTAAGGGATGCTCCCAGTATCAAGTGCATCAAAGATAGCCCATGTCCTGCATGCCAGATGGGCAAACAGACTCGGGCTACCTTTAAGAGCATCGCTGACAAAGACTCCTCCCGATGTCTTTACCTTTTGCATATGGACTTGTTTGGTCCAATGCAAGTTCATAGCTTGGGAGGCAAGTCCTATACGCTAGTGATAGTTGATGATCACTCTCGGTTTACATGGGTGTTCTTTTTAAAACGAAAGTCAGACACGGTTGACATCTTCACTAATTTTGTCAAGCAGGTTCAGAACGAATTTAACTGCTCCGTGGTCAAAATCAGAAGTGACCATGGTACAGAATTCGAATCTGGTGCAATGACAGAATTTTGTGAAGAACAAGGTATCTTTCATGAGTTTTCCTCCCCGCGCACTCCTCAGCAAAATGGAGTTGCGGAGAGGAGAAATAGAACTCTCATTGAAGCCTGCACGACTATGTTGAAAGATGCTTCTCTCCCGGAATACTTCTGGGCAGAGGGTGTCAATACGGCATGTCATGTACAAAACCGAGCATTGATCAACAAGCATCATCGTAAGACGCCCTACGAGCTACTGAAAGGCAGGAAACCAACCATGTCCTACTTGAGGATTTTTGGTTGCCGATGCTATGTACTGAATAATGGGAAGTACCCGCGTACTAAATTCGGTGAAAAATGCTTCGAAGGCATATTCATGGGCTATAGCTCCCATAGTCGGGCATATAGGGTCTTCAATAAGAAAACCCTAGTGGTAGAAGAATCAATAAATGTTGTATTTGATGAAGGAAGTTTGCTTAACAGCAATTCTTCCAGTAGTATTCTTGAAGATGCAGGTGCACGACTGGAACAGCTGAGTCTGGATGAGACCGCTAAAGTTGACGCTCCTAAGTACGTCAAAGTCTCCACCTCCACATCATCTGAAAGTGTTGAAGATCAAGATAGAACAAATCTCTTAGAGGAAAGAGAAGCCCAAGAAGTAGTTGAAGCTCCTGACGCCCGACTACTAGAGCTCCGGCACGTGAGGGATCATCCTAGAGATCAGATCATCGGGGATCCTCGTGTCGGGGTCAGAACTCGACGAGGTACAATTAACGAGGTATTGCATCTTAGCTTCCTGTCACAGGTTGAGCCAAAGAAGTTCGACGAGGCGAACAAGGATGCGTCATGGATTCTAGCCATGCAAGAGGAACTACATCAATTCGAGCGGTGCAAAGTTTGGACTCTAGTTCCCAGACCATACAAGTAGAATGTGATTGGCACAAAGTGGATCTTCAGAAACAAGCTGGATGAACATGGTGTCATCGTTAAGAACAAGGCCAGGCTGGTGGCTCAAGGTTACAGACAGGAGGAAGGGATTGACTTCGACCAGACCTTCGCACCAGTAGCAAGGCTCGAGGCAATCAGGTTGTTCCTGGCGTATGCTTCACACAAAGGATTCACAGTCTATCAAATGGATGTGAAATCGGCATTCCTGAACGGAGACCTGAAAGAGGAAGTTTACGTCGCTCAACCCCCAGGTTTTGTCGATCCTACTTATCCCAATCACGTTTATTTTCTTAATAAGGCCTTATATGGGTTGAAACAAGCTCCACGAGCTTGGTATGAGACTTTATCTAGTTTTCTTCTTGAGAACAAGTTCTCCAGAGGTAAAATAGATAAAACATTGTTTCTCAGGGAAGCCAAAGGCAAGATCTTGCTGGTGCAAATCTATGTCGATGACATAATATTCGGCTCAACGGACAACAATCTTTGCAAAAAGTTTTCTAAACTTATGCAAGGAAAGTTTGAAATGAGCAGTATGGGAGAGCTTAAGTATTTCTTAGGCCTTCAAGTGAAACAGTCTGAGGATGAAATCTTCATCTCTCAGACGAAGTTCACAAATGAACTCCTTAAGAAATTCGGAATGGAGAGTGCAACCTCTATGAGGACTCCAATGGGATCCACCATGTCTCTGGATAAGGATGAGAAAGGTAAACCTTTCGATGAAACCAAATACAGAAGCATCATTGGATCCCTGCTCTACCTTACTGCCAGTCGACCGGATATTATGTTCTCCACATGTGTCTGTGCCCGCTATCAGGTGAACACTAAGGAATCTCACTATGTCGCTGCAAAGCGAATTCTGAGATATCTTAAAGGTACTTCTAATCTTGGTTTGTGGTACCCGAGAAACAATGATGTCGAGCTAATAGGCTTTTCAGATGCTGATTTTGCAGGGAGCAGGGATGATAGGAAAAGCACCTCCGGGACGTGTCAATTCCTCGGCAGGAGGCTTATTTCATGGAACAGCAAGAAACAGAATTGTGTTGCAACCTCCACAGCAGAGTCAGAGTATATCTCGGCAGGAAGCTGTTGCGCACAACTTCTATGGATCAGAAACCAGCTAGCCGACTACGACCTTCAGTTCAAGGAAGTACCCATGTACTGCGACTCCTCAAGTGCAATTGCTATTGCCAACAATCCGGTGTCGCACAGCAGAACGAAGCATATCGAAGTACGCTACCACTTCATTCGGGAGCACGTGGAGAACAAAGATATCTCTCTCTGTTATGTCCCCACGGAAAAGCAGATTGCTGATATATTCACAAAGCCCCTAGACGAGGCCAAGTTCAATCTTTTCAAGACTGAATTAGGGATGCTCAATTATGAGGAATGAAGACTACAGAGGCTCCAGGCCCGTGCAAGAACTGAGGGGAAGCAAAGGGTAAAATGCTACAGACCCCGATTTGTAGAAGCCGAAAAGGGGGAGATTACCCTCTCGGCTAAGGCTAAGGTATTACCCTCTCGGCTAAGGCTAAGGTGGCTCCAAGCTTGCTCCCAAGAAATTGGTATTGGTAATGGATAACTCACTTACCTCTCTTTTCAGTTTATGGTTTTCATTCTCATTTGTTCTATTCACCTTAGCTTGTAGGGTTTAGGCTTCTTCAAATAGGGGGAGATTGTTGGGTATTGTATCCACAATGTACCTGATTTGAAGAAGCCTCTGGACAAGCTAAGGTCAATAGACTATGTATTTGATAAAATCCTTCTAGTTGTGCTTGCAGTTTTTCCATGCTAAGTGCACACCAATGTCAGGGTGCAGTAGGTCAATATACACGGGTCTGCACGACGTAATCCCTCGTTGAGCAGATCAGTGTGTTGGCCTACGTGTACTCTCTCTATTGGAGTGTACTTATTTTCAAGCACAGGGCTGTAAATATGCAGGAGCAGACAAGGAGCAAGGATGGGTCAAGGAGCATCTCATAGGTGGAAAGACGAAAATTCGTCTAAGTTAGAATCGACGAGAATCACCAAGTGATTCTCGCCGATTCGGCGAGAATCACTTGGGATTCTCGCCGATTCGTCGAGAATCAGAAGTTGATTCTCGCCGAACTCGATCCAGCAACTTCTAAGCAAGCACCTCTGCGTCTAAGTAAGAATCGACGAGAATCACTGGTTGATTCTCGCCGTCTCGACCTGGCTTAAAACAGTGTGTGCAACCAAGGCAAATTCGACGAGAATCATCTTTGATTCTCGCCGAATCGTCGAGAATCACCTTTGATTCTCGGCGACTCGGCGAGAATCACTTTCGATTCTCACCGATTTTGACTTGGCATTTTTCTGGAACTTCCTGAACCGGATCTGCCGCTGTTAAGTTTCTGTACCGGGATTTGGGGATCTCTTTTGTGGGTCCCACAAACGGTCATATTGGAAAACCTCTACAGTATTTATATACAGGTATTTTGAACGGAATAAGTACATATAAAGAAGCCGAGCACGAAACCCTAATATCGCGATTTCTCTTCTCCGTCGCCGTCGCGCTCGGGCTAGTACGTCGCCGCCGCTGATCGTTCTTCTTCCCGATCTCCGGCGACAGAAGCTTAGCAAAGCTTGCGTCTCACGTGTCTATCCAGAGATCTCTTGTCTCTCGATTTGTTGACCGGGAAAAACTCCCCCGTCCGAATCGATCGAGATGACCGATCCTAGAGTGACCGTTGGTAGACCTAGTTTGCTTCGCAAAGAAGTTTGGATCTCAAAGCACTACAGCAGCGCACCTTCGTGGCAGCCGACTCCGAACCAAGCCGCCGCTCGGATTGCCGCCGCCGGTTCCGGGAGATCCTCTCCAAGTGAGACCAAGGTCGTAGACTCTTCATCGACCTCGAGAACACGTCGTCGAACGAAGAGGAACACCGTAGTCTCCGAAAGAAGTTTGTATCTCATATACATTCCATATTTACTTTTGTTGTAAAGGAACTTTTGTTCCGTGTTGTAAGGGTTGGGTGCAACCCGTTTTGTGGGAGTGTTGACTCTCACGTGTGGAAGGGCTCCTTCCGTTAGTGCAGGGATTGGATTTCAATCCCGTTGGAGAAGTGACCGAGTCGTCCCTTGTTGGGGAGATAGGTCGAAGGGGGAAAGTGGATGTACCCAAGTCGGGGAACCACTATAAATTTGCTGTGTATTCTGTGTGCTGTGCTTGTTGTTGTTATTGTGCAGGTACATCTGTAAATTCCGCAAAAGAACCACACGTCACCTATTCCCCCCCCCCCCATAGGTGCCCATAGCTGACACTAGGTGGACTTTCATGACTCCTTGAAGCTACCCGCGCGACCTGCACACAACAAACGTCAGCACTGAATCAATCCGCGCAGGCAGACAAACTGAGACCGTAGCTCCTTGCCCAACCCAACTTACTGTTCACTCAAGTTACTGTAGATGTGCCAGGGGGTCCTATTTATAGGCGAGGTGAGGAGTGTGGTCACCGCCCTAGAGATAGCGACACCGCCCTAGCCCGCGCGATAGCAAAACACCGTCCACCGAGTCCGCAAGGACGTAGCCGGATACCAAGGAAAACCGCCAGGAGCAAGGCAACATTGGCGAACCCTCTCCAGTCCGCCCAAGCTATGCGGACAAGGCATCAGCCCGCAAAGCTTCCGACCACTGCAGGACAGCAACCCCCTTCAATGGCTGTCCGCACAAACCCGAGGCAGTCCGCAAGACTCACACCTCAATCTGCCACAAGTCCACGACCAAAGGTAGTTAGTAAGTCCGCCCGGTCACAGCGGACTTGGCGGATACGGCGGACACTATGGTCTTGGCACAGAGTGACCAAGTCCAAAACCATCAAAGGCCAATGGGAGCATGGCGGACACAAACTCCCGTCCGCCAAACACCTTAGCACATACCGCCAGCAGTCTGCAAGCCCCTCGCACTCCTGCCCAACGCAGCAACCATCCCCAGACTCCAAAACCAGTCCGTCAACGTCCTCCACAGCAAAGCACATGCTATACCACCAGAGCTCGACAAGGCCTCAGCCAAGCTCTAAGCCCAGTCCGCAACAACCCACACTGCGGACACACCAGTCCGCAAGCTTCCCGCGGACACGAGCCAAACCGGCAAACAACACAAGCTTGCATCCGCGGCCACTGAGCAAAGCACCAGTCCGCAAGCCTCTATTCGCTCAGGCCACTCCTTGGTTAAACCAAAGCAAACGTCCTATCCGCAGATACCAGACCGCATAGTCCGCGGACTTCATGCAAACAACATGCTCAGAAGACAACCGGCTTTCCACTAGACCTTCCACTAGGCCGCACATCACAGTCCTCCCAGTCCGCCTAGACCGCCAAAGCTGTCCGCCCAGGCCGCCCGGCCTGTCCCGTCAACCACTTCCACTTCACAAATTTCAACACTCCACCTTGAAGTGGGAAGTGGTGACCAAGCCCAACAAGCTGCGCAAGCGCTCAAAAGGCCCCTTCGACAGTGGATTCGTGAAGATGTCAGCAAGATTATCTTCACTCCGAACATGCCCGACCAGCAGAGACCCTTCCAACACTTTCTCCCTGATGAAATGGTGATCAATCTCTATATGCTTGGTCCTGGCGTGACACACTGGATTGTTTACCAGCTTGAGAGCACTCTCATTGTCACCCCGGAGTAAAGTAGGCCCTTGCACTTCTTCATGAACATCCTCTATAAGCCTCCTCAACCAAACGGCTTCCCGAGCAGCCAAGGCCGAAGCCTTATACTCCGCCTCCGTGGTTGAAACCGACACCGAGTCCTGCTTCTTACTGCACCACGAGATGCTAGCTGAACCGCAAGTGAACACATAACCTAAAGTAGACCTCCGATCATCCGAATCACCGCCATAGTCAGCATCCGTGTACCCGAGCAACGCAAACTCCGAGTCCCTTATATAGAGGAGTCCCATGTCAGAAGAAACCTTGACATACTTCAGAATACCCTTCGCCGCCACTAGATGAGATTGCCTTGGTTCAGCCATATACCGACTTACTCGGCCAACAACATAAGCAATATCCGGCCTTGTAATCGTCAGGTAGATCAAGCTCCCAACAAGAACCCTGAACACCAAGGGATCATGAAGAACCCTTCCCTCATCTCGTCGAAGCTTTAGCCCAGGTTCCAGTGGAGTAGAGCACTTCTTCCCTTCGCCCATGCCGAACCGCTTCACAATGCGATCAGCATATCCTTTCTGGCAAATGAGAACCCCGCACTCCTTCCTCTCCACTTTAAGACCGAGAAATTGATGCAACTCTCCCAAGTCTTTCATCTCGAAGCGTATAGCAAGCTCTGCCCTGAGCCTTGCTACTTCCCCCTCCGAATTCCCTATGATGATCATGTCATCCACATACAGTAGGACCAAGACTTGTAGCTCCCCCTTCTTCTTGACGAACAAGCTTGAATATGAGTTGGAAGCAAGGTATCCACATAATTGCAAGTACTCTGCAATCTTCCCATACCACGCTCTAGGAGCTTGCTTCAACCCATAGAGAGCCTTCCTGAGTTTACAAATATAGTACAGATGCTTTTCAGAGACAAAACCAAGCGGCTGATCCATGAAGATGTCCTTGTCAATCTCTCCGTAAATAAAGGCATTCTTCACATCGAGTTGCCACAACCTTCATCCCTTGCTAGCATCCAAGGCGATCACCACTCTTACTGAAGTCATCTTCGCAACTGGACTGAATGTCTCCTCATGTCTTCTCCATACTGCTGTGAGAATCCTCTAGCGACCAGGCGAGCCTTGAACCGATCAATGCTCCCATCAGCCTTCTTCTTCAACTTGTACACCCACTTGCAAGTAACCGGAGTAATGCCATCAACCTTGGGCACAAGGTCTCATGTTTCATTCTTCTTCAGAGCATCAATCTCTTCTTTCATGGCACCTTCCCACTCCTTCACTCCAGTGGCCTCGTTGAAGTTTGCAGGCTCTCGCTCATCCAGAGAACCTGCAAAAAAGCAGGAGACAAAGCTCACTGCATTCCCATCATAGTACCGAGCCAGTGGCTTAACCACCCTCTTCGATCTCCGAAGGGTAGGCTCCTTGCTCACTGCTTCCGTTGCTTCTTCGGGCTCCACTCCTACCTGGGGCAAGCATTGAGCAGTGCTCCCCCTGCTTCCTGAGCCAGAAGGCTCAGCCTCGGAGTTAGAAGCAACAGGAGCTGCTAGTGAAATAGCAAGCTCCTCTTCCAAGCCTTCAGCAGCCACCACTGGTGCTTCATCAACCTTGCTACTTCCGGTTAGCTCAACCGAGCCACCTCCATATGACGTCAGCTCGTCAAAGACAACGTCTCTTGATACCACGAACTTCTTCGTCACAGGGTCCATGCATTTCCATCCCTTCTTCCGCTCATCGTAGCCAACAAAGACAAGCTTCCTTGCCTTCACATCCAGCTTTTTCCGTGAAGCATCCGGGACATGAACGTAGCAAGTTGAACCGAACACCCGAAGGTGTCCCACACTCGGCTTCTCCTTCAGTAACAGCTCAATAGGAGTCTTCATGTTGATAGGGCAGAGTGGCATCCGGTTGATGAAGTAAGCAGCACAAGACATCCCCTCCGCCCAAAAGGACCTTGTGATATCTTTTGCATGAAACCAGCATTTGCAGGTCTCCGTCAGATGACGGATCTTCCGCTCCGCTACCCCATTTTGTTGTGGAGTGTGAGCACAAGTAAGCTCCCGTTGGATCCCGTGCTTCCTGTAGAAGTTAGAAAACTCGGAGGAAACAAATTCACCCCCGTTATCAGTTCTAAGCTTCTTAATCCGCAAGCCAAGCCGGCCTTCTACCAACTCCTTAAACTCCACAAACAAATGGAAGGCTTCCAACTTCTCCTTTAAGAAGTACACCCAAGTATACCTTGAGTAGTCATCAACCAAGACAAGCATGTATCTGCTTCCACCAAGGCTGGCAGTAACCGTCGGTCCCATCAAGTCGCCATGTATGCACTCTAATGGTTTCTTGCTCCATGTTTGTGATTTATCAAACGGAAGGCGATGTGCCTTACCGTATTGACAGCCCGCGCAAACATGCCCGTCACCAAAGGAGGACAACTTAGGCAACCCCCTCACCAAACTTCTACTCGCCATCGCCTTCAGCTTGTCCATGCCAACATGCCCCAGCCTCTCATGCCAGATAACAGCGCTATCATTGGCCCTCATCCTATGAACATAAGAATTGGTGGCAAGAACAAACAAGTTCTTCACCCTCCTCCTAACATGCGCAACATCAGCTTTCACCGCTGATACGTTGCGAAGGAACCTCACGTCTGTTGGCCCAAATAGAACATGATACCCAGCGTCCACCGCATTGGTCACCGAGAAGAGGTTTTTCTTCATGCCCGACACGTGATACACACTCCTTAACGTGAGTGACCCCTGATCACTACCCAAAGACACGACCCCCTCTTTCTATACTGCATAAACAGTATTATCAGCAGTGATAATAGCTTCATTACCTAAGTAAGCCTGCATGGAGGTGAACTTCGCTTTGTCTCCGGTGAGGTGATGACCACACCCGGAGTCCACGATCCACTCGCCGTTGAAGTCCTCAGCAGACAAGGCCCGGACACAAGTGCCCGTCATAAAAGCTCCGCCCCATTCTGCTTCTTCACTTCTCGAGCAAGCTTCCTCCTTTCCCGCAGCATGCCCAGGCTGCAGTTTGACCTTGCAGTCCCGCTTGAAGTGCCCTCGCTGATGACAACGGTAGCACTTCAAGTTCTTCTTCCAGTCCTTAGGAGCATTGCTCCTCTCCGGCGGATATGAAGTTGAAGTCTCCTTCTCATCAGCGACCTGCACCTTCTTCTTCTTCTTCCCTTCCCATCCTTTCTTCTTGCTTGAGTAGAGAGCTTCGCTGTCTTCCTGATTCAGGTTCACTCCAGCCATCTGCCTTGCTAAGCTCTCCTGCGATGCAAGCAGATTCTCCAGCTCCAGCAAAGACGGCTGAGTAGCCCACCCTTGAACAGATGTTACAAAGGCCACATATTCCTTTCGCAAGCCGCGGATAATGTGCCTTTTCATCTTCGCCTCAGAGATAGGCTCATCAGGATCCAGTGCTGACAGCTCAGCACACAAGCTCTTCATCTTTAATAAGTACTTGGAGATGGAAAGGTCTCCCTGAGTTGCCCTGGCCAACTCATTCTCCAGGAACTGAAGCCGCGCCACATTCTTCCTATTGAACAGCTCATCAATGGTTGTCCAAATATCAGCAGCCGACTCACATCCAATGATGTGATCAAACAGTTCCGGAGACACGACTCTCTTCAGAATGAACTCCGCCTTAGCATTTGTTCTTCTCCAGAGCCTAACCTGCTCAGCAGTAACGAAAGCAGCAGTGACTTCCTATCTGTCGTCTCCACCGACGACTTCCCACAGCTCCTCGCCAAGAAGATAACGCTTCATGCACGACTTCCACTTCTTGAAGTTAGTCGGCGTTAAGAGTTCAATGCCCAGACCTCTTGCAAAGCTCCCTTCCATTGCAACACCTGTTGGTCACCTTTCAGCAGCTGCGAGCAACAACACAGGTTGATCACCACTCAATCACTGAGTAACAACACTGGCTGACTTCCGCTCACGCAACTGAACCTCCCTCTGATACCATGTTAAATTTTCTCAACGTGGTCAGCAAGATAGCCCAAACGCCAAATTAATATCTTCGAAACTACCCAGTTCTCACGTTGAACCAGCGGAAAACCAAGGAACAAAGGTTAATCCCAACAAACAATGGAGGCACAAGCAGGTCTTTTATTCATTCCCTTCTTTACAACACGAGGCATACATAGCGAGACATGATTTCGCTAGTATAACAGCTGTAAACAGAAAGCACCAAAAACACAAGCCGGGGGGACAGCACCGGAGTCCACCGAGACCGCCGAGGTCGCCGAGGTTGCCGAGTCCGCTGAGATCGCCCGAACTTACTGCAATCCGCCGAATAGCCACGGAGTCCGCCGAAGCCGCGAGGCCGCGCGGATACACCGTTATTCGTCTCCTGCTGAAGCTGAACTGAGGAACACCCCCTACCCGCCTGAAGCCGGCGGACAGGTTATTGAAGCTGGCAAGGATGAAACAGAACTGACAAGCCGCAGAGCGACCTCCTGCTGAGTCCGCAGAGACCGCACACTTCCAAGTACTTGACCGAAGTCACAGCCAAACTCCTGGATCCTTGAAGCTACCCGCGCGACCTGCACACAGCAAACGTCAGCACTGAATCAATCCGCACGGACAGACAAACTGAGACCGCAGCTCCTTGCCCAACCCAACTTACTGTTCACTCAAGTTACTGTACATATGCCAGGGGGGTCCTATTTATAGGCGAGGTGAAGAGTGTGGTCACCGCCCTAGAGATAGCGACACCGCCCTAGCCAGCGCGATAGAAAAACACCGTCCGCCGAGTCCGCAAGGACGTAGCCAGATACCAAGGAAAACCGCCAGGAGCAAGGAAACATTGGCGAACCCTCTCCAGTCCGCCCAAGCTATGCGGACAAGGCATCAGCCCGCAAAGCTTCCGACCACTGCAGGACAGCAACCCCCTTCAATGGCTGTCCGCACAAACCCGAGGCAGTCCGCAAGACTCACACCTCAATCCGCCACAAGTCCACGACCAAAGGTAGATAGTAAGTCCGCCCGGTCACAGCGGACTTGGCGGATACAGCGAACACTATGGTCTTGGCACAGAGTGACCAAGTCCAAAACCATCAAAGGCCAATGCGAGCATGGCAGACACAAACTCCCGTCCGCCAAACACCTTAGCACAGACCGCCAGCAGTCCGCAAGCCCCTCGCACTCCTGCCCAACGCAGCAACCATCCCCGGACTCCAAAACCAGTCCGCCAACGTCCTCCACAGCAAAGCACCTGCTGTACCACCAGAGCTCGACAAGGCCTCAGCCAAGCTCTAAGCCCAGTCCGCAACAGCCCACACCGCGGACACACCAGTCCGCAAGCTTCCCGCGGACACGAGCCAAACCGCCAAACATCACAAGCTTGCATCCGCGGCCACTGAGCAAAGCACCAGTCCGCAAGCCTCTATCCGCTCAGGCCGCTCCTTGGCTAAACCAAAGCAAACGTTCTATCCGCAGATACCAGACCGCATAGTCTGCGGATTTCATGCAAACAACCCGCTCAGAAGACAGCCGGCTTTCCACTAGACCTTCCACCAGGCCGCACATCACAGTCCGCCCAGTCCGCCTAGTCCGCCAAAGCTGTCCGCCCAGGCCGCCCGGCCTGTCCCGTCAACCACTTCCACTTCACAAATTTCAACACTTCTCGCATCTTCTCTACAATTGGTGCTACCCCTGTCTTATCCCTGATACTTACATTTCTAATTGTATCCAGTCTCGTGTGTCCACACATCCACCTAAGCATTCTCATCTTCGCAACTCCCATTTTCTAGTAGTGTGTATATATATATGTGTGTGTGTGTGTATTAAATTGGAGAGTATAATAGACTTTGATGAATTTATTTAGGTCTTGAGGGCAATCCAAATGTCATAACAGTATAATGTTCCTAACATGTAAAAACAAGATATTACGGGCACAATTAAGAATCAAAGCTTACGGGCTTTAATTTGTTGTCTAACACACACAAGCACACTATATTTACAATGCGAAAAATAAATTTTGCATTTATATTAATTGGGCCTTGAAAAAGTTCAAAAAGAAGTAAATAGAGTTTAAAACCAAAAATATTAACTAAATAAAGCAAATGCAATATCTGTATTTTGTAAAGAAAAATTAACTAAATGAATCGAATGCAATATCTGCATTCTGTAAAGAAATATTTGAGCTAAGCAATATCTTTTGATGACATGAGATAATTAGAAAAAAATACTTAGTTCTAATCATTCCTGAGAACCAGCAATGACGTTACCAATATTTGGATGAACAGCACAATCAATTACATATTATGATGTGTGAATAAATCTTTCATTTGCAAGAATAACTGGTTTTCTACTGTAAAACAGGAGTATGAAAACAATCCATAACAATGCAAGAATGAATGTGTTGTGGGTACATGCGTGTATTACATGTGGTTGAGTGATGTTACTAGGATCCTAATGTTTAATCCATAATTTACTACTTACTGGTTAAGAGTTAACTAGCAATTCTTCAACACACTCAATAAATTATGAGATAGACTTCTCCACAATATTAATATAAACACAATTTATGGCGAAAAATAATGATAATGATAAATAAGTTTATGCATTACGGCAAGTACAATCATATTCAATTTTAGAACATCAAATAAGATTAAGTAGACAATTCGAGCATAGATGAAATGAGAATAAACTTCAAGAATTCAAGATGCAGTAAGCAATCGGGATCAGTCGCAAATATAGAATTGGTAGTTGAGCATTAGTCACAGAGTTGGTAGTTGAGAATTAGTTACTGAGTTAGTAGTTTAGAATTAGTTACGGAGTTAGTAGTTGAGCATTAGTTACAGAATTAGTAGTTGAGAATTAGTTTAGTCTTCGTTCTTGCGGACGCAATGGAGTCTGTAATAGAGAAGAGCTGGTAGTGACTTTGGAGGGGAATTCCTGTTAAATTTTCTCAAGGTGGTCAGCAAGATAGCCCAAACGCCAAATTAATATCTTCGGAACTACCCGGTTCACACCTTGAACCAACGGAAACCCAGGGAGCAGGCTCAACACAACAAGCACATGGAAGAACAAGCAGATCTTATATTCATTTAACTTCTTCACAAAACGAGCTATACATAGCGAGACATGATTTCGCTAGTATAAACAGCTGTAAACAAGAAACACCAAAAATCAAGCCAGGCGGACAGCACCGGAGTCCGCCGAGACCGCCGAGGTCGCCGAGTCCGCCGAAGTCGCCCGAGCTTAGCTGCAATCCGCCGAATAGACACGAAGTCCGCGAGGCCGCGCGGACACATCGTTATTCGCCTCCTGCTGAGGAACTGAGGAACAACCGCCTACCCGCCTGAGACCGGCGGACAGGTTATTGAAGCTGGCAAAGTTGAAAATAGCTGACAAGCCGCAAGGCGACCTCCTGTTGAATCCGCAGAGACCGCACAACTTCCAAGTACTTGACCGAAGTCACAGCCAAACTCCTGGCTCCTTGAAGCTACCCGCGCGACCTGCACACAACACACAGTTAACTCTGAATCAATCCGCGCGGACAGAAAAACTGAGACCGCAGCACCTCGCCGAACCCAACTTACTGTTCACTCAGTTACTGTAGATGTGCCAGGGGGGTCCTATTTATAGACGAGGTGAGGAGTGTGGTCACCGCCCTAGAGATAGCGACACCGCCCTAGCCCGCGCGATAGCAAAACACCGTCCGCCGAGTCCGCAAGGACTTAACCGGATACCAAAGAAAACCGCCAGGAGCAAGACAACTGTGGCGAACCCTCATCAGTCCGCCCAAGCTAAGCGGACAAGGCATCAGCCCGCAAAGCCTTCAACCACTGTAGGACAGCAACCCCCTTTAATGGCTGTCCGCACAAACCCGAGGCAGTCTGCAAGACTCAAGCATCAATCCGCCACAAGTCCACGACCAAAACCAGATAGCAACAGTCCGCCCGATCAACAACGGACTTGGCGGATACGGCGGACACCATGGTCTTGGCACAGATTGTGACCAATTCCAAAACCATCAAAGGCCAATGCGAGCATGACGGACATAAACTCCCGTCCGCCAAACACCCTAGCACACAGACCGCTAGCAGTCCGCAAGCTACTCGCACACCTGCCCAACGTAGCAGCCATCTCCCGGACTCCATACACCAGTCCGCCAACGACCTCCACAGCAAAGCACCTGCTATATCACCAGAGCTCGACAAGGCCTCAGCCAAGCTCTAAGCCCAGTCCGCAACAGCCCAAACCGCGGACACACTAGTCCGCAAGCTTTCGCGGACATGAGCTAAACCGCCAAACAGCACAAGCTTGCACCACGACCACTTAGCAATGCACCAGTCCGCAAGCCTCTATCCGCTCAGGCCGCTCCTTTGCTAAACCAATCAGTCAACGCCTTATCCGCAGATACCAGGCTGCACAGTCCGCGGACTATATGCAAACAACCCGCTCATAACAGCTGGCTTCCACTAGACTTAACACTAGGCCACAGTCCACCCAGTCCGCCGAGTCCGCCCAGTCCGCCAACGCTGTCCGCCCAGGCCGCCCGGCCTGTCCCGTCAACCACTTCCACTTCACAAATTTCAACATTCCCCCTTGAAGTGGGAAGTGGTGACCAAGCCCAGCAAGCTGCGCAAGCGCTCAAAGGGCCCCTTCGACAGTGGCTTCGTGAAGATGTCAGCAAGATTATCTTCACTCCGAACATGACCGACCAGCAGGGATCCTTCTAACACCTTCTCCCTGATGAAATGGTGATCAATCTCTATATGCTTGGTCCTGGCGTGATATACTGGATTGTTTACCAGTTTGAGAGCACTCTCATTGTCACCCCGGAGTAAAGTTGGCCCTTGCACTTCTTCATGAACATCCTCTATAAGCCTCCTCAACCAGATGGCTTCCCGAGCAGCCAAGGCCGAAGCCTTATACTCTGCCTCCGTAGTTGAGATGGACACCGAGTCCTGCTTCTTGCTACACCACGAGATGCTAGCTGAACCGTAAGTGAACACATAACCTGAAGTAGACCTCCGATCATCCGAATCACCGCCATAGTCAGCATCCGTGTACCCAAGCAAAGCAAACTCCGAGTCCCTTCCATAGAGGAGTCCCATGTCAGAAGTCGCCTTGACATACTTCAGAATACCCTTCGCTGCCACTAGATGAGATTTCCTTGGTTCAGCCATAAACCGACTTACTCGGCCAACAACATAAGCAATGTCCGGCCTTGTAATCGTCAGGTAAATCAAGCTCCCAACAAGAGCCCTGAACACCAAGGGATCATGAAGAACCCTTCCCTCATCTCGTCGAAGTTTCAGCCCAGGTTCTAGTGGAGTAGAGCACTTCTTCCCTTTGCCCATACCGAACCGCTTCACAATGCGATCTGCATACCCTTTCTGGAAAATGAGAATCCCGCACTCCTTCCTCTCCACCTCAAGAACAAGAAAGTGATGAAGCTCTCCCAAGTCTTTCATCTCGAAGTGTATAGCAAGCTCTGCCCTGAGCCTTGCAACTTCCCCCTCCGAATTCCCTATGATGATCATGTCATCCACATACAGCAGGACCAAGACTTATAGCTCCCCCTTCTTCTTGACGAACAAGCTTGAATCTGAGTTGGAAGCAAGGTATCCAAAGAATTGCAAGTACTCTGCAATCTTCCCATACCACGCTCTAGGAGCTTGCTTCAACCCATAGAGAGCTTTCCTGAGTTTGCATACATAGTCCGGATGCTTTTCAGAGACAAAACCAAGCGGCTGATCCATGAAGATGTCCTTGTCAATCTCTCCATAAAGAAAGACATTCTTCACATCGAGTTGCCACAACCTCCATCCTTTGCTAGTAGCCAAGACGATCACCACTCTAACTGAAGTCATCTTCGCAACTGGACTAAATGTCTCCTCATAGTCTTCTCCATACTGTTGTGAGAATCCTCTAGCGACCAGGCGAGCCTTGAACCTATCAATGCTCCCATCAGCCTTCTTCTTCAACTTATACACCCACTTGCAAGTAACCAGAGTAATTCCATCAACCTTGGGCATAAGGTCCCAGGTTTCATTCTTCTTCAGAGCATCAATATCTTCTTTCATGGCATCTTCCCACTCCTTCACTCCAGTGGCCTCGTTGAAGGTTGCAGGCTCTCGCTCATCCAGAGGACCTGCAAAGAAGCAGGAGACAAAGCTCACTACATTCCCATCACAGTACCGAGCCGATGGCTTAACAACCCTCTTCGATCTCCGAAGGGTCGGCTCCTTGCTCACTGCTTCCGTTGCTTCTTCAGGCTCAACTCCTACCTGGGGAAAGCTTTGAGCAGTGCTCCCCCTGCCTCCTGAGCCAGAAGGCTTAGCCTCGGAGTTAGAAGCAACAGGAGCTGTTGGTGAAACAACAAGCTCCTCTTCCAAGCCTTCAGCAGCCACCACCGGTGCTTCATCAACTTTGCTACTTCCGGTTAGCTCAACCGAGCCACCTCCATACAACGTCAGCTCGTCAAAGACAATGTCTCTTGACACCACGAACTTCTTCGTCGCAGGGTCCATGCATTTCCATCCCTTCTTCCGCTCATCGTAGCCAACAAAGACAAGATTCCTTACCTTCGCATCCAGCTTAGTCCATGAAGCATCCGGGACATGCACGTAGCAAGTTGAACCGAATACCCGAAGATGTCCCACACTCGGCTTTCCTTCAGCAACAAATCAAAAGGAGTCTTCATGTTGATAGGGCTGAGTGACATCCTGTTGATGACATAAGCAGCACAAGACATCCCCTCCGCCCAAAAGGACCTTGGGATATCTTTCGCATGAAGCCAACATTTGCAGGTCTCCGTCAGATGACGGATCTTCCGATCCGCTACCCCATTTTGTTGTGGAGTGTGAGCAGAAGTAAGATCCCATTGGATCACGTGCTTCCTGCAGAAGTTAGAAAACTCAGAGGAAACAAACTCACCCTCGTTATCAGTTCTAAGCTTCTTAATCCGCAAGCCAAGCCGGCCTTCTACCAACTCCTTAAACTCCACAAAAAAACGGAAGGCTTCTGACTTCTCCTTTAAGAAGTACACCCAAGTATACCTTGAGTAGTCATCAACCAAGACAAGCATGTATCTGCTTCCACCAAGGCTGGCAGTAACCGTCGGTCTCATCAAGTTGCCATGAATGCACTCCAATGGTAGCTTGCTCCTTGTTTGTGATTTATCAAACGGAAGGCGATGTGCCTTACCGTATTGACAGCCCGCGCAAACATGCCCGTCACTAAAGGAGGACAACTTAGGCAACCCCTTCACCAACCTTATACTAGCCATCGCCTTCAGCTTGTCCATGCCAACATGCCCCAACCTCTCATGCCAGATAACAGCGCAATCATTGGCCCTCATACGATCAACATAAGAATTGGTGGCAAGAACAAACAAGTTCTTCACCCTCGTCCCTACATGAGCAACATCAGCCTTAACCGCTGATACGTTGCGAAGGAACCTCACGTCTGTTGGCCCAAACAGAACGTGATAACCAGCATCCACCGCATTGGTCACCAAGAAGAGGTTCTTCTTCATGCCCAGCACGTGATACACACTCCTTAACGTGAGTGCCCCTAATCACTACCCAAAGACACAACCCCCTCTTTCTCTACTGCATAAACAGTATTATCAGCAGTGATAATAGCTTCATTACCTGAGTAGGCTTGCATGGAGGTGAACTTCGACTTGTCTCCGGTGAGGTGATGACCACACCCGGAGTCCACGATCCACTCGCTGTTGAAGTCCTCAGCAGACAAGGTACGGACACAAGTGCCCGTCATGAAAGCTCTGCCCCATTCTGCTTCTTCACTTCTAGAGAAAGCTTCCTCCTTTCCCGGAGTATGCCCAGGCTGCAGTTTGACCTTGCAGTCCCACTTGAAGTGCCCTCGCTGATGACACCGGTAGCACTTCAAATTCTTCTTCCAGTCCTTAGGAGCATTGCTCCTCTCCGACTGATATGAAGTTGAAGTCTCCTTCTCACCAGTAACCTGCACCTTATTCTTCTTCTTCCGATCCCATCCTTTCTTCTTGCTTGAGAAGAGAGCTTTGCTGCCTTCCTGATTAAGATTAACTCCAGCCATCTGCCTTGCCAAGCTCTCCTACGATGCAAGCAGATTCTCCAGCTCCAGCAAAGACGGCTGAGAAGCCCACCCTTGAACATATGTCACAAAGGCCACATACTCCTTCCGCAAGCCGCAGATAATGTGCCTTTTCATCTTCGCCTCAGAGATAGGCTCATCAGGATCCTATGCCGACAGCTCAGCACACAAGCTCTTCATCTTTAAGAAGTACTTCGAGATGGAAAGGTCTCCCTGAGTTGCCCTGGCCAACTCATTCTCCAGAAACTGAAGCCGCGCCACATTCTTCCTATTGAACAACTCATCAATGGTTGTCCAAATATCAGCAGCCGACTCACATCCAACGATGTGATCAAAAAGTTTCGGAGACACGGCCCTCTTGAGGATAAACTCCGCCTTAGCATTTATTTTCCTCCAGAGCCTAACCTGCTCAGCAGTACCGAACGCAGCAGTCACTTCCTGTCTGTCGTCACCACCGACGACTTCCCACAGCTCCTCGCCAAGAAGATAACTCATCATGCATGGCTTCCACTTCTTAAAGTTAGTCGGCATTAAGAGTTCAATCCCAAGACCCCTTGCAAAACTCCCTTCCATTGCAACACCTGCTTGGATAAGCCTTCAGAAGCACAGAGCACCAACACAGGTTGATCACCACTCAAACACAGAGCACAACACTGGTTGAAGACCGCTCAAGCAACTGAACCTCGCTCTGATACCATGTTAAATTTTCTCAAGGTGGTCAGCAAGATAGCCCAAACGCCAAATTAATATCTTCGGAACTACCCAGTTCAAACCTTGAACCAGCGGAAACCCAGGGAGCAGGCTAAACACAACAAGCACATGGAAGAACAAGCAGATCTTATATTCATTTAACTTCTTTACAAAATGAGGTATACATAGCGAGACATGATTTCGCTAGTATAAACAGCTGTAAACAAGAAGCACAAAAAAACCAAGCTGGGCGGACAGCACCGAAGTCCGCCGAGACTGCCGAGGCCGCCGAAGTCGCCCGAGCTTAGCTGCAATCCGCCGAATAGACACGAAGTCTGCCGAGATCGCGAGGCCGCGCGGACACACCGTTATTCGCCTCCTGTTGAGGAACTGAGGAACAACCGCCTACCCGCCTGAGACCGGCGGACAGGTTATTGAAGCTGGCAAAGTTGAAACAGAGCTGACAAGCGGCAGAGCGACCTCCTGCGGAATCCACAGAGACCGATCAACTTCCAAGTACTTGACTGAAGTCACAACCAAACTCCTGGCTCCTTGAAGCTACCCGCGCGACCTGCACACAACACACAGTTAACTCTGAATCAATCCGCGTGGACAGAAAAACTGAGACCGCAGCACCTCGCCGAACACAACTTACTGTTCCCTCAGTTACTGTAGATGTGCCAGGGGGTCCTATTTATAGACGAGGTGAGGAGTGTGGTCACCGCCCTAGAGATAGCGACACCGCCCTAGCCCGCGCGATAGCAAAACACCGTCCGCCGAGTCCGCAAGGACTTAGCCGGATACCAAGGAAAACCGCCAGGAGCAAGGCAACTGTGGCGAACCCTCATCAGTCCGCCCAAGCTAAGCGGACAAGGCATCAGCCCGCAAAGCCTTCAACCACTGCAGGACAGCAACCCCCTTCAATGGCTGTCCGCACAAACCAGAGGCAGTCCGCAAGACTCAAGCCTCAATCCGCCACAAGTCCACGACCAAAAGCAGATAGCAATAGTCCGCCCGGTCAACAGCGGACTTGGCGGATTCGGCGGACACCATGGTCTTGGCACAGAGTGTGACCAAGTCCAAAACCATCAAAGGCCAATGCGAGCATGGCAGACATAAACTCCCGTCCGCCAAACACCCTAGCATATAGACCGCTAGCACTCCGCAAGCTACTCGCACACCTACCCAACACAGCAGCCATCTCCCGGACTCCACACACCAGTCCGCCAACGACCTCCATAGCAAAGCACCTGCTGTATCACCAGAGCTCGACAAGGCCCCGACCAAGCTCTAAGCCCAGTCCGCAACAGCCCAAACCGCGGACACACTAGTCCGCAAGTTTTCCGCGGACATGAGCCAAACCGCCAAACAACACAAGCTTGCACCACGTCCATTGAGCAATGCACCAGTCCGCAATCCTCTATCCGCTCAGGCCGCTCTTTGGCTAAACCAATCAGTCAATGCCTTATCCGCAGATACCAGGCCGCACAGTCCGCAAACTATATGCAAACAACCCGCTCAGAACTGCTGGCTTCCACTAGACTTACCACTAGACCGCAGTCCGCCCAGTCCATCCAGTCCGCCAACACTGTCCGCCCAGGCCGCCCGGCCTGTCCCGTCAACCACTTCCACTTCACAAATTTCAACAATTCCATCTCATTAAAAGTATGGTTAATTGTGGCATTCAATCTAAAGAAGAGAAGGTCCATGGATCCTACAAGGCAGAGAGTGGAGGCGTCAATGGGAGTCACAATTTTGAGGTTTGATGTGACTTCGGACATAACTTTAAACTACTAATTGTGGACCTTAAGGAACAAATGAAGAAGACAATTTGTGTGTGTGTATGTTAGGGATCGCTCAAGCCTCTGATAGACCAGACTAAATTGGACTGCCTTAGCCCAGGAGTAATCGAGCGCACCAACAGTCACAGTAAGTAAAAAGCTAGAAAAAAATATTTTTAACGTGAAAAACCCGTCAAATGTGTGAAAAACTACGTGGTCAGATCTATGTCTGCCAAACTTCCGCTATTTGCTTGTTGTTATACAGGACTTTATTGAAAAACTCGAGGGAGACAGGACGCCTCTCGTTATAATTTGTTGAGAGAGAGTGGAGGGAAAGATCAGAGGGTGACAAAACACTGCTTGTGGAGCTAAGTATTTCTTTGTGAGTTATCGGGAGCGATGTATTTGATGCACCTTTAAGTCCTTTTTGGTGATTGGGAGCAATCTCTTGCACTCGTTCTGATGATGTCTGAGGCTTAGATGCTCGAGTGTTGTGCTTAATGGGCTTGGTCTGCTGACACTGAGGAGACTTGGTGGTCCTGGCGGAGCATGCAGAGACGCGCTTAGAACGGTCTATATGGCAGAGAGCATGGAGGCGCTCTTGGAATGGTCTTGATGATGGGGCGCGCAGAGGTGCACTTGTGCGATCTTGACGATAGAGTGCGTGGAGGTGTGCTTGGATGGTTTTGACGGTGGGGCGCACGGGGTCATACTTAGAGTGGTCTAGATTGTGGAACACTTGCTGGAAGAGAGCACGCAGGGTGCTTGTTGGAGGAGTGCGCGCGAAGTGCTTGCTGGTGGAGAGCGCACAGAGTGCTTACTAGAGGAGAGTGCGTTGAGTGCTTGCCGAAGGAGAGCGCGAGGGGCGCTCAAGGAAGAGGCGTGCACATGAGCACGAAGGGAAGAGGCGCGCATGAAAACGCGCAAGGAAGGGGGCACGCGGGAGCGTGAAAGGAAGAGGGGCACACACGGGCGCGCAATAAAGAGGCATGAATGGAAGTGCACATGGAAGAGGTGCATAATGAAGGGCGTGCGCGGGAGCATGCAAGGAAGAGGGTGCTCATGTAACACCCCAGTTTTCAGAATGAGTCTCTGAAAGCTATCCCCCGGCGGTAGTAGTTATTGCCCGGCGGTAGCTTAACATTGAGTGGCCAGGCGGTGAGAGCGTTAAGTGGCCAAGCGTTGAGAGCGTTGAGTGCTAGCGCGCGTTAGCCAGATACCGCTCAACGATAGCTCTGTTTCATCGAGCGTCGATCGAAAGATCTGTTCGTCGAGCGCTGGAGGATTACCGCCCGACGATAGTAGCTATCGTCCGGCGATAGCCCTGTTTCGTCGAACGTCGAACGAAGTTCCCAGTTCGTCGAATGCTGAGTTTTCGAGAAAACGTCGAGTTCTCGAGAAAAACGCTACCGCACAGCATTAGACTTATTGCTGGCGCTAGCGCGACATTATTTTCTGGCCGAGCGCTCAGGAACCTACCGCTCGACGGTAGGTAGTTACCGCCCGGCGGTATCGGATGGAAGCAGTTCCATCGTTTGGCTTTATAGCCATCCGATTTCATTTAGGATTCGATCCTAAGGCCCAAGACTCTCCTTCAAAGTGCTTATATAGGGCTCAGCCGTTGTTTCTCCTCATGTTTCTCATTTGGGAAGTGAGAGTTAGGGTTTTGAAGAGATAGGAGGGAGGAGGAAGAAGAGAGCTTTCTTCCGCCATTGATGGAACTTTAGACCTCCGATCGTAGTTCCGAGGCCAGATCCGTGAAGAGGACGTGAAGGCGCTCGTTTTCATCCGTGTAAGACAAGGGTTTCATGGTTAAGAAGAGGAGTTGTAAGGTAACGACACTTCTCCTCTCGGTTTTAGGATGAATGCATGACATCTACACTTTCCTTGTTGTCTTTCAAGCATTCTAGGCATCGTATCTCTCAAGTGAGAGGGATTCGGGTTGTCATGGTTTAAGAAGAGTCATCGGGTCGATTGTGTCCGTCCCCGGCATGTTATTGCACTAGAAATCTGCTCCGTTAGTGGATTAGGCATTGTGGGTGAAGCCACAGTCACGACCGTTAGTCCAACTCGGTGATGATGCATAGCAGCATGACGTCATTTGTGATGTTGTATGCCCCCCTCATTTCGCGTGAGTACGTGTATGCGGAACCGGACAAGGTTAGCTCCGTTGTGACGGTAGATGGTTTCCTTGGGGCATGGTAACGTTAATCGGAACCGGACAAGGTTAGCTCCGTTATAATGGTAGATGGTTTCCTTGGGGCACAGGAACGTTACGGTACGAACAGTGGATTTTTGCGGGAAAGACAAGTGATTGTAATATGTTAAGGCGTGATTTGTCTCTGCGGTCGGCTAGCTAGCCCGTGACATTGCAAAGTCATGTGTGGAGAGTGTCCCGGCGAGACAAGTCCCCTTCTGTGGAACTGACACTGATGAGAATGTGGAGCTTTGGGCAAGCCCGGACGATTCCAGCTGGGTCTCCTTCGGTTGACTTGATCACGATATTGGAGCTGGGCATGGGTCGTCGCGAACGGGTAGGGTCTAGTAAGCGTTCTTAGCATCGGTTTGTTTGTGTGGCGGAATCTGACGTGAGAAATCACAGCTTGCAGGCAAGCCCAGACGATCACAGCTGGGTCCTGCTGGGTCTCCTTCGGTGGACTTGATCCCGATATTGGAGCCGGGCCTAGGTCGTCGCAAATGGGTGGGGCCAAGTCAAGCATTACGTATGACAGCTTGTATGCCATTTGGGAGAAATTGGAAGTACCATTGTGTTTGCGGCTTGAACGTTTATGGGGAAATTGGAAGTACTCGATGTGATGATGTGTTAGGAGCATACGCTTTAGGGTGTCTTGGGTGAAACTCGGGATTGCATTCATGCTGCATTGTAGGCCCCTTTTATTATATGCTCAACATAAAAACTTGTTTGATGTATGGGACATCCAAACCTGTTATATAATTTTACATGTTATTGTATTTTGCATACGAAGTGCTGACCTGCAGGGTGATGGAGTGCCCTGGGGTCCGCTAGGGATGGCCGGGAGGAGATGTGTTGGTTACACAGTTGCGGTCAGTCTTTGCTGACCCACGTTACAACCAAATTTTTACAGGGCAAGGATCACAATCGAGAGCAAGCTCGCCGACCAAAAAGTCCTAAGCTTCATGAAGTGCTACAATATATGTTATAACTTTATTTTGTGAAATGTGATGCTTTATGTTTTATGATTCCGGCTTGCATGCCGAGGTAGCCTAAGAGTGCTTATGCACGTTGCTTTTGTGTAATGTTGTTTCAATCTTCTGGACAATTGGATATTATAAGGCCTTAAGTCCATTTGAGTACTTCTGTAGTGGTGGATAACTTCTAGTTTTGTTTGTTTGTTTTTGCTATTTTATTCTGAGTTTTAATGCTTGAGATGTGGCGTCTGTATGTTGTGGGGCCCCGGCCGGACCCATATTATACGGTCATTACAGTGGAGGTTGTTGGAACACCCTATTACTAATTTGGGTCAGGATCACTATGTCTCTAGGAAACCAATGTTTGACCTCTTGTATAACTCAATAGGTCAATTAGTATTGAGTGTAAGGGTTAGAAGTCTAGGTTTGGAAGCTTCCCTCAAGAACAGGATCTTCTGTTTGGAGACTAAGTCATATCGTCGAGCTCAGCACGACGATTCGTCGAACTCCGATCGACGATCGTCTAGCTCAACTTCGACAGATCGTCGAACTCCATTCGACGATCGCTGAGCTCAACTTCATCATATCGTCGAGCTCCATTCGATGATCGGTGAGCTCAGTTCGACAATCTTGACTCAGCATTGGATCTCTATCTCTGAGCTCAGTTCGACGATCTTTGAGCTCAGATCGATGATGTTTTGCTGCTGTATACATCCATATCGCTGAGCTCAGTTCGACGATAGCAGAGCTCAGTTCGACGTTTTCAGATAACTTCAAGGATGTTTCTAGATTCGAATTCAAATCAGTTAAGAAGTTATACTGCAATTAATTCTGAAGATTTCCTAGCCGTTTTCATTTATTTCTGGACTAAGTTTCAAGAGATTTTCAAGGAATAATTCTATGGACTTTCCTCCAGAAGAGATTTTGTAATTAAGGATGCAATTAATGCAGACCAACAGCTATTCTTCTCAAAGAATGTTTTTCTATTCTGGATTAGAGAATAAAAGAAGGATTTTTTTTGAATCATACAGAGAAAAAAAAACAGAGAATACAGAGAATACACAGACACACACAGACAAACATCAGTAATCTTCAACAAAATATTCTGTCTCAAAGAATTCTTAAGAACACACTTCCAAGGAGATCAACTTTTTCTGAAATCTTCAGATCTCTCTAGTTTTCAAGTGTTCAAGGCCAACACCTTTCAAGACTCCAGACATCCAACATTTCAGTTATTGCTGAAATCATCTTTTGTTGGAGTTCAACTTTTGAAGGCCTATCACCCTACAGCAAAGTTTCTTTTCCTGAAGATCTCAAGGACTCAGGGGGAGCTTTGACACCATCAATCCACATAGTCTTCTCAGCTGATCTGAGAAAGAGAAGACTGCCATCACTCTCTCACCCCCTCTCTGTAAAGGGTTTCTCAAACTCCCTTCAAAAGTTTGAGCTTGGTTTTTGAGCACCTTGTCAAAAGCTCATTGGTGGCAAGACACCTGATCAAAAAATCTGATTCGGTTTTTGAGCACCTTATCAAAAGCTCATTGATGCCCAGGACACCTGATCAACTCATCCTGTAGTGGATTCCTACCTATGGTGGTAGAAGAGTGGATGTACCCAAGTTTAGGGGAACCACTATATTTCCTTGTGTCTTCTGGTTTTGCTTGTCTTTATTTTTATTTTTGGCCTTGATTATTCTGTGATTAGCTTTTGTTTAGTTTAGTTCTGTGATTAGTTTTATTACTGCTTCCCTGCTCACTCACATTACAACCTTTGTTGTAAAAAGTTTTAAAGCACCATATACTTTATTCAACACCCTCTAGAGTATATCAGATCTAGCTGCACTTTCAATTGGTATTAGAGGCAGGTTGGTTAAACATACCACACCTTGGTGGTTGCACAGACTAACACCTGAACCCAAAGATCCCTAGTTAGATCTGTTTTCTTTTGTAGTTTATTATTAGATTTTGTTTTCACAAATCATGACCCAAAACAAAGATTATGCTAGCACCAGACCTCCAGTGTGCAACCTATCCAAGTTTGCATTTTGGAAAGCAAGGATCAGACTATACATGAATTCTATTGACGAAGATATTTTTAACTCTATTTTGACAGTGTGTCCAAGACCTCCAGAGAACTCCAGTACAAATGCTGTTCCACCTCCATCAGGAATAGATGCTGACATCAAGAGATGGAAGGTAGCTGATGCCAAGGCTATGAACATCTTAGCCCAGACAATGTCTGATGACATATTTCAAAAGGTGGCTGAATGCAATTCAGCTAAGAAAATTTGGGACAAACTTTCTGAAATAGTCTCAGGCTCAGCTGATGAGAGAAAGGATAGGAGATCCCACCTCATATATCAATATGAGAATTTCAAGAAGGGAGAAACTGAGTCAGTGGGAGATATGTACAACAGGCTCAGTCTAATAGTCAGTGAACTCAGAACATTGGATAAAGAGATCTCACTAACTGAACTTAATGACACAATTCTAATGTGCTTCCCTAGCACTTGGAATTCAAGAATCTGGCCAATTAAGGATGCCATAAGTCTGAATGAGATCACTACTGAAGCTCTATTGGGTAAGCTCAAATCTTATGAGCTACTCATCAAAAATAGAGAAGAAGAACAGAAGGCTGCCTCACCAGCCACAAGAAAAGAGAAGACCATAGCCTTCAAGGCAACTGAAGATCAGCCTGAAGATAAAGTCACAGGCAATGATGAACTGCTCAGTCTGTTGGCCAAAGGATTTTACAAGATGGTCAGAAAGGACTTCAGAAGGAGATCATACAAGGAACATGATAAGCCAAGGTATAACAAGTCCATTAATAATAATAAAGACATTATTTGCTTTGGTTGCAGGAAACTAGAGCACATAGTTCCTGACTGTCCAGAGAACAAAAACAAGGACAGAAGGGACAGGAAAGAAAGAAGAAAGGAGAAAGACTCCAAAAGGAATGGCAATGACAAACCCTCATCAAGCAAAAACAAACATACAAGAAAGGGGTTTGTTGCTGAATCCTGGAGTGAGACTGAAGAGGAGTCAGAAGCCTCATCCAGCTCCAGTGATGATGAGGATGATGCAGAAGAGAAAGAGTTCTGCATGATGACAATCAATGCCTCACAGCACAATTCAGAAGAAGAGGAGTCAGAGTCAGATTCAGAGACTCAACCTGAAGAAGATCAGGTAATTGGTTCTTTTGATTTTAATTTAGAGGACTTTAAATCTGAATTTAAAGCATTGTGTTTAGACCTGCTAAAATCTGAGAAAGAAATTATCTCTCTCAGAAATCATTTATCTGAACATAATACTTTAAAGTTAGAAAACCTCAAACTCTCTCAGGAGTTGGAGTGCTGTAGGGAGAAGATAGCTTCACTGAAAAGTGAGCTGTCTGAGGCCAAGAAGCTTGAAGAATCCCTTAATGGGAGAAGCATCAAGCTTATGGACATCACAAGCACAGTGAACTCCAGATTTAACAGTACACTGGGCTTGGGTGCTTCATCCAGCCAACCCATAGTTCTAACAACTCCAATCAAATTCATATCTGATAAAGGAAAGGGAGTTGTAGAGGTAGTTAGGAAAAATTCTGATCTGCCCCAAAAAACTAAGTCCCAGCAGAAATCGTCAAACGGAGGTCGACGATCGCCAAACGGAGATCGACGATCGCCGAACGCAGATCGACGATCTCAGGCAAGATCGTCGAACTCAGGTCGACAATCTCAAGTACCTGAACTCATCCATAGTCGACCGTCGAACGGAGCTCGACGATCTGACCCAAGATCGTCGAACGCAGCTCCAAGATCGTCGAACAGAGGTCAGAGCTCTGGAAAGTTTTTCAAGGGCAAATCAAAATCCAATCCTAAGGGTCCTTCATCCCAAATCTTTAACCCTTATGCTGAATGAATTATACCTCCAAGGAGATATCATCCTGAAGGATATAAGAGTCAACCTGGGATGTCTTTCATTTCAGAATTTAAAGGTTATCAACCTAGGCCCAAGGTAAACTGGGTCAAAAATAAATGAATTGTCTTATATGCAGGTGAAGACCTATCCAACATCTAACCAGCAATGGTACTTGGATAGTGGGTGCTCTAAGCACATGACAGGGAACAAGGACAACCTCACATCCTTTAGATCCAAGCTTGGACCCAAAGTTATCTTTGGTGATTCAAACTTTGGACAGACTAAAGGATATAGTGCAGTCCAGATTGGATCAGTGACATTCAAGAAGGTAGCTTATGTGGAAGGACTGAAGCACAACTTAATAAGCATCAGTCAGCTGTGTGATGAAGGCTACCAGGTGACCTTCAGTAAAGCATTATGTAAAATCAAGTCAGAGGACAACACAACTGTGTTGACAGGTAGAAGGAAAGGTAACATCTATCTAGTAGATTTTCTTTCAACTAATGTAGATATTTGCCTGTTTAATTCTATCTGTAGACCAAATATTTTATGGCATAAGAGACTAGGACACCTAAACCTTAGAACTATTGCTAGGCTATCCAAGGACAACCTTGTTAGAGGACTACCTTCTGGCCCCTACAAGAAGGAAGGACTCTGCAAGGCTTGTCAATTAGGCAAGCAAACTAAAAATAGCTTTAAGTCACTTAATAAGAGTGATTCACCTAGGATATTGTATCTGTTACACATGGATCTTTTTGGACCCATCACAGTATAAAACTTAGGAGGGAAATCTTACACTTTAGTAGTTGTAGATGACTTCTCTAGATTCACTTGGGTGTTCTTTCTAAGGAAGAAGTCTGATAACTTTAAGTGTCTGACAGAGTTTCTCAAATGTATACAAATTGAGTTCAATACTCACATTGCCCTGATCAGAAGTGATCATGGGACAGAGTTTGATTCTATTCTTATGCAAGAGTTCTGTCAGAGTGAAGGGATCAGGCATACTTTCTCAGCTCCTAGAACTCCTCAACAAAATGGGGTAGTTGAAAGGAAAAATTGAACCCTTATTGAATCTGCCACTACATTGTTGTCAGATGCTCACCTTCCTCTATCCTTTTGGGCAGAGGCAGTGAACACCTCCAACTATGTGCTGAATAGAAGTCTGATACATAAACTAAAGGGAAAGACTCCCTATGAATTACTCAAAGGGAAGAAACCTAAAGTTGATTATTTCAGAGTCTTTGGTTGCATTTGCTACATACATAATAATAACAAGAAATATTTAGCAAAGTTTCAAGCTAAAGCTGATGAAGGAGTGTTTCTGGGATACTCCATGATCAGCAAGACTTATAGGGTCTATAATAAATCATCTTTAAAAATTGAGGAATCTGTTCATATATCATTTGATGAATCTAACATGTCTTTCAAGGAGAAGATCTCTTCTACCATAGAACCTTTGCAGGAACATTATCTAGTTGAAGACTTGAACAAACTACAGGTTACCCAAGGGGATGAAAGCAGTGAAGATGAAGAAAGTGCTCAACATATTGGAGAACAACTTGAAGAGCCAGTTGTTGTACCACAAGAGGAAACAACAACACAGGTTGGTGAACAATCAACACCCCCTGTTGATTTAGTAACATCAAGAGACCATCCAATTTCCCAAATAATTGGAGACATCTCAGCTGGTGTGCAAAACAGAAATCAGGTCAACCAAAACCTGTTGCACACCTGCTTCCTATCTCAAATTGAACCTCAGTCCATTCAAGATGCAGAGCAAGATCCACACTGGATCATTGCAATGCAAGAGGAGTTGCATCAATTTGAGAGGAACAAAGTATGGGAACTAGTGCCAAAGCCTAAGGATCACTTCATTGTTGGAACAAAGTGGGTATTCAGAAACAAACTGGATGATCAAGGAGTAATTGTAAGAAACAAGGCAAGGCTAGTTTGTAACGTCCCTAGCCGATACAACGTGACAGCGTCACGGCTCCGCTCTAGGCGACGCTACCGGGCTGCAGCCCAAGCACCCCAACCCCTCTCCAGCCCACCGGCGGGTTGTTGGTGGCCACAGCCTCCCTTTGATGAGGTGAACTCGATAGTCAAGCCCGCACTACGGGGACTTCCCAGGAGGTCACCCATCCCAGTACTACTCCAGCCCGAGCACGCTTAACTATGAAGTTCTTTCAACTCTCATCACCAATTGAGCTGCAGCTCAATTGGTGATGAGAGTTGAAAGAACTTCATAGTTAAGCGTGCTCGGGCTGGAGTAGTACTGGGATGGGTGACCTCCTGGGAAGTCCCCGTAGTGCGGGCTTGACTATCGAGTTCACCTCATCAAAGGGAGGCTGTGGCCACCAACAACCCGCCGGTGGGCTGGAGAGGGGTTGGGGTGCTTGGGCTGCAGCCCGGTAGCGTCGCCTAGAGCGGAGCCGTGACGCTGTCACGTTGTATCGGCTAGGGACGTTACAATAAAAGTGCACTTTTATTGTAACGCCCCTAGCCGATCCAACGTGACAGCGTCACGGCTCCGCTCTAGGCGACGCTACCGGGCTGCAGCCCAAGCACCCCAACCCCTCTCCCTCCACAGGCGGGTTGTTGGTGGCCACAGCCTCCCTTTGATGAGGTAAACTCGATAGTCAAGCCCGCACTACGGGGACTTCCCAGGAGGTCACCCATCCCAGTACTACTCCAGCCCGAGCACGCTTAACTATGGAGTTCTTTCAACTCTCATCACCAATTGAGCTGCATCGAACGGTTCAGCTCTGTTCTGGGTAACATAAGTCCGAAACAGAGATTGTCTTTCCCCATTTGCATCTTCTTCCTCTTCATCTTCTTCTTCTTCTTCATTCTCCAAGAGAAAGCAAAAGAGCAAGGGAGCAATCAAGGCAAGGGAAGAAAAAGCAGCCGTCGCGGCATCGCCTCGGTTCAGGCAAGCGGTGTCCTCCACCCTTGCCAATCGTCGTACATGATTCAATTCTCTATTTTTTTCTAGCTCTTCCTTATTAACCTTAGTGTTGCTCTTTCAATTCAATTGCTAACCTTAAATTGTTCTTCTTGAATTTCTCTTTCATTTCCCTATTATGCAAGTCCCTAGTGTGTTCTTCTTGACTCATAGAGCAAATTCCTTATGCTAAATGCTAAAAATTCCCATGTTTAGATTTGTGCTACATGGAGTTAACAACTTTCACTATGCTAAAGTCAAATTAGCTATTTTCTTATGTTAATTCCCTATGGCATTAGTTCAGTCCCTATGTTAAATTCCCTATACTAAATTTAAATTAGCTCATTCCCTATGCTAATTCCCTATGCTAAATTCCCTATGTTAACTTCCCGATGTATCAATTTGCCTATGCTAATTTACTTCATGTAGTTAATTTGTTCTATTCATGTATCCATCTTGAGGTGATTTTTCCAAATATATGGTCTATGTACTCATGTTAGTCAATCCTATCATGTGATTCTGTTTTGATACAAAGCATGTGATTATGTATTTCTCACACTCTACGTTGACAATTGGGCGTCATGTGTGAGGACGATGAAAGGAAACGTGTTACCTTGGGTTATGGGGTGTTTTGCGAGGCGAATTCGTGAAGCATGGCGGGAGCGTTTGTGTGAGAGTTTTGCAAGGGGTGGTGTGGTTTCAGCCTGTGGCCACCGGGTTTTGTTTTTGTGGTTAGAGAGACCACTTTGGCCCCGATTTGGGCTGGTTTTGTTTGGTGCGTTCCACTATAGGGCCGCCACCGATAAGACCCTTGTGAAATTGAACTTAACCGCCGCTTATGCTTCACTTGTCTAGTAGGTTCTTGTTCTATGAATGATGGAATAGGCATGTGTTTTGCCCTTTGGTTTCTGCGGTTTGAGCAGGACTTGAAGAACTAGCACGCACTTGGTGCGGTTGATCCTTTGGAATGACATTGTTTTCCTACATGTACGCACTTGTTTTGTGCACTCTTTTGACTTAAGCATTGCTATGGGGTCGGTAAGCCCCTTCTTGATCCATTATGAAATTTGTACTCTCTTTTGTATAGTTTGGTTGATTGCTGAGGTATTCTTTCTTGAATGCCTCAGGTGCAGGTTGTAGCCGGTTGAGCGGCTAGGTTGGTTGGAGGCGTTTCTTGGAAGCTAACCGAGCATTCAAAGCGAGGTAGTTCTTCTTTTGTTGTACAGACAGATATATGCCCCAATGGGTTCGTGTCAGCTTGTTGGCGCCCATTTGGTGGATTTTCTTTTATGTAAATATGAACTACTGCTAATGTAACTCCTTTGGATAGAATGTACTTGCTTTTGGGATGGTTTTCTGGTAGGTTGCATTAGGTATTTTGCAGTTACCAAAACTATTATCGTAGCTCATGCATACATGTTTTCATCAATTAAAACGTATTTTCAAATAACGTCGACAAAGAGAATTTCTTATAAGAATATCACTATAGGCTGCATATAGGAGCTCGTTATAACTAAACAAAGTATTTCCACCGCGCACAACTACAGTTTTACTATGTAAGGCCGAGGGATACGACCATTGAATCCAAACATTTTCCTGCATATAACTGTTGAATTTCAACTTGTAGAGTAAGCGTCAAGAGTTGCCTGAACGTGTGCAGTTATCCCCTGCACGACGTGGCATCATAACTCGTAGTTCCTCTTGCTCTGATACGATATGCTCGTTGAGGAAATGCGGGTTGTGACATAGTTGCTCAGGGATATTCTCAAGAAGAAGGAATAGACTACGACCAGACCTTTGCACCAGTTGCAAGATTGGAAGCCATCAGAATATTTTTAGCTTATGCAACACATAAAGGCTTCAAGGTATATCAGATGGATGTCAAAAGTGCATTTCTAAATGGAGACATCAAGGAGGAAGTATATGTCAGAAAACCTCCAGGTTTTATCTCTCCAACTTATCCTGATTATGTTTTTAGATTGAATAAAGCATTATATGGTCACAAGCAAGCTCCTAGAGCATGGTATGAGACCCTAGCATGCTTTCTCTTGGAAAATGGTTTTATAAGGGGTAGAGTAGACCAAACTCTTTTCATTAGAACCCATAAGTCCCATACCCTACTAGTACAGATTTATGTAGACGATATTATTTTTGGTTCTACTGACTCCAAATTGTGTAGAAGGTTTTCCAACCTAATGCATTCTAAATTTGAGATGAGTAGCATGGGTGAGCTATCCTTCTTCTTAGGATTCTAAGTCATGCAGCATGCTGAAGGCATCTTTATTTCTCAAAACAAATATGCAAATGAATTGGTTAAGAAATTTGGCATGTCTGAAGCATCTTGTATGAAAACACCCATGCCTACTAATGCTGTATTGGATATTGATGAACATGGGAAACCTGTTGATCAGACTACATATAGAGCAATGATTGGCTCTTTACTATATCTTACAGCTAGTAGACCAGATATAATGTTTGCTACATGTATATGTGCTAGGTTCCAAGTAAGCCCTAGAGAGTCACACCTAACACTAGTAAAGAGGATTCTCAGGTATGTTAAAAGTTGTCCAAATCTAGGTCTCTGGTATCCAAAAGATTCAGCATTTGATTTAACTGGATTCTCTGATGCTGATTATGGTGGATGCAGAATTGATAGGAAAAGTACCAGTGGAACTTGTCAGTTCCTTGGTGACAGACTTGTCTCTTGGTTTTGTAAGAAACAAACTTCTGTGTCAACTTCAACCGCTGAAGCTGAATATATGGCTGCAGGCAGTTGTTGTTCACAAATCTTGTGGATTCAAAACCAACTCCTAGACTATGGCTACAACTTAGAGAAGTCTAAAATATTTTGTGACAACACCAGTGCTATTTCTATAGCTCAAAATCCAGTCCTCCATAGTAGGACAAAACACATAGAGATTAGGCACCATTTCTTAAGGGATAATGTTGAAAAGAATAAAATTGAACTACAATATATCCCAACTGATTTACAAAGGGGAGATATTTTCACCAAGCCCTTGGATGAAAAGAAACACACCTTCTTCCTAAATCAGTTAGGAATGTTAGATGGAGGAAGTCTTAAATAATATCCAAGATTTTGAAAGCTTAAAAATTGACCAAGACTAGGCAAACATCTTATTTTTTTTCTTAGTGTCTAGAGTTTTTCTGCTCTCTGAACTGCGCTCGACGATTTTCCCCCAGATCATCGAACGACGATCGACGATATCTGAAATCGTCGACCTGAGTTCAACGTTTCTCAGATAGTATGAACTATCTCTTCTGGTCAACGATCGTCGAACGACGCTTGACGATTTTGTTCTCTGAACGATCGTCGAACGGAGCTCGACGCTCTCCAATATCGTCGAACAGAGATCGATGATGTTGAAGACTCTTCAGATTCCTTTAGAAGCCTCGATCGTCGAACTGAGTTCAACGATCTTTCCAATTCTGCTTCGAACCCTAATATAAAATTCATTTTTCACCGTCGTTCTCCTTTGCGCTTTCGATTTCTCTGCAAGAACTTTCTTTCCCTCCAAACAGTTCTGCACTTGGTCGTTTTGTTTGTTGAATTTTTGCAGGTACCCATGGCTGTGTCTGTTGCTGTTCTCGCCGCCATGAAGTTTGATGCTGGTTTCGACATCGACATGGAATCCTTCAGCACAACCGACCAGGTCTTTCAGGATATTTTGGGGCTATTCAAAGAGCAGAACCTGACTGCAATTATGACCACAAGGATCAAGCTCTCATCTGATGAGATCAAAGAATGGGTCTACACTGCCCACAATCAAGATAACTCCACCATTGTTGGGTCAATATCTGGCACACAGGTACCTCTAACCCCAGCAATCTTATCAGAGGTTTTTGAGTTGAGAAATGGTGAAGATACCGCTGACTTGTCTGGAGAAGAATATACTGAATTGCTTGCCAGAATGGGTCATTCTGAGGCCAACCCTAGCAAGCTCTTGAAAAAGAACCTTTCTGTGGAATACAGATTCATGGTAGATGTAGTTGGGAAAGTGCTACTGGCAAAGCACTCTGCTCATGATACAATCTCAAGGTATCAGCTCTACCTCATGGGAGCCCTTGTAGACAGGAAGAATTTGAATTGGGGAGAAGTCTTCTTTGACCTTATCAAGAAGAAGATAAACAAAAGTTTTGTAAACTTTGGAAGAATCTTAGGGGTGTTTCTGCAGCATAGGTGCCCTGCTTTGCTGGTCTCTTCTGGAATCCATATCAATGCATCCAAGAGACTGTCTTGTGCCCTATTTGGTAAATGGGACAGACAAATCAGCAAGCCCAGCAGGCCCTCCTCTAGCACTCCTTCAGGCACAAGGACTCTCAGAGTCACTTCCCTACAGATGACCTGCCTGCTGTTGTTTCTCCTCCTCCTCCTCCAATTCCATCCCTTCCCATACCATCTACCATTCAAACTCCATCCACCATCATCATCTCCAGCCCCTCTCCAACATCCACCCCATCTCCAGTACCTATTCTACCAACACCAGAAGAACAATTCCATCCACTATTCTCCTACCCTCAACCAGATGCAACTTCATCACCCTCCATTCCATCCCTCACCCTCATTGATGATTCCTTTATGGATGATTCACCATCCTCTCATCCTGAGCTACCCTCATCCTCCACTTCCTATCAAGACCTTCTACAACAAATCATTGACCAACCCACATTCAACCCATCTATCTCCATCCCACTGTCCTCCATATCCACCTTACCCACACCTGAACCATCCATTCCACCATTCACCAGCTCTCCACTACCATCACCAACAGCTGCTCCTCCATCTTCTACCTCTGCTCCAGTCACCCTTGAGCAAGTAGATATCCCAGCCCTTGCTGACAAGTTGTATGAACTGCTAGCCCCCAGGCTATCTCTTCTTTTGGAGACCTCCTTGGCTCCATTACACCTGTCAGTGGCAGCCCTCTCTGCCAGGCTCTCATCTCTATTCCCCCAGGCAGCCCCTACAGCAGTGTGCCTTGATCCAGCCTTGTTTGAATCTAGGCAGGGGGAGATGCCCTATGAAGTGAGTCTTCCTGCTGCTGCTGTTGCTGCTGTTTCTATGAGCCTGTCTGCTGCTGCTGCTGCTGCTGTGTCTCAAGAACAAATCCCTCCTGCTGCAGTCTTTGCAATAGACCTCAGGTCTTTGCTTTCAAACTTTGATCAGTTATATTTCAGCTGTCTGCCAGAGATAATTGCTGTCCAGCCCCCAGAGGATCTGTCCAAGGCACTTGTGCCATTCTCTTGCTGTGACCCCAACATTATCACCTCTTTTGTCAACTCAGTATATGCTGCTGCTTCTTCTGATGAAAGTATTGTTGTTGATGTTGTTTCCTCTACTGCTGCTGAACATTTTGATACTGCTGCTGATATTTTTGTTATGGCTGTTGAGCCAATCTCTAAGAAAATTCTTATGTCAGAGGCACCTGAGTCTGAGCCTTCTACAGTTTCTGATGATTTCTCTACTGTTGATGCTGTTGTTAGTGAATCTGTTGTTGCTGCTGTTGTCACTTCTCCAGTATCTGTTGCTGCTGCTGGTGTTACTGAACCTGTAATATCTGCTGCTGTTGTTACTACTTATACTTCTATTGCAACACCTTCTGTATCTGCTACTGTCATTTCTGCTACTGCTTCAACATCTGCTGCTATACCATCTGTTGCCTCATCTGCTTCTGTACAGCTCAAGAAAGATCTGATGAAGAAAATTGATGCCCTGTATGATGACCAGAGTTCTGAAAGTGATGAGTACAGAACAGACTCTGATGATTCTTCTGCTACCATTGCCAGGAAAAGAAAGGCAAGGAGCAAAGCCATGAAGAGAGTACCTCCTGCCAAGGTCAAAGATAACAATGATATTCCATACTACATTCTTCATGACTGCCCTATTACTGAGCACTGGATGCAGTACTCTAAGAATCAGCTGAAAGCAATGAAAAAGAAGAGAAAATATGAAAAGGGATCCTCACAATTCCAACACTCTCATCCTCCTCCACCACCTCCTCCTGATGCAGGTGCAGGTGGAAGTTTTGCAGCTCTACCCCCTGCCAGAAGTCAGGCCCCCTATCAGCCTTATGCTAGATCCTATAATAGGGGAGGCCAATCCAGGGGTTCTCAATCCAGGAGAGGAGGATACAGAGGAAATCAAAGAGATCTCCAGGTCTACTCCAAAGGTTACTCAAGGCAACACCCATATTCCAGGGGAGGACAAATTTCAACTGATACCACATCTGGTCCTTTTCCCTATAAGCTGAAAGAAACTGTGTCATCCAGGCCTCCTCAAGACAATCCCACTAACAGATATGAGCCACCAGTACCTTTTGAGGACCCTGAGAACAATCCAGCTGCTTGGACTGCAAGAATGAAGGAACTTGCTGCACTAGATCAGATCAAAAAGGCTAGAGAGCAAGGAAGAGATTCCTCCAACATTTCTACAATGTCTGAACGGAGAAAGAAAGAGCTAGAAAGATATGCTTCAAGCAAATTCTTTGATTCTGACAGGTATATGGAACTGTATCCTGAAGCTGTGGTTCCCAGGCCTAAACATCAAATATCTTTAGGTGCAGCAGATGATACCAGATCAAAGAAGGAAGACCTCAATCCCAATAGAGAAATCAAATTTGTTAAGGGCAAGGAAAAGAAATGACAATGTAAGGTGACATTCTCTGTGATTTCTGATTACTATCTGAGATGTTATATGTCTCTGTGATTCTGCAATGTCTAGCTTGTTGCTTTTCTGTTTTGCTGCTTGTATGTTGTTATTTAATTTTTTCCAAAGTTTGTAAATAGTAATCCTAACCCAAATAGGGGGAGATTGTTGGAACACCCTATTACTAATTTGGGTCAGGATCACTATGTCTCTAGGAAACCAATGTTTTACCTCTTGTATAGCTCAATAGGTCAATTAGTATTGAGTCTAAGGGTTAGAAGTCTAGGTTTGGAAGCTGCCCTCAAGACTAGGATCTTCTGTTTGGAGACTAAGTCATATCGTCGAGCTCAGCACGACGATTCGTCGAACTCCGATCGACGATCGTCTAACTCAACTTCGACAGATCGTCGAACTCCATTCGACGATCGCTGAGCTCAACTTCATCATATCGTCGAGCTCCATTCGACGATCGGTGAGCTCAGTTCGACGATCTTGACTCAACTTTGGATCTCTATCTCTGAGCTCAGTTCGACGATCTTTGAGCTCAGATCGATGAAGTTTTGCTACTGTATACATCCATATCGCTGAGCTCAGTTCGACGATAGCAGAGCTCAGTTCGACGTTTTCAGATAACTTCAAGGATGTTTCTAGATTCGAATTCAAATCAGTTAAGAAGTTATACTGCAATTAATTCTGAAGATTTCCTAGCCATTTTCATTTATTTCTGGACCAAATTTCAAGGGATTTTCAAGGAATAATTCTATGGACTTTCCACCAGAAGAGATTTTGCAATTAAGGATGCAATTAATGCAGACCAACGACTATTCTTCTCAGAGAATGTTTTTCTATTCTGGATCAGAGAATAAAAGAAGGATTTTTTTTGAATCATACAGAGAAAAAAAACAGAGAATACAGAGAATACACAGACACACACAGACAGACATCAGTAATCTTCAACAAAATATTCTGTCTCAAAGAATTCTTAAGAACACACTTCCAAGGAGATCAACTTTTTCTGAAATCTTCAGATCTCTCTAGTTTTCAAGTGTTCAAGGCCAACACCTTTCAAGACTCCAGACATCCAACATTTCAGTTATTGCTGAAATCATCTTTTGCTGGAGTTCAACTTTTGAAGGCCTATCACCCTACAGCAAAGTTTCTTTTCCTGAAGATCTCAAGGACTCAGTGGGAGCTTTGACACCATCAATCCTCATAGTCTTCTCAGCTGATCTGAGAAAGAGAAGACTGCCATCACTCTCTCACCCCTCTCTGTAAAGGGTTTCTCAAACTCCCTTCAAAAGTTTGAGCTTGGTTTTTGAGCACCTTGTCAAAAGCTCATTGGTGGCAAGACACATGATCAAAAAATCTGATTTGGTTTTTGAGCACCTTATCAAAAGCTCATTGGTGCCCAGGACACCTGATCAACTCATCCTGCAGTGGATTCCTACCTAGGGTGGTAGAAGAGTGGATGTACCCAAGTTTAGGGGAACCACTATATTTCCTTGTGTCTTCTGGTTTTGCTTGTCTTTATTTTTGTTTCTGGCCTTGATTATTCTGTGATTAGCTTTTGTTTAGTTTAGTTCTGTGATTAGTTTTATTACTGCTTCCCTGTTCACTCACATTACAGCCTTTGTTGTAAAAAGTTTTAAAGTACCATATACTCTATTCACCCCCCTCTAGAGTATATCAGATCTAGCTGCACTTTCAGAGGTGTTACAATTTGATATCAAAGTGAGGTTAGTGTCCAAGGTATTTCTTCGTGGACGAATGTCCTACATTAATTCCAAAGACAGAAGGGTTTTACTGCCAAACAGGGGGAAGGAAAGCCTTCTCATTTGTAAGGAAAATCTGAATGAAGTAGGTGGAAAAAGAAGCCCCGTCCCTACAAGAATTGGGAGAAGGATAGTGCGACGTCAGGGGGAGGGGGGTCTCGCTTCAATGGACCACGATCGTGCTACAAGTGTGGAAAACCGGGCAATATAGCTCGTTTCTGTACTGAGGGTGGCGCAGAGTAGGAGTTGAGACAAGAATAGTCGGTGCGCTTCGGACCCAGCGCAGCGGAGAAAGGAAAGATGGCAGAGTCTAGCATTTCTCATTTCCAACCCGTGCAGCCAAGGGAGTACAACCTTGGGCAGCAGGAAATGATCCGCTAACCCAATATGGTGACAGGTATGAAAGTTTGAGTTAATCTTTTATCTTAGACTTTCAAGATCGTTTATGTATGTTGCCTATGTTTTAGGCTTTGTGTTCATTTCTGGGTACCCCACTAGGGTATTGTTTGATACGGGAGCATCACACTCCTTCATTGTGAAAAGCTTTATCCGGAGGATTTGAGTTGAGCCATTCTCAGCGGACACAGAGCTGAAGGTGCGCATGCCTAATGGGTCATCCATGACTACCAGGGCGAAGGGGCGTATTTGTTGGAGTCTAGACGGAGTTGACTTCACGTTGGTAGCAGCAGTTCTACCATTGGTTGAGTTTGATTTAATATTGAGAATGGACTGGCTTGCAGAGCAGCGTGCTAGTATTGACTACCAATCTGAGGTGGTGACCCTAAGAAGTGAAGGGCAGGTAGAAGTTATGTTTGAGGGCCTTAGTGGAGTAGCCTGCTCCCTGATTTCGGCCATGTAGTTGGTACAGGAAGTTAACCAGGGAGGAGTAGATCTTGTAGTGTTGTTGGAGGTTCGTATTTCCAGGATGTCACTTGGAGATGTGCCTGTAGTAGCAGAGTTCGAGGATGTGTTTCCTGATGAGCTTCCTGGAGCACCTCCTCGACGGGAGATTGATTTCTCGATTGAGTTAGTGTTAGAAGCTAGGTCAGTGTCACATCCTCCTTTTAGGATGGCACCAAAAAAGTTGGCCAAACTCAAAGTACAATTGCAGGAACTGTTAGAGCAGGGGTATATTAGACCCAGTTCTTCACCTTAGAGCGTGCTAGTGTTGTTTGTGAAGAAGAAAGATGATAATATGCAGTTGTGCATAGACTACTGAGAGTTGAATAAACTGACTATCAAGAATAAGTATCTGATTCCTCAGATAGATGACCTGTTCGACCAGTTGGTGGGGTCAGTGGTGTCTTCTAAGTTGGACTTGAAGTCATGATATTATCAGTTGCGGATTCGAGATGAGGACATACCCAAGATGGCTTTTGGAACGAGGTATGGGCATTTCGAGTTCTCGGTGATGTTGTTCGGGCTGACGAACGGACAATCAGTATTCATGGATCTGATGAATCGAGTATTTTATGAGTACTTGGACTCTTTTGTTGTCGTCTTTATTGATGATATTTTGGTATACTCCAAATCGGAGGCGGAGCATAAGACTCATTTGAGATTAGTGTTGCCAGTGTTGAGAGAGAACCAGCTTTATGCAAAGTTATCAAAGTGCGAGTTCTAGTTGGAGAAGGTGATATTTATGGGACATCTGATTAGTGGTGATGGGGTGGCAGTGGATCCTACAAAAGCGGAGGCCATCAGAGATTGGCCAGTTTTGAGAACCGTGACGGAAGTCCGAAGTTTCCTTGGACTAGCCGGGTACTATAGAAGGTTTGTGGAAAACTTTTCGCTCTACCTGTCACTTCCCTAACTCGTAAGGATAAGAAGTTTTTGTGGACTCAAGAGTGCAATCAGTTGTTTGACACTCTGAAGGAAAGACTGATGACGGCTCCAATACTAAGTCTGCCTAAAGGGACTGAAGGATTCCAAATTTTCAGTGACACATCAGGATGTGGGCTGGGTTGCGTGTTGGTGCAACACGACAGTGTCATAGCTTTTTGATGTAAGCTAAGGGGTTTTATGTAAGACCCCCATCCCCCTTACCAAGGATGGATACCGGGTCTTATGCCCAGAACCGACGTATTACGGTGGCACTAACGCACGGGTTAGTCGACACCGCAACACGCCGATTCTGCCGGCTAATACGATCATATAACCTGTTGGCCAATATGAGAAAAAGAAGTATAGCAGTATATCAAATCCACTAGTCCACAAGTCACAAGTACATATCATATATATAAATGAAGAGTACAGAAACATAGTCCACAATGAGTACAAAATGAAAGAGTAATAAGGGCTTATGCCCAGTACATCATATCAACTCTCTCTATCAAATCAAAGCGGAAGCTAATCTAATACATTAAAACTCATCCCACCTGAGGACGTGCAGTAGTAGTAATCTGCGGTAGCGGTATCTGCTCCTCAAGTCCTGCCTCCTCGTCGTGCTGGTGCTCCATCTCCACGAGCTCCTAAAATAGTATGGTCACCGACCATTAGTCAAAAAGACTAAGTCGTTTGCTCCACACCTCGCCCCGCAACTCCTAGGCACCGAGCGGAAGGACGAAGCGGAGGACAACAAGAGGTAGCAAAAGTGGAAGCAAGTGACAAAAACTAACTAGCAGTTGTAATAGATATTATTATTCTACTCTAGCAGTTCTAAGTATATAATACAAGTAAGTAAAGTGCAGTACTAGTAAAGGAAGTAAAGAACAGAAAGTAAGAGCAAGGAAATAAAAAACAACTAGGCTACCAATATACTACCATCACAAAAGTACCTTAACTTATAAAAATGCCCATACAAATTTATAAGTTAAGGTTTCCAGTAAATTTAACTTATCATATAAAAGAGCCCATACTAATTTATATGATAAGGATCTATGAAGCGTATGACCTAATATAAATGAATGTTATGATGCAATTTATGCATAGGCAAGTGCAACTCACACACAACGACTCTGTGATCACAGACTTTTAGTTCCCACTTTTTGAGAGCTAGCATCACTCTCGGGTACCACCATTGTGGCTACGGCAGCAGCGGAGTGGGCGTCTCCACTTCTAGGCCGGTATGCACACTACCAAACCTTAGACCCCTCTCATACGCCTCTGTACACGTCCAAGGTGCACTCTAGAGTCTCTGCGTACGTACTTTGCTGACAACCCATCAGTCTTGTTGGGTCAGATGTGAGTTATTGGGGATTGTCCTCCAGACTGCAGTGTAAAACAACCCACTGGCCCCTCTAACTCTCACACCCTCCTGGTGCACCGTATTGCCACCGATGTGACGAACGACCAGTACCGCATGCCCCGCCACTAAGTTTATGCACATGCAAGTATTTCATTCCGAGCCTTCAGCTCGCAGGACCAACCCGTCCTGAATCCCTCCAACCCATGATGGGTGAGCATATATCACAATCCCTCCAACCCTACAAGGGTGAGAACGCACAATAGTGCCTTTATTACAAATCCTTCAAACCCATCACGGGTGAGCATGTTACACAAGTCTCCCTCCAACCCAACATGGGTGAGAATGAACCACAATATCTTAACCTATTAGACTACTCTTGTCTACGGGTTATTATACTTAGTGATTTAAGGTTAATCCCAGGACTGCCCAGGGTATACCCGGTGAAGGGCTCTCGGGGGCACTAGGAACTACGATGAGATTACGCCCAAAGTTCCCTTTCTCAAGGATAATTACTTTTATTGGCGTCTACCCAGGATTTATACCCCAACTCTTGTATTACTTTAGAACGACCCTAAAGACTTAAGGTGTTATTAGGAACGCGGCGGTCTTCCGCCGGTCCCCGTTATTGTTGCTGTCATGGGACTTGCACTCTTCCACACATGGTTAAGGAATTCTCTAGGATACCAACCAGGGTTAACTCCTCCACTAAGATCCTCACTTTACTAGTTATTCAAATTCCTCCCCTGGTGGCCCTACTAGTACGAACATCTGTGCTAGTCCCTTACCCATGTCCCGATACCACCCACAAATGTGACCCTCAAATTCCTCTGGCCATATGCCTCAAATTATTTATCCTAGGATGGTATTGACCTATATGATGAACATGATGAATTCCATAATTTTACAAATTACTTACACCATTAAATTAATTTTTTTAAATGTAATTCCCTAGTCATTTTGCACATGAAGTAATGTCAATATTGAACCTACTGTCCCAGGGATTCTTCCAGGTATATCATATGACAATTAATGGGGCCTACCAAAATTTCATGCCTTTTAAATTCAGATTTATAATTAATTCATATTTAATACTATATCCACAAATCTAGCATTTTCCAAATGAAGTACATAAAATATTATCTCAAAATTTCTAATTAAATTACAGAGCCTTGATAATAATGAAATAATAATATGTTCAGATTTCCATTTACATCTAGGTTGAAATGGCCTATCCATGATCAAATTGAGTTATTTACCAAAATACCATTATGGGGCCTAAGTACATTATTTGGCACTCTACAAATTCTGAAATAATTACACAAGGTATAAAACATACAATTACATCAACATGAATTTTCTCAGAGTTTTCAAAAGAATATATCCATGATTTCTACACAAACTTCCATAAGGGTAAAATGGTCATTTTGCTCCTTACTACTTAAACTTCATCCAACAGAGATATAAATTATTTCTAGTGCTTATTATGTCACTCCTTAGTACTCAACAGAAATTGAACCTTTTATGACAAGGGTAAACCTATTTTAAATTTATTTCCTAAAAAGGACCAAATTTTCAGAAATTCAAATTAATGGGATTTTTGTTCCCAAAAATCCCACCATTGCTATGATAGGTGTATTACACCCTAATGTGTATCCATAATAAAAATCATGATTTTTGAACGTTCCAAGTTGGCTGAATATACATTATTTCATTTTAGGCTAAATGCACACCAAACCTATAACAAGCCAACACATGCAAGTGGGTTTACCCAACATGCATTAGTCCAAATTCGCTGAAATTTAAAACATATACTTATAATGTTCTTAAGGAAATGCCACCAAAATATGGTGCCATTTGGAGTCTCACAACTCCAAATATTTCATTTATTTCATTTTGGGTATTTTAGTAAAAACTATAGAAAGAGTTTTCCCAACAATTCTCATTTTTGTACAGGGGTTAACCAAGCCCCAAACATGCATGTATCCAAAATTTTGGGCCATTTGGATGATTGGTGTGACTTGGGCATCATTTTGAATTTCTGCCCTAGCTAAGGACCAACCCTAGCAAAATGGTACTACAGGTCCGACCACTGGACCAAATCTCAAGCTAAGGGTGACAAATTAAATTTAACACAAAGGGCTGCATTTTTCATGTTCATGTCATCCTTTGTACATGGCTCTAAGATCCCTATATTTGACATGCAAAATTACTGAAATAAATGTGACAGAAATGTAAATTTTATTTCATTAAATAATAACAGAATTTAATTGATTTTAATAAAAGTGCAGCACGAATCTTAAAGCGATTTAGACGGCATCATTTCATCTTCCCCAAATGTTCAACGGCTGAGATCGAGCATATATGGTTAACATTGCGGGGCCATTTCCGGCCACCTGAGGCACCGCCACCCCCGGCCAACGGTGCCATCACCTTCACGGTGGTGGTGGCTATCCTTTTCCGGTGATGAGGCGGTGGGAGACGGCGGCGACGGCGATACCGATCGGTAAGCAAAAGCTTGGAAACTCTCCCATTTCTCCCATGGCATCGGGCTCAATTGAGCCCGATATCTGCCCTAGTTGATCTAGGATTCTAGTACGGGTAGAGGTACGGTGAAACGGACCTGTGTTGGTGGCTGGCGGCGAGGATGGAGGAGGGTGGCCATTCCCGACCTTGCTCCGGCGACACCTCTCGGATTCATGGTTCCCGCACCATTTCCTTCACTCCAGCTATCGATTTCCACACTCCTTTGCCCTCTGAAGCTAATGGAATCACTATTTCTGGCTGGAAGGGGGTGTATGGAAAGATAAGCCCAAGGGGGCTCGGGTTGAACTTTGGTTGCTCCACCCATGGTGCCAAGTGGCCACCATGCTCCAAATTACTCTGGAAATTCTCTGAGGAGGCTAGCAAACACAATTTTTGGGCCGATGGAGCCAAGGCCAAGTGGCCTCTGCCTCTTTAATTCACCTGACACTCGACGATCGTCGAACGAGCAAAGTTTGTCGATTGTCGAACGCAGGGGTCACTCAACGATCGTCGAACGCAGATTTTCATCGATCGTCGAACGCAGGGGTCACTCGACGATCGTCGAGCAGATATTCGTCGATCGTCGAATGCAGGGGTCACTAGACGATCGTCGAACGCAGATTTTCGTCGATCATCGAACGCAGTGGTCACTCGACGATAGTCGAACGCAGATTTTTGCCGATCGTGAAACGCAGGGGACACGCTACAATCGTCGAACACAGCTTTCGCCGATCGTCGAACGCAGGGGATACGCCCTCCAGACACGCCCGTGTCGTCTGGCGTGTTCCTTATACGGCGGCAGACACGCTCCAGTCAACTTCGTCGACCGACGGGACACGCCCGTGTCCCAAGTCGTGTCACCCAAAAATTTTTCTGATGTTATCAGTCGTCGAGCACCGTTCGCCGATCATCGAACGCAGGGGGGTACATTCCCTGGGACACGCCCGTGTCCCAGGCCGTGTCACCCAAAAAGTTTTCCTGCTGAAAGTTGGGATGTTACATTTTATGTGGTGATTTAATATGACGTTTGAGTTACTTTGGATATTCGATGTTCTTTTACGTTAAATACTTGAGTTACACTAAAGTTGGCCGTAAACAAATAGCAAGACGAAAATGCGATCATCAACGATTGGCGTCGTGTGATGAGTTGTGTTGAAGTTGGTGACCGGGCGGTCTGACAGTCTGTCTTGGCGGGTTGAAGACCGCGTGGTCTGGCGGTTTCCCTTCAGTGGTTTGGTTGTTGTGTTGTTGCTGTCTGGAGTCCGAGCTGTCTAGCGGCTTGCCTCTAGAGACTTGGAGACCGGGCGGTCTAGCGGTCTCCCATGGTGATCTCTCTCTGGTGGTAGCCGAGCGGTTAGCCCTTCTGTCTAACCGCGCGGCTTGTGCGAATTGTTCTGTATAAGTCCGCTTAGTCCTGTAAATTTTTAGTCCCACATCTCTTATTTGTATTCTCTTCTCTCTCCTCCACTCTATATAAGGGAGGTCATACCTTTGTAATAGATAACTTTTTCAGATAATAAAGTTTCTGTTAAATCACTTCCGGTTTATTTTTGTTCATTTCTAACATGATATCAGAGGCGATGCGCGCAGCAGTGGCATCTAAGGTAGGAGATTCCGCCTCACCCAGAATTTGCTGGAGGATCATATCATAAGTATCATGAAGCCGGAGCAGATAACACATAACCAAAAGCTCCTGGAAGTGCTTGTGTTATTGAGCCAAATCCGCAGAAAAGGGGCGATTCTGAAGAATCTCAGCCCCAAGAGCCTGAAACTATTGGTAGGCAGCAGCAGGGGACAAGGTAGGACGGGCAAAGAGGTCCGCGTACAACGTATTGATGCGGGACGTCTGAGCCCCCTTGGAGTACAGAGCGTCAAGATGAAGCCAAGCGGCCTTGACCATCTCATCATGACAGATGACGGGAAGACACTCATCAGATATGCTATTAGCAAGCCAAGTACGCACAAGCGCGTCACTCGCATCCCAGTCATCAAAGAGAGGTGAAGTAGATGCTCCAATCCGGGTAGTTGGAGCCGACAAGCTTGGAAACGGTCCTAAGGTTCCCGGAAGGAGTAGTAGGAAGAGGCAGAGCCGGATTGGCGACAGGAGTGGTGGTAGGAGTGCTGGCAGTAGAAGAATCAGAAAGAGCCATAGAGGAAAACAACAGGAAGCCGCGCGGTTAGAAAACAAGACGTGCGGTTAGGAAACAAGCCGCGCGAATAGGGAGATATCGCAGCGGTAGGAGAAGGAGATCTGCAGCGGTCATGATGATTGACACCAGCGGCCAGAAAAGCCACGACCAAGCCGTAGAACCAAGCTGAGGGAAAGAAGTCGAGCGGATAGAAGGTAGCCCGCGCGAACAAAATAAGAAGGAGAAGGAGAAGGAGAAGGCCACGCGAAAGAGACCAATGCGTACGAGTCGAACAGAGATCGCACACAGAGGCCGCGCACACAAAGGGCAGTGGCAAGAGACCGTGCGAACAAGAAGACCGCGCGAACAAGAAGAGAAAATGAATCAAGAGGAAAAGATCGTTTCCTCTGATACCATGTTAGAAACGAACAAAAACAAACCAGAAGTGGTTTAACATAAACTTTATTATCTGAAAAAGGTATCTATTACAAAGGTATGACCTCCCTTATATAGAATGGAGGAGAGAGAAGAGAATACAAATAAGAGATGTTGGACGTGCAGTTAGGAAACAAGCCGCGCGAACAGGGAGATATCGCAGCGGTAGGAGAAGGAGATCTGCAGCGGTCACGATGATTGACACCAGCGGCCATAAAAGCCATGACCAAGCCGTAGAACCAAGCTCAAGGGCTCTTCTTGAGGCCATAGATTGCCTTCTTCAGCCGGCATACTCGTGTCTCCCCCTGAGCAACATACCCAGGAGGTTGCTCCATGTAGACAGCCTCCTGAAGATCACCATAAAGGAAGGCATTCTTGACATCCAGCTGGGTCAATAGAGATTGGCCCATTTCCCAGCTGGATGTCAAGAATGCCTTCCTTTATAGTGATCTTCAGGAGGCTGTCTACATGGAGCAACCTCCTGGGTATGTTGCTCAGGGGGTTGACATGAGTATGTCGGTTGAAGAAGGCAATCTATGGCCTGAAGCAGAGCCCTCGAGCTTGGTTCAATAAGTTTAGCGGCATCGTGGCAGCCGTTGGTTTTGTGCGAAGCTCTGCCGATCACTCGCTATTTATTCGCAAAACCTCCTCGAGACTGGTGGTTCTTGCTATGTACGTCGATGACATCCTTCTCACTGGCGATTACCAGGAAGGGGTAGCTTTGATAAAGCGGCATCTTCGTCAACATCTGGTCACGAAAGATATGGGCTCTCCGAAGTACTTTCTGGGGATCAAAATCTCCGGGAAGCCCAACTCCTTAGTCCTCTCCCAACGTAAGTATGCCCTTGATCTTTTAAAAGAGGCAGGATTGAGTGGAGCTAAACCTGCCCGATGCCCCATGACAACTGGAGAAGACAAAACCTGGACAGATGATTCGCCTCCTCTTTCAGATATTACGCGGTACCGGCGTCTGGTTGGTAAGCTCATATATCTCACCGTGACCAGGCCCGACATTTCCTATGTTGTGGGCAAAGTGAGTCAATTCATGGACCATGCTTCACTAGCTGATCGACTTGCTCATTATCCTTCCGGGGCACGTGATGGATGGAAAAAGTTTGGAACGTGCCAATGACCTCCTTTACTTTGGCTAAGTATAGCTGCAGGGTAGGCTCTCTCGCCTCGAACTCCCCATTGATCTGGGAAGGTACCACCATGGAGTCAGTAAGGACCTCCACGTCCAACACCCCCAGCTCCCTGGCTAGGAGCAGCCCTGCTATCACGACCTCATACTCGGCTTGATTGTTGTTGATGGGGAAGTGCACCGCCACCGTCTGCTCAATTCTAGTCCCCTGGGGGCTCTCCAAGATCACCCCCACTCCTAGGGAATGCCTCCCCGAGGCGCCATCCACCATCATCTTCCAAGGAGTCGGATGAGTGAGCTCTTCATCCGCCACCTTAATCACACAATCGTCCAAGAAGTCGGCCATTGCTTGAGCTTTGATCGAGAGGCGGGGGACGTAGGAGATGTCAAACTCACTCAGCTCCACCGACCACTTGGCCAGCCTGCCAGAATGCTCCACCCCCTCAAATATGTTGTGGAGGGGATGATCAGTCACCACTCGAATTGAGTGTGCTTGGAAATAGGGCCGCAGCCTTTGGGCTGAGATGACCAGGGCAAAGGCCAGCTTCTCCAAAATTGGATACCGAAGCACGGCCTTCCTCAGGACCTGGCTCATGTAGTATATAGTGAGATGCTTATTCCCCTCTTCGCGAACTAGGACAGAGCTTAAGGCCTCCGCTCCGACCCCGAGGTACAAAAACAGGTCTTCGCCTTCCTTCGGCCCATGGAGAAATGGAGCCTGAGTCAACTGCATCTTAAGGGCCTGGAATGCCTCCTCGAACTCCTTTGTCCACTCGAATTTTTGCCCCCCCTAAGTGTTTTGAAAAAGGGGGAGCACTTTTCCCCAGCCCGGGAGAGGAACATACTTAGCCCTGCCAACTTCCCCGTCAGCCGTTGCACCTCCTTGGTGTTCCGCGGCGACCCCAGCTCCATGATAGCCTTGACCTTATCGGGATTCGGCTCGGCCCCCGCAGGCGTGAGGAGGTGCCCCAAGAACTTTCCCTTGCTGGCCCCGAAGACACACTTCAGGGGGTTCAACCGCATCTTGTACTTGCTCAGGGTAGCAAAGGTCTCCTCCAGGTCCTGGAGATGAGAGTCCACATCCTGAATCTTGATCATGAGATCATCCATGTACACCTCCAGGTTCCTCCCCCTCTGTTCTTTGATGACCCTATCCATCATCTTCTGATAGGTCACCCATGTATTCTTTACCCCGAAGGGCATCATCTTATAGTATTAGCATCCATCCCCCATAATGAACGAGACATCCTTGATGTCCGGGGGGTGCATCCTGATTTGATGATATCCTGAAAATGCATCTAGAAAACTCATTACAGAAAAACCGACGGCTGAGTCAACCAGCGCGTCGATCCGAGGCAAGGGATAACAATCCTTAGGGCAAGATTTATTAAGCAAGGAGAAGTCGATACACATACGCTATCGACCGTCTCCCTTTTTAACCATGACTACATTGGAGACCAACCGTGGTATTGGATCTTGGACACAAAGCCGGCCTTGAGAAGTTTTGCCACCTCCTCTCTGATGGGCTCTGCCAGCTTATCTGCGGTGGACCTCTTCTTTTGTTGGACGAGGCGTATTCCTGGGTCCAAGTTGAGGCGGTGGCAAGCCACATCCGCGTCAACCCCCGACATCTCCGCGAAGCTCCATGATAAGATGTCCACGTTCTTCTGGATGCACTCCAGCAACCGGCCTTGTTCCTCCATGGTCAGCCCTCCGCTGACGCAGACCTTCTCCACCCTGCCTTCACGGGTGTGGACCTCCAGCTCCACCACCTCTTCCGCAGCTTCCAACTAGGACTGCTCCCCCCACTCTTCAACATCCCTCAACTCTGGGACGAGGACCTCTGCCTCCACCTCTTCGTCCACGACCATTGCCTCGGCCGACTCCCCCCGATCTCCTCCTGCTGCCTTTACCTTGGCGTAGCTCTCCACCTCCATATCCTCCCCGCCTACTTCCTACTTCGCCTCCTCCATCCTTTACTCCATCTCCTCGGCTCCCACCTGCCAAGAAATGGAGTTCACGGCGGTGGCGTAGCATTCTCGCGCCACCTTGGGGTCCCCCTAACCCTGACCTGAATCCCCTCGGCATTGAACTTCAAGCACTGATGGAACGATGAGGGGACACAGCGGAAGGCACTGATAAGGGGCCTCCCGAAGATGGCGCTGTAGCTACTGGGGGCATCCACGATGACGAACCTGCAGTTCCTGGACTGCCCCCCTAGGGTGACATGGAGGCCTACTCCCTTTACTTCCTTTCTCTCCCGCGAAAATCCAAACAAGGGCCCATCCGAGGCCAACACCCTCTTTGCCTAAGGAGGGGAAGCGCTCTCAAATATTTCGGGTGTGTGTTGGGTCCTCCTCCCCCCCCCCCCCAAGCCCTTGGGTCAGTTGTTCGTTGTTTCTTTCATTGTTTTGCTTGCAGGAGTGAAGTAGGTACGCGATCACCCCTTCCCCGAGGGTGAACTCCACAGGAGAGCGAATTTCGGTTTCAACATTTTGGTGCGGTGAGCGTGGAGCATGGTCAGTACAGAAAAGCTTCAGTAAGCTCGATGATAGGAGGACAGGGATCGGATAGGCCAGACTCGCCGCCCCCCACCTCTAGCGACGGTGGGGATGTTTGAAGATTTCAGAAATAAGGTGCTGGGCCTCATAAAGTTTGCACTCGGCATGAGGGCCGAGTGCTCGACTCCAGTAGTCCAGATCGCAGCCGCCCCCTCCCTAGGCGAGGACGCCCCCGACAAGAAAGCTGGGAAGGAGGTGGCCGAGGAGGTCCGGGGTTGCGAGCTCCTTGGGCGCGAGCTCTTACCCGGCTCGGCATGCAGAGGTCGGGTCGGCGAGCTGAGCCCGCGAGATGCGCCAGCTCGCCCAGTAGGGGGATGCAGCCCCTTCAGCTAGTTGGTCTGTTCAGCTCCAGTTCTAGAGGGGTTCAGGGAACCCGAGTTATCCTACTACACCAGGAAGGGAGACCCGGTCCAACACGTCCAGTGGTTTGAGGACGTGGTCTCGATCCGGCAGATGTCAGACGGCTTCAAATGCCGACTCTTCGTCATCACCCTTAAGGAGAAGGTAAGGGAGTGGTTCCACCAGTTGCTGGCTAGCTCTATCTACTGCTTCGAGGACTTACACCGGGGGTTCATGCTAAGGTTCACTACCTCGAAGAGGAGGAAGAAGAAGTCAGAGTCCCTGTTCCACATCAAGCAAGGAGTGAATGAGACGTTGGGGAGCTACGTGGACCGGTTCCAGGAGGAGGTCACCCAGGTCCAGGAGATGCCAGGCCATAGTCTGATGATGGCTTTCACCTTGGACCTACAGCAGGGTTTCTTCAGGATGGAGTTGAAGAGAATACTCCCCCTCTCCTACGAGGAGCTGATGGAGAGGGCGGTGAGAGAAGTTGGTGGGGAGGCATCAAATCCGGAGTTCACCCAGAAGCTGGTCAGGTGGGCCACTGAGGAAGAGAAGGAGCCAAGAGGAGGAAGAGGAGAGGAGAGCCCCGGCAGAGGGAGCAGAGGCAGCTCCAGGGGCAGCAGCAGCCCGGGTGGGGGCATCAGGAACCCGACTGTCGGATGGGCTGGAGGCCGGAATGGCAAGGTCAGGGGCCGTTGAGAGGGTACCAAGGAAGGTACCACCACCGGGGGGCAAGATCAATTCCACTACCCGGGCTGGAGGTAGGCCCAGAGGCCTCGACTCCTCGATCAAGAAGAGGCTATGGCCATAGCCATAGGGGAGAGGAGGAGAGTAGCAAGGAGGAGGAGGAGAGAGGTGAGGGTGGAGTTGCCTTACTACGACTTCCATCAGGAGGAAGGGCACGCTATAGCCACGTGCCCGGAGTTCCTCGAAATGAGACGGAACAGGGAGCAGCAGCAGTAGTAGGGGCATCAGGAAGTGAGAATCGAGGAGGTCCTGCCTCGGGCGGAGGAGGACCGTTGCGAGGACCGGGTGGACGTCGGGACTTGAGGAGGGATCAGAGTTATCCACGGGGGGGGGGGGGGGGGGGGGGGTTGAGGATTCACGGAAGGCGAGCCTCCACACTATGTATCGCCGGATCGTTGGTCCCACATCCCAAACCCCACCCCTATAAGAGAGGATCACCTTCTCGAGGAGCGATATGACGGATCATGAGGATCCTTTTTGCGATACACTTGTCATCCAGACAGCCATCGAATTTGGTTGACACGGCCTGGGACACGGGCGTGTCCCAGGGCGTGTCAGGTGACACGGCCTGGGACACGGGCGTGTCCCAGGGCGTGTCAGGTGACACGGCCTGCGACACGGGCGTGTCGCAGGGCGTGTCGGGTTGTGTCGACGATTGGGCTTTGTCTCGACGATTTTTTTTGGTCTCGACGATTCGTCGAGAGAGGCACACGGCCCAGGACACGGGCGTGTCCAAGGCCGTGTCGCATTCTCGACGATTTTTGCTCGACGATCGTCGAGTGTCGAGAAGTGAGCGTCGAGTGTTGAACACGGCCTGTGACACGGGCGTGTCACAGGGCGTGTCAAATCAGGCGACGAACTCAGCCCGCCGAATGAGTTCGACAGGGCGTGTCTTGATGCCGTGTGTAGGCACACGGCCTGGGACACGGGCGTGTCACAGGCCGTGTGAAGTCTCGGGATGATTTGGGATTTGTTTTTTCCCCAGGTACACGGCCACAGACACGGGCGTGTCTGAAGGCGTGTTGGTGACACGGCCCATGTCACGGGCGTGTCCCGTGGGCGTGTCACTGGTTTGGATAAGTCGGTTGACCACCGCTTGAGGCACACGGCCAGGCACACGGCCGTGTTCGAAGCCGTGTCGGGTCAAAATGTGTGTTTTTGGCAGAATCGTGGCCGTCCATTTCTTCAGTCTGGATCCAAGGGCTGAAAGCTCTTCTTCTTTTTCCATAAGGGCCGAAGTCAGAGATTTATTTCTCATAGTCTTTAGCCTTAACCTTTCTTCAAGTGAAGAGAGAAAGAGAGAAAGAAAGGAGGAGGAAGAAGGGAAGGGGGCTGCTGTTGGTGGTGCTGCGGTTTACCGGCAAGAGATCCGAAGCCAGCGTTGCGGAGGAAGCGCTCTTGCGAGTCTTGCAAGCAAGCTTTCAAGCCATGGCACCGAAGCGATCGTCAAGGGTAACGACTTTTCTTCCTAGCCATGTGAAGGCTTCTGTTTTGGCATATCTTTTGATTCCCCCACCAGGAGGTGGCTGTTTTTGGGAGTCGTTTGGGTGGATGCTTGAAATCCCCTTTGTGTTGCATATAGATCCGGAAATGAGTACGAAATAGGCATGCTGTGTGAAGCCCATCTGGACAGGTTGGTCTGGATTGGTGATGTTGCATACGAACCGGAGAAGACTCCGTGATAAACGTGTAGTGTTAAAGAGTCTACAGGTTATACCTGCGAAAAGGAGTAGCAGGAAGTACTGGGGTGGTAGCCCAGGAAAATAGCCTTGTGCTGGTTTTGGGTCCAACCTGTGATTGAGGCACAGGAAGTACTGGTGGGACCAGGAAAGGCCCTTTTTGTGATGCTTGATGTCATAGGGTGTCCACCTGTGGAGCGAGTCACAGGAAGTACTGGTGTGCCCAGGAAAGACCCCTGACATTTGTAATTTGTGGTGTCCACCTGTGACGGGAGTCACAGGAAGTACTGGTGCGCCCAGGAAAGACCCGCTGTTGCTGTGAGGAAATGGGTATAGTGAAATACCCAGGCTTGAACGCCAGGAACAGGATTGGTGAGACCGACCCGCGCCTTTGATATAGCCATGAGTACGCTGCACGCGGAAAGGGCAAGGCGATTTGAGCAACGGGGGGGGGGGTGGAGGATCCGACCTGCGCTATGTCCGTCCGACGTGAGACCAAAAAGTGCGGTCTGTTGGAGCGCATAGCAAGAGTCTTCGGCCTGCGCGCCATGACACAAAGGGGGGCTACGGGCCATCCCGGTGTCCGAGGACTAACTCCGGCTGCACGTCATGGAGTAAATGCTCAAGAGATTTACCGTTGGGTGAGAACCCTGATACGGTGGTGGGCAAGAGGTTGCCAGAACACCAAGAATGTGCCCTGAGTGCACGGACCGTTGAGCCGGGTGGCGAACGGTTGTGATGGCTTGTGTGCGTGAAAGCACTTTTTGATGATATAGCTTGCCATACTTGTGATATGATATGCCTGCAGGGAAAATACCGCTGCCCCGAGAGGAGGGGTAGGGTCGTTATAATTTGGTCAGCTGAACGCTGACCGTTGCTTTTGTTTGCCACTGTTGGGTGGATTGTCCCTTGCACAGGTGCTGGAGAGCCGAGCGGGACGCATAGAGGTTGATGCTCCTGCTGGTGTTGCTACTGCTGTTAGCTGCTAGCCCTCGAAGGCTATTGTGTTCTTTTGCATGTTTTCTTTTATTGTGGCCGGCCTGCGCGCCAACCTGTTTTAGGCCACTGATTGAAAGCCCTGTAAGGCCATAAGGCCAACGCTTTTGACATGTTGTAGACATTCCTATATGTATATAAAATGTGGAGTTTTATGTTTGGACATACATTCATGAGGAGTTCAAGTAGTTTAGGCTTCCGCTAGAATGCTTGTGATAGGTGCGATGCACTACTCTGGTATCATCCTGTACCTTCACCGACTGTTTTGTGGTATATCCTGTGGGGCCCCGGCCGGACCTTCTAGAATATATCATATGAACGGATGGGGTTGTTACATTTTTGGTATCGGTTGTCTTGGTCTTTCCCTCTCGAAGTCGTGGTCGACTTCTTTTGTGGGGTGGCGAGCACGTGGTTGTGCACACCAAAGTCTACGATTGAACTCCTGAATGTCCATGATAGGAATGCAATTTGCGATGTTTGAGGAACCTGCGTGTTCCTATTTTGTGTTGTTTGCTTGAGTACAACCGCTAATGTGTGTGTCTTGTCCACCTTTAGGTGACACGGAGTGGAGCTGGGCAGTCTGAGCCCCAGCGTTCTGATGAAAGTACGGCACCAGCTGCGGTGCCTACACCTCCACCGTCTGCGGAACATGTCCGTTTAGTTGCGGAGGCCTTGTTTACCATGATCCAAGGTCAGCCACTTAGGCAGGAGCAAGCGGTTGTGGGGCCAGAACAGGTGGCGGCAAGGCCGTAACCTATCGTGGATGTGGTACCTCGAGCGGCTGAGAAGCAGCTAACGCGGTTTATGAGTTTCCATCCGCCTACGTTCTCGGGAGCGGGAACCCCGACGCAGGCTGAGGATTGGTTATCGCGCGTCAAGCGAGTGATGACGGCGATAGGAACGGCGGAGCATCAGAAAGTTACCTTAGCCACCTTCTTGCTTTAAGGAGAAGCGCGTTTATGGTGGGATGAGATGGAGTTGCATCATTTGGCGGGTCGTCTGTTAACCCAAGTGTCGATGGAAGAATTCTCCCGGCTCTTCCTAGCGAAGCACCTTCCTGTGGCTCAACGGATAGCCATGGAAAATGAATTCCAACGGTTGACTCAAGGTGATGGCAGTGTTGACGCGTACCTGCATGAGTTTACTCGCTTGGAGCGGTATGCGGGTTCGATTTTTGCTGATGAGCAAAGGAAGACTAATCGGTTCTATGAAGGACTGAGGGACGAGTTGAGGTTCCTTGTGTCCAGTTCTGTGAACCAAGGTTTTCAAGCGTTGGTTGACACTGCGACCGCGTTGGAAAAGGATATGAAGAGGGTGCAAGGGAAGAGAGCGTTGGTGATGACGCAACCGGAGTGGAAGGCTCCCCGCTCTGGAAAATCATTTTACAAGAAGAGATGGGGTAAGAGGTCCAAGCCGAGTGGACAAGCTCCTTCATCAGTTGCAACGGGAGCAACATCAGGGGCAACCTCCAAGCCAGAAACTCGTACCTGCTTCAATTGTGGTAGGATGGGGCACATTGCGCGAGATTGCCAGATGCCGCCAAAGAGTGAAAAGAAGGCGGGAGCATCTTATGCGGAGAAAGGAAAAGCGGTGGTGGAGTCTTTTGCCTCGCAAGCGCAACCCCGGGTCTACAATCTTGGCCTGCAGGAGGCCATCAAGCAGAGTGACGTGGTCACAGGTATGAGTTTAGTTTTGCTTATGCTACTGTTTGTATGCTTACCTTAGTACCCCTACGTTTGTGGTTTGTGTGTGTGACATGTTTGTCATAGGCTTTGTGATGATTCGGGACACGCTGGCGCGAGCACTGTTTGATACAGGTGCATCGCATTCTTTTCTGTCGAGTGAGTTTCTTACGCGGCTTGGGATACCCAGTCGTGCAAAGACAGATAGCGTCAGAGTGGTGTTGCCGAATGGTTGTTGGATGCTTGCGGATCAAGCTTGCGATGTGGCGGTTCAGTTAGGAAGTCGGGATTTTTGTTTAACCGCATTTGTTTTGCCAATTTCGGAATTCAATGTGATTTTTGGGATGGATTGGCTTGCGGAGCAGCATGCTATGATCGATTGCCAGTCCAAAGAAATCACGTTGGGCCAGAATACCGAACAGGAGACCAAGTTCGCGGGTATGCGAGGAGTGAACGGGACGTTGATGTCTGCACTCCAGGTAGTCAAAGCTGTTCGGAAGGGTGCGGAGTGTTACGTTGCACTAATTCAGGCTGTTGAGCCTAAGGCCACTTTGTGCGAGGTTTCGATTGTGGCAGAATTTGCTGATATGTTTCCCGTAGATCTCCCTGGGCTACCACCCCAGCGGGAGATTGACTTCACAATTGAGCTGGTGCCAGGTGCGAAACCAGTGGCCCGTTCGCCATATCGCGTTGCGCCTAAAGAGATGGCTGAGTTGAAGGTTCAACTACAAGAAATGTTAGAGCAAGGCTATATCCGCCCAAGTATGTCACCTTGGAGCGCGCCTGTGCCTTTTGTAAAGAATAAAGATGGTGGGTTACGGTTGTGTATAGATTACCGTGAATTGAATAAGCTGACCGAGAAGAATAAGTATCCGATACCTCGGATTGATGAATTATTTGATCAGCTGGTGGGATCTACCGTCTATTCGAAGTTGGACCTGAAGTCTGGTTATTACCAGTTAAGAATTCGGGAAGGTGACATTCCCAAAACCGCATTTGGAACGCGTTATGGGCACTATGATTTCACAGTCATGCCCTTTGGATTGTGTAATGCGCCTTCGGTGTTTATGGATTTGATGCACCGTATTTTTCGTGAGTACCTGGATCTGTTTGTGATCGTGTTTATTGATGATATCCTGGTATACTCAAAGTCCAAAGCTGAGCATGCGATTCATTTGCGGTTAGTGTTGAATACGTTGAGGCAAAATCAACTTTATGCCAAGTTCTCGAAGTGCGAGTTTTGGCTATCGTCAGTGGCATTTTTGGGCCATGTGGTGAGTGGAGCGGGCATTGCAGTGGATCCAGCGAAGATAAGAGCCATACAAGATTGGCCAATATTGTCTTCCGTGGCCGAGGTCAGGAGTTTCCTTGGACTTGCGGGCTACTATAGAAGATTTGTTGAAAACTTCTCGCGGATCGCTTTGCCGCTCACCACACTGACGTGAAAAGATCAGAAGTTCATTTGGACGCCAGAGTGCGCACGAGCTTTTGAAGAGCTGAAGGTTCGGTTGACCACGACGCCGGTGTTGTCTTCGCCATGTGGAACCGATGGGTTTGTAATATATAGTGATGCCTCAGGGAGCGGCTTAGGCTGCGTTCTTCTGCAGAGCGGAAAGGTGATTGCTTATGGCTCACGCCAGCTGAAGGTGCACGAGCGAAACTATCCCGTCCATGATTTGGAATTAGCAGCGGTGATTTTTGCACTGGAGCTGTGGCGACACTACCTTTATGGCGTGAAGGTGGAGATCTATACTGATCATAAGAGCCTTAAGTATCTGTTGGAGCAGAAAGAGTTGAACATGCGACAACGAAGGTGGTTGGAGTTCCTTGGGGACTACACTTTCGAGATTCACTATACACCCGGGAAGGGGAATGTTGTCGCGGATGCTTTGAGTCGGCGAGTTCCGGCGAGAGCAAATTGGTTACAAAGGCATGATGAACGTCTGATCCAGGAATTGGAGGCATTGGAGATCTATTGTGTTGACAAGAATTCCACTGCCATTGCGTGTTTGAACTGGACCGAGGTGCAATGTGACCTTGCGGACCGAGTTCGACGGGCAACGGAGTTGGATGAAGATCTCTTGCGCTATGGGAATGAAGGGCCAGAGGGCAAATTCACCTGGATTGACAGTCTTTTGCGAAAAGAAGGCCGATTGTGCGTCCCAAATGTGAGGAAACTGAGGGAAGAACTGATGTATGAAGCACATTATACGAAGTATTCCATTCACCCCGGGAGCACAAAGATGTTTAACGATATGAAAAAGCTTTTCTGGTGGCCAGGGCTTAAGAAAGATGTTGCCATGTATGTAGCCAAATGCCAAACATGTGCAATGGTGAAGGCGGAATGCCAAAAGCCGGGCGGTTATTTGAAGTCACTGCCGATCCCATTGTGGAAATTTGATGATATTTCCATGGATTTTGTGCATGGATTGCCAAGATCGCAGCGAGGAAATGATTCCATTTGGGTGATAGTTGACTGGCTAACAAAAGTAGCACATTTTCTCCCGAACAGGCGGGATGATTCGGTGGAAAGTTTGGCAAAGTTATATGTTGATCAAATTGTGCGTCTTCACGGTGTTCCTCGGAGCATCGTAAGTGATCGAGATGGGCGATTCACGTCAAATGATTGGAGGCTAGTTCACCGACTGTTGGGCACGAAGTTGACTTTCAGTACGGCCTTTCATCCCCAAACAGATGGCCAAACTGAACGTACCAACAGAACAATGGAGGACATGCTCCGAATGTGCGCCCTTGACTTCGGAAAGAGATGGGAAGATCATCTCTATATGGTAGAGTTTGCTTATAATAACAGCTACCAGGCAAGTATTGGGATGGCACCATATGAAGCCCTATACGGAAGGAAGTGTCGTACTCCCTTGGCTTGGGTAGAAGCGGGTGAAGCCCGGGTTGTTAAACCAAATGAGCTTGATGACGCAAACTCAACCATTCGGACTATTCGAGAGAGATTGCTGATTGCTCAAGATCGACAAGCGAAGTACTACAACGCCAAGCACCGGAACGTCGAATTTGCGGTTGGCGATTGGGTCTACTTGAAGATCAAGCCATTCAAAGGTGTCTCCAGGATTCGACGATTGAAAAAGTTGAGTCCAAGGTATTTGGGTCCTTTTGAAGTGGTTGAGCGAATTGGCGAAGCGGCTTATCGGCTAGCTCTGTCGGCGGACTTGGGTGGGTTACATGATGTCTTTCACATCTCGGTGCTGCGGAAAGCCGTGAAAGATCCAGCTCAAGTGATCGCGGATGATCGTGTGTCGGTGGAGTATGGGCTAACAATGAGAGTTAGACCCATTCAGATCGAAGACCGAGCCGAGAAACAGTTGCGGAACAAGACGGTCGGTATGGTAAAAGTCCAATGGGACAACTGCGGCCGTGAAGAGCAGACATGGGAGCGTGAGCAGACCATGTGAGAAGAGTTTCCTGAGTTGTTTCTGTAATTTGGAGCGAGAATATTGTAACATAAATAGTTTATATGTTGTTACATTTTTCTTGCTGCTTTTTGTTACTTTCCTGTCTCTGAATTTCGAGGACGAAATTTCTTGTAGGAGGGGAGGATTGTAACAACCCAAAGTTCTGAAACAGGCAAATTTGGTTGACACGGCCTGGGACACGGGCGTGTCCCAGGGCGTGTCAGGTGACACGGCCTGCGACACGGGCGTGTCGCAGGGCGTGTCGGGTTGTGTCGACGATTGGGCTTTGTCTCGACGATTTTTTTTGGTCTCGACGATTCGTCGAGAGAGGCACACGGCCCAGGACACGGGCGTGTCCAAGGCCGTGTCGCATTCTCGACGATTTTTGCTCGACGATCGTCGAGTGTCGAGAAGTGAGCGTCGAGTGTTGAACACGGCCTGTGACACGGGCGTGTCACAGGGCGTGTCAAATCAGGCGACGAACTCAGCCCGCTGAATGAGTTCGACAGGGCGTGTCTTGATGCCGTGTGTAGGCACACGGCCTGGGACACGGGCGTGTCACAGGCCGTGTGAAGTCTCGGGATGATTTGGGATTTTTTTTTCCCCAGGTACACGGCCACAGACACGGGCGTGTCTGAAGGCGTGTTGGTGACACGACCCATGTCACGGGCGTGTCCCGTGGGCGTGTCACTGGTTTGGATAAGTCGGTTGACCACCGCTTGAGGCACACGGCCAGGCACACGGCCGTGTTCGAAGCCGTGTCGGGTCAAAATGTGTGTTTTTGGCAGAATCGTGGCCGTCCATTTCTTCAGTCTGGATCCAAGGGCTGAAAGCTCTTCTTCTTTTTCCATAAGGGCCGAAGTCAGAGATTTATTTCTCATAGTCTTTAGCCTTAACCTTTCTTCAAGTGAAGAGAGAAAGAGAGAAAGAAAGGAGGAGGAAGAAGGGAAGGGGGCTGCTGTTGGTGGTGCTGCGGTTTACCGGCAAGAGATCCGAAGCCAGCGTTGCGGAGGAAGCGCTCTTGCGAGTCTTGCAAGCAAGCTTTCAAGCCATGGCACCGAAGCGATCGTCAAGGGTAACGACTTTTCTTCCTAGCCATGTGAAGGCTTCTGTTTTGGCATATCTTTTGATTCCCCCACTAGGAGGTGGCTGTTTTTGGGAGTCATTTGGGTGGATGCTTGAAATCCCCTTTGTGTTGCATATAGATCCGGAAATGAGTACGGAATAGGCATGCTGTGTGAAGCCCATCTGGACAGGTTGGTCTGGATTGGTGATGTTGCATACGAACCGGAGAAGACTCCGTGATAAACGTGTAGTGTTAAAGAGTCTACGGGTTATACCTGCGAAAAGGAGTAGCAGGAAGTACTGGGGTGGTAGCACAGGAAAATAGCCTTGTGCTGGTTTTGGGTCCAACCTGTGATTGAGGCACAGGAAGTACTGGTGGGACCAGGAAAGGCCCTTTTTGTGATGCTTGATGTCATAGGGTGTCCACCTGTGGAGCGAGTCACAGGAAGTACTGGTGTGCCCAGGAAAGACCCCTGACATTTGTAATTTGCGGTGTCCACCTGTGACGGGAGTCACAGGAAGTACTGGTGCGCCCAGGAAAGACCCGCTGTTGCTGTGAGGAAATGGGTATAGTGAAATACCCAGGCTTGAACGCCAGGAACAGGATTGGTGAGACCGACCCGCGCCTTTGATATAGCCATGAGTACGCTGCACGCGGAAAGGGCAAGGCGATTTGAGCAACGGGGGGGGGGGGGGGGGGGGGGGGGGTGGAGGATCCGACCTGCGCTATGTCCGTCCGACGTGAGACCAAAAAGTGCGGTCTATTGGAGCGCATAGCAAGAGTCTTCGGCCTGCGCGCCATGACACAAAGGGGGGCTACGGGCCATCCCGGTGTCCGAGGACTAACTCCGGCTGCACGCCATGGAGTAAATGCTCAAGAGATTTACCGTTGGGTGAGAACCCTGATACGGTGGTGGGCAAGAGGTTGCCAGAACACCAAGAATGTGCCCTGAGTGCACGGACCGTTGAGCCGGGTGGCGAACGGTTGTGATGGCTTGTGTGCGTGAAAGCACTTTTTGATGATATAGCTTGCCATACTTGTGATATGATATGCCTGCAGGGAAAATACCGCTGCCCCGAGAGGAGGGGTAGGGTCGTTATAATTTGGTCAGCTGAACGCTGACCGTTGCTTTTGTTTGCCACCGTTGGGTGGATTGTCCCTTGCACAGGTGCTGGAGAGCCGAGCGGGACGCATAGAGGTTGATGCTCCTGCTGGTGTTGCTGCTGCTGTTAGCTGCTAGCCCTCGAAGGCTATTGTGTTCTTTTGCATGTTTTCTTTTATTGTGGCCGGCCTGCGCGCCAACCTATTTTAGGCCACTGATTGAAAGCCCTGTAAGTCCATAAGGCCAACGCTTTTGACATGTTGTAGACATTCCTATATGTATATAAAATGTGGAGTTTTATGTTTGGACATACATTCATGAGGAGTTCAAGTAGTTTAGGCTTCCGCTAGAATGCTTGTGATAGGTGCGATGCGCTACTCTGGTATCATCATGTACCTTCACCGACTGTTTTGTGGTATATCCTGTGGGGCCCCGGCCGGACCTTCTAGAATATATCATATGAACGGATGGGGTTGTTACAAAAGTGGGCGCTGAAGGAGGGAGGTGACAGCAGCGATGCGAGCAGTGGTGGCATCTAAAGTGGGAGATTCGGCCTCACCCAGAATTTACTGGCGGATCATGTCATAAGTATCAGGAAGCCGGAGCAGATAACACACAACCAGAAGCTCCTGGAAGTGCTTGTGTTGTTGAGCCAAATCCGCAGAAAAGGGGCGATTCTGAAGAATCTCAGCCCCAAGAGCCTGGACCTGTTGGTAGGCAGCAGCAGGAGACAAGGTGGGACGGGCAAAGAGGTCCGCATACAACGTATAGATGCGGGAAGTCTGAGCCCCTTTGGAGTACAAAGCGGCAAGATGAAGCCAAGCGGCCTTGACTGTCTCATCATGACGTATGACGGGAAGGCACTCATCAGAAAGACTGTTCGCGAGCCAAGTACGCACAAGCGCGTCACTTGCATCCCAGTCATCAAAGAGAGGTGAAGTGATAGGAGGAGGGTCATCAACGAGATGGTGGCGTTTGCGTTGTGAGCGAAGAAGAAAGGTGAAAGAGACGCTCCAATCCGGGTAGTTGGAGCCAACAAGCTTGGAAACGGTCCCAAGGTTCCCGGAAGGAGTAGGAGGAAGAGGCGGAGCCGGATTGGCGACAGGGGTGGTGGCAGTAGAGGCATCAGAAAAAGCCATAGGAGCTGGAAATAAAGGAAGCCGGGCGGTTAGGTAACAAACCGCGCGTATAGGAGAAAGAAGGGCGGCAGCGGTCATAAGGGGATAAAACCAGCGGCCAGAAAAGCCACGACCTAGCTACAAACAAACAGAGGGGAAGAAGTCGAACGGCTAGATGACAGGCCGCGCGAACAGAGAGCAAACCGGCGCAACAAGCCGCGCGGACAGCAAGACACAGAATCAGGAGGAGTAGATCGAGTCCTCTGATACCATGTAAAAACCGAACAGAAACAAACCGAAATGGTTTTAAACTGAACTTTATTATCCGAAAAAGGTATCTATTACAAAGGTATGCCCTCCCTTATATAGAATGGAGGAGAGATGAGAGAATACAAATAAGAGATGTGGGACTAAAAATTACAAGTAAAGCGGACTATACACAATAAACCGCACAAGCCGCGCGGTTAGACAGAAGGGCTAACCGCACGGCTACCACAAGAGAAGCAGAGAGGTCGCCTGTGAAGATCGCTAGACCGCCCGGTTTACAAGCCGACGAGTCAAACCGCCAGACCGCGCGGTCTTCAACCCGCCAAGACAGACCGCCCGATCACCAACTTCAACACTTGCAGCCTGCAAAATCTGTATCTGAATAACCTGTCAGTTCAAAGTCTCCATTCCTAGGGTACCAAAGGCCTAGATAAGGTGTGCCCTTAAGATATCTCAAAATCCTTTTGACTGCTGTCAAATGAGATTCTTTAGGGCAAACTTTGTACCTAGCACAGACACATGTAGTATACATGATATCTAGTCTACTTGTAGTCAAATATAATAGGGAGCCAACTATCCCTCTATACAAAGTCTCATCTATAGGTTTCCCTGCATCATCTTTGCTAAGATACATACTTGACCCCATAGGAGTTTTCATGGTACTGGATGATTTCATACCATACTTCCTTATCAATTCTAGGGTGAACTTAAACTGGCATATGGATAAACCATTCTCAGTCTGTCTAACTTGGAGACCCAAGAAGAACTTAAGTTCCCCCATACTGCTCATTTCAAATTGTCCTTGCAAAAGTTTTGCAAACTTTTTGCAAAGACTACTTTCTGTAGACCCAAATATGATGTCATCTACATATATTTGGACTAAGATGATCTTGCCTCTGGATTCCCTAAGGAATAGAGTCTTGTCTATTTTCCCCCTTATGAATTTATTCTCAATGAGGAAACTAGACAGGGTTTCATACCAAGCCCTAGGGGCTTGTTTTAACCCATACAAAGCCTTCCTAAGTCTATGGACATAATTAGGTTTGATAGAATCAACAAAACCTGATGGCTGCTCTACATAGACTTCTTCCTTCAGATTTCCATTCAGAAAGGCTGATTTAACATCCATTTGGTATACTTTAAACCCTTTATAGGTTGCATAAGCCAGGAACATCCTTATAGCATCCAGTCTGGCTACTGGAGCAATGGTTTGATCAAAGTCAATACCTTCTTCCTGCCTATAACCTTTTGCAACCAGTCTTGTTTTGTTCTTTATAATAACTCCATGTTCATCCAACTTGTTCCTAAAGATCCACTTAGTCCCAATAATGTTGTGGTCTTTTGGTTTAGGAACTAGCTCCCAGACTTTGCATCTTTTGAACTGGTTCAGCTCCTCTTGCATTGCCTCAATCCAATGAGGGTCTAGGACGGCTTCTTCAAATTTATTTGGCTCTACTTGGGATAGAAAGCTAGAGTAGAGAACTGAACTTAGATTTTTGCTCCTTGTTTGTACCCCTTGTCTGAGATCACCAATAATTTGATTGGCTGGATGATCTTTTAGATGCCTATTTGCTGGAGGCAGCCTGTCTTCAGGTTGTACTCCTTCAGCTTCTTCAACTTGCTGCACCCCTTGGTCTTCTTCTACATCAGGTGCATCTAGTACTCCCCCTGGACAACAACCACTATCATCCACTGCTGACTTGCAGTAGAACTTTCTTCAATAGTAAGCTTGTCCATCTTCTCAGTCATACCTGTGGAGCTGCAAATACTTCTAGACAATTCATTGTTAATGAGTCTAGCTTCATCAAACACTACATGTACTGACTCTTCTACAACTTGAGTAGTCAAGTTGTAGACCCTATAAGCCTTACTATTGTTGATGTACCCAACAAAGATCCCCTCTTGGGATTTGGCAGCAAACTTGGTTAAGTAAGACTTACCATTGTTAAGTATATAGCATTTACAACCAAAGATCCTGAAATAGGATAGATTTGGTTTTCTGCCCTTCACAATCTCATAGGGGGTCTTATTGTGGCTTTTGGTGATAGTAGCCCTATTGATCACATGACATGCAGTATTAACTGCCTCAGTGCAGAAATATTCTGGGAGAGATGTGTCACTCAATATGGTTCTACCAGCCTCTATCAAGGTTCTATTTTTCCTTTCAGCAATACCATTTTGCTGAGGTGTTCTTGGTGAGGAAAATTCCTGAAATATCGCAAACTCTTCACATAGCTTTGTCATACTATCAGACTGGAATTTAGTACCATGGTCACTTCTTATCTTGACCACTGTACTGTCTAACTCATTCTGAATTTATTTTACAAAACTATAAAAGATATTAGGTGTTTCAGATTTTTGCCTTAGGAAGAATACCCAGGAAAACCTTGAATAATCATCTACAACGACAAATGTGTAGACCTTCCTACCTAGGCTGTGAACTGGCATAGGACCAAAAAGATCCATATGCAAGAGGTATAGGCACCTCACAGCATCTTTGTTCTCAATGCTATTAAAGGTGGATTTGGTCTGCTTGCCCTTTTGACAAGCTGAGCATATCCCATCCTTTATACGCTTAACCTGAGGACCATTCCTCACTAACTCTTTACTATAGAGTTGACCAATTGTCTTATAGTTAAGATGGGCTAGCCTCTTGTGCCATTTGACATAATGAGAGACTTTCTCATCAGCTACAAGACACATAGGAGAAACATTGTTCTCACACATAATGTCTAGACAATAGACATTTCTCTTCCTATAAACTGTCAGAATGATCTTTTGATCATTTGACCTCCTAATATGACAACCATCTTTGACAAATGAGATGTCATATCCTAAATCACTCAGCTGACTTATACTAATGAGGTTGTGTTTCAAACCTTTAACATAAGCCACTTGAGTAATTATAATAAGGTTGCTAGAAATGTTACCAAAGCCTTTGATGATTCCTTTTTCAGAACCATCAAAGGTGACTTTAGGACCATCCTTGATTGGTGTATAGTCCTTTAGCAATCCCCTAGTTCCAGTCATGTGTCTGGAATATCCACTGTCCAAGTACCATATTGGGGCATGACCACTTGGACTTACCTGCAAAACATATTACTTAACCTTAGAACCCAAAAACTTCTTGGGTCCTTGGTGCAAGTTAGTCTGAATCTTAATAAAACTACCTGTAGTATTTCTAGCAGGCAGATTGCTACTCACCTTGGCACTTGAATTGTGCCAACAGTCTATGACAAAGTGGCCTACCTTGCCACAACACCAGCACTCAAATCTGTTGTACCTTTATTTAGGTACAACCCTGGCTGTTTTATTTACAGCAGGCTCCTTGTTGAGTACTGGGGCTTTGCCCTTAGACTTGGACTTTACAGTCCTGGCAGGTTTTGTAAACCCCAATCCAGTTTTACCCTTTTGATGTACAAACTCATCTATAAAAGGTAGAACAGATTTTGGTTTAGAAAACCTTGCAACTATATCTCTCTCCTTCTGAAGACTAATCTCCAGATTTCTAATTTGATCATTTTTAAATGTTATAGTCCCCATCTGAATAACAGTAATGTGCTTCAGTCTGGCTATTTCATTTAATTTCTGATTAATCAACTTATCAAAATCTGTTGCAGCCACTTTGAGATTAGCAATCTCCTTAGCCTGACTCTTGGCCAAGGATTTGCTTTTCTTCAAAGCTTGCAACACTACCCTATATTCATCAATCAACTGATGAATGTATCCTTCAGATTCAGATCCACTGACATCACTTGATGCTGATGTATCTGAATCTGACTCAGTACTAGAAATTGAACTAGCAAAACAATTTTGTACCTGACTTGGTCCAGGCTGATCCTGGATTTTGTCTCCTTCTGATAAGGCCATCAATCCCTGGCACTGATTGTCCTCATGCTCATATATAGAGTTCATTAACTGGATGAACTCATCTTCCTCTTCTTCAGCAAACAGTCCAATATAAGCTTCAGCTTCTGAATCAGTTTCTGAAGAAGACATATCAGACAGACTTTTGTCCTTCTTAGCAACAAAAGACCTTTCCTTTTTGCCCTTGATCTGAGTCTTCTTCTTATCAGTTGACTCTTTCCTCTTCTCTGGACAGTCAGCAACAACATGTCTCTGTCTGTTACAATAATAACAAACTATCTTTGAAGATGTAGTTTTACTTGACTTAGGTTTTCTCCTGTCATTCTTTGATGACTTCTGTGAAGTGGATGGCTTAGACCTCCACTGTTTCTTCTTTAGAAACTTCCGAAAATGTCTAGTGAAAGATGCAAAGTATTCATCACTCTCACTGCTTTCAGAATTCTTGCTTTCTGACTCATCTGTCTCAGTCTCAGCAACTTTTGGAGGTGGAGATGGAGACTTACTTTTATATTTCCTAGTGGCTTCTGTCTTGAAAGCCACAGCTATTTCTTTGTGCTCAACTCTGGTTGTCTTCTCTTCCTCCTTTCTTACCATTAACTGCATCTCATATGATAACAGTTTTCCAAACAATGTTGGAGGAGGAATGTCTGCTAATTTGGTCATTTCCCTTATGGAACAAATCTTGATATCCCAGTCCTTAGTCAGGGATCTCAAGAACTTATCATTCAGTTCATAGTTGCGGAATTCTTTTCCATAAGACATCAACTCATTGACAATCCTATAGAATTTCTTGTAGCACTCAGTTATGCTATCAGACCTTCCTTGTCTGAAGCTTTCATATTCTTGATTCAATAAAGAATTCATGTCCTGTCTAACTTCTTCTGAACCCTCCATATAGACTATCAGTATATCCCACATTTCTTTAGAAGTTTTACAGTGAATCAAATTCTGAAATGTTGCATCATCTATTGCACTTACTATAATATTCTGGGCCCTCTTGTCCATAGTGGCCAGAATAATCTCATCCTTGGTCATTTCAGAATAGTCTTTTGGAGTTCTCTGATTTGCATCTAACACAGATACTTTCATTGGCACATATGGCCCTTCTTTAACAGTAATATAAATTCTGGAGTCAGAGGCTTCCATAAACAGCCTAACCCTTTCTTTCCAAATGCCAAAGATCTCCTTTCTGTATATTGGCAACTTCATGGATCCTAGTTCTTTGTGATTCTATGTTGAACCCATTTTCTTGATTCTTGATTCTGCCTACAGGATTTTTACTCAGACTGTTATGTCCTTTTTGAGTAACCTCCCTCTGATATCACTTGAAAGAACTAGTGCCTAAACACCTAGAGGGGGGGGGGGGTGAATAGGTGCACTTAATCTTTTTAAACTTTAAAGGCAGAAACACAGAATTATAAGCAATTCTTCACAGCAATACAACATAGCAATCACAAGATAAAGCACACACAGAGAACACACAGATTTTATAGTGGTTCCCCAAGGTCTGGGTACATCCACTTTCCCCCTTCGCCTATCTAGTAGTGTACTAGATTCGGCCCAACTTCTCCACTATTCCTCAGATCCTCAGATCTTACACTCAGAACCCCAAATAGGTTCCTAGAGCTCAGAGTGATCCCACTCTTACAACTCAGGCACAAAAACCCTACCACTCAGTCTTCACCAAGACCTACACTCAGCCTTCAACAAGGCCTACACTCAGAGAAACGTATCTCCTACACTCAGGCACATAGGCTCTACCACTCAGCCTTTATAATTTAAGGCTTACAACTCAGATCCCTTAGGATCCTACAAGAAATTAAAATTACAAAGTATATACCCACAACTCAGAATGAGAGAGAAGAGTTGACAGGTTTCTTGATGAGTTCTTGGAAGAACTTTGCTGAGATCAACCTCCCTTGGCTTTCTTCAAAGCTTCTTGAATTAGAATACAGTAGGGTTGAAACTCTATGCAGATGATCTTCAATCACTGCTGACTTAAGAATCAGATCTCAATCTGAAACTTTCTTCACAACCTAGTTCAACAGCTGTCTTCTTAGAAGGAGCTCTCTCTCTCTCCAACTTCTTAGATCTTCACTTGAAGATTTTCTTCTTTTAGTGTTGTTAGATCTTGAATGAATCCAATACTCAATCTTCAATCCTTTTTCTGTCGAAGGAGAAGGGTCGTTATATAGACTTTCTCCAAGGTAACCGGCTGTTCCGGTTTCTAACAACTTTCTGACAGCTCTGACAATTGCAGTAGACCGGCTGGAATGGCAGCTGTCAAGTCATCCAGTCACTTCTTGAATTTTCTGTAACTGTCTGAAAGTGTCGAGATAGTCAGTCTTTAAGTGTCGACACTGATAGACTAAGTGTCGACACAAGTAGACTAAGTGTCGAAACTAGCCTTCATGGTGTCGACACAACTCCTTATGTTGTAGAATCTGCTTCTCGACACTGCTTCTTCAACATGTGTCGACACTGATCCTGTGTGTCGACACAAGTCCTTCTTCTTTGATACTTAGTTGATTTATTGTAAGTGTCGACACAACTCCTTTGTGTCGACACATCTTCTTGTGTTGATACTTGCTAAGTGTCGACACATATCCTTGGTGTCGACATATGCCTTCTGTGTTGATACTTTTGCTGAGTGTCTTCACATCTCCTTTGTGTCGACACATTCTTCATGTGTTGAGACTTTGGCTGAGTGTCGATACATCTCCTTTGTGTCGACACTTGTACTTAGACTTTGTTGAAATTTGCTGAGTGTCGACACAGCCTCCTAGTGTCAACACTTTTGATGTCGACAAAGTTCCTCTGGGTGTCGACACTGCTTTTAAGTGTCGACACTGATTCTTTAGACATTTCTTCATTGAGTGTTGACACTGCCTGTATGTGTCGACACTTTCCTTCTGGTGTTGACTCTGCATTCCTGGTGTCGACACAATTACTCCAAGTGTCGACACTGCTTCTCTAGGTGTCGACACAAGCCTTCTTAAGTGTCGACACTTTTCTTCTGGGTATCGACACATGGACTTAGAAACTTTTCAGCTTTCCCTGCAATTACTTAACCTGCACACATCAACTCAAAAACACATCAAATACATCATGATGTATATCATTGAGTAGGGTGAGGCTTCTTCAAATCAGGTACATATATTCCAATGTACCCAACAGAGCCCACACATCGATATGTGGTTCTACTCGTCGTTAACCCGGGGTAAACCTTAAGTTTTTTAATTAAATAGAAAAATTAGACATTTGGTTATTTAAAATATTTTATATCCCAAAGCTCTTCGATACCGAGGGCTAAAAGCAATTAGCCACTCATCGGAATGGGGATAGCTTATATGTTTGGTTATGTGAGCGTTTTAAACTATTCGTTGAAAGGTTATAAAGAAAATAAGAAGAAAAGTAAAATAGCCTAACATTAGAAAAGTTATTACAAATAAACACACTCGCACTCATTCAAACATATAAAAAGAGATAGAAATAAAACTAAGTTACACAAAAGAGAAAATTGCATAATTGAAATTTGCAGGTCCCACTCAAACGAGTGGGGGCGGGAAATAAAAGCTGAAAATTGCAGGTCCTACTCAAACGAGTCGGACTGAAATGAAAGCGAGTCCTACTCTTAACGAGTAGGCGGAAATAAATGCTGATTACAGGGCTTTCTCAAATATTTACATTAAAATAAAGTCCGGCCATTTAACTCCTAGCAAGTAGGCGGAAAATCAAATCCAGCCATTTAACTCAAGTGAGTAGGCAGAAAAATAAAGAATGAAAATTACAAGTGCTACTCAAACGAGTATGACTGAAAATACAGTGCAGCCATTTAACTCAAGTGAGTAGGCGGAAAATAAAAATACACACACTTTCTTGAATAAAATCCAGCCATTTAACTCAAATGAGTAGGCGGAAAAATAAAAACAATACACGCACTCTATTTGAAAGTAACTACTCATGCACTCGACATAAATAAACACACACACACACACTGCATAAATTAAATAAGATGATAAAGATTATCTTATACACTCACGCACTCGGGCGTAAAATAAGAAAAAAACAAAGTTATTGAACAATTAAAATGACTGCATTTCTACCGCTGGAATGCAGTAGAAATACATAAAAAAGGCAAAATAAAAATTGTTTGAGCAAAAAGTTTTGAAATTAAAGTGAACAAAGAAAGTGCCCGAAAAATTAAAACTTTTGCATTTTTACCGTTAGATTTTGACAGAAATGCATAAAAAGTGAGAATAAAAATTGTTCGAGCGAAAATATTTTTTGTAATTGCAAAAATCTAAGTTCTTGAAAAATTATAATAACGCATTATACATTCTTATATGCTTGTAAAATGGTTTAAAAAGTGAAGAAAACTAAAAAGGTGCAAAAGGTTTGTAACAAAAAAAGGAAAAAAATTTAAGTTAGGAGTAATGAAAACCACTTTTTATCATTTTATAAGTTTATAAGAACGAATCTTAAACATAAAAATCCTAAGTCCAACCAATTTTTAAGAGTTTGAGAATGAAATCGGCTATAATAACGGCTATACATTTTGTTATTATGATAGTAAAACAAATTGTTTTTCATTTTAAAACATAAATTTTGCAATTTTTAACTCATACACGCACACACGTAATATGGAAATGAAATTAAAAGTACATAAGATTGATGAAAAGGAGGTTTTTTGTAGAAATTTTAAAGTAATGTAAGGATGAAAAGAAAAGATTTTATTGACAAAAAGGATAATTACAAATGCTTAAACAAACTTGAAAAGGAGGGGGAAAGGTCCTTACATAGCACTAAAATAGCTTCAATCAGCAGCCCTTATACATCAAAATGGTTCGGAAATTTGGAACCCTTAACTCATACAACAGCTTTCCTTATATAGGCAAAAATTTCCAAGTACACGCCCTCCAACACGAGCGTGTCTGGGGGCGTGTCAGCACCATTCAACAGCAGAATTCGGTGATCTGACGGCAATGTGACATTGCGGCTGAAAATGCGGCGGTCACGCCCCAAGTCACGGGCGTGACGGTGGGCGTGTCGTTCGACGATTAAAGGCGGTGTTGACTTCGGGAGTCGCCGGCGGCGGTTTGTCGGGCCAGGTGGAGAAGTCACGCCCAAGGTCACGGCGTGACGCTGGGCGTGTCGCGTTGAGTCGACACTCGACAAACGTCGAGCGAAAATTATCGAGAGGAAAATTCGTCGAGCGGGAAGAGGAGTCACGTCCTTGGTCACGGGCGTGACGCTGGGCGTGTCGGATTGTTCGACAATCGTTGAGCTCGATTTGTCGAGCTGGAAGCCTTGATCGCCGAACGGGATGGACACGGGCTTGGTCACGCCCCGTGTCGGATTGACACGGGCGTATGGCCGGGCGTGTCGACGATCGTCGAGCTTGAATTCTTCGAGCTGATTTCATGGGAAATTGGATTGTCACGCCCTGGACACGGGCGTGACCAGTAAGTACACGGGCGTGTACTTACTATTTTGGGCATTTTTTTTATTTTTCCTGCAAATTTCAGAAAACAAAAATAAAACAAGTTAGAACTATTTTTACAAAAAAGAAACATTTTATTAAAGAAAAATAAAGAAAAATAAACTAAAACGACTAATTTAATGTACATAAATATAGGTATATTTACAATTCATCAGTGTGCTCATGCGATGATATGTTATGTATGCAGTGTTATGCATTTTAAAAAAAGGCCTTAGTGCATGATATGAGCGGCGTACACAAACAATGTTATGCATCTCATACTACATAATATTGTATGTAATGAAGAAAAGTAAAAGTATTAATGGGCATCCTTGTGATGATGGTTATGCATCACATACTACATAACCGTCACATGTTGCCACCTATGGTGGATCCATATACAAACACATATTATGCATCTCATACTACATAATATGCCTCGTATACTTCTTATCATGCTATGGGTGTAGTGTTTGTGCTTCCATCAATATCTACTGATGTCATATCGATGTGTGTATGCAATGAAATGATACGATTAGAGTTTTGCTTAAGGGAAAGTTGTTCGACTGGCTTGCCAAACCAACCAACCCTCTTGCAAAAGCTGGTTCTGATACCAACTGTCACAACCCGCATTTTCTACGTATTCTAAATACATCAGAGTAGAGAAAATATGCGTCATGATGTCACGCCGTACGCTCAGGCTACTCGTCCTCACATTTACTTCATGTAAAAGATTTATGAAATTAATTTAAAAGCAATGCATATAAGTTATTAGAGTTACTAACTGTGTCCCTCGGTTGGGTGGATCACTAGTCCATAGGTGAGAAAATATATAAGTTTTATGCAGTGAAAAATACTGAGTTGATTCATTTGTTAACCTATATGAGAATGAAGGTCTAGTATCTTAAAAATAATAGCAGTAAAAGCAGCAAGTAGTCTACCACAGAAAAAGTCAAAGACTTTGGGCGTCAACAACTGACACGAACTCATAGTAAAATCTAACAAGTCTAAACAAAGTCAACTACCTCAAAGCTCTGAGATGGAAGCAAATGGCTGCAGCAACCCGCAGCACCAAAAGTATAACACGATCTGCTAAACCTGCTACTGCTCTGATCCTGAGACATTCAAAAGAAGAACACCTCAGAAGCAAGTTACAAATAGTGCAAAGAGTGAAGGCAGACCAAACAAACCTCAAAATGAAGGAAATTTGTAAAACAACTGCAACAAAAGTGTCAGCAACAGAGTAAAAGTAAGCAAACAGTAAATCTAGCCGAGAAAGAATGGCTAATCACATCATCAGGACAGAACAAAGTACCAACATCAGAAGTTCAAATTTTCATCTTTAATTAATATTCATGTTATTCATCAATAAAAAATGAGACTGATCAGCTCAACAATTAAGAGTACTGTGCCCGAAAAAAAGGTCAACAACGTGCACAAACCAAGCCAACAGGCACCATGCCGAGGGAGAAACCCCAACGCGCACAGACCAAGCTAAGGTAATGTGTCGTGGATGAAAGTCCACAACGCGTACAGACTCAACCATAAAGCACTGTGCTGAGGGAGAAACCCCAACGCACACAGTCCACTTGTGTTTCTTTAGTTACATAATTATACAAACAGAGTTCTTTTTATTCATCACAGACTCAAGGTTAACCAACAAAGTGGACTGCATAAGAACATTTCAAGGGTCAAACAAAGTGTAGTATAAACAATACAATGAGACGCATAAGGCGTCGCAATGATCTACATGACTCGATAAATAAAGTGGCAGGGCAACCAAATTTGATTACCAAATCTACAAGATAAGAATTGGGGGTAAAAGTTCAATGAATTAACTTAGAAATTTAAAGACAAGTTTCCATGAAATAAAATAACAAGTTTCAATGAATTTTATATATAGGTTTCAACGAAATATAAATATGACAACTCAACGAGATCTTGCAAAATAGAGAGGAAGGAAGCAAGAGAGAGGGCAAGAACACCACTTGTCTCATTTTCTACTCCAATCGGTCTCCCAAATTGATCCACGCCACGGATCTAGGCAAAAGAAGATGCGGGGAAGCGGAATCTACAAGTTCAAGGCCGAGAGAGAGATCAGGGCCGAAAACCCTAATGAAAAACTTTCACAAAATGAGAAATACTTACAACGAACGTGAAGATCTCGGTAAGAGCTTTCCGGATCTATGCTCGGTTTGCGATTCCGAGCACCGTAGCTCCGACGGTGGCGATCCGAAGCTTCACGAATATAGAACCCTCGCTGTCACTCTCGCTCTCTGGTTCGGTCAAACTTGAGGAAGAAGATGAAGTCCTTTTCTATTTATCCTTAAGTATCAGCATATATATATGCACTTATAAAAAGTTTTGTATAAAAAAAGATAGAAGAAACGAGCTATTTATGAGCGGATGCGCGGAAAATGAAAATAGAGCCTTAGGATGGCTTCAAATAGAAAAGTTCTCAACATGAAAGTTCTAAATCTCGTCGAGTCGAACAAATTTTATGTTAACTATTTTTTTATACAACACCGTTTCGACTCTCAAAAAAGCGCCCGAAGGAAAACTATAACGGACTACTCGGGATGAATATACAGTACTCGAGAACGAGATTACAGGTACTCGAGAAGTGGAAAAAGGCTACTCGAGTACTAAAATTTAGTACTCGAGAAAAACAGTCAGTACTCGAGAACAATACAGACAACACTCGAGTGATGAAGGCCAGCAGTACTAGAGAGAAATGAGATCACTCCAGTATTCAGGAAAAATAAATTGCATGAACAGTGATTTCTTTGCAAATATATTCAAAAAATTAAACTATATACATGAATAGTAAAAGACATTTTTGAATAGTGCTTTAATATTAAAATAATCATATTTATATACTTTTGAATAAGAAATTACTAGATCAAAACGGTGGCCCAAACGCGCGCCGAATTAAACGAAACTCACACCATAGGCGAACACAACGGCAAAGACGGAACCAAAATCCGATGAGTCGTTCTTGAGATATAAATTTTCAAAGTCTACGGAAAACATAAATTCTACAAAACTTCGGAAATTCGCTGAGGCTCGAATATCGCTCGGATCGCGACGAAACTTGACGAGCATGTCAAAAAATAATTAATTTAACTTTCCAACGTGAAATTTTCTGTTTTTGATAAGGATTCACTAATTTGGCCGACTCGGTCGAAAAGATGCTAAAACGCGCTAACAGCGACTCGCCGTCAACTCCACGTTAACGAACGTAATGCCCCTTATGCCACTATGGGGTCACCGAGAGGGTTAAATAATTGCTGAAAAATCAGGGGTGTAACACAACCCCCAGCGGGTTCGCCGGAGGGCACCGAACCCGCCGGTGGGCGTCGGGCAGGCCGTCGGCGGTCCGCCGCTGGCGGCAGAGAATGGTGTTGGACTGCTCTGCGGGAGGGGGCGGAAGTGGGGGGTGGGGGGGGGGGGGGGTTGAAACAGGTGTTTTTGTTTTTTGTTTTTTAAAAAATAATAAGTAATTATATAATTTGTTTATATAATAATATGATTTGATTTAAAAATAATAATCAATTTGTTTATAATTTATAAAATTATTAAAATTTTAATTTTTAAAAATTAAAATACTTTTAAATTATAAATTTTAAAATAATTGTTTTAAATGCTTTTAAATTTTGTCGGGGGGCGTGCGAAGCCCGCTTAAATGTCAAGCGGGCGAAGCCAGCTTAGTTGCTGGTGAAGCCCGTAGCGACGCATCGAAGATGCTAGTGTGTGTGTGTGTGTGTGTGTGTGTGTGTGTGTGTGTTTGTGTATATATATATGTACACACGAGTGCCCGACACGGGGCTCCGCCTCTACTGTCAATCGCGACAGTACCCGGCCCGCCCATACGGCTACGCGCAATTGTACTCAGCCCGCCACTATGACCTCAAGCAAATGTACCCATCCGCCACTACAGCCCCACGCGACTGTACCCGACCCGCCACTATGACCTCGCGCAATTGTACCCGACTATAGTGTATTTATATGCAATAATGAATTACATTATACCTATATTTATATAAATTTTTTTTATATAAAAATACATAAAATATAACAATTTAAGTATAAATTATTTGAATTGTTATCATAGTTATTTCCTTACCTTATTGGATTGAGTTGTTCCTCGTATCCTTGAGGTCCTGGGATCGAAACTTTATAGCCGCGTTTAAATTAAAATATAATTTTAACAACTAGCCGCCCGACTTTTTAAGAGTTATAGGGGAAAATCGTAATTTCACGTAGGTTTAGGACACCATAGTAGTAGGTTAGGAGACCTACTAAAATATAGAGAGATGGAATGATTTTACTGTGCTCGATCAGACGGTTGTTGAATTATGAACTCATGATCTGACGGCTTGTGGAATTTTGAACTCATGATATTCGCAGACCACAGTATTTCTTTATATATGGTAAATATATATATATATATATATATATATATATATATATATATATATATATATATATATATATCTTATATATATATAAGAAAATATAGGTATTTGGAGGCACACCATAGAATGAATATTGGTCATTGGATCATGAGAGAGAACATGAGGAGGATTTGGAGAGAGAGAGAAGAGGGAGAGGGAGAGGGAGAGGGAGAGAGAGGGAGTGGGAGAGAGAAGGAGAGAGAGAGGGTGGAGTGATAAAGAGAGAGAGAGAGAGAGAGGAGTAATAAATTATTTTTATAGATTAAAATTTGCAAAATTTTATAAAATAAAAATAGGAATAATAATTCATATTTTTTGCGGTCATTTTAAGTACTCATATGTATTTGTTTTGAAAAAAAATAAGATTTCGGGTGAGTGCGCAGCACGCGCATAGGTGGGCGCAACCCGCAGCGACGCATCGAGCACAGGCAAAGCCCGTCTGGATGCGGCCAAAGACTTCTCGAGAGCTTCGAACACGGGCGTAGCCCGTGCGAAAAAGCTCGTGTGTGTGTGTGTGTGTGTGTGTGTGTGTGTGTGTGTGTGTGTCTGTGTGTGTGTGTGTAAGGGAATATATGTATTTGGAGGCATGCTATAGAATTAATATTGGTCATCGGATCATGAGAGAGAACATGAGGAGTTGAAGAGAGAGAGAGAAGAGGGAGAGGGAGAGAGAGGGGGTGGGAGAGAGGAGAGAGAGGGTGGAGTGAAAGAGTGAGGGAGAGAGGAGTAATAAATTATTTTTATAGATTAAAATTTGCAACATTTTATAAAAAAATAGGAATAATAATTCATATTTTTTGCTGTCATTTTAAGTACTCATATGTATTTGTTTTGAAAAAAAATAAGATTTCGGGTGCGTGCGCAGCCTGCTCATAGGCCGGCGCAACCCGCAACCTGCAACGATACATCGAGCACGGGCGAAGCCCGTGCGCAGGCTGGCAAAGCCCGCCTAGATGCGGCCGAAGGCCGCCCGAGAGCTTCGAGCATGGGCATTGCCCGTGTGAAGAAGCTCGTGTGTGTGTGTGTGTGTATATATATATATACACACAAGTGCCCGACACGGGGCTTTGCCCCTATGGCCATGTGCGACAGTACTCGACTGGCGACGAAGAGTTTCGCCCGCCACATCAAGTCGGGTTTCGCCTGCAACATGCAATGACTCCATCCGTTCATATAGCATATAATAGAAGGTCCGGCCAGGGCCCCACACTATATGCCACAAAGCAAGAGGGGAAGTTACAGGTTAATACCAAAACACAATCGCACCCTAACTCAGAGCATGCTAGCGGAAGATTTTAACAATAATACTCCAACCATGAATGTTCACTACATATATAAACAGGCACATTTATATATAAACTCTCGAAGGAATGTACAATAAATACAATATTGTTTGGCCTTATGGACTTACAGTTACTCTTTACAAGTGTGGATTCCAAACATCGGTGCACAGGTCGGCCACACATGAATAAACCACAACATTCTTTGCCTAGACTTCATGGGCTAGCAGCAGTAGGGACTTCAGCCTTATATGTCATGCTCGGCTCTCCAGCACCTATACAAGGATAGCCCACCAAACGGTGGCAAATATGGCAACAGTCAACATTCAGCTGACCAATTTATAACGACCTTACCCATTTCCCGGGATAGTGGTATTCCTTCCCTGCAGGCATAGCAATTCACAGGCAGATATATATCACACATTGTGCTCTCACGCACAAAAATCCATCACAACCGTCATCCACACGGCCCGACGATCCGTGCACTCAGGGCACATTCTTGATGTACCGGCGAACCTGGGTCCCACCACCATTCCAGTCCGAAACCCGGCGGTAAAATGGAGCATTTAGTCTTTACGGTGCGCATGTCTAAGACTCTCATTATGCGCTCCAACTGACCGCACTTTCAGGTCTCCAAGTCGGACGGACATAACGCAGGTACGGATCAGCCACCGCCTGTTGCTTAAGTCTCCTTGCCATCACCGAATACCAACGTACTCGAGGCCAAATCTAAGGCGCGGGTCGGTTTCACCTTTCCTGTTCGTCACGAAGCCTTTTGAAGAGCTCGCAGCTCACAATAGTCATACTGTCCACCAAGGACTGGCTTCACAATAACCACAATGTCCATCAAGGACTGGCTTTACAATCAACAAGTGGAGTTCATGCTAGCGTCCTTCACGATCGCTTAGCGAGTTCCGCAGAACTCTCTTTCTGCACCCACTCCACCCAAACCCTGCAGCATCCTGCAGTGCCAGAAAACTGGTCTTGCCATAGCACACCGCACACACAGCACAAGGATATTTTTCCGGACTACCACTCCAGTACTTACTGCTACTACCCTTCACAGGTCCAACCCATCGACTCCACAAACTACACATTTAACCACGGAGTCTTCTCCAGTGTGCAAATGAAATATCACCAATCCAGACTAACCTGTCCAGATGGGCTTCACACAGCATGTCTATTTCGTACTACACATTTCTGGATCTATATGCAAGACTATTGGGGATTCCAAGAATCAACCCAAGGGAAATCCCTCCGTAATCCACCCTCTGTTGGGGGAAATCCATGCACATTAAAAACGAAGGACTTCACATGTCCAAGAAGGAAGATCGTTACCCTTGACGATCTCTTTGGAGCCATGGAAATCTAGCTGGTTGGAAAGCACCGCAGCGGCCTTGCCTTCATAAATTTGGCCTCGGATCTCGATTCGAAACTCGGAAGCTCCACCAGCAGCCGGATCTCTTTCTTCTCCTCCTCCTTGCTCTCCCTTCTCTCTATCTCTTTTAGAAAGAGAAATGTCCAAGATGAATGAGAGTTTCTCTCTCAACTCCTGGCTTTAATACAGCAGGGAGAAGTCAGGGCCATTAGATCCTAGATGAAGGAAATAAACGGCCACAAATCGCACACACATGTCTATTTTTGGGCTGACACAACCTGTGACACGCCCATGTCACAGGCTGTGTACCTTAAGCGGCACACAACCGACTTAACCCGAACAGGAGAAGGCTATGTGACACTCCCGTGTCACAGGCCGTATGCCCTGACATAGCTTTAGACACGCCCGTGTCTCGCCCGTGTTCACCAGGCTTCATTATCTTGTCCAAATCTAGAGAAGGACACGACCATGTGACACGCCCGTGTCACTGTTGACATGTATGTATCACAGGCCGTGTTCCCCACTCGAGGATCGTCGAGCACATTTACTCGAGTGAAGTTCGTCAAACCAGAGGAGGACACGGCCTCGGACACGCCCGTGTCGTAGGCCGTGTTCCCTCTCGAGAACTCGTCGAGTGCATTTCGTCGAGCACTCGACAGGCTGCTCAATCATACAGAACAGGACACAGCTTGGGACTTGCCCGTGTCCCAGGCTGTGTTACCACCCTGAACCCAATTTTGGGATTTATGGTGTTACAACCCTCCCCTTCTTACAAGAAATTTCGTCCCGAAATTTGCACACAGTAAGGAACCAAAAAGCAAGATGTTATAACTCCACAAAATTTTGATATACCTCAACACACACTGCACAACAGTTTACACAAACAGCTCAGGAAATTCAGCTCGCATGGTCTGCTCTCGCTCCCATGTTAGCTCCTCACGGCAAAAATTGTCCCACCGGACTTTGACCATCCCGATTATCTTATTCTGTAACTGTTTATCGGCTCGATCCTCGATTCAAATGGGCCTAACCTTCGTCGTTAGCCCATACTCAACCGACACACGATCGTTCTCAATCACTTGAGCTGGATCTTTAATGGCTTTCCGAAGCACAGATATGTGGAATACATCATATAATCCACTCAATTCCGCCGAAAGAGCTAACCGATAGGTAGCTTCCCCAACTCGCTCCACCACTTCAAACGGACCAAGATATCTCAGACTTAACTTTTTCAGATGCTGAATCCTGGACATGCCTTTGAAGGGTTTAATCTTCAAATATACCCAATCGCCCACCGCAAACTAAACGTTCTGGTGCTTGGCATTGTAGTATTTTACTTGTCGCTCCTGGGCTATCAGTAGCCTCTCCCTAATAGAGCATATCATCGAGTTAGCTTCATTGACTTCTTTACGCTTATATAGTTTGGATTCACCTGCTTCTTCCCAAGCTAATCGTGTATGGCACTTACGACTATACAAAGCTTCAAAAAGTGGCATACCGATGCTCGCTTGGTAGCTATTGTTGTAGGCAAACTCCACCATATAAAGATGATCTTCTCATCTCTTACCAAACTCCAGGGCGCACATGTGGAGCATATCTTCCATTGTTCTGTTGGTCCTCTCAGTCTGGCCGTCAGTTTGGGGATGAAAGGTCATACTGAACGTTAACTTCGTACCCAACAGCTGACGGATTAGCCAACAATTGTTCGATGTGAATCACCCATCACGGTCACTCACGATGCTACGGGGAACACCGTGCAATCGTACAATCTGCTCCATATAGAGTTTTGCCAAACTTTCCACTGAATCATCCCGCTTATTCGGAAGGAAGTGAGCCACTTTCGTCAACCAGTCTACAATCACCCAGATTGAATCATTCCCGTGTTGAGATCTCGGCAACCCGTGCATGAAATCCATTGAAATATCATCAAACTTCCATTCCGGAATCAGTAACGACTTCAAGAAACCTCCAGACTTCTGGCATTCCGCTTTTACCAAAGCGCAAGTTTGATATTTAGCCATATAATGAGCTATGTCTTTCTTTAGTTCTGGCCACCAGAACAACTTTTTCATGTCCTTGAACATCTTTGTGCTCCCAGGGTGAATCGAGTATTTTGTAAAGTGAGTTTCATACATTAATTCTTCTCCAACTTACCCATACTCGGGACGCACAAACGACCCTCTTTCCGCAAAAGGCCGTCATCCCAGGATAATTGGCCATCTAGCTCATCCTTTGCATAGCGTTGGAGACTTTCATCCAGCTCTGTTGCTTGTCGAACCCTGTCCACAAGGTCATATTGTAGTTTCATCCTGTTTAAGCAGGCATCGGCTGTGGAATTCTTGTTAACACAAGCAATCTCTAACGCTTCCAGCAACTGGATCAGTCGCTCATCATGCAACTGCAACCAAGTTGCCCTTGACAGAGTCCGACGACTCAAGGCAACATCGACCACGTTTCCCTTCCCGGGAGTATAATGAATATCAAAGGTGTAGTCCCCAAGGAACTCCATCCACCTTCGTTGTCGCATATTAAGATCTTTTAGATACAACAAATACTTTAGGCTCTTATGGTCCGTAAAGATATCCACTTTTACGCCATATAGATAATGCCGCTACAATATAAGCGCAAAGATCACCGCCACCAACTCCAAGTCGTGGACGGGATAATTTCGCTCATGCACTTTCAACTGGCGTGAGCCATAAGCAATCACCTTTCCAAACTGCAGAAGAACGCAGCCTAAGCCGCTCCTTGATGCATCACTATAGATCTCAGAGCCGTCTGTACCACATGGAGATGTCAACACAGGCGCCGTAGTCAAACGGATCTTTAGCTCTTCAAAATCTCGTGCGCACTCTAGCATCCAAACGAACTTATGATCCTTCCTCGTCAGTGTGGTCAAAGGCAAAGCGATCCACGAGAAGTTTTCTACAAAATGTCTATAGTAGCATGTCAGTCCAAGGAAACTCCTGACCTGGGCCATCAAAGACAACACCGGCCACTCATGTATGGCTTTTATCTTTAACGGATCCATTAATATGCCATCTCCACTAACCACATGGCCAAGAAAAGCCACTAACGAGAGCCAAAACTCAAACTTTGAGAACTTGGCGTAGAGCTTATTCCTCCGCAAGGTATGCAACACCATCCACAAGTGGTTTGCATGATCAGCTTTCGATTGAGAGTACACCAAAATATCATCAATGAACACAATCACAAATAGGTCCAAGTACTCTCGGAACGTTCAGTGCATTAGGTCCATGAACACTGATGGCGTATTACATAGCCCAAACGGCATTACAGTAAACTCATAATGACCATAGCGTGTTCCAAATGCTGTCTTGGGAATGTCACCTTCCCGAATCCTCAATTGGTAATATCCTGATTTCAAATCCAATTTGGAATAGACGGTTGATCCCACTAGCTGATTGAATAATTTATCTATCCGTGGAATCGGATACTTGTTCTTCTCTGTCAGCTTATTCAATTCACGATAGTCAATACATAACTGTAAACCACCGTCCTTCTTTTTCACAAAAAGAACATGTGCGCTCCAAGGTGACATACTTGGGCGTAAATTTCCCTGCTCCAGCAACTCTTGCAATTGGACTTTCAATTCAGCCATTTCCTTTGGCGCGACGCGATATGACGAGTGGACCACAGGTTTGCACCTGACACTAACTCAATAGTGAAGTCAATCTCCCGCTGAGGTGGTAGCCCAGGAAGATCCTTAGGAAACATATCAGCAAACTCTGATACAATCGGAACATCACTCACACTAGCCTTTGTCTCAACAACTTGAATCGGCGTGAAGAATAACTTCGCGCCCTTCCGAACAGCATTGACGACTTGGAGTGCAGACATCAAGGTCCTGCTCACCCCTCGCATACAAGCGAACTTAGTCTCAAGTTCGATATTCTGTCCCAGTGTGATCTCTATTGACTTGCAATCAATAAAGGCACGCTGCTCTGAGAGCCAGTCCATACCAAAGATCACATCAAATTCCGATATCGGTTGCACAGATGCATTCAAACAAAAATCCCGACTTCCTATTTGAACTGCCACATCGCAAGCCCTATCAGTAAGCATCAAACATCCATTCGGTAATAACACCTTTACGCTATCTGTCTTCACATGACTAGGTACTCCAATTCGATCTACAAAGTCCTTAGACAGAAATGAATGTGAAGCACCCGTATCAAATAGTTCTCTCGCCAGCGTATGCTGAATCATAACAAAGCCTGTAGCAAACACATCACACACAAGCTACACACAAAGTATGCAATAAGAAAGAAATCAATAACTTAACTCATAAATGTGAGGACGTCACTTTGCTTTATGGCCTCCTGCTGGCCAAGGTTATAGACTCGGGGCTGCGCCTGGGATGCAGAGGACTCCACCACTGCCTTTCCCTTCTCAGCATAAGACGCTCACGTCTTCTTTTCACCCTTTGGTGGAGCAGCCCGACAGTCACGGGCTATATGCCCCACTCTACCACAAGTAAAGCAGTTACGAGTCTCCAGCCTCGAAGTTGCCCCCGATAGAACTGTTGAAGGAGCTTGCCCAAAAGGCTTGGACCTCTTGCCCCATTTATTTTGATAGTATGATTTTCCAGGTCGGCGCACTTTAAACTCTAGCTTTGTCACAACCAAGGCCCTTTTTCCTTGCACCCACTTCATATCTTTTTCCAGTGCACAAGCAGTATCGACTAATGCCTGAAACCCTTGGTTTACCGAACTCTAGAGCAAGAATCGCAACTCATCCCGCAGTCCTTCGTAGAACCTATTGGTTTTTCGTTGCTCATCGGTGAAGATAGAGCCCACATAACGTCCCAACCTTGTGAACTCATGCAGGTAAGTCTCAACACTACTTTCTCCGGACGTTAGCCGCTGGAACTCATTTTCCATAGCAATGCGTTGTGCCGCTGATAGGTGCTTTGCCAGGAATAGTCGTGAGAACTCCTCAATCGAGACTTGTGTTAACTACCTGCCCGCTAAGTGGTGTAACTCAATCTCGTCCCACCATAGCCAAGCCTCTCCTTCCAATAAGAAGGTGGTCAAGGTGACCTTCTGATTTCCTTCGTCCTAATCGCCGTCAATATACGCTTGACGCGTGACAACCAATCCTTTGCCTGTGTTGGGGATCCTACACCTATAACTGTAGGAGGATTGAAGCTCATGAACTGCTTCAACTGTCGTTCCGCTGCTCGAGGATCAACAACTGCAACAGGTTCTGGCTTTACCCCAACCTGTTCTAACACCACTGCCGACTGTGCTTGCCCACCAGGCTGTGCATGAAACATTACAAACAGCACCTCAGCAACTAAGCGGGCGGTTTCCGCAGAAGGGGGAGGTGTAGGCACCTCAGCTGGTGTCGTACTCTCATCAGAATGCTGGGGATCCGACTATCCAGCACCACTACGAGTCACCTATAGGTGAACAAGACACACATTAGCGACCTCGTGCAAGCAATAATAACAATTTAGGAACGCACAGGTTCCTCAAACAAGTGTATTTGTATTCCTAAGTGGACATTCATGAGTTCATTAGTGGTAACGCGGTTCGTACTAACACGTGCTCGCCACCCCACAAAAGAATTCGACCACGAATTTGAAAGAGGAAGACCGAGACAGGCTGATACCAAAATGTAACGACTCCATTCGTTCATATAACATATAATAGAAGGTTCGGTCGGGGCCCCATACCATGTGCCACAAAACAGGCGTGGAAGTTACAGGTTAATATCAAAACACAATCGCACCCTAACTCAGAGCATGCTAGCGGAAGATTTTAACAATAATACTCCAACCATGAATGTCCACTACATATATAAACAACCACATTTATATATAAACTCTCGAAGGAATGTATAATAAATACAATATCGTTTGGTCTTATGGCCTTACAGTTACTCTTTACAAGTGTGGATTCCAAATTTCGGCGCACAGGCCGGCCACACATGAATAAAACACAACATTCTTTGCTTAGCCTTCAAGAGCTAGCAGCAACAGCAGTAGGGACTTCAACCCTTATATGTGCCGCTCGGCTCTCCAGCACCTGCACAAGGACAGCCCAACAAATGGTGGCAAACAGGGCAACGGTCATCATTCAGCTGACCAATTTATAACGACCCTACCCCTTTCCCGGGGCAGTGGTATTCCTTCCCTGCAGGCATAACAATTCACAGGCCGATATATATCACACATTGTGCTCTCATGCACAAATAATCCATCACAACTATTGTAACGCCCCGAAACTCAAAAGAGCGACGGGAGGCATTTTGCGCCAAGTTTGGAATTTGGCAGGGGTGACACGGCCTGGGACACGGGCGTGTCATAGGTCGTGTCCTTGGTGGGTTGAGGTGTGTTTGACACAGAGTCTACTGTGTCGACACAGGGCCTGCTGTGTCGACACAGGGCCTGCTGTGTCGACACAGGGCCTGCTGTGTCGACATAGGGCCTGCTGTGTCGATACAGGGCCTGCTGTGTCGACACAGGGCCTGCTGTGTCGACACAGGGACTGCTGTGTCGACGCAGGGCCTACTGTGTCGACGCAGGGCCTGCTGTGTCGACGCAGGGCCTGCTGTGTCGACGCAGGGCCTGCTGTGTCGACGCAGGGCCTGCTGTGTCGTCCCAGGGCCTGCTGTGTTGACACAGGGCCTGCTGTATCGACACAGGGACTGTTGTGTCGACACAGGGCCAGCTGTGTCGACACAGAGTGTCGACATAGAGTGTCGACACAGGGATCGACACAGGGGTCTTGGCAGGGTCTCAGCTAAATGTCCCGACACAGTTTAATTTTGTCGCGGACTTGTCCTGCTCCAGTTTGTGAACCGTGCGGTGTTCGGCCCAGTTTTTCCATGTCAGACCCGGATCATAGTCGTACATTTCTTTATGTTGGGATCCGACGGCTGGAGGTTATTCCTATTGGGATATACCCGAGTGTAGGGTTTCAAAACCCTCATCTTCTGTTCGCTGGTTCTCTGTCTAAGTTCTAGAGAGAGGGGAGAGCAACGAGGAAGAAGAAGTCTAGATCCGGTCACCGGCAGAGCTTCAGAGCTCCAAATCATGAACCGACTTCGGATCTACGGAGGCAAGGAGAGGGCGGTGCTTTTCATCCGCATACTTCTCCATGGCACCAAGGAATAATGCTAGGGTAACGATTCTCTACTTGAGCATGTGAAGCTCTACTTATTTTGCATAGGGAAGCCCGCTCTCGCGAGTTTGCGGTGAGTTTGAGGCGTTCCTTCGGGTAGACATGAATAGTCCTCATTGTGTACATGTAGAGTCCGTAATCGAGAACAGATATATGCATGATGTGTGAAGCCTACCCGGACAAGTTGGTCTGGATCGGTGATGTTGCATTGCATAAATGGCCGGAGAAGACTCCGTGCGAATGTTTGTTTTTAGGGTTTTCTACGTGGTAGATTGCAACAGGGAGCCTTGGGGATTAACCCCAAGTTGCACCCGGAAAACTGGGTAGATGCGTGATTCTGCCAACTTGGTGGCCTGGGAGCCAACTTGAACATAATCGGGTTATGTGAAGTGTGTAATGGAAACGGGACTCGGGAGAAGTTTGACCAGCGCATATGGCTTAAATTGTCGTTGCGATGTGAGCACGGGTTAGACGGAATCGTACCCGCTCTATGTTGTTCGGTGTGAGTCATTGTCATAGATGATGGTCTTCGGCGGTCTATGACTTAAATTGACGTTACCCATGCCGGGAAGACAAAATGCTCATAGTTTGGCCGTCAAAGTCGGGGGCTATGGCTTAAATTGGTGAGATCGGGTATGCCAACGCCTGTGATGTAAGACTTGGTTTACTAATAAAGTGCAGGGAAGGAGGTTTCGGTTTGCATGTGAGATCGGGTATCAGGCTAAAGCCCAAGTTGCTGAGCCGGCCCTCGAAGGCCTAATTCTGAGTGTTTTCTTTTATTCACGTATGGCCGGCCTGCGTGCCGAGGTTTGCAAAACATGTAATTTGAGGAAAACGATTGTAAGGCCATAAGGCCAGTACTTGTGTATTTGTACTTCATTCCTGTTGGCTTTGTAGTGGACATTCATGCTAGTGTTGGGTTTTTTATTAATGCAGCAATTTTAATTGCTTCCGCTAGAATGCTCTGTGTAGGACATTGATATTAGTTGGATGTTTTCCATTGAGTAACCACCCGGTCTGTCTGTGGTATATGGCGTCGGGCCCGGGCCGGACCTACTGTTATATGCTATATGACGGATAATGGGTGTTACAATTTGGTATCAGACTACTGGTTTCGGTCAGGCTTAAAATGAATTCGTGGGCGAATTCTTTTAAGGGTTGGTGAGCATATGTGTGTGTGTCATCGTTATAACAGCAAAAGAACCCATGAATGTCCACTTAGGAATGAAAATACACGTGTTTGAGGAACTTGCGTGTTCCTATAATTGCTGTTTGCAATTTTGTTTGGTCGCTTAACGGTGTTTTGTATAACTATAGGTGACCAGAAGCAGTGCTGGGCCATCAGAATGCCGAGTTTCTGAGGCTAGTAGTGCACCAAATAATGCTCCTGCAACACCTCCATCGGCTGAAACCAAACGATTGGTTGCCAAAGCAGTGTTTGCCATGATCAATGAGCAGCCTGCAAGGAAAATGCAGCAGCCCGCTCCTGCGATGCAGCAGGTACCTCTTCCAGAGGTTGAGCTGAGAAGAGTGGAGCAGGTAGTAGTGGAACCGTTGGTGCCGAGGAGGGCAACCGAGAGACATCTCAAACACGTTATGAGCTTTAATCCTCCTATGTTCTCGGGGTTGGGAACCCCATCTCAAGCTGAAGACTGGCACTCCCGTGTGAAGAGAGACTTCACAGGGACAGAGACGGAGGAGTGGCAGATGACCACTATAGCTACATTCTTATTGGATGGAGACGTTAGGCTGTGGTGGGAGGGTTTGGAGCTGCATCTATTGAGAGGAAGGTAACTTACAGACTTCTTGATGGAGGAGTTCTCAAGACTGTTCTTGGCTAGGTACCTCCCTTCGACTCAGAGGATAGCTTTGGAGAATGAGTTCCAGAGGTTGGTACAAGGAGAGAGTAGTGTGGATGAGTATCTCCACGAGTTTACTCGTTTGGGTCCATACGCTAGCTCCACCATCGCGGATGAGGAGCATAAGACCAACCGTTTCTACGATGGTCTAAGAGATGACTTGAGGCTACTACTCTCGGGGTTGATGACGTAGGGTTTCTTGACCCTGGTCAACACAGCTTGGTCTTTGGAGAAGGACATGAAGAATGTTCAAGCGAAGAAAAGCTTGGGTGATAAAAAGACGGAGTTCAAGATGCCGACTACCTCAAAGTCTGGGTACCGTAAGTTCTTTAAGAAGGCTAGGACTTCGGGTCCAGCTCCTTCTTCCGGTGCTTCCGGGCGACTACGGGTTGGATCCCGGGTGCATGTTTTACTTGTGGAAAGTCGGGGCACTTTTCCCTTGACTGCTGGAGCGGACGTCCAAAGTCCGAAAGGAAGCCGGGAGCAACTTATGAAGAGAAGGGCAAGGCGGTGGAGTCAACCGCATCCCATTATGCTCCGGCTCAACCAAGCGTTTATAACCTTGGCCAACAGGAGGCCATCAAACAAGCGGATGTGGTGACAGGTACAGTTTAATTTGTAGCAAGTTAAATTTCTTTAAATACTTGTTATGCGTATGTTAGCTTACCACTGCTTGTTTAGGATTTGCTTTGATTTGTGAGAATCCGGCAAGAGCACTCTTTGATACGGGAGCTTCACACTCCTTCTTGTCTGAAGGATTCATATCGTGCATCAGAGTACCTTCTTCGATGGCGAAGGACAAGTTGGATGTGTTGTTACCAAATGGGTGTTCGATGCGCGCAGATAAAATCTGCGGTGTTAAGATTCGCATTGGGAATCAAGAGTTCGATTTGCAAGCGTCGTAACTACCGCTGGTGGAGTTCGACGTTATATTTGGCATGGACTGGCTCTCGGAGCGGCAAGCCTATATTGATTGTGGTCGCAAGGAATTCAAGTTGGGAGCAGGTCGTGAGACGACTTTTACGGGCTTGAAAGTGTCGAGCAAGACGTTGATGTCTGCTCTTTAGGTGGTGAAGGCGGTTCGTGCTGGTGCAGAGCTGTTCTTTACACTAGTGGAGGTTGCAAAGCCAAAGCCTACGTTGGATAGTATTTCAGTGGTAGATGAGTACCCTGATGTGTTCCTCGCCGATCTTCCTGGAGCCCCGCCGCAACGGGAGATAGATTTCACGATTGAGCTAGTGTCAGATGCGAAGCCTGTGTCACGATCTCCATATCGGCTAGCGCCTATGGAAATGGCGGAGCTGAAGGTGCAACTTCAAGAGTTGTTGGAGCAAGGGTTTGTGTGTCCAAGTTCGTCTCCTTGGAGCGCACCGGTCCTCTTTATTAAGAAGAAGGATGGAAGCTTGAGGCTTTGTATTGATTACCGAGAACTGAACAAGTTGACGGAGAAGAACAATTACCCAATCCCAAGGATCGATGATCTTTTTGATCAGTTGGTTGGGTCGACGGTGTACTCTAAGTTGGATCTTAAGTCCGACTACTATCAGCTGAGAATAAGGGAGAGTGATATCTCTAAGACAACATTCAATACGAGATACTGGCATTACGAGTTTACAGTCATGTCGTTTGGGCTGACGAATGCGCCGTCGGTGTTCATGGATTTGATGAACAGGACCTTCAGGGAGTACTTGGACCATTTTGTGATCGTCTTCATCGACGATATTTTGGTGTACTCGCAGAGTGAGGAAGATCACTTCAGGCATCTTCATTTGTTTTTGGAGACGCTAAGGAGGAATCAATTGTACGCCAAGTTCTCGAAATACGAGTTTTGGTTATCCTCAATGGCATTCCTCGGTCATATTGTGAGTGGTGAGGGTATTGTAGTGGATCCGACGAAGATTGTTGCGATACGAGAGTGTCCTGAGCTTTCTACGGTAGAGGAAGTCCGGAGCTTTCTGGGGCTTGCCGGCTATTATAGGCTCTTCGTGGAGAACTTCTCGCGGATAGCGTTACCTATCACTACTTTGACAAGGAAAGACCAGAAGTTCGTTTGGACGCCGGAGTGCGCGCGAGCTTTTGAGGATTTGAAGTGTCGATTGACCACGACGCCAGTTCTTAGTTCGTCGTGTGGGACCGAAGGTTTTGAGATTTATAGCGATGCTTCGGGCAGTGGTTTGGGTTGTGTGCTATTACAGCATGGAAGCATTATAGCATATGGCTCTAGACAGCTGAAGGTGCATGAGAGGAACTATCCGGTCCACGACTTGGAGTTAGCGGCCGTGATTTTTGCCTTGAAGCTGTGGAGACATTATTTGTACGGTGTGAAGATTGATATCTACACCGATCACAAGAGCCTGAAATATTTGATGGATCAGAAAGATCTGAACATGCGGCAGCGTAGGTGGATGGAGTTCCTGTGGGACTATACATTCAAGATCTACTACGTGCCTGGTAAAGGCAATGCGGTTGCGGACGCGTTGAGTCACCGGGCCCCAGCTCAAGCCAATTGGCTATCGCTCCATGACGAGCGGTTGGTTCAGGAGTTAGAGGCATTCGGGATCTCTTGCGTAGACAAGCAATCAAGTGTTGAAATAGTATTTAATTGGACTGAAGTCCAATATGACCTGGCTGATCGGATTCAGCAGGCTTTGGATATGGATGTCCACATGAAGCAACTCATGATAGAGGCTCTGGATGGGTCAAATTCCAAATTCGTTGTGGAGGACAGATTACTTTGGAAAGACGGTCGTCTGTGCGTCCCAAGCGTGGGCAATTTGCGGGTGGAATTATTGTACGAGGCGCATCATACCAAGTACTCAATTCATCCGGAGAGCACGAAGATGTACCGCGATGTTAAGAAATTGTTCTGGTGGCCAGGACTGAAAAAGGATGTGGCGTTCTACGTGGCGAAGTGTCAAACTTGCGCCTTGGTGAAAGCGGAGTGCCAAAAGCAGGGAGGATTCTTGAAATCCTTGCCTATTCCTGAGTGGAAGTTCGACAACATTACTATGGACTTTGTGCACGGGTTGCCAAGGTCGCAAAAGGGGAACGACGCAATTTGGGTGGTCGTAGATCGTCTAACGAATGTGTCGCACTTCATTCCACATAGGAAGGATGATCCGGTTGAGAAATTGGCAAAGTTATATGTGGAAAATAATATGCGGCTTCATGGTGTGCCCCGCAGCGTCGTGAGTGATCGAGATGGGCGGTTCACGTCCAATGATTGGAGGCTGGTGTAGCAGATGTTGGGAACAAAGCTGAGTTTTAGCACAGCCTTTCATTCGCAAACGGATGGGCAGACCGAGAGGGTCAATAGGACAATGGAATACATGCTTCGCATGTGTGTCCTGGACTTTGGAAAGCAATGGGAAGACCACCTATACTTGGTGGAGTTCGCGTACAATAATAGCTACCAGGCAAGCATACAAATGGTGCCCTTTGAGGCCCTTTATGGTAGAAGTTGTCGCACACTGTTGTCTTGGTTAGAAACGAGCGAGACGAAGTTATACAAGCGACAAGAGGTGGAGGATGCTACTTCTTTGGTAATAACTATTCGGGAAAGGTTGCTAATCGCTCAGGACCGCCAGGCTAAGTACTATAATGCCAAGCACAGAAATGTGGAGTTCGCTGTTGGTGATTGGGTGTACTTGAAGATCAAGCCGTTCAAGGGTGTCTCGCGGGTGCGGCGCTTGAAGAAGGTAAGCCCGAGGTACCTCTGACGGTTTGAGGTTCTGGAGGGGATTGGTGAAGCAGCGTACCGGTTGAAGCTGTCAGTGGAGCTTAGTGGTCTACATGATGTATTCCATATATTGGTGCTACGAAAGGCGGTGCAAGAGCCTACGCAAGTGATCGCGGTCGATCAAGTGCCGGTCGATAGTGGGTTGACGAAGAAGGTCAAGCCCGTACGTATTGAGGGCTCGAAAGTCAAGCGGCTACGCAATAAAGAGATAAGGATTGTAACACCCCCATCCGTCGTATGGCATATAACAGAAGGTCCAGCTGGAACCCGACGCCATATACCATAGACAGTCGGAAGGGTTACCAAATGCATATTCAAACCATCCTGTTATGACTACTCGTCCTACACAGAGCATTCTAGCGGAAGTTTTTAAAGTTGAAAGAACCCAAACTTAAATCCATCAATATGAATGTCCACAGCTACAAAAACAGGAATGAAACCCCAAATACACAGAAACGGGTACATGGCCTTATGGCCTTACAAATATTCACTTAATAAAGAGTGTTTTACATACATCGGCTCGCAGGCCGGCCACACATGATAAATGTAAAGATAGCTATTCTACGGCCTTTTAGGGCCAGCACAGCAACATGGGCTCCAGCCCGCTACTTGGCGCTCAGCTCCGCAGCACCTGCAAGCACATACCACCGCACGGTGGCAAATAAAGCAACGGTCAGCTAAAAGCCGACCAAATTATAACGACCCCGCCCCTTACTCGGGACGGCGGTGCTCTTTCCCTTCATAGCATTAGCCCAATAATATATATAGCGCAATTTTAATTCACCACAGGTGTAGGCTCGCACAGCTAAACACCCCGTGCACTCAGGGCACATTCATGGTGAACCCTGACCCATCAGTGCATTCACCACCACCCCCAGGATGGCAACAACATGTGAGCATTTAGCCTTTCTGACCACCGTCTAAGGCTCCGACTATGCCAACGGCCAGTCCCCGTCTTCGGGTCTCTCGCATCAAACCACATAGCCTAGGTCCAATTCCACTTGCACGTTGCTCACACCGCATGTACAATTTAAGTCCTATGCGCGGGCCAAGCTTCTCTCGGATCCCAAATTTTCCAAAACAATCTCATAACCCAGTTATGATCAAGGCCGGTTCCCAGACTGCCAAGTTAGCAGAACACGTTTCCGCTCAGTTTTCCGGGTGCGCCTTGAAGCTAACCTCCAAGGATCCCTGATGAAATCTACCGCGTAGAAACCCGAAAAACCCAAAGCACGGAGTCTTCTCCGGCAAAACCACAACAAATGCAACATCACCGATCCAGACGGTACACGTCCGGGGAGGCTTCACACACAATGCCTATACCCGTACTTACGATTCCGGACTCTATATGCAACACAAGGGGGACTATTCACATCAACCACAAGGAACACCACGCACTCGCCGCACACTCGCGGGAGCGGGGTTCCTTATGCAAAAGAAAGAGCTTCAAACGCTCAAGTTGAGAATCGTTACCCTTGTAGTCCGTTTTGGCGCCATGGAAAAACTACGCGGTTAGAACTCTTCGCAACGACCTTCCCTCCACGGATCCGCTCTCCAATTTTGAAAAGGTGCTCCGACGCTCCGCCGGCGGCCAGAAACCTCCTTCTTCTTCCTCTTCTCTCTCACTTTGGAAGGGGGGAACTTTGGAGAGAAAATGGGGAATTATCCTCCTATTCCCGGCCTAAATAGAGCAGGGACTCATCTGAGCCGTCGGATCTAAATTAAAGAAAACGAACGGCTCGGATCTGCACAAAATTCCCCAGACCTGGGCCGAACACGGCTTGGCACACGGTCGTGTCCCAGGCCGTGTGCCTCGATCCAGGCACGATCGTCGAACTGAGAAACGCACACGGGCCAAGACACGGCCGTGTCTGACCTGACATGCCCGTGTCGGGTTCCTCGACACGCCCGTGTTCGTGGGCATGTCACGCATAACCGCCACGGCAACGGACATGACCCATCAGGATACGAGTCAGGACACGGGGTGGCACACGCCCGTGTCATATGACACGCCCATGTCATCCGGCCGTGTTCCTGGCCGTGTCCTTCTCGGGATGGAAACGGCCAGAAAATCACCAGCCAGACACGGCCTTGGACACGCCCGTGTCCCAGGCCGTGTATGCCTAAAAAGCACCAAAAACCCCTTTTTCGCGACCGACTCGCACACAACTTTCGGGGCATTACAAATCTCCCCTACTTAAGGAATTTCGTCCCGAAATTAAGCAAAGGTACACAAAAGCTAAATGATACCTGAATGGAATAACTCGGGGTATTCCTCCAACATAGCTTGCTTTCGCTCCCAAGAAAGCTCCTCACGTCCGCAATTATTCCAACGGACTTTAACCATTCTGACCTCCTTGTTGCGGAGTCGCTTGACTGCAACGTCTTCAACTCGTACTGGCCTGACCCTTGTTGTTAACTCATAATCAACCGGTACCTGATTGTCCGCAACGATCTGCGAAGGCTCTTGCACTGTCTTACGCAACACCGATACGTGGAATACGTCATGCAGCCCACTCAACTCCGTCGATAGCTTTAATCTATACGCCGCCTCACCAACATGCTCCAGGATTTCAAATGGTCCAAGGTATCTCGGACTCAGTTTATTCAAGCATCGAACCCGCGAGACACCCTTGAACGGCTTGATTTTTAGATATACCATGTCGCCAACGTTGAACTCCACTTTTCTATGTTTGGCGTTGTAATACTTTGACTGTCTATCTTGAGCAATCTTTAGCCTTTCCTGAATTGTCTGTATCATTGAAGTGGCATCTTCCACCGCTTGAAGTTTATACAACTTCGATTCGCCTGCCTCCAACCAAGACAACGGCGTACGACACTTCCTCTCGTACAAGGCTTCGAAAAGCGCCATTCCAATACTTGCCTGAAAGCTATTGTTGTACGCAAACTCTACCATGTACAGGTGATCCTCCCAATGCTTCCCGAAATCTAGGACGCACATGCAAAGCATGTCCTCCATAGTCCTGTTGACTCTCTCGATTTGGCCATCTGTCTGCGGGTGAAAGGCTGTGCTGAACTTTAGCTTAGTACCCAACAGACTATGCACCAACCTCCAGTCATTCGACGTGAAGCGTCCATCTCGATCACTAACAATACTACGAGGCACACCATGCAACCGTACAATATTATCCACGTAGAGTTTGGCTAACTTTTCCACTGGATCCTCCTTTCTAACTGGGATAAAGTGCGACACCTTTGTCAATCTATCTACGACCACCCAAATGGCGTCGTTTCCCTTCTGCGACTTCGACAAACCGTGTACAAAATCCATAGATATGTCGTCAAACTTCCATTCTAGGATAGGAAGGGATTTCAAGAAACCTTCGGGCTTCTGGCATTCCGCCTTCACCAATGCACAAGTATGACACTTGGCCACATAAAGTGCGACATCCTTCTTCAAACCCGGTCACCAGAATAATTTCTTCATGTCTCTATACATTTTCGTGCTTCCCGGGTGGATTGAGTACTTGGTATGATGAGCCTCATACATCAACTCCTCCCGAATATTATCCGCACTAGGAATGCATAGACGACTGTCCTTCCTTAGTAACCCATCTTCAACCACAAACTGGGAATTTGACCCGTCCAAAGCTTCATCCAAGATCTGCTTCATGCTGCTATCCTGAACCAAAGCCCGCCGAACTCTATCCGCTAGGTCACACTGCACTTCTGTCCAAAACAGTTTTGCCTCAGCACTAGACTGCTTATCGACACAAGATATCTCCAATGCCTCCAACTCTTGGACCAATCTTTCATCATGTACCGATAACCAATTGGCTTGTGCAGGAATCTTACGACTCAACGCATCTGCCACTGCATTTTCCTTCCCAGGCACATAATGTATCTTGAAGGTGTAGTCCCCTAAGAACTCCATCCACCTCCGCTGCCTCATGTTCAGATCCTTTTGGTCCAACAGGTACTTCAAACTCTTATGATTGGTGTAAATATCCACCTTCACACCGTACAGATAGTGTCTCCAAAGCTTTAGAGCAAATATTACGGCCGCTAACTCTAAGTCGTGGACCGGATAATTCCTCTCGTGAACCTTCAGTTATCGTGAACCATAAGCTATCACTCTCCCATGCTGTAACAGAACACAGCCCAAACCACTGCCCGAAGCATCACTATAGATCTCGAACCCTTCGGTCCCACTTGGCGAACATAAAATAGGCGTCGTGGTCAACCGCCTCTTCAACTCTTCAAAAGCCTGTTCGTACTCCGGAGACCACACAAACTTCTGGTCCTTTATTGTCAACGTCGTGAGTGGTAGTACTATCCGCGAGAAGTTCTCTACGAAGCGCCTGTAGTAGCCAGCAAGCCCCAGAAAAATCCGGACTTCTGCCACCGTAGTCAAAGTAGGTCACTCCCGTATCGCCACTATCTTCGCCGGATCTACAGCTATTCCTTCTCCACTGACAACATGACCAAGGAACGCTATCGAGGATAACCAGAATTCACACTTGGAGAACTTTGCATACAACTGACTTTTCCTCAATGTCTCCAACACCATGTGTAAATGCTTGTAGTGATCCTCCTCGCACCGCGAATACACCAGAATATCATCGATGAATACTATCACGAAATGATCCAGGTATTCTCTGAACGTCCTATTCATCAGATCCATAAACACGGATGGCGCATTTGTCAACCCAAACGGCATGACCGTGAACTCGTAATGCCCAAACCGAGTACTGAATGCTGTTTTTGTGATGTCGCTCTCCCTTATCCTCAACTGATAGTAGCCGGACTTCAAATCTAACTTCGAATATACTGTTGACCCAACCAACTGATCAAACAGATCGTCAATCCTGGGAATAGGATACTTATTCTTTTCCGTAAGCTTGTTCAATTCCCGATAATCGATACAAAGCCGCAAGCTCCCATCTTTCTTCTTAACAAAGAGGACTGGTGCGCTCCAAGGCGACGAACTTGGACGCACATAACCTTGCTCTAGCAACTCCTGCAGTTGCACCTTCAATTCTGTCATTTCTCTTGGGGCTATCCGATAGGGGGAGCGTGACACTGGTTTGGCACCCGGTACCAGCTCTATAGTAAAGTCTATCTCCCGCTGAGGAGGGGCTCCTGGGAGATCATCTGGAAACACATCAGGATACTCGGACACAACTGGGATGCTGTCCAAACTAGGCTTAGGCGTCGAAGTTTGTACTAGAGTGATATACAGTTCTGCCCCAGACCGAACTGCCTTGAACACCTGAAGGGCCGACATCAGAACTTTCCCTGACCCCTTCATGCCCGCAAAAGTAGTCTCCCGATCAGTGTCCAGACCCAACTTGACTTCTTTACGGTTGCAATCAATGCATGCACTCTGCTCCGAGAGCCAATCCATACCGAAAATTACATCAAACTCCACTAATGGTAGAATCAACGCCCGCAAATCAAACTCCCGGTCTCCAATCTGAATCTTCACAACACAGATCTTATCTGCACGCATGGAGCACCCATTATGCAACAACACATCCAACTTGTTTTTTGTCATCGAGAACGGAACTCTGATGCGCGATATGAATTTTTCAGACAAGAAGAAATGTGATGCTCCCGTATCAAAAAGGGCTCTCGCCGAAAACCCAAAGATTAACACAAATCCTAGCACTAACAAACGTAAGCTAACAAATACGAAGGTAACAATTATAAACGTTAAACCACTGTAATTTAACTCATACCTGTCACCACGTCTGCTTGCTTTATGGCCTCCTGCAGACCAAGGTTGTAGACTCTAGGCTGGGCTGGAGCATGATGGGATGCGGTTGACTCCACCGCCTTCCCTTTCTCCTCATAAGTCGCTCCAGGTCTCCTCTCGGACTGTGAACGTCCGCTCCAACACTCCCGAGCAAAATGCCCCGTCTTCCCGCAGTTGTAGCAAGCTCCGGGGACTCGACTTGTAGTTGCCCCCGACGCATCAGCCGAAGGGGCTGAGTTCGAAGTCCTCCGCTTCTTGTTCCATCTGCGGAAACCTGTCTTGTTACTTGGCACCTTGAACTCGGTCTTCCTTTCTCCTGGGACCCTCTTCTCATGAACTTTCTTTGCAACCTTTTCCAACGATCGGGCCGAATTGACCAAGGCTAGGAAGCCTTGCGCCTTAGGCCCAGCAAGGAGTAACTGTAAGTCGCAGCGAAGACCCTCATAGAATCGGTTGGTCTTCCTCTCTTCTTCTGAACACAGCGCCAGCATAACGACCCAACCGTGTGAACTCATGCAAATATTCGTCCACGCTTCTGGATCCCTGAGTCAACCCAAGAAATTGATTCTCCAACTCCAACTTCTGAGCAGAGGGTATAAATCTGGCTAGGAACAATCTTGAAAATTCCTCCATCGGCACATCCGCAAGTTGCCTTCCCACTAGAAGATGAAACTCCAACTCGTCCCATCACAGCCTCGCTTCACCTTCCAAAAGAAAAGTCGCTATGGTGGTCTTCTGCCACTCCTTAGTCATTGTGGCCGTCAACACCCTCTTTATGGAAGAGAGCCAGTCCTCAGCTTGAGTTGGCGTTCCAACCCCATTAAACCTCGGAGGATTAAAGCCCATCACATGCTTTAGCTGCCTCTCCGTAGTTCTCCTCGGCTCTACTAACTCAACTGCTGCGCGTTCCACCACTCTCGTCTCTGCCGTCCTAACCGGTTCTTGCTCATTCGCAGGAGGTGCGCGATGCATTTGCCCTGCAGGTTGGGCATTTATCATTGCGAACACAGCTTCAGCCACCATCCTGATGGTTTCCGTTGAAGGAGGTGTAGCAGGCACGTCCCTTGGTGCACTACTTTCCGCAGATTGCGGACGCTCTGACTGACCAGCACCGCTCCTAGCTGCCTAAATTAGCAAAGACACACGATTAGACAACAAACAAATTGCTAAAAGCAATCATTGGAACACTGAGGTTCCAAAAAAAACAAGTGTATGTTCATTCCTAAGTGGATATTCATGGGTTCTTTTGATGTTATAACGATGACGCACACATGTGCTCACCACCCCTTAAAAGCATTCGTACATGAATTCGTTTAAGCCTGGCCGTAACCAGAAGTCTGATACCAAATTGTAACACCCCCATCCGTCGCATGGCATATAACAGAAGGTCCAGCTGGAACCCGACGCCATATACCACAAACAGTCGGAAGGGTTACCAAATGCATATTCAAACCATCATGTTGTGACTACTCGTCCTATACAGAGCATTCTAGCTGAAGTTTTTAAAGTTGGAAGGACCCAAACTTAAATCCATCAACATGAATGTCCACAGCTACAAAAACAGGAATGAAACCCCAAATACACAAAAACGGGTACATGGCCTTATGGCCTTACAAATATTCACTTAATAAAGAGTGTTTTACATACATCGGCTCGCAGGCCGGCCACACATGAATAATGTAAAGATAGCTATTCTACGGCCTTCTAGGGCCAGCACAGCAACATGGGCTCCAGCCCCCTACTTGGCGCTCGGCTCTGCAGCACCTGCAAGCACATACCACCGCACAGTGGAAAATAAAGCAACGGTCAGCTAAAAGCCGACCAAATTATAACGACCCCGCCCCTTACTCGGGACGGCGGTGCTCTTTCCCTGCATAACATTAGCCCAATAATATATATAGCGCAATTATAATTCTCCACAGGTGTAGGCTCGCACAGCCAAACACCCCGTGCACTCAGGGCACATTCATGGTGAACCCTGACCCATCAGTGCATTCACCACCACCCCCAGGATGGCAACAACATGTGAGCATTTAGCCTTTCTGACCACCGTCTAAGGCTCCGACTATGCCAACGGCCAGTCCCCGTCTTCGGGTCTCTCGCACCGAACCACATAGCCTAGGTCCAATTCCACTTGGTCGTTGCTCATGCCGCATGTACAATTTAAGTCCTATGCGCGGGCCAAGCTTCTCTCAGATCCCAAATTTTCCAAAATAATCTCATAACCCAGTTATGATCAAGGCCGGTTCCCAGACCGCCAAGTTAGCAGAACACGTTTCCGCTCAGTTTTCCGGGTGCGCCTTGAAGCTAACCTCCAAGGATCCCTGCTGCAATCTACCGCGTAGAAACCCGAAAAACCCAAAGCACGGAGTCTTCTCCGGCAAAACCACAATAAATGCAACATCACTGATCCAGACGGTACACGTCCGGGTAGGCTTCACACACAATACCTATGCCCGTACTTACGATTCCGGACTATATATGCAACACAAGGGGGACTATTCACATCAACCCCAAGGAACACCACGCACTCGCCGCACACTCGCGGGAGCGGGGTTCCCTATACAAAAGTAAGAGCTTCAAACGCTCAAGTTGAGAATCGTTACCCTTGTAGCCCGTTTTGGCGCCATGGAAAAACTACGCTGTTAGAACTCTTCGCAACGACCTTCCCTCCATGGATCCGCTCTCCGATTTCGAAACGGTGCTCCGACGCTCCGCCGGCGGCCGGAAACCTCCTTCTTCTTCCTCTTCTCTCTCACTTTGGAAGGGGAGAACTTTGGAGATAAAATGGGGAATTAGACTCCTATTCCCGGCCTAAATAGAGCAGGGACTCATCTGAGCCATCGGATCTAAATTAAAGAAAACGAACGGCTCGGATCTGCACAAAATTCCCCAGACCTGGGTCGAACACAGCTTGGCACACGGCCGTGTCCCAGGCCGTGTGCCTCGATCCAGGCACGATCGTCGAACTGAGAAACGCACACGGGCCAAGACACGCCCGTGTCTGACCTGACACGCCCGTGTCGGGTTCCTCGACACGCCCGTGTTCGTGGGCGTGTCACGCATAACCGCCACGGCAACGGACACGACCCATCAGGACACGGGTCGGGACACGGGGTGGCACACGCCCGTGTCATATGACACGCCTGTGTCATCCAGCCGTGTTCCTGGCCGTGTCCTTCTCGGGATGGAAACGGCCAGAAAATCACCAGCCAGACACGGCCTTGGACACGCCCGTGTCCCAGGCCGTGTACCCCTAAAAAGCACCAAAAACCCCTTTTTCGCGACCGACTCGCACACAACTTTCGGGGCGTTACAAGGATGGTCAAGGTCCGTTGGGACAATTGCAGTCGGGAGGAGCTCTCTTGGGAGTGAGAGCAGACTATGCTTGAGGAGTACCCAGAGTTGTTTTGCTCAGGTACCGTTTAAGTTCTATGCTTATCTTTCCTCTATGTAATTTCATGGACGAAATTTTTTTAAAAGCAGGAGAGTTGTAATGCCACGAAACTCAAAAGAGCGACGGGAGGCGTTTTGCGCCAAGTTTGGAATTTGGCAGGGGTGACACGGCCTGGGACACGGGCGTGTCATAGGTCGTGTCCTTGGCGGGTTGAGTGTGTTTGATACAGTCTGCTGTGTCGACACAGGTCCTGCTGTGTCGACACAGGGCCTGCTGTGTCGACACAGGGCCTGCTGTGTCGACACAGGGCCTGCTGTGTCGACACAGGGCCTGCTGTGTCGACACATGGCATGCTGTGTCGACACAGGGCCTGCTGTGTCGACACAGGGCCTGCTGTGTCGACACAGGGCCTGCTGTGTCGACACAGGGCCTGCTGTGTCGATACAGAGTGTCGACACAGAGTGTCGACACAGGGTGTCGACACAGGGGTCTTGGCAGGGTCTCGGCTAAATGTCCCGGCACAGTTTAAGTTTGTCGCGGACGTTTCCTGCTCCGGTTTGTGAATCGTGCTGTGTTCGGCCCAGTTTTTCCATGTTAGACCCGGATCGTAGTCATACGTTTCTTTATGTTGGGATCCTACGGCTGGAGGTTATTCCTATTGGGATATACCCGAGTGTAGGGTTTCAAAACCCTCATCTTCTGTTCGTTGGTTCTCTGTCTAAGTTCTAGAGAGAGGGGAGAGCAACAAGGAAGAAGAAGTCTAGATCCGATCACCGGCGGAGCTTCGGAGCTCCAAATTGCGAACCGACTTCGGATCTACGGAGGCAAGGAGACGGCGGTGCGTTTTATCCGCATACTTCTCCATGGCACCAAGGAAGAACGCTAGGGTAACGATTCTCTACTTGAGCATGTGAAGCTCTACTTCTTTTGCATAGGGAAGCCCGCTCTCGCGAGTTTGCGGTGAGTTTGAGGCGTTCCTTCGGGTAGACATGTATAGTCCCTGTTGTGTACATGTAGAGTCCGTAATCGAGAAAGGATATAGGCATGATGTGTGAAGCCTACTCGGATAAGTTGGTCTGGATCGGTGATGTTGCATTGCATAAATGGCCGGAGAAGACTCCGTGCGAATGTTTGTTTTTCGGGTTTTCTATGTGGTAGATCGCAACAGGGAGCCTTGGGGATTATCCCCAAGGTGCACCCGAAAAACTGGGCAGATGCGTGATCCTGCAAACTTGGTGGCCTGGGAGCCAACTTGAACATAACCGGGTTATCTGAAGTGTGTAACGGAAACGGGACTCGGGAGAAGTTTGACCCGCGCATATGGCTTAAATTGTCGTTGCGATGTGAGCACGGGTTAGACGGAACAGTACCCGCTCTATGTCATTCGGTGTGAGCCGTTGGCATAGACGACGGTCTTCGGCGGTCTATGACTTAAATTGACGTGACCCATCCCGGGAAGACAAAATGCTCATAGTTTGGCTGTCAAAGTGGCGGTGGTGAGACCGGGGTGTCTATGGCTTAAATTGACGTGACATTGACCGGTTCACCGAGAATGTGCCCTAAGTGCACGGGGCGTGTGGCCATGCGTGTCAATGCCTGTGATGCAATGCATATATATATACTACTTGGTTTATGCTAATAAAGTGCAGGGAAGGAGCATAGCCCCCCCGAATTGGGGGCATGATCGTTATAATTTGTTCCGCATAGCTGACCGTTGCTTTTGTTTGCCACCGTGCGGTGGATTGTTGCTTGCAGGTGCTGTGGAGCCGAGCGGTAAATAGCAAGCTAAAGCCCAAGTTGCTGAGCCGGCCCTCGAAGGCCTAATTCTGAGTGCTTTCTTTTATTCATGTATGGTCGGCCTGCGTGCCGAGGTTTGCAAAACATGTAATTTGAGGAAAACAATTGTAAGGCCATAAGGCCAGTACTTTTGTATTTGTACTTCATTCATGTTGGCTTTGTAGTGGACATTCATGCTAGTGTTAGGTTCTTTATTAATGCAGCAATTTTAATTACTTCAGCTAGAATGCTCTGTGTAGGACGTTGATATTAGTTGTATGGTTTCCATTGAGTAACCACCCAGTCTGTATGTGGTATATGGCGTCGGGCCCCGGCCGGACCTACTACTATATGCTATGCGACGGATAATGGGTGTTATAACTGTCAGCCACGCGGCCCGACGATCAATGCACTCAGGGCACATTCTTGGTGCACCGACGAACCGGTGTCCCATCACCGTTCCAGATCCGAAACCCGACTGTAAAATTGAGCATTTACTCTTTACGGCGCACAGGCCTAAGACTCTCATTATGCGCTCCAACTGACTGCACTTTCAGGTCTTCAAGTCAGACGGACATAACGCAGGTACGGATCAGCCACCCTCCTTTGCTCAAGTCGCCTTGCCATCACCGAATACCAACGTACTCGAGGCCAAATCTAAGGCGCGGGTCAGTTTCACCTTTCCTGCTCGGCACGAATCCTTTTGAAGAGCTCGCAGCTCACAATAGCCATACTGTCCACCAAGGACTGGCTTCACAATAGCTACAATGTCCACCAAGTACTAGCTTCACAATAGCCACAATGTCCACTAAAGACTGGCTTCACAATCAACAAGGGGAGTTCATGCTAGCATCCCTCACAATAGCCATACTCTCCACCAAGGACTGGCTTCACAATAGCTACAATGTCCACCAAGGACTGGCTTCCATTGAGTAACCACCCGGTCTGTCTGTGGTATATGGCGTCGGGCCCCGGCCGGACCTACTGTTATATATTATGCGACGGATAATGGGTGTTACAACTGTCAGCCACGCGGCCCGACGATCAATGCACTCAGGGCACATTCTTGGTGTACCGACGAACCAATGTCCCACCACCGTTCCAGGTCCGAAACCCGACAGTAAAATTGAGCATTTACTCTTTACGGCGCGCAGGCCTAAGACTCTCATTATGCGCTCCAACTGACTGCACTTTCAGGTATCCAAGTCGGACGGACATAACGCAGGTACGGATCAGCCACCCTCTGTTGCTCAAGTCGCCTTGCCATCACCGAATACCAACGTACTCGAGGCCAAATCTAAGGCGCGGGTCGGTTTCACCTTTCCTGCTCGGCACGAATACTTTTGAAGAGCTCGCAGCTCACAATAGCCATACTGTCCACCAAGGACTGACTTCACAATAGCTACAATGTCCACCAAGGACTGGCTTCACAATAGCCACAATGTCCACTAAGGACTGGCTTCACAATCAACAAGGGGAGTTCATGCTAGCGTCCTTCACGATCGCTTAGCGGGTTCCGCAAAACTCTCTTTCTGCACCCACTCCACCGAAACCATGTTGCTTCCTGTAGTGCCAGAAAACTGGTCTTGCCATAGCACACAGCAGACGCATCATAAGGGTATTTTTACGGACTACCACTCCAGTACTTCCTGCTACTACCCTTCACAGGTCCAACCCATCGACTCCACAAACTACACGTTTAACCGCGGAGTCTTCTCCGGTGTGCAAATGAAACATCACCAATCCAGATCAACCTGTCCAGATGGGCTTCACACAGCATGCCAATTCCGTACTAAACATTTCCGGATCTATATACAAGACTATTGAGGATTCCAAGAATTATCCCAAGGGAAATCCCTCTGCAATCCATCCTCTGGTGGGGGAAATCCATGCACATGCCAAAAAGGACTTCACATGTCCAAGAAGGAAGATCGTTACCCTTGACGACCTCTTTGGAGCCATGGAAATCTAGCCAGTTGGAAAGCACCACAGCGGCTTTGCCTTCACAAATCTGGCCTCGGATCTCGATTCAGAACGCGGAAGCTCCTCCGGCAGCCGGATCCCTTTCTTCTCCTCCTCCTTGCTCTCCCTTCTCTCTATCTCTTTTAGAAAGAGAAATGGCCAAGATGAATGAGAGTTTCTCTCTCAAATCCTAGCTTTAACACATCAGGGAGAAGCTTGGGCCATTAGATCCCAGATGAAGGAAATGAACGGCCACAAATCGCCCACACATGTCTATTTTTGGGCTGACACAACCTGTGACACGCCCGTGTCACAGACCGTGTACCTTAAGCGGCACACAAGCGACTTAATCTGAACAGGACACGGCTATGTGACACGCCCGTGTCACAGGCCATCTGCCCTGACACAGCTTTGGACACGCTCGTGTCCCGCCTGTGTTCACCAGGCCTCATTGTCTTGGCCAAATCCAGAGAAGGACACGGCCATGTGACACGCACGTGTCACAGTTGATACGCCCGTGTCACAGGCCGTGTTTCCCACTAGAGGATTGTCGAGCACATTTACACAAGTGGAATTCGTCGAACCCGAGGAGGACACAGCCTTGGACACGCCCGTGTCGTAGGCCGTGTTCCATCTCGAGAACTCGTCGAGTGCATTTCGTCGAGCACTCGATAGGCTGCTCAACCATACAGAGCAGGACACGGCTTGGGACACGTCTTTGTCCCAGGCCGTGTTGCCCACCCTGAACCCAATTTTGGGATATGGGGTGTTACACAACATATACATATGAGTACTCAAAATGATCGTAAAAAATATATAAATATTACAATTTTTATTTTGAAAAACAATATACGTTTTGACATAAAAATATTAATTTTGATTTTAATAAAGTTGATTGATTTAATGTTATCACCTCAAAAATACCACTGATATGCCTAATGACAACCTTCCTTCAATGTCTAGACCGCTGACATGCCTAATGACAACCTACCATAGTAGGTGTTGGAGCTCTACTAAAAAACTTTTTGAATTTAAATGGATTTTCGTCATTACTTCTAATTTTTTTGGTAGTGTAATTACTTGAATGGACATTGTATTTTAATTTCTTTAAAATAGATTATAATATATGTCAAGTCATTAAAATATAAAAATGAGGGCATAATTGGTATTTTTGAATGTTTTACCAAAGACAACTTTTCTCTTATAATAGTGAAAGATATATATACATATCTTTATTATAAAAAACAATAGTGATATTTGGAAGTACACCATGAAATTCATGTGAACCGTCTGATCTCCAGAAAACTCATATGACCGTTGGATCTATAAAGATAGGCCTGCAATTAGCCAAATCTTAAAAAAAGCACTATTCATCTGTGCTGAAAACCCGATACCCACCCCTCCCGCAGCGCAGTCCAGCGCCATTTTGTGCTGTCGGCGGCTCCGGCGGCGGCCTGCCCGGCACACACCGGCGGGTTCGCCGCCCTCCGGCGAACCCGCCGGGGGTTGTCCGGCGGCGAGCGGGCAGGGCCACCGCAACCCCCTGCGGCGAGCGGGGAGGGCCACCGCCGGCGGTGGCCATGCCCGCTCGCCGCCGGACAACCCCCGGCGGGTTCGCCGGAGGGCGGGGAACCCGCCAGTGGGTGCCGGGCAGGCCGCCAGTGGGTGCCGGGCAGGCCGCCAGTGGCACAGAATGGCGCTGAACTGTGCTGCGGGTGGGGGCGGTAGCGGGGGGGGGGGGGGGGGGGGGGGGTGAAACATGTGTTTTAAATTTTTTTATTTTATAATTTGTTTATATAATAATATGATTTGATTTAAAAATAACAAGTAATTTGTTTGTATTTTATAAAATTATTAAAATTTAAATTTTAATAAATTCAAATACTTTTAAATTCTAAAATTTTAAATAATTGCTTTAAATACATTTAAATTTTGTCGGGGGGGGGGGGGGGGGGGGCGAAACCCGCTTGAATGTCAAGCGAGCGAAGCCCGCAGCGACGCATCGAGAACGGGCGGAGCCCGTTCGAAGATGCTAGTATGTATATATATATATATATATATATATATATATATATATATATATATATATATCTTTATTATATAATAAAATAGTGATATCCTAAAGCACACCATGAAAAGCATCTGGACCGTCCGATCTCCCGGAAATAGATTCTGGCCATTGGATTCATGCATATTGGACTGCAATTAAAAAAATCTCATCGTGAGTTACTGTTCATGCAGGAAAAAATCCTGATGCCCCCCCCCCCACGTTCCGCCTGCCCTCCAGCCCAACCACTCTGTCGCCGGCGGTGGAGCCGCCGGCGGCCTGCCCGGCGCCCACCGGCGAGTTCGCCGGACTCCGGCGCAGGGGTTGTCCCGCGACGAGCGGGCAGGGCCACCCCCGACGGTGGCCCTGCCCGTGAGACCCAGATCTGGGTCTCATGGGCAGGGCCACCGTCGGCGGTGTCCCTGCCCGCTCGCCGCGGGACAACCCCCGGCGGGTTCGTCGGAGGCCGGCGAACCCGCCGGTGGGCGCCGGGTAGGCCGCCGGTGGCTCCGCCTCCGGCGACAGAGGGGTTGGGATGGAGGGCAGGCGGAACGGGGGGGGGGGGGGATTTTGGATTTTTTTCATTTTTTTATAAAAAAGTAAAAAGTTATTATATAATGATTTATTAAATTATAATTTGATTTAAAAAGTAATTATTATTTATTAAATTATATAATTATTTAAATTTTTTGGAGGCGGGCGAAGCCCGCCGGAGGGGACGGGATTCGCCCGTCGGGGGGCGGGCAAAGCCCGCCGGGATGTCAAGCGGGCGAAGCCCGCAGCAACGCATCGAGAACGGGCGAAGCCCGTTCGAAGATGCTAGTATATATATATATATATATATATATATATATATATATATATATATATATATATATATATATATTAAATCAATAGTCATATTTCGAAGCACATCATTAAACTCATTAGGACCGTCTGATTTCCAGGAAACTTCATCCAGCCATTGGATCTAAAAATCCTGCCTGCCATTAGGCAAATCTCAAAAAAATTTACTGTTCTCATCTCAGGAAATCCGGTAGGATCATCGTCTTGTAGTGTCGACTAATTCGTGAGTTGGTGTTACAAATTTTGTGCTTGTACTGTGGTTGGCCTGTATATTTGTTTGCCGGCAAGATCATCGTCTTGTAGTGTCGACTAACTCGTGAGTTGGTGTCACCGCAAGACGAGGTTCTAGACATAAATTTTGGGATTTTGGCTCATTTCTCCAAGGTATGAAATACATCTTGATCACAAAACTCCAATATATACTTGAAAACATTGAAGAAGAGGAAGCAAATACTTGAATTTACACTTGGAAACTTCGAAAAATGACGCATATAACAGAGAAATGAAAGATGTTGGAGTGGGAGGTAGTGAGCACAGGTGAAAGGGGCCGATAAAGAAATTAGAAATATTTTTCTGTCTAAATACATTAGGAAAATACCAATAAGTATATATAGGCTTGGGAAAGGCCAACATATCGATTAATGAGATTAACTATGTGATATATGATGTAAGATTTAATATGAGATAAACTAAATTAAAATTGTTTATTATAATTAACAAATGAATTAACAATCAGATTACACTAATAAACATTCAACATTAGAGTAATAACATTCCAACATTAGAGTTTAACGAGTATTAACAAATGGTCATAAATCCTAATAAACAATTTCAGCAGTAATATTCAAAATTAATTGCCTTAAATTGTTTAATAATAGTGTAGCAAAATATAATGTGGAAATTTTAAGGCTCTGTATGGGAGGGCTTTTTAGAAAGAAAAATGAGTGGTAACAAAAGAAAGGTAAAAAAATAAGCTTTTGAAAAATATATATTGAAAAAAGAAGATTTGTTTAGGTAAACTCTTTTTGTAGAAATTTTTAGAAAGCAGAATCACTTTATAAACTATTTGACAAATTTTCGTTGCAGTGATTTTTTTTATTAAAAATGCGCGTTCAAAGAAAAATAAGCGCATAGGCTGAAAATGCGCGTTCAGGCGGAAAATGCGCACCCGATCAAAATGCGCAACAGGGGAAATGACGCCATTTTTTCGCCCGGGTGTGTTTTTTCACCGGGGCACGAATTTTTTGCACGTGAGCGGTTTTTTCGTCCGGGCACGTTTTTTTTGCCCGCGAGCGGTTTTTTCGACCGGGCCGCGAATTTTTCACCTGGGCGCCACAATTTCGCCCGGCCGCGATAATTTTGTTCGGCCGCGATATTTTCGCCCGAGCGCTATATTTTCACGTGGGCTATATATTTTTGTCATGTCGCCAATTTTTTGGTCGGGCGCTATATTTTCGCTCGGACACCAATATTTCGGCCGGGAGCGAATTTTTCGGCCGGACGTGAATTTTCCGCTCGGGCGCGAATATTTAGCCCAAGCGCAAAATTTTGCCCGACCGCGAATTTTTCGCCCGGAAACGATATTTGTTCACGGACGCGATATTTGCGTCTGAAAGGAAAAAATACATTTGAGGGAAAAAATAGCGTTCAGGTGAAAAAAAATAAGCGGTCGGGCGAAAAAATCATGAATGAGCGAAAAATTCGCGCTGAGGCGAAAAAATCACGTTTGGTCGAAAATTCCCCCCCCCCCCCCGATAAAACATTGTGCTCGGGCGACAAAATCATGCCCGGGCAAAATAAACGCGCCCGGGGAAAAAAACGCTCCGGCGAAAAATATCGCTCATGGGCGAATAATTCGCGTCAGGGCGAAAAATTCGCGACCGGGCGAAAAAACTACGCCGGGGCCAAAAATTTGCGTCGGGGCGAAAAAGATACGCTCGGTCAAAAAAATGTGTTCGGGCGAAAAAATTACGCTTTGGCGAAAAATTGTTCACATGAGAAAAATTCGCGTTCGGGAGAAAAAACTGCTCCCTGGTGAAAAAAATAAGCTCCAACAAAAAAAATCGTTCACGGGCGAAAAATTCGCTCTGGGGCAAAAAACTGCTCCCGGGCAAAAAATTGTTGCTCGGAGAAAAATTCGCGTTCGGGCAAAAAAAATGCGCACGTGCGAAAAAATCGCAGCAGGGCAAAAAAATCACGTCTGGGCAAAAAAATCGCTTTCGGACGAAAAAATCGGCGCAGGCGAAAAAGAAACACGCTAGGGCAAAAAAATCGTGCTCGAGCAAAAAAATCACGCCCGGGTGAAAAACTCCGCGCCCGGGCGAAAAAGGGTAGCCCGGGCGAATAATTCGCTCCCGCGCAAAAAACCGCGCTCCGACGAAAAAATGCGGCCGGGAAAAAATCGTGTCTCGACAAAAAAGCAAGTTGAAGATTTTTTTAAGAGAGGCATTTTGGGATGAGTAAGTGCTTTTCGAAAAGATTGAAAAGTATGTAACAAGTGACTTTTCAAAAAGAGGAGAAAATGAAGTTTTTCGCGGTAGTTTTTCCCATCGGCAGCAATCCAAACGATTTCTTAAGTGTGCTATTGTTTTTCTGAAAATAAAAAAGAGTTAAAAATCCTCCCAAACAAGCCCCAAGTCTGGTGCTGTATCTATTATTGTTCCCAAGATAAATTTGAGAAAGCAGAACAAAAATAAAATGATATGCATTTGTTAATTAAATTCTCAAGGAAGATAATACTGATAACAATAACATTATCATTGGCACCTCAATATTCTCCGTAGAAATTTTATTTCGTGCTGAAATTTTTGGTTCGGATCGAATCGGATCCAAATGTGAATTTCCCAAATAAATTTTCTTTACCAAAGCCCCTTTCTGAAATTAATGAAGGAAGTACCAAATAAAATTAATTAAGAAATGTGATAAAATTCAAAGATGTTCAACTATCCCTAGAATATCCTCTGACCAAGTTTCATCATATTTTAAAGCACATAATATCCATAATAAAATCAAACATCATTTTGGGCCTTTTGGTAATTAACAAATTAAGTACCAAGAATGAAATCCATAAAATTCTACAAAAATTAGCAGAGGTTATAGGTGGTCTAAAACCTATTCTACCCAAGTTTCAAAATATTTGGGAAAGATTTAGTGATTAACGAGCATCTCAAGAAAATGTTTCAAGGGCAGGCTCGTCAAGAGAGGTTCGACATCACAAAAGCGTTGTTTCAGTGCAAGATGGGAGTTCGAGACTCAGTAGGGACTCACGTACTCAAGATGATTGGGTATATAGAGAACCTTGAAAGGCTGGGTTTTCCTCTTGGTCAAGAGTTAGCCACAGATCTGATCCTGCAATCGTTGCCGGACAGTTATGAGCAGTTCGTCTTGAACTACAACATGAATGAGATAGACAAGACACTGCCCGAACTTCTAGGCATGTTGAGAACTGCCGAAATCAATATGAAGAAGGCCAAGCCTGCCAGCCCCATACTGATGGTGCGTAAGGGCAAGGGCAAGGCCAAGGGCTCTAAGAAGACGAAGGTGAGACCTAAGTCATATCTTGAGCCCAAGTCTTCTGCACTGATGAAAAAGAAAAGCACGGTGAAGGAAGGGAAATGCCACCACTGTGGCAAGACTGGTCATTGGAGGAGGAACTGTCCTTCGTACATTGAGGGTCTGCAGAAATTGAAGGGAGGTATGACTTCCGCTTCTAATATCTACGTTATAGAGATAAACATTTCTGCTCCTTCATCTTGGGTATTGGATACGGGATGTGGTTCTCACATTTGTACAAATGTGCAGGAACTGGGAAGAAGAAGATTGTTGAGTAAAGGGGAGGTGGACCTCCGCGTTGGCAATGGAGCAAGAGTTGCTGCTGTAGCCGTAGAAGTTTACCGTCTTTCTTTGCCCAGTGGGCTTGTAATAGAACTAGATAACTGTTATTTTGTTCCGGCCATAACTAGAAACATTATATCTATTTCATGTTTGGACATGATTGGATTTTCTTTTATAATTAAGAACAATTGTTGTTCTATATTTAAGAATGATGTTTGTTATGCTGTAGCACAATTGTTTAATGGTCTTTATGTTTTGAACTTGGACCATCTGATCTGTAATGTAGAAAATAATAAAAGACTAAGAACAAATGACTCGAACCCTACGTTTCTCTAGCATTGTCGTTTGGGTCATATCAACGAGAAGCGCATATCCAAGCTCCATAGAGATGGACTTTTGAACTCATTTGATTATGAATCATTTGAGCGATGCGAGTCTTATTTGTTAGGCAAGATGACTAAAGCTCTTTTCACTAGTTATACTGAGAGGGCTGAGAATCTCTTGGGTGTTGTACATAGTGATGTATTGTAACAGCCCAAAGTTCTGACACAGGAAAATTTGGGTGACACGGCCTGGGACACGGGCGTGTCCCAGGGCGTGTCAGGTGGCACGGCCTGCGACACGGGCGTGTCGCAGGGCGTGTCGAGGTTGTGTCGACGATTGGGCTTTGTCTCGACGATTTCTGTTCTCGACGATCCGTCGAGAGGAGGCACACGGCCCAGGACACGGGCGTGTCCAAGGCCGTGTCGCATTCTCGACGAGTTTTTCTCGACGATCGTCGAGTGTCGAGAAGTGCGTGTCGAGTGTTGAACACGGCCTGTGACACGGGCGTGTCACAGGGCGTGTCAAATCAGGCGACGAACTCAGCCCGCCGAAGGATTTCGACAGGGCGTGTCTTTGTGCCGTGTCTGGGCACACGGCCTGGGACACGGGCGTGTCACAGGCCGTGTGAAGTCTCGGGATGATTTGGGATTTTTTTCCCCCAGGTACACGGCCACAGACACGGGCGTGTCTGAAGGCGTGTTGGTGACACGGCCCATGACACGGGCGTGTCCTGTGGGCGTGTCACTGGTTTGGATAAGTCGGTTGACCACCGCTTGAGGCACACGGCCTGGCACACGGCCGTGTTCGAGGCCGTGTCGGGGCAAAATATGTGTTTTTGGCAGAATCGTGTCCGTCCATTCCTTCAGTCTGGATCCAAAGGCTGAAAGCTCCTTCCTCTTTTTCTTCAAGGCCGAAAACTGAGAAGTCTTGATCACTTTCATTTGGCCTTCATCTTTCTTCAAGAGAGAGAAAGAGAGAGAGAAAGGAGGAGGAAGAAGGAAAGGGGGCTGCTGGTGGTGGTGCTACGGTTTACCGACGAGAGATTCGAAGCCAGCGTTGCAGAGGAAACGATCTTGCGAGTCTTGCAAGCAAGCTTTGAAGCCATGGCACCGAAGCGGTCGTCAAAGGTAACGACTTTTCTTCCTAGCCATGTGAAGGCTTTCCTTTTTGGCATATTTTGTGATTTCCCCCACCAAGAGGTGGCTGACTTTGGGAAATCTTTGGGTGGATGCTTGAATCCCCTTGTGGTAGCAGATAGATCCGGAAATGGAGTACGGAATAGGCATGCTGTGTGAAGCCCATCTGGACAGGTTAGTCTGGATTGGTGATGTTGCATACGAACCGGAGAAGACTCCGTGATAAACGTGTAGTGTACGGAGTCTACGGGTTATGCCTGCGAAATGGAGTAGCAGAAAGTACTAGGGTGGTAGCCCAGGAAAATAGCCATGTGATGTTTTGGGTCCAACCTGTGAGTGAGGCACAGGAAGTACTGGTGGGACCAGGAAAGGCCCCTTTTGTGATGCTTGATGTCATAGGGCGTCCACCTGTGAAGCGAATCACAGGAAGTACTGGTGTGCCCAGGAAAGACCCCTGACATTTGTGCTTGTGCGGTGTCCACCTGTGGAGAGAGTCACAGGAAGTACTGGTGCGCCCAGGAAAGACCCACTATTGTTGTGAGGAAATGGGTATAGTGAAATACCCAGGCTTGAATGCCAAGAACAGGATTGGTGAGACCGACCCGTGCCTTTGATATAGCCATGAGTACGCTGTACTCGGAGAAGGCAAGGCGATTTGAGCAACGGGGGGGGGGGGGGGGGGGGGGTGGAGGATCCGACCTGCGCTATGTCCGTCCGACGTGAGACCAAAAAGTGCGGTCTGTTGGAGCGCATAGCAAGAGTCTTCGGCCTGCGCGCCATGACACAATGGGGGGCTACGGGCCATCCCGGTGTCCGAGGACTAACTCCGGATGCACGCCATGGAGTAAATTCTCAAGAGATTTACCGTTGGGTGATAACCCTGATACGGTGGTGGGCAAGAGGTTGCCAGAACACCAAGAATGTGCCCTGAGTGCACGGACCGTTGGGCCGGGTGGCAAACGGTTGTGATGGCTTGTGTGCGTGAAAGCACCTTTTGATGATATAGCTTGCCATACTTGTGATATGATATGCCTGCAGGGAAAAATACCGCTGCCCCGAGAGAAGGGGTAGGGTCGTTATAATTTGGTCAGCTGAACGCTGACCGTTGCTTTTGTTTGCCACCGGTGGGTGGATTGTCCTTGCACAGGTGCTGGAGAGCCGAGCGGGACGCGTCGAGGTTGATGTTCCTGCTGGTGTTGCTGCTGCTGCTGTTAGCCCTCGAAGGCTAAGTGTGTTCTTTTGTGTGTTTTCTTTTCTTGTGGCCGGCCTGCGCGCCAATCTGTTTTAGGCCACTGTGTGAAAGCCATGTAAGGCCATAAGGCCAACTCTTTTGACATGTTGTAAGACATTCCTTGATATATAAAATGTGGAGTTTTATGTTTGGACATTCATGAGGAGTTCAAGTAGTTTAGGCTTCCGCTAGAATGCTTGTGATAGGTGCGATTGCGCTACTCTGGTATCATCCTGTATCTTCACCGACTGTTTTGTGGTATATCCTGTGGGGCCCCGGCCGGACCTTCTAGAATATATCATATGAACGGATGGGGTTGTTACATTTTTGGTATCGGTTGTCTTGGTCTTTCCCTCTCGAAGTCGTGGTCGACTTCTTTTGTGGGGTGGCAAGCACGTGTTTGTGCACACCAAAGCTACGAATGAACTCCTGAATGTCCATGATAGGAATGCATTTTTGTATGTTTGGGGAACCTGCGTGTTCCTATTTTGTGTTGTTTGCTTGGGTACGACCGCTAATGTGTGTGTCTTGTCCACCTTTAGGTGACACGGAGTGGAGCTGGGCCGTCTGAGCCTCAGCGTTCTGATGAAAGTACGGCACCAGCCGCGGTGCCTACACCTCCACCGTCCGCGGAACATGTCCGTTTAGTTGCGGAGGCCTTATTTACCATGATCCAAGGTCAGCCACTTAGGCAGGAACAAGAGGCTGTGAGGCCAGAACATGTGGTGGCAAGGCCTGAACCTGTTATGGATGTGGTTCCTCGAGCGGCTGAGAAGCAGCTAACGCGGTTTATGAGTTTCCATCCGCCTACGTTCTCGGGAGCGGGAACCCCGACGCAGGCTGAGGATTGGTTATCGCGCGTCAAGCGAGTGATGACGGCGATAGGCACGGCGGAACATCAGAAAGTTACCTTAGCCACCTTCTTGCTTGAAGGAGAAGCTCGTTTATGGTGGGATGAGATGGAGTTGCATCATTTGGCGGGTCGTCCGTTAACCCAAGTGTCGATGGAAGAATTCTCCCGGCTCTTCCTTGCGAAGCACCTTCCTGTGGCTCAACGGATAGCCATGGAAAATGAATTCCAACGGTTGACTCAAGGTGATGGCAGTGTTGACGCGTACCTGCATGAGTTTACGCGCTTGGGGCGGTATGCGGGTTCGATTTTTGCTGATGAGCAGAGGAAGACTAATCGGTTCTATGAAGGACTGAGGGACGAGCTGAGGTTCCTTGTGTCCAGTTCTGTAAACCAGGGTTTCCAAGCGTTGGTTGACACTGCGACCGCGTTGGAAAAGGATATGAAGAGGGTGCAAGGGAAGAGAGCTTTGGCTGTGTCGCAACCAGAGTGGAAGGCGCCCCGATCGGGAAAGTCATTTTATAAGAAGCGATGGGGCAAGAAGTCCAAGCCTAGTGGACAAGCTCCTTCATCAGTTGCAACGGGAGCAACATCAGGAGCAACCTCCAGGCCAGACACTCGTACCTGCTTCAATTGTGGTAGGATGGGGCATATTGCGCGAGATTGTCGGATGCCGCCAAAGAGTGAAAAGAAGGCGGGAGCATCGTATGCGGAAAAAGGAAAGGCGGTGGTGGATTCCTCTGCCTCGCAGGCGCAACCCCGAGTCTACAATCTTGGCCTGCAAGAGGCCATCAAGCAGAGTGACGTGGTCACAGGTATGAGTTTAGTTTTGCATATGCTATTGTTTGTATGCTTAGCTTCGTACGCATATGTTTGTGGTTTGTGTGTGTGACATGTTTGTCATAGGCTTTGTGATGATTCGGGACACGCTGACGCGAGCACTGTTTGATACAGGGGCATCGCATTCTTTTCTGTCTAGTGAGTTTCTTACGCGGCTTGGGATACCCAGTCGTGCAAAGACAGATAGCGTCAGAGTGGTGTTGCCGAATGGTTGTTGGATGCTTGCGGATCAAGCTTGCGATGTGGCGGTTCAGTTCGGAGGTCGGGATTTTTGTTTAACCGCATTTGTTTTGCCAATATCGGAATTCGATGTGATTTTTGGGATGGATTGGCTTGCGGAGCAGCATGCTATGATTGATTGTCAGTCCAAAGAAATCACGTTGGGCCAGAATACCGAACATGAGACCAAGTTCGCAGGTATGCGAGGAGTAGGCGGGACGTTGATGTCTGCACTCCAGGTAGTCAAAGCTGTTCGGAAGGGTGCGGAGTGTTACTTTGCACTAATTCAGGCTGTTGAGCCTAAGGCCACTTTGTGTGAGGTTCCGATTGTGGCAGAATTTACAGATGTGTTTCCCACGGATCTCCCTGGGCTACCACCCCAGCGGGAGATTGACTTCACAATTGAGTTGGTGCCAGGTGCGAAACCCGTGGCCCGCTCGCCATATCGCGTTGCGCCTAAAGAGATGGCTGAGTTGAAGGTTCAACTACAAGAAATGATAGAGCAAGGTTATATCCGCCCAAGTATGTCACCTTGGAGCGCGCCTGTGCTTTTTGTAAAGAAGAAAGATGCTGGGTTACGGTTGTGTATCGATTACCGTGAATTGAATAAGCTGACCGAGAAGAATAAGTATCCTATACCTCGGATTGATGAGTTATTTGATCAGCTAGTTGGCTCGACCGTCTATTCGAAGTTGGACCTGAAGTCTGGTTATTACCAGTTAAGAATTCGGGAAGGTGACATTCCCAAAACCGCATTTGGAACGCGCTATGGACACTATGAGTTCACAGTTATGCCCTTTGGATTGTGTAATGCGCCTTCGGTGTTTATGGATTTGATGCACCGTATTTTCCGTGAGTACCTGGATCTGTTTGTGATTGTGTTCATTGATGACATCCTGGTGTACTCGAAGTCCAAAGCTGAGCATGAGATTCACTTGCGGTTGGTGTTGAACACGTTGAGGCAAAATCAGCTCTATGCCAAGTTCTCGAAGTGCGAGTTTTGGCTATCGTCAGTGGCATTTTTGGGCCATGTGGTGAGTGGAGCGGGCATTGCAGTGGATCCAGCAAAGATAAAAGCCATACAAGAAAGGCCAATATTGTCTTCCGTGGCCGAGGTCAGGAGTTTCCTTGGACTTGCGGGCTACTATAGACGATTTGTGGAGAACTTCTCGCGGATCGCTTTGCCGCTAACCACACTGACGCGAAAAGATCAGAAGTTCGTTTGGACGCCAGAGTGCGCACGAGCTTTTGAAGAGCTGAAGGTTCGATTGACCACGGCGCCGGTGTTGTCGTCGCCATGTGGAACTGATGGATTTGTAATTTATAGTGATGCCTCAGGAAGCGGCTTAGGCTGCGTTCTTCTGCAGAGCGGAAAGGTGATTGCTTATGGCTCACGCCAGCTGAAGGTGCATGAGCGAAACTATCCCGTCCATGATTTGGAATTAGCGGCGGTGATTTTTGCACTCAAGTTGTGGCGACACCACCTTTATGGCGTGAAGGTAGAGATCTATACTGATCATAAGAGCCTAAAGTATCTGTTAGAGCAGAAAGACTTGAATATGCGACAACGAAGGTGGTTGGAGTTTCTCGGGGACTACACTTTTGAGATTCACTATACACCCGGGAAGGGGAATGTTGTCGCAGATGCCTTGAGTCGGCGAGTTCCGGCTAGAGCGAATTGGTTACAACGGCATGATGAACGTCTTATCCAGGAGTTGGAAGCATTAGAGATCTATTGTGTTGACAAGAATTCCACTGCCACTGCATGTTTGAACTGGACCGAGGTGCAATGTGACCTTGCGGACCGAGTTCGACGGGCAACGGAGTTGGATGAAGATCTCTTACGCTATGTGAATGAAGAGCCAGAGGGCAAATTCACCTGGAATGATGGTCTTTTGTGCAAAGAGGGCCGTTTGTGCGTCCCGAATGTGGGGAAGGTGAGGGAAGAACTGATGTATGAAGCGCATTATACGAAGTATTCCATTCACCCCGGGAGCACAAAGATGTTCAACGATATGAAGAAACTTTTCTGGTGGCCAGGGCTTAAGAAAGATGTTGCCCTATATGTAGCCAAATGTCAAACATGTGCGATGGTGAAGGCGGAATGCCAAAAGCCGGGCGGTTATTTGAAGTCACTGCCGATCCCAGTGTGGAAATTTGATGATATTTCCATGGATTTTGTGCATGGATTGCCAAGATCGCAGCGAGGAAATGATTCCATTTGGGTGATAGTTGACCGGCTAACAAAAGTAGCACATTTTCTCCCGAACAGGCGGGATGATTCGGTTGAAAGTTTGGCAAAGTTATATGTTGATCAGATTGTGCGGCTTCACGGTGTTCCTCGGAGCATCGTAAGTGATCGAGATGGGCGATTTACGTCAAATGATTGGAGGCTAGTTCACCGACTGTTGGGCACGAAACTGACTTTCAGTACGGCCTTTCATCCCCAAACGGATGGCCAAACTGAACGTACCAACAGAACAATGGAGGACATGCTCCGAATGTGCGCCCTTGACTTCGGAAAGAGATGGGAAGATCATCTCTATATGGTCGAGTTTGCGTATAATAACAGCTACCAGACAAGCATTGGGATGGCACCATATGAAGCCCTATATGGAAGGAAGTGCCGTACTCCCTTGGCTTGGGTAGAAGCAGGTGAAGCCCGGGTTGTTAAACCAAATGAGGTGGATGAAGCAAACTCAACCATTCGGACTATTCGAGAGAGATTACTTATTGCTCAAGATCGACAAGCGAAGTACTACAACGCCAAGCACCGGAATGTCGAATTTGCGGTTGGCGATTGGGTCTACTTGAAGATCAAGCCATTCAAAGGTGTCTCCAGGATTCGGCGATTGAAAAAGTTGAGTCCAAGATTTTTGGGTCCTTTTGAAGTGGTTGAGCGAGTGGGAGAAGCGGCTTATCGGCTAGCTCTGTCGGCGGACTTGGGTGGGTTGCATGATGTCTTTCACATCTCAGTACTTCGGAAGGCAGTGAAAGATCCAGCTCAAGTGATCGCGGATGATCGTGTGCCGGTGGAGTATGGGCTAACAACGAGAGTTAGACCCATTCAGATCGAAGATCGAGCCGAGAAACAGTTGCGGAACAAGACGGTCGGTATGGTGAAAGTCCGATGGGACAACTGCGGCCGTGAAGAGCTGACATGGGAGCGCAAGCAAACCATGCGAGAAGAGTTCCCTGAATTGTTTCTATAATTTGGAGCGAGAATATTGTAACATAAACGTTTAGATATATATAGATATATGTTGTTACATTTTTCTTGCTAAGTCTGTTGCTTTCCTGTCTCTAAATTTCGAGGACGAAATTTCTTGTAGGAGGGGAGGATTGTAACAGCCCAAAGTTCTGAAACAGGAAAATTTGGGTGACACGGCCTGGGACACGGGCGTGTCCCAGGGCGTGTCAGGTGACACGGCCTGCGACACGGGCGTGTCGCAGGGCGTGTCGAGGTTGTGTCGACGATTGGGCTTTGTCTCGACGATTTCTGTTCTCGACGATCCGTCGAGAGGAGGCACACGGCCCAGGACACGGGCGTGTCCAAGGCCGTGTCGCATTCTCGACGAGTTTTTCTCGACGATCGTCGAGTGTCGAGAAGTGCGTGTCGAGTGTTGAACACGGCCTGTGACACGGGCGTGTCACAGGGCGTGTCAAATCAGGCGACGAACTCAGCCCGCCGAAGGATTTCGACAGGGCGTGTCTTTGTGCCGTGTCTGGGCACACGGCCTGGGACACGGGCGTGTCACAGGCCGTGTGAAGTCTCGGGATGATTTGGGATTTTTTTCCCCCAGGTACACGGCCACAGACACGGGCATGTCTGAAGGCGTGTTGGTGACACGGCCCATGACACGGGCGTGTCCCGTGGGCGTGTCACTGGTTTGGATAAGTCGGTTGACCACCGCTTGAGGCACACGGCCTGGCACACGGCCGTGTTCGAGGCCGTGTCGGGGCAAAATATGTGTTTTTGGCAGAATCGTGTCCGTCCATTCCTTCAGTCTGGATCCAAAGGCTGAAAGCTCCTTCCTCTTTTTCTTCAAGGCCGAAAACTGAGAAGTCTTGATCACTTTCATTTGGCCTTCATCTTTCTTCAAGAGAGAGAAAGAGAGAGAGAAAGGAGGAGGAAGAAGGAAAGGGGGCTGCTGGTGGTGGTGCTGCGGTTTACCGACGAGAGATCCGAAGCCAGCGTTGCGGAGGAAACGATCTTGCGAGTCTTGCAAGCAAGCTTTGAAGCCATGGCACCGAAGCGGTCGTCAAAGGTAACGACTTTTCTTCCTAGCCATGTGAAGGCTTTCCTTTTTGGCATATTTTGTGATTTCCCCCACCAAGAGGTGGCTGACTTTGGGAAATCTTTGGGTGGATGCTTGAATCCCCTTGTGGTAGCAGATAGATCCGGAAATGGAGTACGGAATAGGCATGCTGTGTGAAGCCCATCTGGACAGGTTAGTCTGGATTGGTGATGTTGCATACGAACCGGAGAAGACTCCGTGATAAACGTGTAGTGTACGGAGTCTACGGGTTATGCCTGCGAAATGGAGTAGCAGAAAGTACTGGGGTGGTAGCCCAGGAAAATAGCCATGTGATGTTTTGGGTCCAACCTGTGAGTGAGGCACAGGAAGTACTGGTGGGACTAGGAAAGGCCCCTTTTGTGATGCTTGATGTCATAGGGCGTCCACCTGTGAAGCGAATCACAGGAAGTACTGGTGTGCCCAGGAAAGACCCCTGACATTTGTGCTTGTGCGGTGTCCACCTGTGGAGAGAGTCACAGGAAGTACTGGTGCGCTCAGGAAAGACCCGCTGTTGTTGTGAGGAAATGGGTATAGTGAAATACCCAGGCTTGAATGCCAAGAACAGGATTGGTGAGACCGACCCGCGCCTTTGATATAGCCATGAGTACGCTGTACTCGGAGAAGGCAAGGCGATTTGAGCAACGGGGGGTGGAGGATCCGACCTGCGCTATGTCCGTCCGACGTGAGACCAAAAAGTGCGGTCTGTTGGAGCGCATAGCAAGAGTCTTCGGCCTGCGCGCCATGACACAATGGGGGGCTACGGGCCATCCCGGTGTCCGAGGACTAACTCCAGATGCACGCCATGGAGTAAATGCTCAAAAGATTTACCGTTGGGTGATAACCCTGATACGGTGGTGGGCAAGAGGTTGCCAGAACACCAAGAATGTGCCCTGAGTGCACGGACCGTTGGGCCGGGTGGCAAACGGTTGTGATGGCTTGTGTGCGTGAAAGCACCTTTTGATGATATAGCTTGCCATACTTGTGATATGATATGCCTGCAGGGAAAAATACCGCTGCCCCGAGAGAAGGGGTAGGGTCGTTATAATTTGGTCAGCTGAACGCTGACCGTTGCTTTTGTTTGCCACCGGTGGGTGGATTGTCCTTGCACAGGTGCTGGAGAGCCGAGCGGGACGCGTCGAGGTTGATGTTCCTGCTGGTGTTGCTGCTGCTGCTGTTAGCCCTCGAAGGCTAAGTGTGTTCTTTTGTGTGTTTTCTTTTCTTGTGGCCGGCCTGCGCGCCAATCTGTTTTAGGCCACTGTGTGAAAGCCATGTAAGGCCATAAGGCCAACTCTTTTGACATGTTGTAAGACATTCCTTGATATATAAAATGTGGAGTTTTATGTTTGGACATTCATGAGGAGTTCAAGTAGTTTAGGCTTCCGCTAGAATGCTTGTGATAGGTGCGATTGCGCTACTCTGGTATCATCCTGTATCTTCACCGACTGTTTTGTGGTATATCCTGTGGGGCCCCGGCCGGACCTTGTAGAATATATCATATGAACGGATGGGGTTGTTACATGTATGCGGACCCATGAGTTCCATGGCTAGAGGTGGGTATTTCTACTTTGTTACATTTACTGATGATTTCAGTAGATACGGATATGTGTATCTTATGAAGTGCAAATCCGAGACCTTTGAAAAGTTCAAAGAGTTCAAGAATGAAGTAGAAAACCAGTTGGGTAAAAGGGTTAAAGCACTCCGATCTGATCGAGGTGGCGAATACCTGATTCATGAGTTCCGTGATCATCTGAAAGAGTGTGGTATTGTATCACAGCTCACTCCACTTAGAACACCACAACATAATGGTGTGTCTGAGAGGAGAAATGGTACTCTGTTAGACATGGTACGTTCGATGATAAGTCATGCAGACTTGCCTGTTTCCTTTTGGGGTTTTGCTTTAGAGACTGCTGCAATGACATTGAATCGCGCTCCAACGAAAACGGTTCTGAAGACACCATATGAGATATGGACTGGGAAGCGTCCTAGTATGTCATTCATTAAAATTTAGGGATGTGAGGCATACGTGAGACGTCAAATGACTGACAAGCTGGAACCCAAATCGGATAAATGTTATCTGGTGGGATATCCTAAGGAAACGAAAGGGTATTACTTTTACCTACCGTCTGAGGGCAAAGTGTTTGTCGCAAGGACTGGTGTCTTCTTGGAGAAAGAGTTCTTATCAAGAAAGACTGAAAAGGTAGAGCTTGAAGAAGTTCAAGTACCACATGTAGTGAATGAACCGGAATTGGATTCTGAGACAGGACTACAAGATGTTGTAGCTAGAGAACCTGCTCAGGGAACACAAGTCCTACGTAGATCTGGCAAACCGAGGTTTGAGCCTGAGAGATATGGATTTCTCGTGTCTCAAATAGGTAATGTGTTGCTTATGGATCATGATGATGAACCAGCAACCTACCAAGAGGCTATGAATGGACCGGACTCCGACAAATGGCTTGAGGGTATGAAATCCGAAATGGACTCCATGTATGCAAACCAAGTTTGGAACTTGGTGGAACCACCTGAAGGGGTACGACCCATAGGGTGCAAGTGGGTTTTCAAGAAGAAGACCGACATGGATGGGAATGTACAGACATTCAAAGGGCGACTGGTGGCTAAGGGTTTCAAGCAAATTCATGGTATTGACTATGATGAGACCTTTTCCCCTGTTGTCATGGTAAAGTGCATAAGGATATTGCTTGCTATTGCTGCGTATTATGACTACGAGATCTGGAAGATGGATGTCAAAACGGCTTTCCTTAATGGAAACCTCCTTGAGGAAGTGTACATGACACAACCCGAGAGTTTTGTATCCCCAGATGAAGCCACTAAAATATGCAAGCTAAATAAGTCCATCTATGGACTGAAACAGGCCTCTCGAAGTTGGAATCTTCGTTTTGATGAGAAAATCAAAGAGTTTGGTTTCATCAAGAATGAAGATGAGCCTTGTGTTTACAAGCGAATCAGTGGGAGCATTGTTGTCTTCCTGATATTGTATGTAGATGACATACTGTTGATTGGGAATGACATTCCTACCCTGAAAGTTGTTAAGAACAATCTAGGGAACTGCTTTTCAATGAAGGATTTGGGTGAAGCGACTTATATACTCTGTATTAAGATCTATAGAGATAGATCGAAGAAGTTGCTGGGTTTGACCCAGAGTACGTACATCGAAAAGGTGTTGAAGCAGTTCAACATGCTTGAGTCCAAGAAAGGATTTTTGCCCATGTCTCATGGTGTGAATCTCTCTAAGGACCAGTGTCCAAAGTCTTGTGAAGATAAGGACCGCATGAAGTTGATTCCATATGCTTTGGCAATTGGATCAATCATGTACGCGATGTTATGTACTCGACCCGATGTATCCTTTGCTTTGAGCATGACTAGCAGGTATCAGTCAGACCCCGGTGAGTGTCACTGGATTGCAGTCAAGAATGTCCTGAAGTACTTGAGAAGAACTAAGGACGTGTTCTTGGTGTATGGTGGAGAGGAAGAGCTCGTTGTAAATGGTTACACAGATGCTAGCTTCCAAACTGATAGAGACGACTCCAAGTCTCAGTCAGGTTTTGTGTTTTGCCTGAATGGAGGAGCTGTGAGCTGGAAGAGTTCCAAGCAAGAGACAGTTGCTGATTCTACAACAGAGGCCGAGTATATCGCCGCAGCTAATGCAGCGAAGGAGGCTGTATGGATTAGGAAATTCATCGGCGAGCTTGATGTAGTTCCTAGCATTGTTGGTCCCGTAGTTCTCTACTGTGATAACAATGGTGCAATTGCACAATCTAAGGAACCTAGATCTCATCAGCGCTCCAAGCACATACTTCGGCGGTTTCATCTTATTTGCGAGATTGTCGAACGAGGAGATGTGAACATTTGCAGAGTGCCGACTGAGGAAAACATTGCGGATCCGCTGACAAAGCCTCTCGCGCAGAGAAAGCATGATGGTCATACTAGATCGATGGGTATACGATAACTAAAAGATCAACTCTAGCGAGAATCTTGTGGATTGCATGTAAATATGTATTTTGTTGGCTGTTTGTTCATATGATGAACATTGTACCTTGTTTTTCTCTTACAATTAATGACAAATTCTTTTATTATGAATTTTTCTATATATGATAGTTAAATGTTAACATAATAGATACCCTTAGAATGTTCGCTTCCATAGGACATCAAGTACGTGACTTGAATGTGAGAGCCTATGATTTATTTGAAGCTTCATTCTTAAAGGTCCCTGGTCGAGTATCATCATAGAAGCTAAGGGTGATGATGGTACATGAAGACTAGCACGTGCGTTGACTGATGACTGGTTCTCACAGGTCATGATATTGTGATATCAAGTCATCACGTGGGTACTTGTTAGTGAACAAGTTGTACTGGACAGACCCAACCTGAGACTACTCTGTGGATTGTCATCCAATCGTGTCACGAGTAGGTCTCAATTGACAATGGTGTTGTGGTCCTTTGACCTGAAGTCACAGCATTCATCAAGTGAGGAAGAGCGTGCTTTGATGCCATCTAAAATCTTCCTTGAGAAAGGTTGATGATAAGGGTGGTTGTTGGGCATGTTAAGAATCATTTGGGTGTTTGTGTGTGAGCAGATATGGAATTTGTCCTCCTGTATGACAGGAGTTGCATCCATGGGCCCCTTGATGGAACTGGACTGAGAAATGCGTGGCCATGCTTGGTTGAGTCAATATGTGATATTGGACTCACCATTCTCTGGAAGTCCGTCCTGGATCAAGAAAACTTGGATTGAGCTATCACGAGGGTGACACGGTCCATGCCTCTAGTTCTTTCCGGATGTACGGGACAAAGGGACAAAGACAATGCTGATACATTGGTCATAAAGGCTTATGAGTTATAAACTCTTATTGCTTGGGGAGCAATGATGCATTGCTAGATGCCGCTCATTGTTTGTGAGGTTTTTGCTTTGATACTTTCGAGATCAAGTGGGAGTCTGTTGGAGTTACCATGGTGATCTGGAAGTGATCAAACATGTAACCTCACAGCCAACGCGATATGAGCCTGCAGGGTCGCACATAAGAGATGTGGAAAAGTTGGATGATTGACTGTGTTGGTAAAGGTTGCCAATCACCGCCATGAATGGGGTTGTGGGCAAAGTGTTGCCTTAAAGGATCGTCGGGTTTGGGCAAATGTTGCCTTGGAGGGCTGGTAAGGATTGTCGTCCGAGGGTCGATAACATTCGTCGAGAATTGTCTTTCTGATTCCCGCCGATCGACGAGAATCGTCTCTCTGATTCTCGCCGATCGATGAGAATCGTCGAGAATCAATATGCTGATTCTCGACGATCGACGAGTTCGACATGTATCGTCGACCGCAGTTCGACGGTCGACGAGATTCGTCGTGTATTATCAAGTGCGACTCGACGATCGGCGAGAATCGTCGAGTATTGTACTCTGATTCTCGCCGATCCATGGTGATGCTCGCCGATCGATTCTTGCCGATTCTCGCCGATTCCCACCGACTGATACTCGCCGATTCTGGAACCCTATTTCTGGGTGGTCTGCGGATAGCGATTTTCCTAAGTCTTTTATGCCTTCGGTATAAAAGGGACACTTAGGGTTTTCGGGTGATATATGCTTTTGACAGCCGATCGAATAGAAAACGACGGAAGCCGTTCCGCCTTTCCGATTCGCTGATCCCGAATCCCGCCGCCGACGGAAGGGTTCCGCCGCCGCCGTGTTCGCTCCGTCGACCTCCTCCTCTCCGGCGATAGTCGCTGGTGTTGCTCTTCCTGGCGCGGACCTAGCAGTCCGTAGAATAGCAAGGTGCGGTCATCGTTCTTCCCGATCTTCCGTGCGACGAAAAGCTCGGCGTTCTCCCGCTTGTGTGGATTTCTGCAGAGACGTGGATATTATTCCACGTAGAACTCGCCACCAGCAAGAAGACAAAGTTTGGAGCATCTCCGTTGAGTTGTGACTCAACGCCACCGAGGTAATTTTTGCCTACTAGTTTTGTAAACTTCTTGATTCAACAGTCATGGCCCGATCCCATTTCTTTTGGGTTTTCTTGATGTTTTTACTTTCTGCTGCGTGCACAAGCGTTGTGCCATCCTCATAGAGAAACCCAACACATACTTGGGCGAATATATCCATGTTCTAGCAATTCTTGTAGTTGAACATTCAGTTCTGCCATTTCCTTTAGCGCTACACGATATGGTCAGCGGGCCAAAGCTTTTGTACCTAGCACCAACTCAATAGAGAAGTCAATCTCCCACTGGGGGGATAATCCCGAAAGATCCTTAGGAAACACATCCGCAAACACAGATACAATCGGAACGACACTCACACTGGCCTTTGGCTCAACATCCTGTATAAGTATGAAGAATAACTTCGCGCCCCTCCGAACATCATTGACGACTTGGAGAGCAGACATCAAGATCCTACTCCCTCCTCGCATACAAGCGAATTTAGTCTCAAGCTCGGTATTCTGACCTAGTGTGACTTCCTTTGAGTTGCAATCAATACAGGCACGCTGCTCCGAAAGCCAGTCCATGCCAAAGATCACATCCAACTCAGATATCGGCAGCAAGGATGCATCCAACCCAAAATCCCGACTTCCTATCCGTACCTCCATATAGCAAGCCCTAACCGCAAGCATTACACATCCGTTAGGTAATAACACCTTCACACTATCTGTCGTCATATGACTAGGCATTCCGATCCATGACACGAAGTCCTCGGATAGAAATGAATGCGAAGCACCCGTATCAAATAGTGCTCTTGCCGGACAGTCCCGAAGCAGGACGAAGCCTAATACAAACACATCATGCACAAGCTACGCACGAGGTAGGAAGTACAAAAACAGTAAAACCATATCTTAACTCGTAACTGTGACGACGTCACTTTGCTTGATGCCTCTTATTGGCCAAGATTATACACTCGGGGCTGCGCCTGGGATGTAGAGGACTCCACCACTGTCACATCCCGCATTTTCTCATTTAATGAATCAAAGCACGAGAGAACAACGAGCTGTGATGCCACGTCAAGCAGGGGATAACTGCTGACGCTCAGGCAACACTCTAATCCTTCAAATCATAAGTTAAAATGAATAGAAAACTGATTTTTAAATTAATTGGCCGTATCCCTCGGCTCAGTGGATCAGATAGTCCACGGTTTGAAAACTATTTTTATACGTAGCGGAAAAATACTTCATTTATGCTTAACATCCTAAAAGAGCGCATAAGCGTCCTAAGAGAACGACTTACACTGTGCAAGACCCTAGATTTCAATTTATAATATTTATAAGGAAAACCATCTTTTTACGCATTGGAAAATAGAGTTTGAGCTTTTATAAAACATGCTGATCATACAATACATATAGTAGTTCTATTATAGGGTTTAAAGTAACTAGCAACCTAGCATAAAACATTCCCAGAGAGCAAGTGAAACTACCACAAAACAGATAAACTAGCAGCTAAGCAAATACTTAATATCACAAAGGAAAACCACCAACGAGCGTCAACAACCTGACACGAACTCGCTGGTGAGCATGTATGTCTGTACTACTACAAGGCTAAAGAACTACCTCGACAAGCGAGGAAAACACTGCCAAAGCGCAGTCCACAGAGAAACTCCTGAAACTAGCCGCACAGCCGGCTACAGACCTGAACCTGAGGCATTCAAAAGAAGAACACCTCAGCAAGAAATAATAGAACAGGAGGCAAAGAAACATCAGATAATAATCGAATGAAAAGAGCAGAAAGAAAAAGGGTTACCAACCTTGCAAGAGAAATGCTGAAAATCTCAGCTAAAGAATCCAAAAAGGGACAAAATGAAAGTGAAACAGTTAGTAAAGTGAGAGAAATGTAACAAGTACTAAAACGTACCAAACTCCGCTCAAGCCTGCAGAGACAAAAAGGGAACCAATATGCATCAAATGAACAGTATGAAAGGAACTAACAGTCCTAAACTTGTAAATCGTTAGCACTGACACAAATCCCAAACCTGTGTCGGAGACTAAGAACAGTCACAACCGAACAACCAGGTCCAGGTGTCTCAAGAGTACTAAAGGGGCCGCCACAGGGTCCACACACATAGAGTTCCAACCTCTTACAGGAACCCAAAATGTCCAAAGGAGGGAATGGTGGTGGCCACGGCTCGAACTTCCCCGGTACCATACTCCTTCAGAAACCCAGCTACCACATGCTAAGGATCCACGATTCGGCGCCAAAACTAGCCGACAACACCACTTAGAAACTACCAAGTTCTACAACCAAAACCCGCCGAATTATTTCCCCCTCCCCGCCGAATTATTTCCCCCTACCCGCCGAATTATTTCCCCCTACCCGCCGAATTATTCTAAAATAAATTCCGAAACTTCCTAGTTTAGGCCGATCACAAGCCCTAACCTAGGAATATTTCTAATCTCACCTATATTACTCCGGTATTTTACGACAAGGAGAATAAATAAGGCGAAAAACAACCCATGGAGGCACGCAAGAGGGGAGAAATCCACTTGCCTCAAATCGATCTCGAAAACGTCACCCAAAATACTCCAACACGTAGATCCGTCCAAGAGGGGACACGCGGAGACGAGATCTACGAAAAAAACGGACAACCGGGGTTAGTGCCGAAAAAATCTAAGGCGAAACGGTCACCGAAACGGGAAAAACTTACCGCGATCTCGAAGCTCTCGCCGAGAGCTTTCCAACGCCGCGATCGGATCGAAAATCCGTCCACCGGATCGGCGGTGGCGGCTGCCGGAAGATTCGCGGACGGAAGGGGTTCCGCACTCGTTTAAAAAAAATTCGCACGGGGGGCTGCTGGCAATCGGAGGAAGAAGAGGGTATTGCTCTTCTTTATCTTATATATTAATAATAATATAATATAATATTAATAATAATATAATAATCATAATAATTATTAAAGAATAACACAAGTGATCGGTGAGAATTCTCACCGAACACTGGATTCGGTGAGAATTCTCACCGAAATTTCGTTTCTTCCTTTTTCTTTTTTTTATTTAATTAATTCTTTATATAAATAAATATATATACATAATTTTTATAATTATATAAAAACGATATAACCTTAAATCGTTACGGAGGGCCAAACGCGCGCCGAATCGAACGAAATTCGCACCGTAGGCGAATGACGACGCTACGAATCCAACGGCGAAGTCGAAATCGAATTCCGACGCACCGTTTTCGAGATAATAATTTCTAAAGTTAACGGCGTACGCGAAAACATACAAACTACAATCGCGCGCCGAGGCTCCAAAAATGCTCGGAACGCGACGGAACTTGACGAGCAAGTCTAAAATTAGCCGATCTAATTTCCTAATATAAAATTTTTCACTCCCGACGCAAATCCCAAAATTTGGCCTGTCAAACCTAACGAACGCAAACGCGCTACGACAAAGTCGGTAACAAAATCCGACGAACAAAACTCGGGCAAATTTCTCCCGAAGCCAAAGCACAAGCATTCCCCAAGAGGCTCCACCGAGTCACCAAATAGACTCCGGCTCGCTAGGGAATCTTGCTACCAGGCATCACCAAGCCACGCAGGGAACCTAAAGAGCTAAGAGCACGCTCTAACAACGTCACATGACCAACACGCGCTAACATAACGCTCTGACGTCATAATACGTCAAATAAGAAATTAAATAAATCACTGGAAAATCGGGGGCGTTACAGTCACTCCCCCTAAAAGAAAGTTTCGTCCCGAAACTTTACGCACAAAACACTTCTACCAAAGAAGGAAAAGAAAATAACCAAGGGTTATCGAATGCTTACCGAGCACAGCTAGGAGAACAAATGAGGATGTGCCTCCCTCATAGCTGACTCCAGCTCCCAAGTCGCGCTCTCCACGTCTTGGTTTCTCCACAAAATCTTTACCATCGGTATTGTCTTTCTCCGCAACACTCGATCTTGCACATCCAGAACACGAATAGGAACTTCCACGTAGGAAAGGTTAGGCTCCAACTGGGGCACTGCATCCAGAACTTGTCTATCACTTAGCACGCACCTCCGCAGTTGGCTCACGTGAAAAACATTGTGCACGCCAGGAAAATTTTCGGGCAATTTCAACTTGTAGGCTGACACACCAATCCGCTCCACAATTTCAAATGGTCCCACATACCTTGGGTCCAACTTATGGTTCTTACCGAACCTCTTCACTCCAACCATCGGGGAAACCTTAAGGAATACCATGTCCCCCACAGAAAATTTCAAAACGGACCTACGCCGATTGACGTTCTTCTCGTACCGCTCTTGCGCTATCCGAAGCTTCTCTCGAATAAGCTTTACAGAGACTTCCATTTCTTCTAAGGCATCTGGACCTAACATCGGCCTCTCACCAACCTCAGCCCAAAATAGAGGAGTTCTACATCGTCTTCCATATAGCGCTTCGAAAGGAGTCATTTGCAGACTCTCTTGATAACTGTTATTGTATGCAAACTCCATCAACCTCAAGCGTTCATCCCACGCTCCTCCGTGGTCTAATATATAACAACGGATCATATCTTCCACAATCTGATTAACACGCTCCGTTTGACCATTGGTCTGTGGATGATATGCGGTAGAATATCTCAAGTCAGTTCCCAATCCTTCTTGAAGGCTCTTCCAGAAACGAGACGTAAACCTGGAGTCTCGATCTGATACTATACTTACGGGTACTCCATGTAACCTGATAATTTCATTCAAATATAGCTCCGCTATCTTTTTCATCGAGTAACCAATCTGAAAGGGTACGAAGTGCGCACACTTTGTTAATCTATCAACAATCACCCAAACAGAGTCATGCCCTCGGGGAGATCTCGGCAAACCAGTAATGAAATCCATTGAGATACTCTCCCACTTCCAACTTGGAATCTCTAAAGGCGCTAACTTTCCACCAGTCCTTCCATGATCAGCCTTAACTCTTTTGCACGTAAAACATTCCGACACAAACCTTACAATGTCACCCTTCATCCCAATCCACTAGGCAATCTGTTTCAAGTCCTTATACATTTTTGTAGACCCTGGATGGTAGGCCACACTTGAACCGTGTGCCTCACTGCACAACTTAACTCGAATGTCTCGAAAATTGGGGACGCAAAATCTACCGCGATACTTTAGAGTACCCGCGTCATCGATCAAAAAGTTAGGCAGCTCCCCCTTCTCAGTTCTATTATGAAGGTGCAGTAGATTAGGATCGTCCTTTTGATGAAGCCTCGTAAGAGAAATCCATGAAGGCTCAGACACTTCCAAACTGCTTGGCGAGTCACATCTACCAACTGAAATATCCATTAAAAGGAACTCTTCTACTAACAACTCAGTGGAGAGATTGAAGATTTTCCCTGTCTTCCTGCTTAAGGCGTCGGCTACCACGTTAGCCTTACCCGGATGGTACAGGATCTCCACTTCATAATCAGCCACATACTCTAACCATCTGCGCTGGCGCAAGTTCAACTCCTTTTGAGTGAAGACGTACTTCAAACTCTTATGATCTGTATAAATCTTGCACTGCGCGCCATACAACAAGTGTCTCCATAATTTCAATGCATAAATAACTGCTGCGAATTCCAAGTCATGCGTAGGGTAGTTCCTTTCATGAATCTTAAGCTATCTTGACCCATACGCAATCACCTTTCCTTCTTGCATCAGCACACAACCAAGACCCACGTGGGATGCGTCCACGTAAACGGCATAGTCTAATCCTTCTGTAGGCAATGTCAATATCGGAGCAGTGCATAGTCTATTCTTTAGCTCTTGGAACGCTTCTTCGCACTTATCGCTCCACACAAATGTTGCATTCTTCTGCGTCAATTTGGTCAATGGCGCAGATAACGTAGAGAAACCTTCTACAAATCTTCTATAGTAGCCAGCCAACCCTAGGAAGCTTCTTATTTCTTTGGGTGTGGCAGGCCTCGTCCATTCCATAACTGCGGCTATCTTTTCTGGGTCGACAGAGATTCCGTTCTTGTTAACCACATGACCCAGGAAAGAAACCTGAGGCAACCAGAACTCGCATTTACTTAGCTTGGCGAACAACTTATGGTCCCTCAAGGCAGATAAAACTAGACGCAAATGTTGGTCATGCTCCTCAATATTGCGTGAATACACCAACACATCGTCTATAAATACGACCACAAACTTGTCCAGAAAGTCCTTGAAGACCCTGTTCATCATGTCCATGAAAGCAGAAGGTGCGTTGGTCAAACCGAACGACATCACCAAAAATTCAAAATGTCCATGTCGGGAACGGAAGGCAGTCCGCGGTATATCTGATTCACGGATCCTTAACTGGTGGTAGCCCGAACGAAGGTCAATCTTAGAGAACACGGCGCTGCCTCGCAGTTGATCAAACAAATCGTCTATCCTCGGCAACAGATACCTATTCTTGATCGTTACCTTATTTAGCTCTCTATAATCGATGCACAACCTCATCGATCCATCCTTTTTCTTGACGAACAAAACGGGAGCACCCCAAGGCGAAGAACTCGGCCTTATAAATCCGTTCTCAAGCAACTCGTCTAACTGGATACGCAACTCCTCCAGTTCGCGTGGGGCCATCCGGTAAGGCGCCATGGCAATAGGACGCGTACCCGGCTCCAAATCTATAACAAACTCCACGTCTCGATCAGGCGGGAGACCAGGAAGATTAGCTGGAAAGACATCAGGATAATCACGAACCACCGGGATCTCCTCCAAACACGGCAAACTAACCTTGGTTTCTAAAACCGAAACCAAACAAGCAAAACATCCGGAATCTACAAACTTCCGAGCACATACCGCCGATATAGTCGGAGAATCCTGGCGCGGATAACCGTAAACACTCCCGGACTGACCGTTGTCCATCCTGAAGTCCAAGCGTTTACCCTTGCATTGGATCACAGCATCATATCTGGACAACCAGTCCATGCCTAGGATCACATCGAAGTCTTCCAGATCTAACAGCTTCAAATCAGCAAACGCGAGGAAATCGCCTAACAAAATTGGACAACTCTGGATACCCTGGTCCGAAACTACAGATTCTCCTGAAGGAAACTCGACACAGAACGCATCACCAACACGATCGAGATCCAACCGGTAACGCTCTACGAAGGCCCTAGCCACAAATGAGTGGGTAGCGCCGGAATCGAACAGAACACGCGCCCAGCGGTTCTTTACCTTAAATCGTCCTATAAAATTGCACACGCTACTAAGGAAGCGAACGCTCAAAACTATAACTATGAGCTAAACATTAAAACTAGGGGAGAATCTAACCTGATATCACCTGCGTGGACGTCTGAGCTTCCTCCATAGAGACCACGTTCAACTTTCCTTTTCCCTTGTCCACTCGCTGCGGCGGCGGTAAGGCCTGAAGAGGAACTGGCTGCAGAGTAAGCTGAGCTTGCGGACACTGATACTTGAGATGACCCACTTGACCGCACAAGAAACAACTTCTAGTCTTCTTCCAGCAATGGGCATCATCGTGCCCCGGCTTCTTGCATACCGAACAAAGCAAATCTTTCTTTTGGACACCTTGGATCGCATGAATCTGCTCTTTCTTTTGAGCTCCTAACCTTTGATAACATCTTTCCAATGGATGGCCCGGTCGGCCACAGAAACTGCATACCTCCTTGTTTCTCTTCCTCGGAGCAGCATCAGGGACCTGAGCACTCTTACCCTCATCAGATTTTCTTTTATCCTTCCTCAGTTGTTGACCTCGATTCTTGGCATTATCAATTGCCTCTACCTTTAAGGCAGCTTCCACCATACCAGCATAACTTGAGGTCGCATAGGCACTTGCTAATTGCTGGACGCCACTCCTTAGCCCAGCCAGAAATCGCTTGCTTCTATTTTCGTCGGAACTCACCAAGTCTGAGGCAAATCGGCTTAGCTTACTAAACTCGATTTCGTACTCACTAACCTTGAGCTGCCTCTGCTTTAAGTGCAGGAAATCATTCATCAGACGGTCCCTCTCGACCGATGGCAGAAACTTGCTCAGAAGTAGCTCCTTAAAGGACTCCCAGGAACACCCGTCCTTCAGACCTTCTTTCTCCCTCAGCCACCAGCCCTTTGTCAACCCTTTGAGCTGATACGCGGCTAACATCACTTTCTGATCATCAGTGATCCCGGAGTATGAGAACATCTCCTCGATTGATATCATCCAATCGTCTAAGACCATGAAATCTGCCTTGCCATCATACGTCGGAGGCCTAAGTCGCTGAAACTGAGAAATAAAGGTCATCTCTGGTGGCACCACGACCGGAGGCACCAGAGGAGCGGGGGGAACAGGGACAGCTTGACCCACCACAGGGTCCTGAACTCTCGGAATCTGCCCTGCCACGACTGCTAACAAGGACTGGACCTGAGACTGCAAATCCCCTACTTGCTTTGACAGGGCTTCATTGCTTTGTCTCAGACCTTCTATCACTACGCTGCTCTGCGCACCTGATGATTCTCCCTCCGACTGGGAAGTCAACCTTGTCGAAGGACGCCTCGACATTCTAATGAAACAACAAAACACTAATTAGACACCTAGCCCACCCACTAGAACCAAACAACATAGTACAAACAATACATACTTAAGTACTTGCTCATGCTGCTAACTTGCTCTGGGATTTTTTTGTAATGATGATATGCTTATCCTACGATGATTCACTATCATCCAACTAACTCTTGTGCCTAGATCGGGAATGCATGAATTCATATTCTTTTTGACTCAAAATCATGTGTGTACACATGTCATCCTGCAAATCTTTAGCTTGGCACGTTGTGCTTATGCAATGTTATGCTATGCATGATTGTGCTATGCATTCTAAAAAGGCCCTAATGCATGTTATGAGGGGCGTACACATGAAAATGTTATGCATCTCATACTACATAACATTTACATGCAACGAAAAAGAAAACGTGCTAGCCGCATTCATGTGGTGAGGTTATGCATCCCATACTACATAACCCTCACATGTTGCCTCCTATGGTGGATCCATATACAAACACATAGTATGCATCCCATACTACATAATATGCCTCGTATACTTCATGTCATGCTATGAGTGTAGTGTTCGTGCTTCAGCCAAGACGTGCTGATGACATATCGGTGTGTGTATGATATGACTCTAAACACCTAATACTTACAGGGACAGGTTGCCCGACAACTTGTCAAACAACCTCCCTCTGATACCAACTGTCACATCCCGCATTTTCTCATTTAATGAATCAGAGCATGAGAAAACAACGAGCTGTGATGTCACGTCAAGCAGGGGATAACTGCTGACGCTCAGGCAACACTCTAATCCTTCAAATCATAAGTTAAAATGAATAGAAAACTGATTTTTAAATTAATTGGCCGTATCCCTCGGCTCAGTGGATCAGATAGTCCACGGTTTGAAAACTATTTTTATACGTAGCGGAAAAATACTTCATTTATGCTTAACATCCTAAAAGAGCGCATAAGCGTCCTAAGAGGACGACTTACACTGTGCAAGACCCTAGATTTCAATTTATAATATTTATAAGGAAAACCATCTTTTTACGCATTGGAAAATAGAGTTTGAGCTTTTATAAAACATGCTGATCATGCAATACATATAGTAGTTCTATTATAGGGTTTAAAGTAACTAGCAATCTAGCATAAAACATTCCCAGAGAGCAAGTGAAACTACCACAAAACAGGTAAACTAGCAGCTAAGCAAATACTTAATATCACAAAGGAAAACCACCAACGAGCGTCAACAACCTGACACGAACTCGCTGGTGAGCATGTATGTCTGTACTACTACAAGGCTAAAGAACTACCTCGACAAGCGAGGAAAACACTGCCAAAGCGCAGTCCACAGAGAAACTCCTGAAACTAGCCGCACAGCCGGCTACAGACCTGAACCTGAGGCATTCAAAAGAAGAACACCTCAGCAAGAAATAATAGAACAGGAGGCAAAGAAACATCAGATAATAATCGAATGAAAAGAGCAGAAAGAAAAAGGGTTACCAACCCTGCAAGAGAAATGCTGAAAATCTCAGCTAAAGAATCCAAAAATGGACAAAATGAAAGTGAAACAGTCAGTAAAGTGAGAGAAATGTAACAAGTACTAAAACGTACCAAACTCCGCTCAAGCCTGCAGAGACAAAAAGGGAACCAATATGCATCAAATGAACAGTATGAAAGGAACTAACAGTCCTAAACTTGTAAATCGTTAGCACTGGCACAAATCCCAAACATGTGTCGGAGACTAAGAACAGTCACAACCGAACAACCAGGTCCAGGTGTCTCAAGAGTACTAAAGGGGCCGCCACAGGGTCCACACACATAGAGTTCCAACCTCTTACAGGAACCCAAAATGTCCAAAGGAGGGAATGGTGGTGGCCACGGCTCGAACTTCCCCGGTACCATACTCCTTCACAAACCCAGCTACCACATGCTAAGGATCCACGATTCGGCGCCAAAACTAGCCGACAACACCACTTAGAAACTACCAAGTTCTACAACCAAAACCCGCCGAATTATTTCCCCCTACCCGCCGAATTATTTCCCCCTACCCGCCGAATTATTTCCCCCTACCCGCCGAATTATTCTAAAATAAATTCTGAAACTTCCTAGTTTAGGCCGATCACAAGCCCTAACCTAGGAATATTTCTAATCTCACCTATATTACTCCGGTATTTTACGACAAGGAGAATAAATAAGGAGAAAAACAACCCATGGAGGCACGCAAGAGGGGAGAAATCCACTTGCCTCAAATCAATCTCGAAAACGTCACCAAAAATACTCCAACACGTAGATCCGTCCAAGAGGGGACACGCGGAGACGAGATCTACGAAAAAAACGGACAACCGGGGTTAGTGCCGAAAAAATCTAAGGCGAAACGGTCACCGAAACGGGAAAAACTTACCGCGATCTCGAAGCTCTCGCCGAGAGCTTTCCAACGCCGCGATCGGATCGAAAATCCGTCCACCGGATCGGCAGTGGCGGCTGCCGGAAGATTCGCGGACGGAAGGAGTTCCGCACTCGTTTAAAAAAAATTCGCACGGGGGGCTGCTGGCAATCGGAGGAAGAAGAGGGTATTGCTCTTCTTTATCTTATATATTAATAATAATATAATATAATATTAATAATAATATAATAATCATAATAATTATTAAAGAATAACACAAGTGATCGGTGAGAATTCTCACCGAACACTGGATTCGGTGAGAATTCTCACCGAATCATTCTCACCGAAATTTCGTTTCTTCCTTTTTTTTTTTTTTTATTTAGTTAATTCTTTATATAAATAAATATATATACATAATATTTATAATTATATAAAAACGATATAACCTTAAATCGTTACGGAGGGCCAAACGCGCGCCGAATCGAACGAAATTCGCACCGTAGGCGAATGACGACGCTACGAATCCAACGGCGAAGTCGAAATCGAATTCCGACGCACCGTTTTCGAGATAATAATTTCTAAAGTTAACGGCGTACGCGAAAACATACAAACTACAATCGCTCGCCGAGGCTCCAAAAATGCTCGGAACGCGACGGAACTTGACGAGCAAGTCTAAAATTAGCCGATCTAATTTCCTAATATAAAATTTTTCACTCCCGACGCAAATCCCAAAATTTGGCCGGTCAAACCTAACGAACGCAAACGCGCTACGACAAAGTCGGTAACAAAATCCGACGAACAAAACTCGGGCAAATTTCTCCCGAAGCCAAAGCACAAGCATTCTCCAAGAGGCTCCACCGAGTCACCAAACAGACTCCGGCTCGCTAGGGAATCTTGCTACCAGGCATCACCAAGCCACGCAGGGAACCTAAAGAGCTAAGAGCACGCTCTAACAACGTCACATGACCAACACGCGCTAACATAACGCTCTGACGTCATAATACGTCAAATAAGAAATTAAATAAATCACTGGAAAATCGGGGGCGTTACAACCACTGCCATTCCCTTTTCAGCATATGACACTTCGGTCTTCTTCTCAACATTTAGAGGACCAACCAGATAGTCAAGGGCTAGATGACCCACCTTACCACATGTATAACAGGCACGAGGGTCTTGCCTAGAAGTTTCTCCAGAAGCAACAGTAGAGGGAGCCTGTCTAGAAGACTTGGATTTCTTACCCCATTTCCTTCGGTAGCTCGATTTTCCCGGGTGCGGCACTTTGAACTCAGGCTTTGTCACAGCCAAGTCCCTTTTGCCATGTACCCGCTTCATATCTTTCTCCAACGCACGAGCCGTATCCACCAACGCTTGAAATCCTTGGTTCACTGAACTCGAGAGAAGGAATCTCAGCTCATCCCGCAACCCTTCGTAGAACCTATTTGTTTTATGCTCTTCGTCAGCAAAGATAGACCCAGCATAATGTCCCAACCTTGTAAACTCATGTAAGTAGGTATCAAAACTAATTTCTCCCTGAGTTAGAAGCTGGAACTCATTTTTCATGGCTATACGCTGTGCCGATGGCAAGTGCTTTGCCAAGAACAATCTCGAAAACTCCTCTATCGAGACGTCTGTTAGTTGTCTGCCCGCTAAGTAGTACAGCTCCATTTCGTTCCACCAAAGCAGAGCCTCTCCTTCCAACAGGAAAGTGGCCAAGCTCCTCGGTTCTTATTGCCATCAAAATCCTCTTACCTCGCGCAAGCCAATCCTTTGCCTGTGTCGGGGATCCTGCCCCTGTGAGTGTAGGAGGATTGAAGCTCATAAACTGCTCCAATTGTCGTTCCGCTGCTCGTGGATCTACAACAGCCTCAACAGGTACGAGCCTCACCCCAAACTTTCCTAGCACCGCCATAGGCTGTGCCTGCCTAGTAGGTTGTGCCTGGATCATTGCAAATAATGCCTCAGAACCTAAGCGTACTGTCTCCGTAGATGGAGGAGGTATATGTACCTCAGCTGGTGTCGTACTCTCATCAAAACGCTGGGGCTCAGACTACCATGCACTACTTCGAGTCACATATATGTGTAAACGACACACTTTAACGACTTTGCAAGAGCAACAACAACAACATTGTAGGAATGCGCAGGTTCCTCAAACATGTGTATTTATATTCCTTAGTGAACATTCTTGAGTTCATTTATGTTACAACGGGTCGCACTGACACATGCTCGCCACCCCACAAAAGAACTCGATCACGAATTCGAAGGAGGAGGACCAAGACAAGCTAATAACAAATTATAACACCTCAATCTGTCACATGAAATATAATAGAGGGTCCTACCGGGGCCCCACACCATATTCCACAAATAGGCGGCGGGGTTATATGTTAATATCAAAGACTAGTTCACACATCCTAACTCATAGCATTCTAGCGGAAGCTTTAGGGGTTATTACTGAACTCATCAACCATGAATGTCTACTATATATAAACAACCACTTTTATATAACTCACAGGAATGTATACAAAATACACAAAATGTTTGACCTTAAAGCCTTACAGTTATATTTTACCAGTGTGGATTACATATATCGGCACGCAGGCCGGCCACGCATGAAAACTGTAAAATTCTTCATTCAGCCTTTAAGGGCCAACATAGCTACAGTAAGGGCTTCAACCCGCTATTTCTCACTCGGCTCTCCAGCACCTGCACAAGGACAGCCCACCGCAATGGTGACAAACAAGGAAACGGTCAGCATTCAGCTGGCCAATTTATAACGACCCTACCCCATTCCCGGGGCAGTGGTATTCCTTTCCTACAAGCATATCATTTTCACAAGCAAATATATCACAAAACGTGCACTCACGCATAGTTCAATCAAATGTCAATTGTACAACCCAATGCTCTGTGCACTCAGGGCACATTATCGGTGTACCGGAAAACCAGGGTCCCACCACCATTCTCAGGTCCCAGACCTAACGATAAACATTGAGCATTCATACTCCATGGCCCACGACCGGAGACTTTAGTCTTGATGACGTACAACCCAAGACTCTCATTATGTGATCCTAACGAATGTCAATAAATTAGGCACTCAAGTTAGACAACCATAACGCTGATAAAGTTTAGCCCTTGCCCGTTGCTCAAGTTGTCAGTTCAATGTCCAGACTGACGTGGATCGGCTTACCCTTGTCCGTTCAGCTCACTGGCCTTTAAGAGCTCCTAGCTCATAATAGTCACACTGTCCTCTAAGGACTGGCTTCACAATCAAAATGGGAGTCAATGCCAGCGTTCGTCACGATCTCTTGGCAGGTCCAACATAAGCTTTCTTTCTGCGCCCAAACTCAACCCAAACCCTGCAGCATCCTGCATTGTCAGAAACACTGGTCTTTCATAGCATACAATACAGGAAATTCGAGGGTATTTTCCTGGAGCTCCACTCCAGTACTTACTGTTACTCTACTTCACAGATATAACCCTCTGACTCCACAAAATACTCGTTTATACGTGGAGTCTTCTCTGGTTTGCAAAATAAAGCATCACCAATCCAGACTAACCTGTACGGATGGGCTTCACACAACATGCATATTCTGTACTACACATTTCTGGATCTATATGTAAGACTCACTGGGGATTACAGGAATCAAACTAATGGAAATCCCTCGATTCTCCACCTTTTGGCGGGGGATTCCATGCATATGCCAAAATAAGGACTTCACATGTCCAAGAAGGAAGATACTTATAATTGGAGTTCTCTTTGGAGCCATGACAAAGCTTTTCTACGCGGATGGAAATGAGTGTCTTACTTTCCCTTTCGCGAATCTAGCTTCGGATCTTAATTCTAGTAACAAGATCTTCTCCAGCAACTTCAACAAGATCCACCCAAAACCTAACTCCAGCCATGAGTTCTCTGCTCCAAAACTAGACGTAATTATTGGGAATTGTATTCATAATAACCCAGATTTGGTGAAGTCACCCTTGAACTAAGATGAATTAAGTTGTATTTGATGTCTTGTTTGAGTTATGTATTTGCAGGACTATATTGCCAAGTGTAGACCAATGTCAGTCTACAATGGGTCACCAAACACAGGACCATATAATGTAATCCCTTATTGTGTGATCCATGGTGTTGACTCATGTGTAGCCTCTCTATTGGGATCACTTCATCTTTCAAGCATTAAGATTGATTGGAGAAAGAAGTGTTGCTGATTTTATTGCAGTAAGGACAATTCTCTTAAAGGAAAAATACTCTAAGTACTTCACACGAGTAGAAGCTTATGTACTCAAGTTGGATACTTAGTAGTTACTCAAGTAAATCTATCTGTACTCGAGTAAGGGAAATGTCTCTCGAGTAGTTTGAATATAGCTCTCGAGTGGCCAAGTCCATTACTCGAGTAGACTTTCTCTTATTCTCAAGTTAACAGTTTTTTCTCTCAGAATTTATTCTAAGTCCTTTACTCGAGTAGTCATGTTAACTACTCGAGTAGATAAGTCTTTTGTCTGGAGTTACAGAAGGAAAATTCTCGTGTTGTTTTACCCCACTCGAGTAGTTCAGTTCATGTACTCGAGTAGTCTCTCTAATTATCGAGTAGTCCAGCTCTAATACTCGAGTGATCAGATTTTTATCTCTTAGAATTTTTCTAAGTCCTATACTCGAGTAGTAATATTCATATACTCAAGTAGTTAATCTACTTCTCGAGTAGTCTATCTACTTCTCGAGTAGTCCAGCTCTAGTACTCGAGTAACCAGATATCTTCTCCCAGAAAATCCGCTAAGTCTTTTTCTCGAGTAATATTTCTAGTACTCGAGTAGTTCATCTCCACGTCTCGAGTAGTCATATTAGCACTCGAGTAAGCTTTTTTCTACTCAAGTGATTACTCATCCTATTCTAAATTTTCTCAAGGACTTCTACTCGAGTAGTCTGTTTCTATCCTCTCGAGTAATCATATTAGTACTCGAGTAGCTTATATTTCACTCGAGTATTTCAGTCAGATTTTCCAGAAATTCGCTAAGTCCATAACCGATGGGATTTTCAAATGTTGTGAAGTGATTGGTTCACGTGTACGTCATTAATGCTAATTATGACTGTTAGGGAGATCTTATATAAGGTCTTGTCAAAACGACTAACCCTAACAAGTTGTCAAAGATTATTCTAAGAAATCTGAATCGTATTCTCTATGTCACAAAACGGAAGCCGCCGCCCTCTTTATCGTGCAAATTAGCTAGGGTTTTCAACTCAAGAAGATTCAGATCAAGGTTGACTTATAGATCGAGATTATTCTTCAACTCCTCATCATCTCTCGGATCGTGTGAGTCAAAGATATTCCAGATCCAGATCTTGCAGTGCCTCTTCTTCAACTATTTCTGAAAAAGCCGCAAAGATCAAAGAAGAAGACTTTAGCCGACAGTTTCCAAATCTGATAAAAATATTCTGTTTGTATTTCAAATTTTCTCCATTTATTTTTGTCGGAGATTCTTCTCCGAGTGTAGGAGCTTTTGTCTCCGAGTTATAGGAAGTTTTTATATTCCGAGTGTAGATCCGTGTTATGGATCGAGATTGTAGGAACTTTGTTCCGAGGCGTAAGATTGGTTTTTCAATCCGAGATAGTGGAGTAGCCGAGTTTAGTGCTTTGCTAGATCGGTGAGGGAAAGTGGATGTACCCAAGGTTGGGTAACCACTATAAATCTCTTGTCGTCTGTGATTGCTTGGTAGATTTTTGTGTGCATAGATCTATAAATTTTTATTCTGCATAAAGACACACAACTCACCTATTCACCCCCTCTAGGTGATTTAGGTAGACAACTTGAGTAACTTTCAATTGGTATCAAAGCGAGGTTGATCACTAAAAGGTTAACACCTTGATCAGATCCGTCTCTAGTTGTCTTTTGAGATTATCCAAGCATGGATGAGGCTAAAGATTTTGTCAAGCTTCCTTTGTGCACAAAAAATAACTTTCCCATGTTGAAAGAAAGAATTATATTTTTCATGGAAGCTGTGGATTCAAGGATCTTCATGATCGTTGAAGAAGGTCCTTACGTTCCGATGACCGTCTCCACTATAGATCCAACAAAGAAGGTTCCTAAGAAATTGATGGATCTCGACAAAGATGAGATTGCACTTGTGTATTTAGACAAGAAGGCCAAGAATATTATAGCAAGTGTAGTTGATGACTCCATGTTGCAGAACCTGATCCACTGCCAGTCTGCTAAGGAGATGTGACAGTCCCTCGTCACCTTGATGGAAGGAATAGAAGAAGTTAGGGATGATAGAAGATCCCTTCTTAATAAGAAATATGAAGCCTTCCGACAAGGACCCAAGGATATCATTGCTGACACGTTTGCAAACTTCTTCAAGATAGTCAATGGCCTAAGAGTCTACGGCCGAGTCTTCACAAATGGAGAACTAAATGATAAGTTCTTGAGATCCCTAACCAAGGAATAGGATAACAAGGTTTGTGCTATCCGGGAATTTGGAAAGCTAGCTGAGACAGACCCGCAGAATCTCTTCGGGAAGCTCATGTCATACGAGCTGCAACTCAATACAAGAAAAGCTGAAGAAGAGAAGAGCAGGACCTCGTCCAAGGAGAAGTCTGTTGCTCTCAAGGCAAACACCTCAAGGAAGTCCAAGGCTGCCTCTCCTGCCCCAGCACAAGAAGTAAGTGAAGAAGAAACCTCGGAGCCAAGTACTTCAGGCTTTGAGCTATCGAAAGGTGAGTTCTCTCTACTCTCACGACAGTTCAAGAAATTATTGAACAAAAAGAAGTAATGGAAAGGCAAGGGTGCCTCCTATAGAAGATCACGACATGATGGTGATCAACACAGAAAAGGCTCAAGCAGCTATGACAGGTATACTTCTAAACCAAACAAACATATTTCTACTGATATAGTTTGTTATTGCTATAATAAGCCAGGTCATGTCATCGCTGACTGCCCCCACAAGAAGGAGGGTTGAAGAAGAGAAGAAAAGAAATCTTCTTACAATAAGAAAATAAAATAGAAAAGAGCCTAATAGCCAAGAAGGGCAAAACTCTCAGCGACTCCGACTCATCTGAGTCGAGTGATGAAGAAGAAGCCTATTTTGGGCTTATGACTCAGACTGATGATGAACAAGAGCCCCAATTCACTGGGAAGGTAAACTCTCACACTCCGCTCTCTGAATCTGATGTTTCTGAGCATGATCATGAGGACAGCTCTTCTGACGATGAGTCTGAACTCATGGCCCAGTACAAGGAGTTAATCAAGACTTACAATAAATGTGGACGAGTCGTGAAAACTCAAGCTAAAAAGATAAAGTCTCTAAAAGCTGAAGAGAGCACTTTGAGAGAGGAAGTCGCTAAGACCGACTCAATCAGAGAAAACTTCAATGCAGCCATTGAAGAATATAACAAGGCTCTCGAGCACCTAGACCTTAAGGAGAAAATCATAAAAGAACTGGAAGCACAACTTGAAGCTGAAAAGAAACTTGTTGAAAGTTTCTCAAAGCCGAAGACTGTTCTTCCTTTCATTGCTGAATTCTCAGCTAAGGACAAGGGTGCTGGGCTAGGCCATGTCAAAGCTCCTAGTAAATCCTCTAGGAGGAATAATGCTCAGAGAAAGAAGTAAGTGACAATGGAACAGAATTCAAGTCTGGGGCCATGACATAATTCTGTGAAAGCCTGGGTATCTTTCATGAATTTTCCTCTCCTCGAACTCCTCAATAGAATGGAGTAGCTGAGAAAAGGAATAGAACACTCATAGAGGCCTGCTGGACCATATTGAGTGATGCTTCACTTCCGGAATACTTCTGGGCTGAAGCCGTCAACACTGCATGTCATGTGCAAAATCGAGCACTCATAAACAAGAATCACAATAAGACACCTTACGAACATCTAAAGGGCAGGAAACCAATTGTCTCATATTTTAGAAGTTTTGGTTGTAAATATTTCGTGCTTAACAATGACAAGTATCATACTACCAAATTTAGCGAAAAGAGTCTTGAAGCTATTTTTGTAGGGTGCAGTAGCCATAGTAAGGCATATAGGATATTTAATTGAAAAACTCTGGTTGTATAAGAATCAATACATGTTATATTTGATGAGACGAGCTTGCTGCAAGGCAACTCTTCTAGTGTGTTCATTGAAGATGCAGGTACAAAGTTGAATGAACTTAACTTGGAAAAACCGACTAAAGAAAAAGATGAAAAGTTCATCAAGATCACCACTCCAACCCCTATTGGAGAGGTTGATGATCAAGATGAAGAAATCGTCCAAGTTGATGAAGTCACTCAGGTGATTGAAGAAGTAGTTCCAAATGCAAGGACTCTAGAGCTCAGACATCTGAAGGATCACCCAAATGGACCAAATCATAGGAGATCCCCGGGATGGTGTCAGAACTCGTAGAGGTACAACTAACGAGAATTTATATTTGAGTTTTCGATCACAAGTTGAACCAAAAAAGTTTGAGGAAGCAAACTCAGATGCATCATGGATAATGGCGATGGAAGAAGAACTAAATCAGTTCAAGAGCTGTCAAGTATGGAAACTTGTTCCAAGACCCAAAGGTAAGAATGTCATTAGGACAAAGTGGGTCTACAGGAACAAGATGGGCGAGAATGGAACGATCATAAAGAACAAGACCAGACTCGTTGCCAAAGGATATCGTCAAGAAGAAGGAATCGACTTTGACCAGACGTACGCTCCAGTGGTAAGGCTGGAGGCAGTCAGGTTATTCCTAGTATATGCCGTTCTTAAGGGCTTCACTGTCCATCAGATGGATGTGAAGTCTGCCTTCCTTAATGGTGACATAAAGGAATATGTGTATGTGGAACAATCTACAGGTTTCGTTGATTCTAACTATAACGGTCCAGGCCCATCAACATGGGAACCAGCTGGAACCACCGGCCTACCAGAGTCCAGACCCGGGCCTACTGCTGGTAGTCAGCCTATCACATTCAAGCCTACATGCCATGCACCCCAACCCCTCTCCGCGCCTATTTATCAGCAATGGCGGGTTGTTGCCACAGGGGATCGAACCCAGGACCTTGATAAGAGAGCTTTACGCCACTCCATCATCACCAACTAGGCTGCACTTTTTATAACGGTCCAGGCCCATCAACATGGGACCCAGCTGGAACCGCCGGCCTACCAGAGTCCAAACCTGGGCCCACTGCTAGTAGTCAGCCTATCACATTCAAGCTTGCAGGCCATGCACCACAACCTCTCTCTGCGCTTGTTTATCAGTAATGTCGGGTTGTTGCCATTAGGGATCGAACCTCGGACCTTGATAAGAGAGCTTTACACCACTCCCTCATCACCAATTGAGCTACAGCTCAGTTGGTGATGAGGGAGTACAGTAAAGCTCTCTTATTAAGGTCCTGGGTTCGATCCCCAGTGGCAACAACCCGTCATTGCTGATAAACAGACGCGAAGAGGGGTTGGGGTACATGGCCTGCAGGCTTGAATGTGATAGGCTGACTACCAGTGTGGGCCCGGGTCTAGACTCTGGTAGGTCGGCGGTTCTAGCTGGGTCACATGTTGATGGGCCTGGACCGTTATAATAACTTTACCGATTATGTTTATTTATTACATAAAGCATTATATGGTTTGAAACAAGCTCCTCGAGCTTGGTATGAGATGATGTCTAGCTTTCTTCTTGAGAATAAGTTTACAAGGGGAAAGATAGATAAGACATTATTTCTTAGGGAAATAAAAGGCAAGATTTTGCTAGTGCAAATCTATGTCGATGACATTATTTTTGGCACTACTGACGACAACATCTACAAGAAGTTTTCTAAACTTATGCAAGGGAAGTTTGAAATGAGCAGTATGGGTGAGCTGAAGTATTTTTTAGGGCTTCAGGTGAAACAATCTGAAGATGGAATTTTCATCTCGCAGACTAAGTTCACCAAAGAGTTAATTAAGAAATTCAGAATGAATAACGCAACCTCTATGAGGAATCTAATAGGTTCAACTGTGTCTTTGGATATGGATGAGAAAGGGAAACTTTTTGATAAAACCAAGTACAGAAGCATAATTGGATCCTTGATCTACCTTACTGCCAGTAGACCAGACATAATTTTCTCAACATGTGTCTGTGCTAGATTTCAAGTGAACTCCAAGGAATCTCACTACGCTACTGCAAAGCATATTTTGAAATACCTTAAAGGTACACCAAATCTTGGCTTATGATACCCAAGAAGTAATGATAGCGAGCTAATTGGTTTTTCAGATGCAGATTTTGCACGTAGCAATGACGACAGGAATAACACTTCCGGGACTTGCCAATTCCTTAGAAGAAGGCTCATATCCTGGAGAGGTAAGAAGAAGAACTGTGTTGCAATCTCAACTGCTGAGTCAGAGTATATCTCCGCAGCCAGTTGTTGTGCATAGTTGCTATGGATAAAGAACCAGTTTGAAGACTGTAATATGAAGTTTCAGAACATTTCATTGTTCTGCGACTCTTCCAGCGCAATTGCAATAGCCAACAACCCAGTCTCTCACAGCCGGACAAAGCACATAGAGTTACAGCACCACTTCATCCGGGAGCATGTGGAGCATGGGGACATAGATCTACAGTATGTCCCAATAGACAGGAAGATTGCAGACATTTTCATGAAGCCGCTGGACGAGACGAAGTTCTCGTTCTTCAAAACATAACTTGGAATGCTCAACAAAGAATATTAGGGAAGGTGGACCCACAAAAAGGCTTAGAGATCAAGAAATCAGTCAAAAGCTAAAATTTTTCAAAGTTCAGACTTTATGACTCGAGTAAGACAAAGACTACTCGAGTAGTACTTCAGCCTACTCGAGTACTCCGACTTTCACTCGAGTACTTCTTCAGCTACTCGAGTAAACCTACTCGAGTACTTCCTCAACCTACTCGAGTACTAAGTTGCCACTCGAGACATATAAAGACAGATGACTCGAGTACTTTTATTTCTTCACGTGAGTACTATCATCATTTCACTCGAGTACTTCTGATTCACTCGAGTACCAGGAAGTCCATTTCTCAACTTCAATTCAAATTTCTTTATTCGCAACCCGAGGCTTATGCCACCCTTTCCAAGGTATGTTAAGCTTAATTTTCTTTCTTAATCATCATAAATTAGGGTTATATAAATAGAAAAGTCCGGATTTCTTTTTCTACACGAATCAAAATCCCTTCACTCGAGTAAAGACGACAGACTCTTCGTCTTTCGCCGACTGTCGCAGAGCCCGCGTTGTCTCCTTCCCCGCATCAAATTTCTCTCAAATCTCTGGATCATGCCACCTTCTTCCAAGATTAGAATCGGCTCAGAACTCGTCCCCACAGGGATTGCCAACCTATCAGATGATTTTTGCAATCTCCTGATCCTCCTCGACACCGCCGGCCTCACATTCATTCTACAACAACCGTGTAAGATTTTATTTCCAGAGGTCGAAGAATTCTTCAAGAACATCAAGGTAAAGTGAAATGGCACTGTTCTTAAGTCCAATGTAAAGGGAATCAAAATAAAGCTCTCCAAAACCTCTGTTTCAACTCTTCTTCGACTGCTAGTGGTTGATGAAGAAGATGACCTAGGTCCTGAGAATTCTGATAGAACATGTATGTTCTGTGGTGTCTCTCCAGATGTTCTCACCATCCGCCAATCAGAACTCAATCCAAAAGGCAAACTCTTGGTCGACATTAATGGGAAAGTCCTTTTGTGCAAGACTAGCTCAATCAGAGATATTTCTCTCAGCATGTTTGACATCATGCAAGCTATTATCTGCAGGAAGAAATATCAATTCGGTATGTTAATTCTAGACAAAATCAGGGAGAGCATCAAGGCTCCAAGTTATGCAAGGATTATCTCTCTACAGCTACATGAAATCAATTCTGTGGTTTTCAACTTCTCCAAAGGTACAATACTTCATCACATGAAGAAAGTCTCCATCTCATCCATTCAGAGGTGGGAGTTAAAGTTAAAGAACCCTGCCCAGTCGGCCAGAGCTCATGATCATTCTGTTGTAGAGGACAAGACCCCATCTTCCTCTCCACCTCATATAGCCAGCATATCTAGTGCAAATGTTAAGGCAGAGCCTGCTCCTTCTATTCCAGAAGACAGGGTACCTACTCCACCAGCTGATACTTCTCTCCCTCCATCCACTCCTGAAGAAGTTCCAACAGATGCTCAACTCCAAGAAACCCTTCTCTCCACTAAAGCAGCCGTCAATGAGATGATTGAAGAACTCAATTCTGAAGAACCTCTCCCTCCACTTCAAAAATAACAAAATGTTGAAACATCAAAGCAACAAACTCCAGTACCATCTCTGTTAACCCAGAAATCGGCGATCCTTCCCAAGGTGGCCAGCTGTCCAGTTGCGACCCTTAGATTCTCCCTTTCGATCGCGACAAGTCACATCGTAGACGGACAGTTTCCCTGTCCGCCTAGGTCTCCTAGCAACCGCGTGCCCTGCGGGACGGCGGGCTATTCCCATGGCTCACCCTCGCGGGACATGCGTTTAGGTCCACTAATCGTGTAGTGCTTTTTCCTTGCAGGAGTTCGCCAACAGCACCACCGGGAGCGACCTCCTAGTCAGCCCAAAGGGCGGCGGTCTCCTGCCGCCGTCCGTCGAGGCCGCCCACCCGGGGCGACCTCCCTGCTGCCCGAGAGGCGGCGGCCTCCTGCCGCCGTCCGTTGAGGCCGCCCACCCGGGGCGGCCTCTGCCCGCTAGCCGGGCGGACTCCCCCTGGAGTCCGCCCAGGCCGCCCGCAAGGGGGCAGCCCGGCCCGCCGGGTGGACTCCCCCTGGAGTCCGCCCGGCCGCCCGCTAGGGGGCGGACTCCCCCTGGAGTCCGCCCAGGCCGCCCGCAAGGGGGCGGCCCAGCCCGCTGGGCGGACTCCCCCTGGAGTCCGCCCGGGCCGCCCGCTAGGGGGCGGCCCCGGCGTCCAGCCGGACGGACTCCCCCTGGAGTCCGCCTAGGCCGCCCGCTAGGGGGCGGCCCCGGCGTCCAGCCGGGCGGACTCCCCCTGGAGTCCGCCCAGGCCGCCCGCTAGGGGGCGGCCCCGGCGTCCAGCCGGGCGGACTCCCCCTGGAGTCCGCCCAGGCCGCCCGCTAGGGGGCGGCCCTGGCGTCCCGCCGGGCGGACTCCCCCTAGAGTCCGCCCAGGCCGCCCGCAAGAGGGCGGCCCGGCCCGACGGGCGGACTCCCCCTGGAGTCCGCCCAGGCCGCCCGCTAGGGGGCGGCCTCTGGCCTGCCGGGCGGACTCCTCCCGGAGTCCGCCCAGGTCGCCCGCTAGGCGTGGCCTCCAATTCTCTCCAGGGCGTCCTTCCGCTTGCTTCATCGGTCAAGGTGGCGGACGCAAAATCCAGTCCGCGGAGTCCGCACAGGTCGTCATGCTGATGTCACTGGGCCCCGCTTCTTCAAGAACTTCCCTGGGCCTATAAATACCCCCTGAAGCCTCTCATTAGGGGATCCTGGAGGTGGAGACAAGTCTTGCCAGCAGCCCCTGCGGACTCCGTTTTCCAGTCTGCGCAGTCCGTCATCACCCTTCCAGCAAGCCCTGCGGACTCAGATTTCCTGTCCGCGCAGTCCTCCACAGCTCTTCAGCAGCTTGCCAGCAGACTCTGCAGACTCATTTTCCCAGTCCTCTAGCAGCTGGCAGACTCTTTTACTTAGTCTCTGGTAGCTTCTCCTCTCTGTTTTCTGGCACTTTCTTCTCCTTTAGCCGCCAGCTTCTCCTTGTACCCCTTTAATGATTTTATTGTGAAGGTGTACTTGTAAGCTTGTAATATCTAGCTGTTAATCAAATGAAAGCCCGTTGTAGGAGTGGCATTTAGGCCGCGACGGGCGAAGTGTGTTGTTGCCGCTACTAGCGGCCCCCTCTCCTCTCCTCTGCTCAGCAAGCCTTGCTCCTCTGCTCAGCAAGTCTTGCCCTCAGCTCAGCTCTCCTCGGCATCCAACCGGCAAGCGCAACCGTTGCGATTACTGTCTGCTCGACCGCTCCTGGTCTCCCTCCTCTTCTTCTCTTGATCAACCCTCTCTGTTGATCAAGGCTCGCCTGCTCTCTCAAGCCTCTCCCTTCTTCCCGCAACCTTCTCCTTCCTCCTCATCTTGCCTGTGAGCCCAATCACCCCCTCAGTGATAGTTGTCCCCCCGGTGCCGTTTTCGCGCATCAACAATCTCCCACTCATACTCCTCCTAGATCTCCTGTTCCATCTCCTCAATCCCCTATTCACCACTCTCCTGCTGCTGAAAAAGAGCAGGTTGAGACTATTTTGATCACTGATGACAAAGAAACTACTCCAAAACCAGTTGAAGCTCCACTGAGGAAACTAGATTTCACCATCCCCACAATTATCACTGAAGAAGGTGATGCTACAATTCACACTACCAGAGCTGAGAGCTCTGTGGTTATTGAAGAAATTGCCCCATGGTTTGCTCCTCCTCTTCCAGTTCCTTCTACATCTACTACTGCTCCTCCTGCTGCCACTGATCTTATGGGTATATTTGTACAACTACTCCAAGAACAAAGAAAATATTTTGATGATTCTTTCAAAGCTGTCACTGAGAAAGTAACTGCTCTTGAGAAAGAGATGAGCAGAGGATTTGCTGAGATTCAGCATAATACTGATCAAATAAGATAGTAATTCCAGATAGGTGGCAAAGCTCTAGACCACACAATCACCAGTGTTGGTCATGTCATGGATCAAGTTGTTACTGTTGCCAACTACTAGATTCAGTTAGAAAAGAATGTACAAGCTCACACTTTCAAGATCTGTGAAGAAGTAGGCACTTTCAAAGAAGATTCTATAAATACTCTGACTGTAGAAGTCAGAAACTGGAAGAATTTAGTCAATGAATACTTAGAGAAATCAGATGCCAGCAAGCAAACACTCTGGGAAGCAAAGATGAAAGAAATTTATCATGATGTGTTGGGTCAGATTCAAGTGTAAAGTTTCATACTTATGATACATCAGTGTGGATGCATAATCAGATACTCCCTGACTTTCCAGCTGATCCAAATTTCATTCCTCATAATTTGAATCCCCTACCTCCATCTCCAGTTCCTCAACCTTCCTTCTCTCAAAGACCTGAAGGCTTTGAAGGCACTCCTCCAGAAAGTTATGCTCAGGTTTGGGAAGCTAATCCAGCAGACATATTTCTTCAAGCTCCTCCTGAAATTCACATTCCAAAGAAGAGAAGATATGATGATGGAGCCTCTGCCAGTAGATCTATTCCAGTACCAGATACAGAGAAAAGGAAAGCTCTAGAATTTATAGAGATTTGGTCTCCTACTTCAAAATCACTCAATCTTGATACTCTCAAGCTAGTCATGGACTTTAATGTAAATAGACATGATCATTACAGCACCCAAGAATGGGATCTGTATGAGACGTCTATGACTAAAAGAAGACTATATGACAGAACATGGAAGAAACAACCCTGCTGCTCCTCCAAATCCTCCAAAGTACTATCCTAAGCCTTATAGTTATCAGAGAAGACAGCAAGAGAAGAAGGACAAACAGCAACAACCTCAAGTTTAAGCATGAAAACGTTACATGAGTGTGGTTAAGAATTGTGTAGAAAAGACTTTTGGACAATCTTATTTATATAATTCTTAATTTTGTTCATCTACTCTGTGATTTTGATCCTTATGCTTATTACACTGCTTTCTCTCTTGCTTATCTAGTTCTTTATTTGTCTATATAATTCACCTTAGTGTAAAGGATTCTGACTTGTACAAATAGGGGGAGATTGTTGGGGATTGTATCCATAATAACCCGGATTTGGTGAAGTCACCCTTGAACTAAGATGAATTAAGTTGTATTTGATGTCTTGTTTGAGTTATGTGTTTACATGACTATATTTCCAAGTGTAGACCAATGTCAGTCTATAATGGGTAACCAAACACAGGACCATACAATGTAATCCCTCATTGTGTGATCCATGGTGTTGACTCATGTGTAGCCTCTCTATTGAGATACACTTCATCTTTCAAGCACTAGGATTAATTGGAGAAAGAAGTCTTGCTGATTTTATAGACTGACATTGGTGTACACTTGGAAATATAGTCCTGCAAACATAAATTAGGGTTATATAAATAGAAAAGTTCAGATTTCTTTTTCTACACGAATCAAAATCCCTTCACTCGAGTAAAGACGACAGACTCTTCGTCTTTCGCCGCCTATCGCAGAGCCCGCGCCGTCTCCTTCCCTGCATCAAATTTCTCTCAATCTCTGGATCATGGCACCTTCTTCCAAGATTAGAATCGGCTCAGAACTCATCCCCACAGGGATTGCCGACCTATCAGACGATTACCGCAATCTCCTGATCCTCCTCGACACCGTCGGCCTCACATTCATTCTACAACAACCGTGTAAGATTTTATTTCCAGAGGTCGAAGAATTCTTCAAGAACATCAAGGTAAAGTGAAATGGCACTGTTCTTAAGTCCAATGTAAAGGGAATCAAAATAAAGCTCTCCAAAACCTCTGTTTCAACTCTTCTTCAACTGCTAGTGGTTGATGAAGAAGATGACCTAGGTCCTGAGAATTCTGATAGAACACGTATGTTCTATGGTGTCTCTCCAGATGTTCTCACCATCCGCCAATCAGAACTCAATCCAAAAGGCAAACTCTTGGTCGACATTAATGGGAAAGTCCTTCTGTGCAAGACCAGCTCAATCAGAGATATTTCTCTCAGCATGTTTGACATCATGCAAGCTATTATCTGCAGGAAGAAATATCAATTTGGTATGTTAATTCTAGACAAAATCAGGGAGAGCATCAAGGCTCCAAGTTATGCAAGGATTATCTCTCTACAGCTATATGAAATCAATTCTGTGGTTTTCAACTTCTCCAAAGGTACAATACTTCATCACATGAAGAAAGTCTCCATCTCATACATTCAGAGGTAGGAGTTAAAGTTAAAGAACCCTGCCCAGTCGGCTAGAGCCCATGATCATTCTGTTGTAGAGGACAGGACCCCATCTTCCTCTCCACCTCATATAGCCAGCATATCTAGTGCAACTATTGAGGCAGAGCCTGTTCTTTCTATTCCAGAAGACAGAGTACCTACTCCACCAGCTGATACTTCTCTCCCTCCATCCACTCCTGAAGAAGTTCCAACAGATGCTCAACTCCAAGAAACCCTTCTCTCCACTAAAGCAGCAGTCAATGAGATGATTGAAGAACTCACTTCTGAAGAACCTCTCCCTCCACTTCAAAAATAACAAACTGTTGAAACATCAAAGCAACAAACTCCAGTACCATCTCCCACTCATACTCCTCCCAGATCTCCTGTTCCATCTCCTCAATCCCCTGTTCACCACTCTCATGCTGCTGAAAAAGAGCAGGTTGAGACTATTTTGATCACTGATGACAAAGAAACTACTCTAGAACCAGTTGAAGCTCCACTGAGGAAACTAGATTTCACCATCCCCACAATTGTCACTGAAGAAGGTGATGCTACAATTCACACTACCAGAGCTGAGAGCTTTGTGGTTATTGAAGAAATTGCCCCATGGTTTGCTCCTCCTCCAGTTCCTTCTACATCTACTACTGCTCCTCCTGCTGTCACTGATCTTATGGGTATATTTGTACAACTATTCCAAGAACAAAGAAAATATTTTGATGATTCTTTCAAAGCTATCACTGAGAAAGTAACTGCTCTTGAGAAAGAGATGAGCAGAGGATTTGCTGAGATTCAACATAATACTGATCAAATAAGATAGTAATTTCAGATAGGTGGCAAAGCTCTAGACCACACAATCACCAGTGTTGGTCATGTCATGGATCAAGCTGTTACTGTTGCCAACTACTAGATTCAGTTAGAAATGAATGCTCAAGCTCACACTTTCAAGATCTGTGAAAAAGTAGGCACTTTCAAAGAAGATTCTATAAATACTCTGACTGTAGAAGTCAGAAAGGGGGAGAATTTATTCAATGAATACTTAGAGAAATCAGATGCCAGCAAGCAAACACTCTGGGAAGCAAAGATGAAAGAAATTCATCATGATGTGTTGGGTTAGATTCAAGTGTAAAGTTTCATACTTATGATACATCAGTGTGGATGCATAATCAGATACTCCCTGACTTTCCAGCTGATCCAAATGTCATTCCTCATAATTTGAATCCCCTACCTCCAGCTCCAGTTCCTCAACCTTCCTTCTCTCCAAGACCTGAAGTCTTTGAAGGCACTCCTCCAGAAAGTTATGCTCAGGTATGGGAAGCTAATCCAGCAGACATATTTCTTCAAGCTCCTCCTGAAATTCACATTCCAAAGAAGAGAAGATATGATGATGGAGCCTCTGCCAGTAGATCTATTTCAGTACCAGATACAGAGAAAAGGAAAGCTCCAGAATTTGTAGAGATTTCGTCTCCTACTTCAAAATCACTCATTCTTGATACTCTCAAGCTAGTCATGGACTTTAATGTAAATAGACATGATCATTACAGCACCCAAGAATGGGATCTGTATGAGACGTCTATGACTAAAAGAAGACTATATGACATAACATGGAAGAAATAACCATGCTGCTCCTCCAAAGCCTCCAAGGTACTATCCTAAGCCTTACAGTTATTAGAGAAGACAACAAAAGAAGAAGGACAAACAGCAACAACCTCAAGTTTAAGCATGAAAAAGTTACATGAGTGTGGTTAAGAATTGTGTAGAAAAGACTTTTGGACAATCTTATTTATATAATTCTTAATTTTGTTCATCTACTCTGTGATTTTGATCCTTATGCTTATTACACTGCTTTCTCTCTTGCTTATCTAGTTCTTTATTTGTCTATATAATTCACCTTAGTGTAAAGGATTTTGACTTGTACAAATAGGGGGAGATTGTTGGGTATTGTATCCATAATAACCCGGATTTGGTGAAGTCACCCTTGAACTAAGATGAATTAAGTTGTATTTGATGTGTTGTTTGAGTTATGTATTTGCATGACTATATTTCCAAGTGTAGACCAATGTCAGTCTATAATGGGTAACCAAACACATGACCATACAATGTAATCCCTCATTGTGTGAACCATGGTGTTGACTCATGTGTAGCCTCTCTATTGAGATACACTTCATCTTTCAAGCACTAGGATTAATTGGAGAAAGAAGTGTTGCTGATTTTATACACTGACATTGGTGTACACTTGGAAATATAGTCCTGCAAACATAAATTAGTGTTATATAAATAGAAAAGTCCGGATTTCTTTTTCTACACGAATCAAAATCCCTTCACTCGAGTAAAGACGACATACTCTTCGTCTTTCACCGACTGTCGCAGAGCCCGCGCTGTCTCCTTCCCCGCATCAAATTTCTCTCAAATCTCTGGATCATGGCACCTTCTTCCAAGATTAGAATCGGCTCAGAACTCGTCCCCACAGGGATTGCCGACCTATCAGACGATTTCCGCAATCTCCTGATCCTCCTCGACACCGCCGACCTCACATTCATTCTACAACAACCGTGTAAGATTTTATTTCCAGAGGTCGAAGAATTCTTCAAGAACATCAAGGTAAAGTGAAATGGCACTGTTCTTAAGTCCAATGTAAAGGGAATCAAAATAAATCTCTTCAAAACCTCTGTTTCAACTCTTCTTCAACTGCTAGTGGTTGATGAAGAAGACGACCTAGGTCCTGAGAATTCTGATAGAACATGTATGTTCTGTGGTGTCTCTCCAGATGTTCTCACCATACGCCAATCAGAACTCAATCCAAAAGGCAAACTCTTGGTCGACATTAATGGGAAAGTCCTTCTGTGCAAGACCAGCTCAATCAGAGATATTTCTCTCAGCATGTTTGACATCATGCAAGCTATTATCTGCAGGAAGAAATATCAATTTGGTATGTTAATTCTAGACAAAATCAGGGAGAGCATCAAGGCTCCAAGTTATGCAAGGATTATCTCTCTACAGCTACATGAAATCAATTCTGTGGTTTTCAACTTCTCCAAAGGTACAATACTTCATCACATGAAGAAAGTATCCATCTCATCCATTCAGAGGTGGGAGTTAAAGTTAAAGAACCCTGCCTAGTCGGCCAGAGCCCATGATCATTCTGTTGTAGAGGACATGACCCCAACTTCCTCTCCACCTCATATAGCCAGCATATCTAGTGCAACTGTTGAGGCAGAGCCTGCTCCTTCTGTTCCAGAAGACAGAGTACCTACTCCACCAGCTGATACTTCTCTCCCTCCATCCACTCCTGAAGAAGTTCCAACAGATGCTCAACTCCAAGAAACCCTTCTCTCCACTAAAGCAGCCGTCAATGAGATGATTGAAGAACTCACTTCTGAAGAACCTCTCCCTCCACTTCAAAAAGAACAAACTGTTGAAACGTCAAAGCAACAAACTCCAGTACCATATCCCACTCATACTCCTCCCAGATCTCCTGTTCCATCTCCTCAATCCCCTGTTCACCACTCTCCTGCTGCTGAAAAAGAGTAGGTTGAGACTATTTTGATCACTGATGACAAAGAAACTACTCCAGAACCAGTTGAAGCTACACTGAGGAAACTAGATTTCACCATCCCCACAATTGTCACTGAAGAAGGTGATGCTACAATTCACACTACCAGAGCTGAGAGCTCTGTGGTTATTGAAGGAATTGCCCCATGGTTTGCTCCTCCTCCTCCAGTTCCTTCTACATCTACTACTGCTCCTCCTGCTGCCACTGATCTTATGGGTATGTTTGTACAACTGCTCCAAGAACAAAGAAAATATTTTGATGATTCTTTCAAAGCTATCACTGAGAAAGTAACTGCTCTTGAGAAAGAGATGAGCAGAGATTTGCTGAGATTCAGCATAATACTGATCAAATAAGACAGTAATTCCAGATAGGTGGCAAAGCTCTAGACCACACAATCACCAGTGTTGGTCATGTCATGGATCAAGCTGTTACTGTTGTCAACTACTAAATTCAGTTAGAAAAGAATGCTCAAGCTCACACTTTCAAGATCTGTGAAGAAGTAGGCACTTTCAAATAAGATGCTATAAATACTCTGACAGTAGAAGTCAGAAAGTGGGAGAATTTAGTCAAGGAATACTTAGAGAAATCAGGTGCCAGCAAGCAAACACTCTGGGAAGCAAAGATGAAAGAAATTCATCATGATTTGTTGGGTCAGATTCAAGTGTAAAGTTGCATACTTATGATACATCAATGTGGATGCATAATCAGATACTCCCTCACTTTCCAGCTGATCCAAATGTCATTCCTCATAATTTGAATCCCCTACCTCCAGCTCTAGTTCCTCAACCTTCCTTCTCTCCAAGACCTGAAGGCTTTGAAGGCCCTCCTCCAGAAAGTTATGCTCAGGTTTGGGAAGCTGATCCAGCAGATATATTTCTTCAAACACCTCCTGAAATCCACATTCCAAAGAAGAGAAGATATGATGATGAATCCTCTGCCAGTAGATCTATTCCAGTACCAGATACAGAGAAAAGGAAAGCTCCAGAATTTGCAGAGATTTGGTCACCTACTTCAAAAGCACTCATTCTTGATACTCTCAAGCTAGTCATGGACTTTGATGTAAATAGACATGATCATTACAGCACCCAAGAATGTGATCTGTATGAGAAGTCTATGAATAAAAGAAGACTACATGACAGAACATGGAAGAAACAACCCTGCTGCTCCTCCAAAGCCTCCAAAGTACTATCCTAAGCCTTACAGTTATCAGAGAAGACAGCAAGAGAAGAAGGACAAACAGCAACAACCTCAAGTTTAAGCATGAAAAAGTTACATGAGTGTGGCGAATAATTGTGTAGAAAAGACTTTTGGACAATCTTATTTATATAATTCTTAATTTTGTTCATCTACTCTGTGATTTTGATCCTTATGCTTGTTACACTGCTTTCTCTCTTGCTTATCTAGTTCTTTATTTGTCTATATAATTCACCTTAGTGTAAAGGATTCTGATTTGTACAAATAGGGGGAGATTGTTTGGTATTGTATCCATAATAACCCAGATTTGGTGAAGTCACCCTTGAACTAAGATGAATTAAGTTGTATTTGATGTCTTGTTTGAGTTATGTGTTTATAGGACTATATTTACAAGTGTAGATCAATGTCAGTCTATAATGGGTAACCAAACACAGAACCATACAATGTAATCCCTCATTGTGTGATCCATGGTGTTGACTCATGTGTACCCTCTCTATTGAGATACACTTTATCTTTCAAGCACTAGGATTAATTGGAGAAAAAAGTGTTGCTGATTTTATTGTAGTAAGGACAATTCTCTTGAAGGAAAAATACTCTAAGTACTTCACTCGAGTAGAAGCTTATGTACTCGATTTGGATACTTAGTAATTACTCGAGTAAATCTATCTGTACTCGTGTAAGAGAAATGACCCTCGAGTAGTCTGAATATATCTCTCGAGTGGCCAAGTTCATTACTAGAGTAGACTTTCTCTTATTCTCAAGTTAACAGTTTTTCCTCTCAGAAATTATTCTAAGTCCTTTACTCGAGTAGTCATGTTAACTACTCGAGTAGATAAGTCTTTTGTCTCGAGTTACAGAAGGAAGATTCTCGTGTTATTTTACCCCACTCAAGTAGTTCAGTTCATGTACTCGAGTAGTCTATCTACTTCTCGAGTAGTCCAGCTCTAACACTCGAGTGATCAGATTTTTATCTCTCAGAATTTTTCTTAGTCCTATATACTCAAGCAGTAATATTCATATACTCGAGTAGTTAATCTACTTCTCGAGTAGTCTATCTACTTCTCGAGTAGTACAGCTCTAGTACTCGAGTAACCAGATATCTTCTCCCAGAAAATCCGCTAAGTCTTTTTCTCGAGTAATATTTCTAGTACTCGAGTAGTTCATCTCCACGTCTCGAGTAGACATATTAGCACTCGAGTAAGTCTTTTTCTACTCGAGTGATTACTCATCCTATTCTGAATTTTCTCAAGGACTTCTACTGGAGTAGTCTGTTTCTATCCTCTCGAGCAATCATATTAGTACTCGAGTAGCTTATATTTCACTCGAGTATTTCAGTCAGATTTTCAAATGCTTGTGACGTGATTGGTCCACGTGTACGTCATTAATGCTAATTATGATCGTTAGGGAGATCTTATATAAGGTCTTGTCAAAACGACTAACCCTAACAAGTTGTCAAATATTATTCTAAGAAATCTGAATCGTATTCTCTCTGTCCAAAAACGGAAGTCGTTGCCCTCTTCATCGTGCAAATCGGCTAGGGTTTTCAACTCAAGAAGATTCAGATCAAGGTTGACTTACAGATCGAGATTGTTCTTCAACTCCTCATCATCTCTCGGATCGTGTGAGTCAAAGATATTCCAGATCCAGATCTTGCTGTGTCTCTTCTTCAACTATTTATGAAAAAGCCGGAAAGATCAAAGAAGAAGACTTTGGCCGACAGTTTCCAGATCTGAGAAAAATATTCTATTTGTATTTCACATTTTCTTCATTTATTTTTGTAGGAGATTCTTCTCCGAGTGTAGGAGCTTTTTTCTCTGAGTTGAAGGAAGCTTTTATCTTCCGAGTGTAGATCCGTGTTGTGGATCGAGATTGTAGGAACTTTGTTCCGAGGCGTAGGATTGGTTTTTTAATCCGAGATAATGGAGTAGCCGAGTCTAGTGCTTGGCTAGATCGGTGAGGGAAAGTGGATGTACCCAAGGTTGGGGAATCACTATAAATCTCTTGTCGTCTGTGATTACTTGGTAGATTTTTGTGTGCATAGATCTCTAAATTTTTATTCAGCATAAATACGCAAAACTCACCTATTCACCCCTCTCTAGGTGATTTAGGTAGATAACTTGAGTAACTTTCAGTAATGAAGAGAGAAAGAGAGAAAAGGAAATAATTATTTCCTCATTCCAATCCCTCTGTATATGTGGCCTCGGGTTTCACCCCAGCCACATGATCTCTTCTCATCTTAAAGCAATAGTCACGATTTGAGTTGAAAAGTCAACCCACTGCTTTGACCAGGAAGTTGACGCCGCTAGATCTTTCGAAATAAATTTGTCGAAAGCACTATGTTAGTCGAAACCACATTCGTCGAACGTCGTCCGACTTCCGCTGAAAGAAGACCAGCAATAGAACGACAATACATTCATCGAAATTAGTTTGACGTTCGTCGAACTCACTGGAAGTCGTTCGACGCCCACCGAAAGAAGCCAAGAAGTTTAACAGCCCCTTCATCGAACGCCGGTGCGGCGTTCGGCGGTCGCCGGTGCGGCGTTCGGCGGACGCCGGTGCGGCGTTCGGCGGACGCCGGTGCGGCGTTCGGCGGACGCCGTTGCGGCGTTCGGCGGACGCCGGTGCGGCGTTCGGCGGACGCCGGTGCGGCGTTCGGCGGACGCCGGTGCGGCGTTCGGCGGACGCCCGTGCGGCGTGCGGCGGACGCCCGTGCGGCGTGCGGCGGACGCCCGTGCGGCGTGCGGCGTGCGGCGGACCCCCGTGCGGCGTTCGGCGGACGCCCGTGCGGCGTTCGGCGGACGCCCGTGCGGCGTTCGGCGGACGCCCGTGCGGCGTTCGGCGGACGCCCGTGCGGCGTTCGGCGGACGCCCGTGCGGCGTTCGGCGGACGCCCGTGCGGCGTTCGGCGGACGCCCGTGCGGCGTTCGGCGGACGCCCGTGCGGCGTTCGGCGGACGCCCGTGCGGCGTTCGGCGGACGCCCGTGCGGCGTTCGTCGGTAGCTACATCAGATGATAATGAAGTGTTTCTCATCATCACTGAGAGTCCATGTGACTCAGATAACTGAATATTGGATTCGGGTGTTTCGCATCACATTTGCTCAGATGCAGGGATGTTCAGTTCACCAGAGGTGACGACTGGGTCGGTTTTTCTGGGTGACAGTTCAGCATGTGAGGTCACAGGGATAGGGACGGTGGACATCAGGATGTATGACTGAGCAGTGTGTAGGTTTGAACGGGTACATCTGGTACTCAAGTTGCACAGGAATTTGTTATCGCTGGGCAGATTGGACTGCAGAGGATCCTATTTTACGGCAAGAAGTGTAATTCTGACGGTGACGCGAGGACGCACCATGCCCATGCGAGCTATGGAGTGCAGTAGTCTGTGTACCGCCTGATAGGGACCACGATGCGAGGTGGCATGCCAATGATTTCTACGGTAGACAGATTTGATGGTCGAGGTGGTGCAGGGGAACACCCTACTGGTAGTCAGACTAGGTGAGTCAGATTCAGCGATCCAGTTACATCGACATTCAGAGATTGAGCCCGAGCAGGGATGAGTCGACTGGAGCAAGTCGGGTGGCGCCTCAGACTTGAGGTGCCGCTTCGTGCAGACCTTGCTATGTGTAGTGTTTCCCAGTGCAGATGATGCTTCGTGTAGGGAGCACTTCGTGCAAGCGGTGGCTCTGGATCCTGAACCAATATGATGACTGTTGAAATTTTTGGTTCGGATTCGAACCGGATCAAAATATTTATTAGGAATTTTCCCCAAGTAGTCTCCTACACAAGGAAAAGGAGAAAAAATGATTTTTTTTTCATTGTTTTTATTCTCCGGTGAACTTTGGGAGAAGAATAATATATTTCTCTCATTTGTGAGAGAAAAGATGTGAGCCAATCCCACAGTGAGAACGGAGCTGTATGAAGGTTTTGTTGTAGCTGTATGGAGTTTGTCGCCGGCGTTACAATCGGCGTTCTTTGGAGTGGAGAGGTGTAGTGTCGACGACGTGCGTGAGTGCATAGAATCGACGATGGTTTTTCTCCGTTGGCGATGTTGTTCTTCGGTGACGGTGTTGTTCTTCGGTGGTGGTTGCGGTTGAACGTCGACTTCGACGTTGAAGTTTCCGGTGAATCTTATGCATTCACATGGCTGATTGCAGTTCAGATCTTTTACTCTCTCGTGAATCGTGCGTGTCTGATGGATCCGCGTGTTTTTCATCGGACTGTTAAATTTTCTTCTATATTTGTATTTATATTTTCATTATATAAATTATGATTATTATGTTCTTGCTATCTGCGATTTTTCTATAGCCATGCTTGTATGTGTACAACATTTTCAACATAAATTCTAAAATAACAAATTACAATGCATATTATTGATATCCTATACTATTTACTAGATATATATACATAACGGCTCATATATTAATGCAATATTTTTTCATATGAATAGCAACAATAGTCAAAATCACTTTTAAAAAGTACAAAAATAGTCAAAAGCCACTCATAATTATATATATATTTTTCTCATCAATGTCTCAAAGCCACAAGAATCCTTAATCACAACTTTAAATTTAATTACCTCCATGCAGCCACGTTGTTTGCGTTTTCCCTTCTACTCCGGCGGCGGCGGCAGGTTCAGGTCCAACGCATACCCCTTCCCCTTGTCCCCTCCGGTGGGAGCTTCGGACGCCGGCGCTTGTTCTCCCTCTCCACTTCTACCCACTCCTCCACCTCTCTCCCTCTCCTCTTGGCGATGGATCCTCTGATGAACCCTCATCCCATGATAAGTCACAAACTGTCTCTCGCACCCTTGGCAAATAAACTTCGTTATCCCTCCTTCCGCCCGTATCGCTCCGGTAGCCCCTTCCGCCGCCGCGGCGGTCGCCGCCGTCGTATCCTTCGCCTTTGCACTGCATCCCATTACTCCTCTATGGCTAGCTCTATGCCCTCCCAACGCCTGACTCGTCCCAAAGACCCTCGTGCACTCCCCGCACGCGTACCCCATGGTTTCCTCATCTTTCTCCTCCCCTTCTTTCATCCTCGCCGTCAAACCCGTCATCTGAGCATTCTCTCCCGTCCGTCTCAACTTCTTCCTCCCGCCGGACCCTTCTCCTTCCTGCAACGGCCGCACCCCTCGCCAACTTCGCTCCGGGTGGCACCGCATGTGCCCGTAGAGCGCCTTCATCGTCCCGAACTTGCGCTCACAGACGCAGCACTGCACTTCTTCCGCCAGCGGGTGAGCGGTGCTGCTTCCCTCGGACGACAGTAGGCTTCCCACATTCTTGTTGGCTTCATCTTCGTCGTCAGCGGCGGCGGTGGAGATTGCCTCCGGCCGTTTCTCGGGCCGGCCGCTGCTCTCTTCAGGAGCAGCAAGGGGTGGGGAGGAGGAGGTGGTCATGGTTTTGATTTCAGAAGAAAAGTTTAAATTGGAGTTAACGCCAAATATACAAGGAAGCCGCCGATATGCCAACAGATGCGTCTGTTTTTTTAGATAAAAGCTGTCTTTTCCATTCCCGACGGTTAATACTGGAGCAGCGTCTTAGCGCCTGTTTGGAGGAGCTTTCTGGTGCGTTCCGGCAACATTCCTATAATTTAGTTGCAATGAAGAACGGTTTATACCCCACGTCCGGCGCATATTGTTTTGGTGCATGCAATTCAGGAGAATTTCCAAGGGAGGTTTTCATTTCTTGGAAAATACATAATTATGTATGGTATTAAAATAAACATCAAGCTTAACTATATATTTTAACTATAGTATGCTAACATATTTCGTACAATTACTTGTGGTACCATTAAATTCATCATAAACAACTATGCATACTATATCTAAAGAAAAATTGAAGATTATATATATATATATATATATATATATATATATATATATATATATATATATAGAGAGAGAGAGAGAGAGAGAGAGAGAGAGAGAGAGAGAGAGAGAGAGAGAGAGAGAGAGATAGAGAGAGAGAGAGAGAGAGAGAGAGAGAGAGAGAGAGAGAGAGAGAGAGAGAGAGAGAGAGAGAGAGAGAGAGAGAGAGAGAGAGAGAGAGAGAGAGAGAGAGAGAGAGAGAGAGAGAGAGAGAGAGAGAGAGAGAGAGAGAGAGAGAGAGAGAGAGAGAGAGAGAGAGAGACGAGACGACCATGAGCGACAGTACCTGACCGGCGACGACGGATTTCGCCCGCCCTATCAAGACGGGTTTCGCCCGCAACATATACATATGAGTACTCAAAATGACCGTAAAAAATATACATAAATATTACAATTTTTATTTTGTAGAACAATATACGTTTTGACCTAAAATATTAATTTTGACTTTAATAAATTTGATTGATTTAATGTCATCAGCTCTAAAATACCACTAATATGTCTAATGACAACCTTTCTTGAATAGATCGCTGATATGCCGAATGACAGCCTACCATAGTAGATGTAGAAGTTCTACAAAAAAACTTTTTGAATTTAAATGGATTTTCATCATTACTTCTACTTTTTTGATAGTGTAATTACTTGAATAAACATTGTATTTTAATTTCTTTGAAATAGAATATAATATATGTCAAGTAATTAAAATATAAAAATGAGAGCATAATTAGTATATGATTAGTAGCGGACGAATGAATTTTTTTCAGTGTGGGTGAACTTAAAAATTGAAAAATAAAAAATCAGAAAAATATAAAACAAATACATTAATAATGACAAAAAATATATAAAAGTTGTGCATACCACATCTCTAGTCGGATGGGGGAAGAAGTATTCACTACAAGAAAAATCCTTATTAGCTAGGGGAAGAATCACTTGCTAAATCCAAAAATTCGTTGCTAATTTATATTAGCAAGAAATTTAGCAACAAATCAACTTCCTTTCTATATTGAGCCTAGCTAAATTCAACAAGAATGTTTTTCGTTGCTGTTTTGCAAGGATATTTTAGCAACGAATATATTGCTTGCTAACTTAGCAAGAGATAATACATACAAAAAATTCGTTGCTAATCACCATCAAATAATTTTGATCCTAATATTACCTAGCATTAAAATTGTTGCAAATTTTGATACTAATAAATGTCAAATCAAAGAAATAAATATATTTATAATACATTATTTCATGAATAAATTGATGATGAATCATTTTTTTTAAATAATTAATAATAAAAATATTTGGTGTCAATTTTATTTTATTAATAACACTATATATCACAAATAATTTTTAATTAATTTTATTTTAAATTAAGCCAAATTAAAAATTTAATTGATTATGATGTATAATACTATTTTGATTAAAGCTATGCTCATAAATTTTTAATAGCATGCACTATAATTAAAAGACACGTGATTGAATATATATGATGCACGCACACCCAATGTCGAGCTCATATAACCAAATTTTCATATATATTAACAAACTACACACTCAATATCGAGCTCATATAATCAAATTTTCATATATATTAACAAACTTTAATATAACATGAAACTTGTTTTCATACATGAACAAACTAATTACATATATATATCATCAATCATTTATATATACATCATCAAACTTTCATACATCATCAAACCTCCATACATCATCAAACTTCCTTACATCATAATCATCAAACTTTCATACATCATGATCACCAAAATTTAATATATAACCAAAACATCAATATTACAAAAATAAAGTGATCTAACATAGAATTGAACCCCTAAACTACACAAAAATAAACAAAATCAACAACTATGATTGAGTATTTTGTGGATCTGAAGAATGACGATTTTCAAAAGGTTGACGTTGAGTGGAAGCATGAGCTTGGCTTTCAACTTGATATTGAGCATGAGGATGTTGACTTGGTACTGAAAAATAACATGAGAAGTATAATATTTGGGAGCTGCAGCTGAGAAATAGCCAGGACCTGGAGCAGAGAAATGACCTGAAGAATTATATAGTCTTGGAGAAGGAAACTGCCCGGAAGAAAATTGATGATCTTGATAAATATCGTGCATCTCTAGAGCTGTAGAAACGACTTTCTTAACAATATTTTGAATAGCTTCATCAACTCTTCGTTCAAAATTATTATTCATCTCCATTTGTTGATTCTCTAAATCTTTAAGACGGTCCTTGTACTTGTAATTTTCAATTTGTACGCTATTATTTGAGCTAGTATTAGAAAGAGCCACATTTTCACTATACAAATTACCAAATCCATAACAACGGCCATTTTTTGGACCCCCTGATGCCTCAACCCACAATTCAGGATAATATATATTTTCTTGCATGAACCTTGAGTAGAAAGTAAATAGCTATGATCACATTGCTTCTCCTTTAGATTAGACGTATAAATCTCCTATAAAATAAATTGAAACATATTTAATAATATCAATACATTACAATTTCTTAAAAAAATAATAAATATAAAACTTACAAATGTTTTTTTGATTTATCATATACAAAGGCTCTTTCCCTTTATTTGTTCGATGAGTACGAGTAAAAACTTTTTCATGAGTTTTTGGATCCCTAGTTGATTTGGGCTAGGTTCACTGACTTAGGATGTGACCCATCATGTATAGTCAGGGTCAATTTGTGTCCTAAACTCTAGGTTAAGTCCTTAGGCTCAACTCCAAATGGACCAGCTTTCAACAAGACCCTCAGAGACTCAAGAATCACAAGTTTTCAAGACCAAGTAAAGTGAGTTCGACGTTCGTCGAACTCAGCTCGACGAAAGGAGTTCTACGCTCGACGATCGTGAGACAATTCTTAGTGCTGAGGTAGACAATCTATGTTCTCTGCTCGACGAAGACTTAGTTTCTACATCAAGCCAAAGTCAGGACAACTTCAAATTTTTTTAAGTCCAGCTTCAAGCTTCGGTCGACGAATTATATTCTGAGCTCGACGAACTTGGACCTCAAGTTCACAGCTTCTCAAGTCGACGAAGTCAGCTTCTCAGGTCGACGAAGTCAGCTTCTCAGGTCAACGAATGCTAAACTCTACTCGACGATTTCTGGACTCAGACGATTTGTGTCGACACTTAGGGTTTGTGTCGACACCAAATGATTTGTGTCGACACCAGGATTTCAGTCGACACCACCTTATGTCGACACTAGAGGACTTGTGTCGACACCAAGATCAATCTGTCGACACCAACTTATGTCGACACAGCATTTCAGCAGATGCAGAGTATTTTGCCTAAGTCCAGAACTTTTCTCGGCTCGACGAATTTGATTCTCAGCTCGACGAATGAAGACTATCTATCTGATGAATGAAGATTGTCTGGTCGACGAACTCAAGCTCAGCTCGACGAACTCAAGCTCAGCTCAACGAACTCAAGCTCGGCTCGACGAACACAAGCTCGGTTCGATGAACACAAGTTCAGCTCGACGAATTGTGTTCTTCGTTCGACGAATCCAGATTAGGTTTTCTTCAAGGTTCCCGTCATGTTTCTTGGCGCTGATTCCTGAACATTTAATGCGATATCTTCTTAGAATGTTACCGTTATAACGAGCATTGACTATGGATTATTCCCTGCCATTTTTATGGGACAGTTAGGAAAGTCATTGATTACTAATTCTTTCCAAGCCGACTGCAATTACTGCTCGACATTCAAAAGTTTGAATATTGTTCAGTCAGAGACAGACACATATAGACACATACAGACACACACAGACAGATAGATACTCAAAAAAAAGACACACAGTAAGAGAACAGAATCAAGCAGTGAAAGAGTTCAAGAATTACAGTACAACAAACAATCTGATAGACATTCAAAAGTTGCAGAGAAGAACAAACATTCTCCAATCTAAAGTTCTTGACTACAATCAGCCTTGACCAGAGATCTTTTTCAAGAAGAAGAAGAAGAACCAAATTCAATCAAGAGTCTTCTTCTCTCTATTCTCAGGACAACTTCAAAGGACAACAGAACTTTATCAGTCAAAAGAAGTTCCCGAAGCAGTTCTAGTCCAGGCATTCTAGGTCATTGAAGGCCTATCACCCTGAAGCAGTGCTCCAGTATTCCTGACCAATTCAAGATCTCAGGGGAGCAAGATCTGCTACAATCAATCCACAAGTCTTCTCTCTGACTGTTGACAGAGAAGACATTATCACCCTCTCTCTCATTCCTGTACAGGGTTTTAAATCCCTTCAAAATTATTCTGGTTGCAATTTTCCTTCCAAAAGACTTGAGGGTTTGGTTTTTGAGCAACTTAACAAAAGCTCATTGGTGCCCAGGGCACCTGATCAACTCATCCTGCAGTGGATTCCTACCTAGGGTGGTAGAAGAGTGGATGTACCCAGATTGGTTGGGGAACTACTATAGCTACTTGTATCTTCTGGTTGCTATTTTCTTTTATTTTCTGGCTGTGGTCTGTGATTATTCTGTGATTGCTCTGTGATTGCTTTGTTATTAGATAGTTGCTGTGTTTGCTTTATTTTATTTGCTTCCCTGTTCTCTTAGGAATACAACAAGAGTTGTAAAAAGTTTTTAGCAAGCACCATACTCTATTCACCCCCCCTCTAGAGTATATCAGATCTAACCTGCACTTTCAATTGGTATCAGAGCCAGGTTAGTTAAAATACCATACCTTAGTGGTTGCACAGGCTAACACCTGAACCCAAAGATCCCTCTAGTTAGATCTGCTTGTTTTAAGTTTGTTACTAGATTTATTTCTTCACAGAACATGGCCCAAAACAAAGATTATGCTAGCACCAGACCTCCAGTGTGCAATCTATCTAAGTTTGCACTTTGGAAGGCAAGGATTAGATTGTACATGAACTCTATTGATGAAGACATTTTTAATTATGTTTTGACAGTATGTCCAAGACCCCCAGAAAATACAAGGACAAGTGTTGTTCCACCTTCTTCAGGAACAGATGTAGAAATCAAGAAATGGAAAGTGACAGATGCTAAGGCAATGAATATTCTAGCCCAGACTCTGTCTGATGAAATATTTCAAAAAGTGGCTGAATGCAACTCAGCAGAGGAGATATGAGACAAGTTATCTGAGATAGTCTCAGGATCTGCTGATGAGAGAAAAGATAGAAGATCCTATCTCATAAACCAATATGAGAACTTCAAGAAAGGAGAAGCTGAGTCAGTAGCAGATATGTATAATAGACTCAGTCTCATATTCAATGAGCTGAAAACATTGGACAAAGAGATCTCATTGACTGAACTCAATGACAAGATCCTAATGTGCTTTCCCAGCACTTGAGACTCAAGGATCTGGCCATTCAAGGATGCCAGAAGCCTAAGTGAGATCACAATTGAAGCTCTCTTGGGCAAACTCAAGTCTTATGAGCTGCTCATCAAGAATAGAGAAGAAGAGCAGAAGGCTGCTTCACAAGCAGTCAGAAAAGAGAAATCAATAACATTCAAAGCTGTTGAATATCAGCCTGAAGACAAGGTCACAGGCAATGAAGAGTTGTTAAGCCTACTGGCCAAAAGATTTTACAAAATGTCCAGGAAGGACTTCAGGAAAAAGCCTTCCAGAGAGCATGACAAGCCAAGGTATGACAAATCAAATAACAAAGAGATTATTTATTTTGGATGCAGGAAACCAGGCCACATGGTGTCTGACTGTCCAGAAAATCAGTATAAGGACAAAAAGGACAAGAAAGAAAGAAGAAAAGAAAAGGACTTCAAGAAAAATAGCAATGACAAACCCTCCTCCAGCAAGAACAAACATACCAGGAAGGGGTTTATTGCTGAAACTTGGAGTGAGACAGAAGAAGAATCTGAAGCTTCATCCAGCTCTAGTGATGATGAAGATGATGCTGATGAAAAAGAATTCTGCATGATGGCTATCAATGCCTCACAACAAAATTCTGATGCAGAAGAGTCAGAGTCAGAATCAGAGACTCAATCTGAAGAGGATCAGGTAATAAATTCCTTTGATTTTAATTCTGAGGACTTCAAGTGTGAGTTTAAAGCACTGTGTTTAGATTTATTAAAATCTGAGAAGGAAATCATTTCTCTCAGAAATCAGCTATCTGAACACAGCACTTTAAAATCAGAAAACCTCAAACTCTCTAAGGAGTTGGAATGTTATAAGGAGCAGATAGCCTCACTGAAAAGTGAACTATCAGAGGACAAGAAGTTTGAAGAATCCCTCAATGGGAGAAGCATCAAACTAATGGACATCACAAGCACAATGAACTCAAGATTCAATAGTATACTGGGCTTGGGTGCTTCATCCAGCCAACCTATAGTATTAACAACCTCAATCAAGTTTATCTCAAATAAAGGTAAGGGAGTTGTAGAGGTGGCTAGGAAAAATTCTGATTTGCCTAAGAAAACGAAAGTTCAATAGAATTCGTCGAACGGAGCTCGACGATCGCCGAGTGGAGCTCAACTTTCTCAGGCTGAATCGTCGAACTCAGGTCGATGATTTCGGAACCCTGATCTCTGCCACAGTCGATCTTCGAACGGAGCTCGATGATCTGACCCAAGATCGTCGAACTCAGCTCAGAGATTGTCGAACAGAGCTCAGAGTTTTGAAAAATCTTTCAAAGGCAAATCAAACTTCAATCCTAGAGGTCCTACATCTCAATGGTTTAACCCTTATACTTAATGGATAATACCTCCTAGGAGATATCATCCTGAAGGCAATAAGAGTCAACCAGGGATGTCTTTTATTTCAGAATTTAAAGTTTATCAACCTAGGCCCAAGGTAAACTGGGTCAAAAACAAATAAATTATTTTATGTGCAGGTGAAGACCTATCCAACATCAAACCAGCAATGGTATCTGGATAGTGGATGCTCAAAGCACATGACAGGAAACAAGGACAATTTCACATCCTTCAAAGCCAAGCTTGGACCCAAAGTAATATTTGGTGATTCAAACTTTGGACTAACAAAAGGATATGGTGCAGTCTAGATTGGCTCAGTCACATTCAAGAAAGTAGCCTATGTGGAAGGACTGAAGCACAACTTAATCAGCATCAGTCAACTGTGTGATGAAGGCTACCAAGTGACTTTCAGAAAATCCTCATGCAAAATCAAATCAGAGGACAACACCACTCTGTTGACAGGTAAAAGAAAAGGTAACATCTACCTTGTGGATTTTCTTTCAACTAAGGTAGATATATGCTTGTTTAATTCCATTTGTAGACCTAATGAACTATGACATAAAAGATTAGGACATATAAACCTTAGAACTATTGTTAGGCTATTCAAGGACAACCTTGTTAGAGGACTACCTTCTGGCCCCTACAAGAAGGAAGGACTTTGCAGGACTTGTTAATTAGGCAAGCAAACCAAAAATAGCTTCAAGTCACTTAATAAGAGTGATTCACCTAGGATTTTGTATCTGTTACACATGGATCTCTTTGGACCCATTACAGTACAAAGCTTAGGAGGGAAATCCTATACTTTAGTGGTTGTAGATTACTTCTCTAGATTCACATGGGTGTTCTTTCTGAGGAATAAGTCTGATAACTTTAAGTGTTTGACAGAGTTTCTCAAATGCATACAGAGTGAGTTCAACACTCACATTGCAGTGATCAGAAGTGATCATGGGACAGAGTTTGATTCTCTTCTTATGCAAGAGTTTTGTCAAAGTGAAGGGATCTGACATACTTTCTCAACTCCTAGAACTTCTCAACAAAATGGGGTAGCTGAAAGGAAAAATAGAACCCTTATTGAATCTGCTACTACATTGTAGTCAGATGCTCACCTTCCTCTATCCTTTTGGGGAGAGGTAGTGAACACCTCCAACTATGTGTTGAATAGAAGTTTAATACATAAACTGAAGGGCAAGAATCCCTATGAATTACTCAAAGGGAAGAAACCTAAAGTAGATTATTTTTAAAATCTTTGGTTGTATTTGTTACATTCACAGTAATGACAAGAAATACATAGCAAAATTTCAAGCTAAAGCTGATGAAGGAGTGTTTCTGGGATACTCCATGATCAGTAAAGCTTATAGGGTGTTTAATAAATCAACTCTTAACATTGAAGAATCTGTTCATGTATCTTTTGATGAATTTCACATGTCATACAAGGAGAAAGAGATTTCTATCATAAGCTCTTTGCAGGTTCCACCACTGTGTGAGTCTATGGATGGACTGAACCTTACCCAAGAGGTATCAAACCATCCTACTCCATAGGTTGCTGAAGATAGTGAAGAGGAAAGTCAAGAGGAAATGGCTGAACTTCCCTCAACAGCTAATATCATTCCCCAAGAGGAATTAATTACAGAAGATGTTGCCCAACCAACTCCACCAACTGATCTTATCACACTTAGAGATCATCCCAGATATCAGGTAATTGGAGACATTTCAGCAGGTGTACAGACAAGGCATAAACTCAACCAAGACTTGATGCATGCCTGTTTTCTCTCTCAAATTGAACCTCTCACCATTCATAAGGCAGAGCAAGATCCCCACTGGATCATTGCAATGCAAGAGGAACTAAATCAGTTTGAGAGATGTAGAGTTTGAGACTTGGTTCCAAGACCCCATAACTACCCAGTTATTGGAACCAAATGGGTCTACAGGAACAAGTTGGATGCTCAAGGCAACATAGTGAGGAACAAGGCTAGGCTTGTTGCTCAAGGCTACAGACAAGAGGAAGGAATAGACTATGACCAAACCTTTACCCCTGTTGCAAGGTTAGAGACCATTAGGATATTCCTTGCCTATGTAGCTTACAAGAGATTCAAGGTCTATCAGATGGATGTCAAAAGTGCATTTCTGAATGGAGTCCTACAAGAAGAGGTTTATGTAGAACAACCTCCAGGTTTTATCTATCCAACTCAACCCTCTTTTATTTTTAAATTACATAAATCTCTCTATGGTTTAAAGCAAGCTCCAATAGCCTGGTATGAGACTCTAGCAAGATTTCTTTTAGAGCATGAATTTATAATAGGAACCATAGATAAAACACTTTTCACTAGACATCATAAGGACCAAATATTGTTAGTACAAATTTATGTGGATGACATTATTTTTGGGTCTACTGATCCCAAATTGTGCAAGAGGTTTGCTGACCTCATGTATTCAAAATTTGAGATGAGTACCATGGGTGAGCTTTCCTACTTCCTTGGTCTCCAAGTGAAGAAGCTCTCAGATGGTATCTTCCTCTCCCAAGCTAAGTATGCTAAAGAGCTTATCAAAAAGTTTGGGATGGGTGATACTTCAGGGATAAAAACCCCTATGGTTATAAATGCTGTTGTAGAATCTGATGTAGCAGGGAAACCTGTGGATCAGAAAAGGTATAGGGCAATTGTTGGATCCCTATTATATCTAACAGCTAGCAGACCTGATATAATGCTTATCACATGCCTTTGTGCTAGGTTCCAAGTGAACCCTAAAGAATCTCACCTTATTTTCTTAAAAAGAATTTTGAGATATATAAAGAGTTGCCCTAGTCTAGGACTCTAGTATCCTGTAGAGTCAGAGTTTGAGTTAACTGGATACTCAGATGCTGACTATGCTGGATGTAGAGTGGACAGGAAAAGTACCTCTGGAACATGCCAGTTCCTTGGTATGAGACTTGTCTCCTGGTTTTGTAAAAAGCAGACATCTGTGTCTACATCAACTGCAGAAGCAGAATACATGGATGCTGGGAGTTGCTGTTCACAAATGCTATGAATACAAAACCAACTCTTAGACTATGGTGTCAACTTAAATAATTCAACATTATTTTGTGATAATACTAGTGTTATTGCTATAACACAGAATCCAGTTCACCATTCTAGGACTAAACATATTGAAATAAGACATTAATTCATTAGAGATAATGTGGACAAAAAAAAAATTAACTTGATCCATATTCCTATTGATCTACAGAGAGCAGACATTTTCACCAAGCCATTGGATAAGAAAACCCATCTGTTCTTTATAAATCAACTGGGAATGATTAATGGAGAAGAGTTAACCTAGTTTCTGTCTGCATTCGACGAATTTTCCAGAGTTCGTCGAACGAAGTTCGACGAATTAGGGAAAGTTTGAGAGATTCTCGTCGAATAGAGATCGACGAATTCTCTGTGTGAGGGAACAACTTTCGTCGACCAGAGATCGACGAACTTTGCTTCAGAAGACATTTTGTCGAACGGAGTTTGACGAACTATTTTCGATTCTTCTGGATGAGATCGACGAATTATCTGTCTATAATTTATTTCGTCGAGCTCAGTTCGAAGAATTTCTCTTTTTCGTGGAACGGAGTTTGTCGATTCATATTCAGAAAATCGTATATCTAGGTTTTCTTCGACCTCCGTCCCGCGCTTTCAGTTCCTTTGCTCTTGATCGCCGTTTCTCTCTGTGTTTTTCTTGCAGGACATCAATGGCGATTCCCTCAGGTGCTTTGGTTACAATGAAGTTTGACACTGGATTCGACATGGATTTTGAGTCGTTTCAACATTCTGACCCCATCTTTCTATACTTCTTGGAACTACTGGAAGAACTCAATTTAAAGGATTTCATGAACAGACGCATTAAACTTCATGGAACGGAAATACGAGAATGGGTATATACATCTACAGTTTCTGAAGAAGATGTTTTGACCGGCAATATAGGGAACACTGTTGTTTCCCTCTCTCCCGCAGTTCTCTCTGAGATATTTGGATTAGTGAACAGAGACGATAATCTGGAAATGGATTCTGAGGAATTCAATGATATGATAAAACTGACGGGTTTCTCTGGTAACAACCCTAATAAGTTGTTGAAAAAGCAACTATCCGCCGCCTACTAATTTCTGGCAGATATTACGGTAAAGATACTAATGGCCAAGCACTCTGCTCATGACTATATTACCCGTCACCAATTTCTAATAATGTGTGCAGTAGTGAATAAGAGACATGTTGATTGGAGTATGGTTTTCTTTGAATTGATCAAGAAGAAGAACAGCAAGAAGGAAGTCTGCTTTGGCAGAATTTTGGGAATATTTCTCACAGAGAAGGCTGCTGAATGTATGGTCTCCCCGACCATCTTCATAAACGCCAGCAAGCGCCTCACTTGTGCTCTGTTTGGCAGGTGGGAGAGGACAACCTCCAAGCCCTCAAAGGCTTCTTCCTCCTCCCTCCAAACTTCTGAGAGCACAAGGGCTGTAAAGGCCGCTCCCCACCCTGCTGAATAGGTTCCTCCATCTCAACCATCTCTTCCAGCACCTCTTCCTCCAAAGAAGCCTCCTCATGTACCTACCCCTCCTTCATCTCCACCACTTAACCTGACAATCACTCAATCTCTACCTCCATCTTCCCCTCTGCAAATTCATCAACAACTCACTCCTCCAGATTCCCCTTATGAGACAATACTTCCTACACCTCCACAGTCTCCTCTTCCCCCACACTTATCCACCATCCCATCTTATAATATACCATCATATACAATCATGCAAGATGCCCCCACTCCATCTATTATTCCTCCTCCCATTCCATCCCCTTCCCCTTCCCCATTTGATCCATCTACCCTCATTTATTTGCTCACTCCTCTCATCCAATCTCTCATCCAAGAGGCCATTACACCTCTTGTGACCTCCATTAATTCCTTATCTGCCCAGATCTCTCTTCTATCTACTGTCCCCTCTTCATTTAGGGGCCTGGCTCCAGGTATTCCTGAACCCAGGCTGGGGGAGATGCTCAGTGATGAAGTTGCAGCAGATGCAGATACAACAGCAGCAGCAGTAGTCACAGCTGTTCCCTCTCTAGCTAATACAGATTCAGATGAGGATACAACAATTTTGACAGACTTTGATGCTGAGATGTTTGAGTTAATTCAATTTATGGATACTGACATTGATTTGGATGAGTCAGTTGCTCAAATAACTCCTGTTGGTGATTTCTATTGAAATCACACAGTGAATTTATCAGTTTTGTTGAGACATTTTGATACTGTACATATGCAATTCTCTCCTGCAGGTTTCTCTAAGTCATATTTGGCTATGGTACCATATACCTCTCCAGCTAGTCCAGCAGTTGCTAAGCAACTTTGTGACAATTTTGCTCTCTCTGCCTCTAGCTCAAAAGTCATTCCAGAAGTTACATCAGTGCCAGTTTCAGCACCAGATTTTGTTATGGATGACTCTCCAATGCATACTCTAGATGAGCTTGTTCAGGCAGACATTGAAGAAGAGAATAAGGCAGTATCTGATAGCTCTGTCTCTTTTGTTTCTGAATCTTGTACAGATACTTCTTCTCTTGTTGCTGAAACCCTTATTCCTGAACCTTCTGCCCCTCCTCCAGAAAAGGCTGTTGTTTCTGATCAAGCTTTAAAAGCATTGGATGCATCGTATGATACCCATCAGGATTCAGAGTCTGATGATGATGATAATGATTCTGATGAGGATGCAACTAGTAAGAAAAAGAGATTGTTGGCAAAGAAGAGAAAGGCTGCTCCTCCTCCAGCTCCCAAGCCAAATCCCAATGCAGACACTCCCTACTATATTCTGCACAATGTGACTCCATATAAGGGAATGCCAGCATGGATGTGGCTCTTCAAAAATCAGCAGAAAGATAGAAAGAGAAGCAGGAGATACTCCCCTCCTCCAGTGCACAGATACAGGAAGGATCCTCCTCCTCCTCCAGCAGTTAGTGTTAGTGGCTCTAGCTCCCAGAGATCTGCCTCAATGCAAACTTATCAGAGACAATCAGGGAGATCTTCTGGAAGCAGCCAGCAGAGGCCATCCTCCTCAGGAAGTCAAAGTAAGCAGCAGCAGCAGCAACAAAGTTCTGAAGTACATAAAGCTGAAAGCCCAAAAAGACCTCTCTCTCCTTCAATTCCTTTTGAAGATCCAGAAACTGCTAATACTGCAAGAATCGCTAGGTACCAAGAATTAATTAGAATATCATTGATAAATAAAGCCAAAGCAGAAGGAAAAGATATCTCTGGTCTTTCAATAATGTCAAAGTATAGAAAGAAAGCGCTGAAAAGGTTTGACAAAGGCAACAAACTGTTTAATATTGATGATTATATGAAACTTCATCCAGAAGCAGTTGTCCCCAGGGCTACTTCATTGAAAATTATTGGGGTAGCAGATATGACCATGACAGTGGCTCAAGCTCAAAATCCTAACAAAGAAATCATTTTCAAGAAGCCGGGAGAAAAGAAAGCAGAAGACAAACCTCAGCAGAAGAAGTCATAGAAGTAATTTTCTTGTTGTTTCAATTTCTGTCTGTTATTTGTTTTTTAAAACTATGCTATCTGTTAAACAAAACTGTGTGTATATATATATCTGTTGCAAGTGTTATAATTCTCTGCCAGATATATCTCTTTTCTTGCTTTGTTTTTTGTTTTGAGTCTCTGTTAGTGACCTCACCCAAATATTTGGAAATTGTTGGATCCCTAGTTGATTTGGGCTAGGTTCACTGACTTAGGATGTGACCCATCATGTATAGCTGATGAGTCCATGTTTTATACCTATTTTCGGACTCATCTGGGCTAGTTTTCAAGCGTTTGCACTTCACTTTTAGTTCTATTTCGTTCATATCTCATCTTATCTTTATTTCCATAGGAAGTACACATTTATGCCTGTGGTTGTGTATTTTGTTATTTTTATAGTTTGTACTCCCTTTTGTGATTATCTGGAATGTCTGTATAGATTAGTGATTGGTTTTTCCTTTCAGTACAGGGGTCGTGTGCGTGTTCCAGGATGGTTGTGAAACAGGAATACTGCGCACGATCATGGGATATAATGCGCACGACCACTGGTCGTGCGCCCCTGATCGTGCGCACTACTCTTCGTTTTCCAGAATCAGCCTGGGGTAAGTGCACGACCACTGGACATATTGCGCACGACCACTGGTCGTGCTCTACTGATCGTGTGCATTGATTCCTCTTTTCTGGAGTCCTGTCTGGGTAATCGCACGATCATTTGACTTAGTTCGCACAACCACTGGTCGTGCGCCACTACTCGTGCGCATTATCCCAGTTCTTCTTCCTGTTATTCCATGCCAGTGCGCACGAGAACAGGACATAGTGCGCACGACCACTGGTCGTGCGCCTGTGATCGTGCGCATTGTTCATTTCTGCTTTTGTATAAATAGTGCAGGTCTCGCCCTAATCGGAAGAATCCGCAGATCGCCCATTTCCTCCGCCGTTTTCTGCCTTCTCCGCCGTTCTCCTTCATCTTCCACCCTAGGGAGGTGCTCCAGGCAAGCTTTCACCCCCAAATCCAAGCCGGAGCTTCCTCTTGGCCTCCTCCTTCATCTTTGAGCTTCAAGAAGAGCTTGACCTAGCTTTCTTCACCAAGCTAGGAGAAGTTGTACCATCCTCCACCGGATCGTGACACGAAGAAGACGGGCCATTGGAAGGTGGTGACAGCCCTTCTCTATCCCGGACGCAGTTGCGGACCGAGCTTGGACGCGGATTGACAACCCGACGACTCCAACCGTGAATCCTCAGCAAGGCTTCGTATTCGGTCGATTTCGCACACTTTTCTTCTCTTGTTGTTGAATAGTATAGTTGATCTCTTGTGTATGATGAAGTTGTACTTATTTTGATATACATTTGTATCAAATCATGTCTATGTGGTTTCTTATTTTTGTTAATTTCTTGAGGTGCGCCATATTCCATCTACCACCATCCACCCTTGCCGCACTAGCAATTGCTAGTGGCGTGCATAGCGAAGAGGTGCTTACGACCCTCATTCCGCCGTTCTAACCACCTCATCCGCAAGCCTACTCGTCCATCCGCCTAGCGATTCGGTGCATAGCGGCCCGATTAGTCTTCCATCCCGCCTGGCGAAGCATCGCATAGCGGCGTTGCATAGGAGTAGTGTTTGCCTTTTATTTTCTGTTTCCGCAACCATCAAAACCCCCCTTAGTTAGCTCCGACCTGAGGACTTCAATCTCAAGTCCTCCTCGAAATTAACTCCACCTTACTGTGTTCCTTGTGAGATCGATACTTGGGAAAACCCCCATTTTATATTACTTGTGCGACCGGTTCACTGTCGTGATCTTTAGCATCAAGTTTTTGGCGCCGTTGTCGGGGAACACAGTCGTGTGAATTTTTGGAGAGGGAGACGTGAGATTGCTTTCCTTTTCCTTTGTAAATCGCTTTTGTTTTGTTCTATTTTTGTTTTGCTTTCCTTTTTATTGTTTGTTTAGGTAATTGTAGTAATATATTGTTGGATTTAGTAGTTTGCACAATTTATTTTGAATCTGCTGTTTCTACACCATGTGGGGATATTCGTATGCCCAATGTCGTTGGTGTCGGAAGCCTTCCCACGCTAGTCATGAATGCCCTACGAGAGATATTGAGCATAAGCCTCAGCGCACAATGCATGAGATGCTGTATTCGTACAACCTTTCAAACACTGTGCCCCGAGCTTATGGTCAATCGTCCTCACCACATACACCGTTCTCCTATTCCTCTCCGGCCCCACAAGGACCGCAGCGTAATGGGAGAAAGTGTTTGTATTATCGTAGAACAGATCATGTCCTGAAGGATTGTGCCGAGTACCTCCGTGTTATGGAAGAGGATGATGAGCCGGACATCCGGGTCATCTCGACTCCTACCCTTGGTGGCACACCTTCATCATCTGGTTATGTATCCCTATCACCTTCATTTGTTGAAGGGAATGATGTGGACACAACTGACAGATGTGTGGCTGATCTAGGCTTCGACGTGGCTGAGCCTATCTCTCATGTGCATACATCTCCAAGCGTGGAGCTGATTCTATGTGAGGAACCTGCGCTTGACTTTTATTCAAGCACAGTTCTTCCCCCTTTTGTGCATTCTACTTCAGTCGCCTCTGGCGACATTTTCGACAATTCAAAACAAGTTGAGGCTTGTGATACATGGGTTGTTTCCACTCCCATGGAGGAGGGCAACCTTCTTGGTGTCGAGGATTCTCCCTTGATACCAAAGGAGGAAGTCCAAGTCTTGGTGGAGGCCTCTATGGATCCGGCCGAGCCTTGTAGCATTGTCGAGATTACTGACGATATTTTTCTACCTCAGCCTTTGGGGAGTGAAACCGGGATCACTCCCCCGATTATTTCTTTATGTTCTTCGTCTCTTTTATTTCTTGACCCACCTTCCTTTTCTGAGCCTGTGCAGGTTGAATCTCCACGGGTAAGTTGGGTTGACGTTGAGCCTTGCGCTCAGGCTGTCGACGAGTGCATCCTCTTGTGTGAGGAGGTTCCTACCTCCTTCACAGTGGAAGCCCCTGCCGTCACCTTCGCCCCTAGCGAACTTGTGGTGGACGAAACCTTGCTAGGCAAGGATTTGTTTTGTGGTGGGATGAGTGAGGACCAGGCCTCCTCATCCTACTTCCTATTTCCTCTACCTGTGTTGGGCAGGTATTATTATTTAGGTAGAGGGGTAACTGCTCTATCACCGTATCGGTACCCGTTACCGAAACGGATATTAGGCCAGTTACCTGTGCATTTTTCTTTTCATAGGCCCATTAGCTAGAACCTTTTCGTAGCCGAATAAGTCATGCTGGGATGACAATAACCCCAGTACTTATCTTTTATTTCCTGCATTTTTATTTTCCTGTCTATTTTATTTTAGCATTTCTTTTTGTATATTTTTGTTTTGTTTTTGCGGAGCTCACCCCTGCAGGTATTCTTGGCAAATTGCATTGGCAGGGTCGTGATTCTTCGTATGACGGGCCTGCTTCAAGTTTACACTCGTCTTCTGGTATGCTCACTAGCTGAGCATTGGGTAACCTCTTCCCTTAGCTCTTTATGATTTTAATTTCTCTATCATCTGCTGTATTGCTTAGTTTAAGTCTGGGGGAGAGCTAGTTTTGTTACCTTTTGCACGTGCACATCTCATGTGCATACTAGAAGCTTTTATTGTTTTATTTTGCTTAGTGCATTGCATCACACACCACTGCACCCACATGAGCGCGTGCTTAGATGTTTGTGTTCCGCAAGTTAAACTCATTTCTTTGTTAGATTTGGGAAAATTATGGTGCTGGCTTAGGATTATGAGACGGAGTAAAATGTTGGCCTTGTTGTGTTCCTAGTCAACTGCTCTCGTCTCGTGTAGAAATTCGAGTAGATTTAATTTTTCTGTATGCTTTTAGTTTTATATTTTTCTAATTGTGTAAATACTTTTTATTCTACTCAAAAGTTGGTGAATCCGGTGTGAATCTGACGGTAGCTTAGGGATGTGTGTAGACGGTCGTTAGGTTCGTATTGCTCGAGTCGGGAGGATGGATAGTCTTTCTCGTTGGCTAAGAACTTGCCCCAAGCTATTCTTGAAGCATGGGTATAGGTTAGTCATGCATGAGTGTGATGTAGGCCATCATTTTGGCCCGGTTGAGCTTTGTACCATTCCTAACGTCTTATCCTCGCTAGCCCCGTTGTACCTACCCCTCCTTTTGATTCAGCTCCACCTTTATTTCACCAAAGCCTCAAAGCCAATCCTAGTCGCACTCCCAAGTTGAGCTTTAGTGTTTATATTTTAATGTTGGGATGTGATGTGGTGATTTTACTTATGATTATGTGGATGTGCTCTAATGTTATATGTGCTGAATTGTGAAAATAAAATGAAGAAAAAGAAAAAGAAAAAAAATATTTGTAAAGAAAAAGAAAAAAAAATGAAAAGAAAAAGTTATAATTGAAAATCATTTTAGAAATGTGATTATATTTGGAGTAGGCGGTGCACACACCCATATGTTAAAAGTTAAGTTTGGGGGTGTGGTGTACCCGCATGTATTTTGGTTAGCTGATGGATTCTTTCTTTACTAGCTCATTTGGGTTAGGTGCATAGCTTTCTTGTTTATCCTTGTTAACCTCACCGAAACCCAAGCCCCATCTCTTCACCTAAAGTCCTACTGATTCGTGTGTGAACCAAACCAGTGCCGTGGAGAGAATGCGAAAGGGTAAGCATATGGTCACCGACATTGGTGGATTCCTTTGGAGGTTATCCGGAGCCCCGATCTTTGGCAATGCTCTCCTAGTGATTAGTCTACTTTCTCCTTACGCATGACCGAATGATTCACCGTGATTCCATTTTTAAGTAATAATAAAATTTTGATAAGCATTGTGAAAAATATAAACTATTCTGTATACTTAGAAATTTTCTCTATTGTATTTTTACGCACGCGAGCATGCGACTTCGCATGGTACTTCGTATCGCAATTTCTTTGTTAACTAGTATTTTTCTCTATCTGCTTAGATTTTGTTTGCTCGGGACGCGCAAACAGTTAAGTCTGGGGGTGTGATGAGTCCATGTTTTATACCTATTTTCGGACTCATCTGGGCTAGTTTTCACGCGTTTGCACTTCACTTTTAGTTCTATTTCGTTCATATCTCATCTTATCTTTATTTTCATAGGAAGTGCACATTTATGCTCGTGGTTGTGTATTTTGTTATTTTTATAGTTTGTACTCCCTTTTGTGATTGTCTGGAATGTCTGCACATATTAGTGATTGGTTTTTTCCTTTCGGTACAGGGGTCGTGTGCGTGTTCCAGGATGGTTGTGAAACAGGAATACTGCGCACGATCATGGGATATAATGCGCACGACCACTGGTCGTGCGCCCCTGATCGTGCGCACTACTCTTCGTTTTCCAGAATCAGCCTGGGGTAAGTGCACGACCACTGGACATATTGCGCACGACCACTGGTCATGCGCCACTGATCGTATGCATTGATTCCTCTTTTCTGGAGTCCTGTCTGGGTAATCGCACGATCATTGGACTTAGTGCGCACGACCACTGGTCGTGCGCCACTACTCGTGCGCATTATCCCAGTTCTTCTTCATGTTATTCCATGCCAGTGTGCACGAGCACAGGACATAGTACGCACGACCACTGGTCGTGCGCCTGTGATCGTGCGCATTGTTCATTTCTGCTTTTGTATAAATAGTGCAGGTCTCGCCCTAATCGGAAGAATCCGCAGATCGCCCATTTCCTCCGTCGTTTTCCGCCTTCTCCGCCATTCTCCTTCATCGTCCACCCTAGGGAGGTGCTCCGGGCAAGCTTTCACCGCCAAATCCAAGCCGGAGCTTCCTCTCGGCCTCCTCCTTCATCTTTGAGCTTCAAGAAGAGCTTGACCTAGCTTTCTTCACCAAGATAGGAGAAGTTGTGTCATCCTCCACCGGATCGTGACACGAAGAAGACGGGCCATTGGAAGGTGGTGACAGCCCTTCTCTATCCCGGACGCAGTTGCGGACTGAGCATGGACGCGGATTGACAACCCGACGACTCCAACCGTGAATCCTCAGCAAGGCTTCGTATTCGGTCGATTTCGCACACTTTTCTTCTCTTGTTGTTGAATAGTATAGTTGATCTCTTGTGTATGATGAAGTTGTACTTATTTTGATATACATTTGTATCAAATCATGTCTATGTGATTTCTTATTTTTGTTAATTTCTTGAGGTGCGCCATATTCCATCTACCACCATCCACCCTTGCCGCACTAGCAATTGCTAGTGGCGTGCGTAGCGAAGAGGTGCTTACGACCCTCATTCCGCCGTTCTAACCACCTCATCCGCAAGCCTACTCGTCCATTCGCCTAGCGATTCGGTGCATAGCGGCCCGATTAGTCTTCCATCCCGCCTGGCGAAGCATCGCATAGCGGCGTTGCATAGGAGTAGTGTTAGCCTTTTATTTTCTGTTTCCGCAACCATCAAAACCCCCCTTAGTTAGCTCCGACCTGAGGACTTCAATCTCAAGTCCTCCTCGAAATTAACTCCACCTTACTGTGTTCCTTGTGAGATCGATACTTGGGAAAACCCCCATTTTATATTACTTGTGCGACCGGTTCACTGTCGTGATCTTTAGCATCAATAGCCGGGGTCAATTTGTGTCCTAGAGTCTAGGTTAAGTCATTAGGCTCAACTCCAGATGGACCAGCTTTCAACAAGACCCTCAGAGGCTCCAGACTCACAAGTTTTCAAGACCAAGTAAAGTGAGTTTGACATTCGTCGAACTCAGCTCGATGAAAGGAGTTCTGCGCTCGACGATCGTGAGACAATTCTTAGTGCTGAGCTCGACGATCTATGTTCTCTGCTCGACGAAGACTTAGTTTCTACATCAATCCAAAGTCAGGACAACTTCAAATTTTTCTAAGTCCAGCTTCAAGCTTCGGTCGACGAATTATATTCTGAGCTCGACGAACTTGGACCTCAAGTTCACAGCTTCTCAAGTTGACGAAGTCAGCTTCTCAGGTCGACAAAGTCAGCTTCTCAGGTCGACGAATGCTAAACTCTACTCGACGATTTCTGGACTCAGATGATTTATGTCGACACTTAGGGTTTGTGTCGACACCAGACGATTTGTGTCGACACCAGGATTTCAGTCGACACCACCTTATGTCGACACCAGAGGACTTGTGTCGACACCAAGATCAATCTGTCGACACCAACTTATGTCGACACAGCATTTCAGCACATGCAGAGTATTTTGCCTAAGTCCAAAACTTTTCTCGGCTCGACGAATTCGATTCTCAGCTCGACGAATGAAGACTGTCTATCTGATGAATGAAGATTGTCTGGTCGACGAACTCAAGCTCAGCTCGACGAACTCAAGCTCAGCTCGACGAACTCAAGCTCAGCTTGACGAACACAAGTTCAGCTCGACGAATTGTGTTCTTCGTTCGACGAATCCAGATTAGGTTTTCTTCAAGGTTCCCGTCCCGTTTCTTGGCGTTGATTCCTGAACATTTAATGCCAGATCTTCTCAGAATGTTACCGTTAGAACACGCATTGACTATGGATTATTCCCTGCCATTTTTTTATGGGACAGTTAGGAAAGTCATTGATTGCTGATTCTTTCCAAGCCGACTGCAATTACTGCTTGACATTCAAAAGTTTGAATATTCCTCAGTCAGAGACAGACACATACAAACACACACAGACAGATAGATACTCAAAAAAGAGACACACAGTAAGAGAACAGAATCAAGCAGTGAAAGAGTTCAAGAATTACAGTACACCAAACAATCTGATAGACATTCAAAAGTTGCAGAGAAGAACAAACATTGTCAAATCTAAAGTTCTTGACTACAATCAGCCTTGACCAGAGAACTCTTTCAAGAAGAAGAAGAATAACCAAATTCAATCAAGAGTCTTCTTCTCTCTATTCTCAGGACAACAGAACTTTATCAGTCAAAAGAAGTTCCTGAAGCAGTTCTGGTCCAAGCATTCTAGGTCATTGAAGTCCTATCACCCTGAAGCAGTGCTCCAGCATTCCTGACCAATTCAAGATCTCAGGGGGAGCAAGATCTGCTACAATCAATCCACAAGTCTTCTCTCTGACTGTTGACAGAGAAGACACTATCACCCTCTCTCTCATTCCTGTACAGGGTTTTAAATCCCTTCAAAATTATTCTGGTTGCAAGTCTCCTTCCAAAAGACTTGAGGGTTTGGTTTTTGAGCACCTTAACAAAAGTTCATTGGTGCCCAGGGCACCTTATCAACTCATCCTGCAGTGGATTCCTACCTATGGTGGTAGAAGAGTGGATGTACCCAGATTGGTTGGGGAACCATTATAGCTCCTTGTGTCTTCTGACTGCTATTTTCTTTTGTTTTCTGGCTGTGGTCTGTGATTGTTCTATGATTGCTCTGTGATTGCTTTGTTATTAGATAGTTGCTGTGTTTGCTTTATTTTATTTGCTTCCCTATTCTCTTAGGAATACAACAAGAGTTGTAAAAAGTTTTTAGCAAGCACCATACTCTATTCACCCCCCTCTAGAGTATATCAGATCTAACCTGCACTTTCAATGAGGCACCAGAATTCCTCCATTATCCCTGGCCTATAGTACAAAAAAATACTTAACAATTTTGCATGTAATTAAATAATCATAGCTTTTGAGAGATTGAAGATGATCGAGAGTATGTATCAGTGTTCAACATATATGTAAACACACAAAAAATCAAGGCCTAATTCTTTAAATGAGAAAGGGAATGACAAGAGAGAACACCCAAACAATAATTATAAACATAATCCAGATAGAGTTCTCCTTGAGAAAGAGACTAAAGTAAGAGATAGTCAGAGAAACTTCATCATAGATGACACTATCATGTAGTCAAAAATAAGTAGGATCATTGTCAAGTAAACATGTGTCGGAGTCATGTGGGAGGAGGTACTATCGAACAGAACCCTCACACACAACTTAAAACAGCCAACTGGGCGCTATCAAGCACCCAGTTCGCTGTAAAATAGCCAACTGGGCGCTGTCCAGCCCCCAGTTCGCTAGAAAACAGCCAACTGGGCGCTGTCCAGCGCCCATTTCACTGGAAAACAGCCATCTAGACGATGTCCAACGCCCAGTTCACTGGAAAACAATGAACTGGGCGTTGTCCAGCGCCCAGTTCAGCGAAAAAAAGCCAACTGGGCGATGTCCAGCGCCCAGTTCAGCGAAAAAAAGCCAACTAGGCGCTGTCCAGCCCCTAGATCACTATAAAACTACGAACTGGGAGATAGACAACACCCAGTTCGCTGTAAAACAGCCAACTGGGTGCTGTCCAGCGCCCAGATCGTTGAAAAACAACCAACTAGTCGCTGTCCAGCGCCCAGTTTACAGCGTTGTCCAGTGCCCAATTCGTCGAAAAAACAGCGAACTGGGCACTGGACAGCGGCTAGTTCGCTGTAAAACAGGCAACCGGGCCCTATCTAGCGCCTAGATCGCTGAAAAATAGCGAACATACAGTGCCCAGATCGCTGAAAAACAAAGAACCGGGCGCTGGACAGCGCTATCCAGCGCCCCATTCGCTGAAAAACAGCGAACCGGGCACTTTCCAGCACCCCGTTCGCTGAAAAACAGCGAACGGGCGTTGTCCAGCGCCCAGTTTGCTGAAAAATAGCCAACTGGGCGCTGTTCAGTGCCCCGTTCGCTGAAAAACAGCGAACTGGGCGCCGTCTAGTGCCCAGATCAGCGAACTTGGCGTTGGACAGCGCCCAGATCAGCGAACTGGGCGCTGGACAGCGCCCAGTTTGCTGTAAAACAGCCAACTGGGCACTGGACAACGCCTAGTTCGCTGTAAAACAGCCAACTGGGCACTGTCTGTAACGCCCTGAAACTCAAAAGAGCGACGGGAGGCATATTGAGCCAAGTTTGGAATTTGGCAGGGGGCACACGGCCTGGGACACGGGCGTGTCCCAGGGCATGTCGTGCTCGAGTCGACAATCTGGTCGAGAGCCCGGGAAGTCGATGATTTTGCTCGACGAAGTTGTTGAGAACCAAGGTCCAATAGGATTGGGTGTGTGTGGGACCGCATATTTTGGCTTCCCCATCACGTTCCAGGTCTGGGTGTTGACCCCGGTGGGCCCCTGTGTGGCAGAATATCCCCGCAATCCCGTGGATGGATTAGTCCGACATCGCCTACAGCGGGTGGTCCTTGGTGTTTATATACCCCCGTCCCCCCTTCCTACTACCTCGGGGTTTTGGCAACATGTGTGGTGATGGGTGGTTTCCACATGGTACCATAGCCATCCCGCTGCGGGGGTGTGTTGAGAACCAAGGTCCAGCAGGATTGGGTGTGTGTGGGACCGCATATTTAGGCTTCCCCATCGCGTTCCAGGTCTGGGTGTTGACCCCGGTGGGCCCCATGTGGCGGAATATCCCCGCAATCCCGTGGATGGATTAGTCCCACATCGCCTGCAGCGGGTGGTCCTTGGTGTTTATGTACCCCCGTCCCCCCTTCCTACTACCTCGGGGTTTTGGGAAGATGTGTGGTGACGGGTGGTTTCCACAGAAGTGTCGAGACAGGGAACATGGCCTAGGACACGGGCGTGTCCATGGCCGTGTCGGGTGGTCGATAAACTGTGCTAGACGAAGTGTCGAGACAATGAACATGGCCTGGAGCCAAGGCGTGTTCGGGTTTGACACGGGCGTGTTAATTGGGACACGGGGTGTCCAAGACCCATGTGGTTCTCGGGTTGGGGTTGGTCCATTGTCGATGGAGGAACACGCACGGGAACACGGGCGTATACTGGATGACACGGGCGTGTCAGGTCAAACACGACGTGTCGGGTGCCTGTATGCATTTCGGGACGTGTCGGTTTCGACGGTGAATGGCGAACACGGCCCTAGACACGGGCGTGTCACATGCCGTGTTCGACCCAGATTTTGCATTTCAGCTCCTGATCGTGGCCGTTCGTTTCCTTATTTTGGGATCTGACGGCTGGGGGCTGTTCCTGCTGGGTTATACCCAGGAATAGGGTTTTAAATCCCTCATTTCTTTCACTTAGTCTCTTTCTAAAGTTTAAAGAGGGGGGAGAGCAAGGAAGAAGAAAGGAGGCTAGATCCGGTCACCGACGGAGCTTCAGAGCTCCAAATCGTGAGTAGACTTTGGATCTACGGAGGAAAGGAGATTGCGGTGCTTTTCATTCGCATACATTTCCATGGCGCCAAGGAAAAACGCTAGGGTAACGATTCTCATCCTAGTATATGTGAAGTCCTCTTTTCCTTTGCATAGGAAGCCCGCTCTCACGAGTTTGCGGTGAGTTGAGGCGTTCCTTCGGGTAGACATGAATAGTCCTCATTGTGAACATGTAGAGTCCGTAATCGAGAATAGATATAGGCATGATGTGCGAAGCCTACCCGGACAAGTTGGTCTGCATCGGTGATGTTGCATTGCATGAATGGATGGAGAAGACTCCGTGCGATTGTTTGTTTTTCGGTTTTTCTACGTGATAGATTGCAACAGGGAGCCTTGGGGACTAACTCCAAGGTGCACCCGGAAAACTGGGCAGATGCGTGATTCTGCCAACATGGTGGCCTGGGAGCCAACTTGAACATAACCGGGTTATGTGAAATGTGTGATGGGAACGGGACTCAGGGAAGTTTGACTCACGCAGACGACTTAAGTTGACGTTGCGGTGTGAGCAACGGGTTAGGTGGAATCGTACCCGATCTATGTGGTTCATTTAGAGAGACCTAAAGTATGTGGTACTCACCGTTGGCATAGATGGAGGGTCTTAGGCAGTGGCCAGAAAGACCAAATGGTCACGATATATTGCCGTCCAAGGGGCGGTGGTGAGTCAGTGGACTTTGAACGTGTTCACAAAGAATGTGCCCTGAGTGCACGGGGTGTGTGGTCGTGCGTGCCCACACATATGATGAAGTGTTTATTCACCATGCTGTGTGGTTATGCTAACAAAGTGCAGGGAAAGAGCATCGTCACCCCGATTTTGGGGGCGAGATCGTTATAATTTGGTCAGTATAGCTGACCGTTGCTTTTGTTTTCCACCATTGCGGTGGATTGTTGCTTGCAGGTGCCGCGGAGCCGAGCGGTAAGTAACGGGATAAAGCCCAAGTTGCTGAGTCGGCCCTCGAAGGCCTAAATTGAGTGTTTACTTATTTTATTCACGTGTGACCGGCCTGCGTGCCGAGGTTTGGAAAACATGTTATTTGAGTAAACAATTGTAAGGCCATAGTACTTGTGTATTGTACTTCATTCCTATTGTTTTGAGTAGTGGACATTCATGCTTGTGGCTGAGTTCTTTATTTTGCAACTTTTAATAATTGCTTTCGCTAGAATGACTGTGTAGAACGTTGGTTATTAGTTGGATGGTTTCCATTGAGTAACCGCCCGGTCTATCTGTGGTATATGGCGTCGGGCCCCGGCCGGACCTACTGCTATATGTTATGCGATGGATAGGGGGTGTTACAATTTGGTATCAGACTACTGGTTCTGGTCAGACTTAAAATCAATTCGTGGACGAATTCTTTTTAAGGGGTGGTGAACACATGTGTGTGCGTCATCGTTATAACATCAAAAGAACCCATGACTGTCCACTTAGGAATGAAAATACACGTGTTTGAGGAACCTGCGTGTTCCTATAATTGCGTTTTGCAATTTTGTTTGGTCGCTTATCGAGGTTTTGTACAACTATAGGTGACCAGAAGCGGTGCAGGGCCGTCAGAACGTCCAGTTTCTGAGGATAGTAGTGCACCAAATGATGATCCTGCAACACCTCCCTCGGCTGAAACCATACGATTGGTGGCCGAAGCAGTGTTTGTCATGATGAATGCGCAGCCTGCAAGGCAAATATAGCAGCCTGCTCCTGCGATGGAGCAGGTACCGCTTTAAAGGGATGAACCGAGAAGAGTGGAGCAGGTAATGGTGGAGCCTTTGGTGCTGATGAGAGCAACCGAAAGACAGCTCAAGCACGTTATGAGCTTTAATCATCCTTTATTCTCGGGGTTGGGAACCCCATCTCAAGCTGAAGACTGGCTCTCCCGAGTGAAGAGAGTCCTGACAGCTACTGAAATGGAGGAGTGGAAGATGACCACTATAGCTACGTTCCTTCTGAACGGTGATGCTAGGTTGTGGTGGGAAGGCTTGGAGCTACATCACTTGATGGGTAGGCAAATTACGGACGTCTCGATGGAGGAATTCTCGAGACTGTTCTTGGCAAGGTACCTCCCTTCGGCTCAGAGGATAGCATTGTAGAATGAGTTCCTGAAACTGGTGCAAGGAGAGAGTGGCGTGGATGTGTATCTCCACGAGTTTACTCGGTTGGGTCGGTATGCTAGCTCTACATTCGCGGATGAGGAGTGTAAGACCAACCGTTTCTACGAAGGTCTGAGAGATGACTTGAGGCTACTGCTCTCGGGGCCGATGACGCAGGGCTTCTTGACCCTGGTCAACACGGCCCGGTCATTGGAGAAGGACTTGAAAAATGTGCAAGCAAAGAAAAGATTTGGTGATAAGAGGACAGAGTTCAAAGTGTCGGCTAATGCGAAGTTTGGGTATCGCAAGTTCAATAAGAAGGCTAGGACTTCGGGTCCAGCCCCTTCTTCTGGTGCTTCTGGGGCGACTACGGGTCGGACCCCGGGCACATGTTTTACTTGTGGGAAGTCGGGGCACTTTGCCCGTGACTGCTGGAGCTGACGTCCCAAGTCCAAAAGGAAGTCGAGAGCAACATATGAAGAGAAGGGCAAGGTGGTGGACTCAACCGCATCCCATTATGCTCCGACTCAACCGAGAGTTTATAATCTTGGCCAGCAGGAGGCCATTAAGCAAGCGGATGTGGTGACATGTATGGTTTAAATTTATAGCAAGTCAATTTTTTTTAAATACTTGTTATGCGCATATTACCTTACCACTGCTTGTTTAGGATTTGTTTTGATTTGTGAGAATCCGACAAGAGCACTCTTTGATACAGGAGCTTCACATTACTTTTTCTTCGAAGGATTCATATCGCGCATCGGAGTACCTTCTTCGATGACGAAGGACAAACTAGATGTGTGGTTGCCCAATGGGTGTTCGATGCGCGCGGATTGAATCTGTGGCGTTAAGATTCGTATTGGGAGTGAGGAGTTCCATTTGCTAGCGTCGTTACTGCCGCTGGTGGAGTTCAATGTGATATTCGACATGGAATGGCTCTCGGAGTAGCAAGCTTTTATTGATTGCGATCGCAAGGAAGTCAAGTTGGGAACAGGTCATGAGATGACTTTTACGGGCTTGAAAGGGTCGAGCAAGACGTTGATGTCTACTCTTTAGGCGGTGAAGGCGGCTCGTGCTGGTGCAGTGCTGTTCTTTACGCTAGTGGAGGTTGCAAAGCCAAGCCTACGTTGGACAGTATTTCAGTGGTAGCTGAGTACCCTGATGTGTTCCCTGCCGATCTTCCTGGAGCCCCGCCTCAACGGGAGATAGATTTCAATCTTTGTCAATGAAGTGACACCTTTCTTCATTCGAACGGTACCCTAAACCCTAAACATTAGGGTGTCCACTCGAACGGTACACCTTTCTTCGTCAATGAAGTGAGAGGAAGAGCAATCTTTGAAAATCATTTTACGAACTTGCGGTAGTACCCGACAAGTCCAAGAAAACTCCTCACATCGGCCGCCGACTTCAAGGGCGACCACTGCTTTGTGGCACGCACCTTGGCCGGATCCACCGCTAGTCCTGCTCCACTGATCACATGCCCCAAGAAAGCAACCTCTTTAAGCTAGAATTCGCACTTGCTGAACTTGGCGAACAAGGCGTGCTCTTTTAATTTCTTCAATACCAAGGTCAAGTGCTCAACATGCTCCTCTTCCGTCTTTGAATAGACCAAGATGTTGTCGATGAAAATAATGATGAAGACATCCAAATAAGGTTCAAACACCTTGTTCATCAGGCTCATGATGGCCGAAGGGGAATTTGTGAGCCCAAATGGCATTACATTGAACTCGTATAGTCCATATCTTGAACTAAAGGCTGTTTTCTGGATGTCACCTTCTTGTATTCTCAACTGATAATACCCTGAGCGCAAGTCCAGCTTAGAAAACCAATGCGCTCCCACTAGTTGATCGAACAACTCGTCGATCCGAGCTAGCAGATAAGTGTTCCGCGTCGTCAGTCGATTGAGTTCCCGATAGTCTATGCACAAATGCAGGGTTCCATCCTTCTTCACGAACAAAACAGGGGCTCCACAGGGTGACGAACTGGGGTGAATGAACCCTGACTCCACCAGTTCTTGCAGTTGAACTCTAAACTCTGCGAGTTCCTTAGGGGTCATTCGATAAGGGGCCTTGGATACCGGCTTGGCACTCGGTACTAGATTAATCTGTAAGTCAACCTCTCTATGCAGGGGTAATCCTGGCAGTTTCTCAGGAAATACCTCGGGGAAATCCCACACTACCTGTACTTCTTTTATATCCAATGCTAAATCCTTCAACTCGAAACAGATCATGAAGATTTCATCCCCCGACATATGGGCTTTTACAGCCTGAACTGAAGACAACAACATACGGGGTGCAAAGCTAATACCTTGAAAGATGACGTCGATGTCTCCATGTCTCAAATAGATTCACTTTTCTGCGCAGTCGATCCTTGAGAAGTGCCAGTCCAACCACGCCATGCCCAAAATGTTGTCAAACTCCGGCATTCTCAAGACCGAGGCAGGCGTATCAAAGGCCTTTCCTTCAATAAATATCTCAAACTCACACTTAGCGGTTGCAATCATCTCCGAGCCGTCTGGTAGGCGCACTAGTCGGGCTATACCAGTAAAGTATTGTACGCCCTCCATGTCCTTAATGAAATCCTCAGACACAAAGGAGTGTGAGGCACCGGTATCGAACAACGCATAGGCTGTCTTCCCGCCAACTATCACGGTGCCTAAGTACTAATAACCAAAACTTATTGCTAGGTGTCTAGTATGTCTCAAGCAACTTTAAGTTATACTATGAAAACATGATAATCAATTAAATCATACCTGCAATCACATCTTGGGGATTCCGTTCTTACGCCATGTCCAGCACGTACACTTGATCCCGAGCAGGGCCGGGGTTTCCTCCTCGCGGTCCTCGTCCTCGACCACGCATATAACCACGCCCCCGCGGAGCTGCCGGATGGAGAGCAGGAGGGACATTCCCATACAACCATCGGCAGAAACGTCGAATGTGGCCCGGCTGGTTGCATTCAAAACACACCAGCCCACGACGCCCTTCATGTTGCTGAAACTGCTGAGGCTGAGGCGGTGGAGGCAACGCAGGCGGCTGCGGAACCGGGTGTTCCACTCTAAAGTCTCGGTGGAAACGTCCTCCACTTATTTGATGTCCTCTTCCTCCTCTGAAGTCCCGTCTCCTCCTATTGTTTGGACCAGCTTCCATCACGTCCTTTGTAGGTCTCTTGCCACATCACAAGTGGTCCATCTCCAATCTCTTTGCCATATCGATAATCTCTGCCAAACTAGCATCCGCTATAAACAAAAGGGCCTACCTTAGGGGATCTCGCAGCCCTATGTAGAAATGCTTGGCGTATCCTCTATCATACAGGTTATATGAGTCTGCGAACCTTGCGAGATGCTGGAACTCACGCTGGTATTCTGTAACCGATTTTGATCCCTACTTCAGTAGTAGAAACCTCTGCTCGAGCTTGTCTCGAGCCGATGTAGGGATGAAGTGCTCCAAGAATACACCCGAGAACTCGCTCCAACTTATCTCGGTATACACACGTCCTTGGAATGTGGAGCCCATGAGTGACTTCCACCACCTCTTAGCATGTAGATCCAGGACGGACACCGCCAACGATACAGCCATGTTGGCCGGGCAACGGATCCCCACCAATAGCTCTTGGACCGTGTCAAGCCATTCTTCCGTGTGTACGGCCGACTCCGTCCCGAGGTAGGTGGGAGGGGAGAGAGCCCGAAAGGTGCTCAGCCAGTTAGAGCCCGGAGACTGTTGTTGAACCGGAGGCTGCTGCGCCCTAAAGACATCCAGAATGGCGGTGAGCGTCAGCCCCAACTTGGATTGTTGAAACTGAGTGGGTATGGAAGGGGCAGGAGTGCCCCCCCCCCCCCATCGGCTCAACATGCACTGGAACTTACACGTAAAGCACAAACGTATGGTCAGGCTGGCTAATCTTGACGTCAAAGTTGGACAACTTAATGTGAATTACATATGGGCACACCACTGCTTCCGCTAAGTCAGTTTGTCCGCAAACTGACTATTCGAACGGGGGTGGGACCATTGTTGAATGACTTCTTTAGTTGAGGATCGTGGCAAACTGATACCATTTGTAAGACACCCCTCCCGGATCCCAAAATATGGTACGAAGGGGGGTCTTATGCCCGAAACAGCCGCCTTGCGGTAGCATTAGCGCACGGCTAACCTGTACCACAAGACGCCTATTCCGCCGGCTACAACCAATATCAATATATACATGCCAACCCAACCATAATATAAGCAAGAAGAAGTCAAATCAACATTAAGCATATGAGTCCAAATACATCAAATAAGAGAAGCTAAAACACGCTTCTACAATATCAGAGTACAACTATAAAATTATCCCAAACGGGCTACAACAGAATCTCACAACACCCACATCCGTAACCGACAAGAGCGACGACACCGTCACATCAGGCCCTGTCGTCCTAGCCTGGTTGTCCTGCTGCAAAGTCTGCGGCTGCTCTACCTGCAGGGTGACCTCCTAAAAAGGAAGACGTAGCAACCGTTAGTCGAAAGACTAAGTGGCTTCACATCCGCTCCCCGACGACTCCTCGGCACCGGGCGGAGAAAGGAACAAGGGTACAAGTATAATACAAGTAGTAAGAAGGTACAAGCAGGTGGAAATAGTACATGATTAACAACATTATAAGCTAGCAGTTCCACTTGAATAACAATATTAGTAAATCAACAAGTACAAGTAACTACAGCAGGAAAGTAACTTAACTTATAAGATTGCTCATACAAACTTATAAGTTAAGGATCGGGTTACATAAAAGTAACTCATCGTATAAGAGTGCCCATACAAACTTATATGATGAGGGTCTTGTTTGTGCAATGCTATGTAATGGTATGTATGTTATGCAATGATTCAGCCATGATCACACACATGCAATTGTTATGTCGACACATACTATAGTTCCCACTATTCGAGCAGGTAGCTAACCTCTCAGGCATCAGCCGCCGTGGCCATGCGGTGACAGTAGAGCGAGCATCTCTACTACTAGGCGGGTATCCACACTACTTCACCTAGGCCTCCGTACGCCTCAACGCTAAGAACACAACAGCAACCCATGCGTACTATGGCCCATTGGGGTCTCGGGTAGATGTGCACAGAGAACACATCCCGAACTGGCCTGCTGTGACCCGGAAGGGGCCTCGGAAGAAGGCACTAGGACACAGACCAATCGTTCACTTGGCACGGAAGGGGCCTCGGGACGTGAACACTTAGGACACAGCATAATCACCTAAAGTCTAACCATCAACTCCCGTCGGTATGACGATCTACGAGCCCGTAGACCTGCCACACTATGCTTAACCCAATATTACGACACCGCGTGTCGACTCACCCCACATGCAAATTCCACAACACCGTGGCATGGAAGGGGCCTCGAAAATAAGCACGAGAGCACATCCCAACCATCCATCTATACCACATCTCAACACAAACCAACTAGTGACGGTCAACACCGCACTTACATCCATTCACAATACTACTTGTAGGGAGACTACACTCTAAGTATTAGACTACTACATTTCATTCTAACCATCATACATACTCATGGCCATGGCTTATCCCTCTATTTGTCATTCCAAATGATTTCAACATATCACAAGCATGATGCGCATAAATGATAATCTACTAATTTGGATCTAGTCATTTCATTTAAGTCAGCTTACTTCACAATTCAGTTATATGAAATTCGATTAATAAGATTTATCATTCATAGCACTACGTGTAACATCCCATTTCTAACTAGACCCCTAAGTATGGTTTTTAGCCATGACTAGGTCATGACCAAACCCTAGGAAGCCCAAGAATACCAAGAAAACCTAAGAATGTGGGTGAGACCACTATGGTCTGCAAATAGTAAATTCCTGAACCTTAGTTTAAGATAACCATGGGGCTTCACCAAGACTTCAAGACCACACCATGGTCTCATCAACCCATTGTAAGATTCTTTAGAGCACTAAGGACCCATGGAGGGCAGTCAAAGGGGTTAAGTTGACACAAGTCAACCCTAACCCTAAATGGGTCAAACTAGCCTACTTAGGGTCAATTGACCATCCCCAAGCCAAGTGGACCCCACCCAAGCCCACCTAACCCTAGAGTGAGGTCAATGGGTCACCTAGGACCCATTGGGGTCCACCCAAGAGGTTAAGTTGACCAAAGTCAACTCTAACCCTAAATGGGTCAACCTAACCTACATTGGGTCAAACTGACCTGCGCAAGGGCCAATTGAAGTTATCTTAGCCAAGTGCACCCCACACATACCTTCATAACCCTAGTGAGAGGCCAATGTGTCACCTAGGACCCATTGGGGCCAACCAAAAAGGCTAAGTTGACCAAAGTCAACTCTAGCCGTAAAGTGGTCAAGTGCCCTGCCTAAAGGGTCAAGTGACCTCCAAAGAGCTAAGACAACCCTACCTAGGCCTTAGTGGAGGCCAATGAGTCACCAAGGACTCATTTGGGCCAACCTCAAAGACCAAATTGACCTAAGTCAACCCTAGCCTAGGTTTGGGTCAAGCTAGCCCAAATGGGCTAACTCAAGCTCAAGCCCAACTCACTTGGGCTAACCATATTTTGGTGGATGAAATAAACATGTGGACTGTCAATAGAAGATTGACCAGCCAACTTAGTGACGAGGAGAGAGAGAGAGAGAGAATCTCAAAAAAAATTTAAAGAATAATTAGGAGAGAGAAAGGGGGTATATTTAATGGTGTTTAAGGGAAATGAGCCACTTGGACCCATGCCATCAGCCCCCACATGGGCTGGCCGACCCTTGGAGTCATGGAGAAGGAGCTGGATGGAGTGGGGCCCACCCATGCATGCATGGTGAAAATAACTAGGCAAAACCTCCACCTCTCACTTATGAATTATCACCCTCCCCCCTATACTTCATCTCCCATTTTTCCCCCTCTCTCCTTTCAGTCTCACCACTCTTAGTGACAAGGAGAGCAGTAGAGAGAGAGAGAACCCAAGCTAGAGCCGTGAAAACCAAGAGAGAAGCGCCGCAGCGGCCGCCATGGTTCCCCGCCGCTCCTCACGTCGCAAGGCAGTCGGGAAGGTCCTCCCTCACCTCTCTCTTCATGCATAGATCTTAGGAATGATTAGGGTAGCGTTCGGGCTTGAATGAGCCCGAACCCAGTTTCTTCATTTCCTCCATTAATTGCATTTTGCAAGCTTCGGGTGAGGTGGCGTCGCCACCTCCCGCCGCCCTAGCCGTCGGCAGCAGGTCGCCCCCACCACCATGAGGGGGGAGGAGATGTTTGCCGGTGGAGGCGCCGCCTGTAGCCGCCGGGAGAAGCCCCGTGAAAACTCGGGCTGAAACCAGGCGTTTGGAGAATATAAGCAGCTGTCGTCCATCTGCTTTAAGATCTGTGCCATGCAAAATAATAATCCTGGAATTATTTTAATCATGTGAATAGTGTTATTTTCTGCCCCTTTTTAACCGACCTTTGCATGCCAATATTAGGGAACTTACAGCCTTTTTCATAAAATGTTCTCAACATCAAAATTGTAGGTATTGAAGTCAAATTTAATTTGATATGTTACACATAATTGTTGGTTAAGTCTACTGCCGTATAGAGCCATTTTCCTAGGGCTGGTCCTAGGAGAGGTTAGAAACTAAAATGAGTGCCCTGCCCAAACCCTAAGTCCTAATGGGCTGAAATTTTGGGCATGTGGCTTAATTAGGAATATCTAGGCTTTCCCCAAACATGGGAATTTTTGGGGAAATTAATTCTATAATTTTAGTCATAATATGATAAATTAATGTTTGTTGAGTTTTGGAGCATATCAACTCCAAAATTCCCCAAAGTTTGGTGGCCTTCCCTTAGGAGTATATTAGACCTATGGTAGAAAAATTAGACAATTTAGCTCTCTGCATGTTGAGATATCTCACTTGCAAGATCTGAAAAATTGAATGGCCTTGGGCTGCAAATAGCAAAATGCAGAAATTTGAAAGTGATGCCCAAGCCCATCCAGAGGCCCAAATGACCTGGGATTTTGTGAAGTAACTGGTTTAGGGCATAATTAGGGTCTTCCCAAAAATGGGACTATTTGGAAATAAAATTAGGGTGAAATTACTAAAATACCCCTAGGCTTGTTTAGGTGATTCTTGCAGTAGTTCAACTCCAAAATGCCCTAAATTTTGGTGGCCTGCCCTTAGGAGTATATTAGACCTATGGTAGAAAAATTAGACAATTTAGCCCTCTGCATGTTGAGATATCTCACTTGCAAGATCTAAAAAGTGAATGGTCTTGGGCTGCAAATAGCAAAAATACAGAATTTGGAAGAGATGCTCATGCCCATCCAGAGGCCCAAATGACCTGGGATTTTGTTTAATAACTGGTTTACGACATATTTAGGCCCTGACCAAAAATGGGACTAATTGGAATTAAAAATTAGGGTGAAATTACCAAATTACCCCTAGGCTTGTTTAGGTGATTCTTGGAGCAGATCAACTCCAAAAGGCCCCAATTTGTGGTGGCATGTCCATGAGGACATTATTAGGGCATGGTTAAAGTTTCAGCCCATATGAATCACAGCAAGTTAGGGAAACCCCTTGCATGTGTTGGCTTGTAAAGGACTTGGTGTGCTTATAGCCAAAAGAAGAAAAAAATGAAATATTGAAGGCACAGCACTTTTTGGACCACTGACTTAGTATTACTTTAAGTACCCTCCCCTCTTTGGGGAAAATGGATGAATTAGGGTTGACTTACCCTTGGGCCCAAGTTCACACCCTAAGGATGGACCTTTAGGGGGTTGTGAAGGACATAGGGGCAAATGCCCTTGTATTGCCTTGTAAACCAGTAGAAAGTTAGCTTAGATATATCTAAGCCTCTGGTTGAAATATTAGGGAATTTTGAAGTAGTTAAGTACCTCAAAAGTCAAACCCTAATTTTAGGGTAGAAGCACTACTAGGTCAAAATGGTAACTTAACCTCATCTAAAAATTGTGAAAATGGGGTAAAATGAATCTTAGGGTGAGTTGAACACCTAGATATTTTTAGTGGAATTTTATGGATTATATTAATGGTAGTTCCTTTGTTAAATATCAAAGTGTCCAATTTAGTATTTGATTTAATTTGATCATTTGGTTTAAATGGAATTAATAAAATTTGTCCAGTAGAGGTTTTTGACCTAAATAGATTTCTCTGAATTTTATTATAATTTTTAAAGGATTTTATATATTGCCTCCTTCATAAATTTTGTAAAGGCCATACTTGGTAAATAAATCATTTAAAGAACAATTTAACTGACGATTGGCCTAGGAGCATGGGGGAAGGGGTGGGGGACGATTGGGCTTAGTCTTTTAGACTAATGGTTTTCGACCACATCATATTAGGGGATCGTGGAGCCGAGTATGGAGGAGCAACCCAGGAGACCGGTGCAATTGGAGATAGGGCAGTCTAGCTCAGGAGTACAGCCAGCTGGGACCGTGAGTTCCGACTTCTAGTAGTTGTTTTGTTTTGCTTCCGCATGAGAGATCTGTAGTGAGGTTATTGATGTACCGGGCTTCAGCCCCTTTTATTTCTGTACTCTTTCATTATTCTGTGGACACTCCCTTCGTGGAGATTTATATATATATGTGATTTGTTGTGGACTTATCTTCTCTTGCACTACTATTTTTGCTATAGCTGCGATCGATTTGGCCGGCAGGATCAGCGTCTTTAGTGACGATCTTCCCGGGTGCGAAGGTGTCACCGCAAGGTGGCTGTTCTGGGCCTAAGACCCCGGGGTTTTAGAATGGAAAAAAAGGGGGTCTTACACTATGGTGGTCAGCACAAAATAGTTCATCAAAATATAGAGTTAATTAGTAACATCGGTACCACCGAATTCAATTTCATATTATATAAACCCCAGAATTTAAGTGCAGAATAAATCTGGACAGCAAATTCAACCGGAGATTTCCAACGCTATATTGATCCGGTGAAGACATGTAACCCCTTGATGGAAAGGTATTTCCGTGGGTTACAACTTTCATATTCAGCCCACAACCTAGATTTGAGTGTAACCTATTTTAAATCAGCCTTGAAGTCCGCTGCGTACAGAACACAATTTCTGCATGCAGGATTTATCGGAAGTCATGTTCGTTCAGACTTTTCTGTGGCTACAGACTTCACATGAAGATGTTCAACCACTCGTTGGACAGGTATTTTCAAGGGATTCAACTTTCGTGTTTAGCTAAAAGCCTAGATCTGGCCATATCCTACTTGAAAATGGCCAAGACGATCACTGCCCGCAGAATACAGATTCTGCACGCTTCGTAAAGAGGTATGAACGACATCGATTCATCTTCCTCTCCAAGTCAATCTTCCAAAATCACTCCAGAAATTCCCCCTCCCCTATTCACCCTCAAAGGGCCATGATTCTTCACGAAACCATCCACCCATCATCACATCGAAGAAAGGGGAGGTTGAAGAGATCTAAAACCTAGAACACATGTCCTAGCATGGCCGTCCCTAGAAAACTCCTTCTCTCCATCAAAACTCTCTTGAGTCTATATCTCTCCTAAGAAAATAACTAAAGATCTAGCACTAAGGGAGAGGGTAGGAAACTCACCTCACTTCCGGCATTTCCACCATTTCCGGCCATGGATCTCGTGACTCTTCTCGGCGGCATCTTCTTTTCCACGGCGACGGCGGATCTTCTTCTCTAGAACTAGATCCAGCGACTTCCTTCTCTCAAAAGGAGTTCCTCCCAGAAAAACGGCTGGAATGAGGAGTGAAAACGGCTAGGGTTTTCATTTCCCTTTTTATATAAAAGTGACACGGGTAGGGAGACGCCCATGTCCGTACCCGTGTCCTGCTTAGGCGAAATGTTACGACGGTTTTTATGCGTCGGTTCAATACTCGACACGAAACACGGGTGGGACACGCCCGTGTCGGCCTAGCCATGCCCGTGACAGGGGCGTGTAACCCACTCGAGACTTACTCGAGAGGACTTACTCGAGAGAAATCCAACTACTCGAGTACACGGATTGGACACGCCCATAACAGCCCAGTCACGCCCGTGATAGCCCAGTCACGCCCGTGACATGGGTCGTGTAACCCACTCGAGACTTACTCGAGAGGACTTACTCGAGAGAAATCCAACTACTCGAGTACACGGTTAGGACACGCCCGTGTCACAGGGATGACACGCCCGTGTCACCCCCTCTTACTCGAGTACTTTCCCACCTACTCGAGTATATTTCTCCTTACACGAGAACTACTCGAGGATGAGCGGGACACGCCCTGTGACACGCCCGTATCACAGGTCGTGTGTCCGAAACTTGACACTCGACGATCGTCGAGCGCTGGTCATCGACCAGAGGGAACACCCACCCTCCGATACGCCCGTATCGGATGGGACACGCCCGTGACACGTCCGTGACACGGGGCGTGTCTCGCCCGAACACTTCATCGAACCCATTTTCATCGATCTCGCGGCTGCTACGCACCCGAGCAGGACACGCCCTGGGACACGCCCGTGTCCCAGGCCGTGTCATCCAAAAATTTGCCAAACCCAGACCTTTTGGCTGCTACATGCTTCCTAGTTGTCAGCACTCTCCTGAGCCCAAGTCAGCTCTCCTGGCTCAAAACACGCACAAGGGGCCTGGTGCGATTCGGGACATTACATATGATATACGATGAATTATACTTAGACAACACAGCTCAGGTTAGCAATACACTCAACGCCAAATCGGAGAATCATACTCGACGAATTCGTCGGGTATCGCTGGTATACTTGACGAATTCGTCGAGTATCAGCTGAATGACTCAACTCCCTCGATGCCATGACAATCAATATTTGACGAATGAGACTTAGAAAAATCTAGATAAGTAGCGTCGAGTGGACTCGATGAATTCGGCGTGTATCGTCTACTATATTCGACGAATTCAGCGAGTATTGTTAGATACATTCGACAAATTCGACGAGTATACATAATGATAGTTGGCGAATTTTACTTGGCGAATTTTTCAATTCTCAGAGAATTTGCCCTAAGTACAAATGGTGTTTTTGATGAGTGTTGGAAGGTATATACGATGAATTCGACGAATATGAATGAGCATACTCGACAAATTCGATGTGTATTCCTAGCCATACTCGACAAATTTTACTTAGGCAAATTCCCGTCCTTCTGATTCCAAGCCTTGTTCCTTCCTTGATTGTTCTCCTGTACTTTGGATAAAAGTACACCCCAATAGAGAGATTATATGTGAGTCAACACATTGGCATACACAATGATGGATTACTTTGTATAGTCCTGTGTTTACTAACCCACTGTAACTGACATTGGTGTGTACTTATTAATGAAAACCTGCAAGTACATAACTCAAAAGGCAACATCAAATACAGTCACAATTCATCTTAGCTTAACTGGACCCTTCTCAAATCCGGGTTATTGTGGATACAATACCTAACAATCTCTACCTATTTGAAGAAGTCAGAACCCTATAAGCTAAGGTGAATTATACATAAAAATAATAACACTTAAAGACTTGAAACGATAAATGAAATTAAAATTAGAAGGTGTATTAATAGTCAATCATAAAATCATATATATATATATATATATATATATATATATATATATATATATATATATATATATATATAATTGTTCATTATTTTGTGAGGAGGGGGGGGGGCACAACACTCAAAAATAAAACACATAATATATGACTGTTAAATCTGCTTGCTCTTCCTCTTCTTTCTTTTCCTGTCAAAATAAGCCCTTGGCTTCGGAAAGTACTTTGGAGGGGCTGGAGGCATCGGATCAGCATTCTGATTGCTCCCGAAATGTATCCTTCTCTTTGTGCAATACAGTTTGTACTTGTTCCATTCTTCTTGATTGTAGTGGTGTTGATGTTTTTCACCATCGAGGTTGACCAAGGAGAATGTGTCTAGGATAATGCCTCTGGAAATAGGGCTCCAAAACTCTTACATCTCTTTGTTTGGCTCTACTCGAACCGGCTTGTAAACGGGCCTTCCCAATATCTTCTACGCTTGTAAACCGAAGTAGGGAAGTCTTCAACAAGTTCTATCTCTGGAGCCTCAGCAACAGCACTAACCTGAGAAAAATCATGTGTGTCTGACCAGTACTGAGAGTAGTCTTGGGGAGGATGTGTCTCGTCATGTGTTGGTATAAGAACTACAGGTACTTGAAATCATGTCAACTGATTGTGAAGCCATGCACAGTTGCCATAACTGTAGTCATTTACGCCTTTGAAATTTGCTAACATTGCTTCTTCAAGCGCATTGACCTTAGCTACCACCTTAGCTTCCAAGGTCTCCTCCCCCTTTCTTACTACTTCAACCAAAGCATTTGCATAGGCTTGCATGTTATCGTCATAATGTGCCATCGCTCTATTATGACCGTCATTCATAGTTTTGGCATTAGTATCTACATTGCACATGACTTTTTGATTACTTTCTAGTCCTTTCATAACAAACTCAACTCCTTTTCCACCTTGGGTAAACCAGGATTCTAACTTGGCATCTAGCTTCTCAAATCTTGTGTTATCCTCAACTAGGACTTTGTTTAGATCTCTTTCTATCGCTTTCACCTTTTTCAGCACTTGCCTCATTGAGGAATCAAAATAAGCCTTATGATTGGCAAACATTGCCTCGATGCTATGCAAAATTGTACTATTTGCAGGCAAAGCTGGGGTCTCAGGGATGGGAGTGCTGGGCAGATCCTCACTGGAGGACTCATCTATTGGAGATAAATGAGCACTAGAAGTTGTAACATGAACTGCAGCAGTTTGAGCTAGAGTCTGCTCCTTTACATCTTCCTCCTCGTCAGAAAGAACCACAACCTCCTCTCCAGCAGTAGGAGGTGCATCATGCATCTTTCCTATCCTTTTCTCTAGGTTGCTCTAGCAACCTCGGTAGTAGCTGATATAGAAGGCCTAGTCACCTCCCCCGCAGAAGATGAAGCAGGAACAATCTCTGGGAGAGGAACAATTAGGTTCTCCACTGGCACTAGCTCAGAACCAACATCCACATTATCAACAAATTTGGTCTTATCAGCATCAAACTCCACCACCAAATGTTCAACATCCATGTGGATATCATCCTCAACAACAATATCCTCCTCAACATCATCAACAAGAACCTCACCATCCAAATCATCATCAACATCATCTTCATCATCAGCACCCACATCAACATCAACAACAACAACCTCATCCTTAATAACTATATTAGCCTCTTCCTCCCCGGGCACCAATTCTTCAACAAACTTTTGAGCAATCTCGGCAACCTCTATCATCAGAACACCTGTCTCTGCAACTATAACATTTGGAATTGGCACTGATTCTGGTATCATACTCAAGGGCACTATACTAGTGGCCACTTGTGTTTCAATAGTCTCCCCCTTGATTACTGCACCTGAACTCTTAGGAATTTCACTGGGGTGAGGAGTAGGAATCCTATCCTCACCAACATACAGATCTGGGGCTCCCCCTTGCCCAACGATCCTCCTATCCCACCTGGAAAATATAGATGAGTCTATTTTCTTCAGATGATGGATAGGTACACCTTTGGTCATATCAAACCTGTCACCATCCAGTTGATTCAAGTACAGGCTAATAATCCTCCCAAAGGTGGGAGTCTGAAGGTTGTCCTTAATCTTCTCAAATAGCAATGCACCCCAATCCATCCTCTTTCTGCAGATGATGGCAACAAGGGTCTTCAACATCTTTGTGGAAAGATAGTTGTGGGACCCGGTCATGCACAAGAACACTTTACCCATGATGTCGGAAAGAATCTTGCCTTCTTCATTCATCCCATTGCGCTTCACTGCTTTTGTACCTCAAGGAAGCCCACAAAATAATAAAGCTCTGGTGAAGTCTGAAAGTAGGGGTTAGATCTGAAATACTCTAGGGAGGGTGAATAGAGTATCTTGAGAACTTAAAACTTTTTGCTGTAAATAAAAACAAACCTAAGATAAAGTAATCTAGCACAACATATCATAAACACAACAACCTAGCTAACCCATCCACAACAAGAACAAAAGAAAAAGAACAACCAGACAATAAAAAAATTTTATAGTGGTTCCCCTTAACTCGGTTACATCCACTCTTCTACCACCCTGGTAGGAATCCACTAAGGTTTTTGATCAGGTGACTGCCACCAATGAGCTTTTGATCAGGTGCTCAAAAACTAATCCTCAAGTCTTTTGATCAAGTGACTTGCAACCAGGAATAACTTTTGAAGGGAGTTAAGAACCCTTTATACAGTGGGGGATGAGAGAGTGATTATGTCTTCTCTTTCTCAAAATACAATTGAGAAGACTTTTAGTGGATCTTGATGTTAGCAAAAGCTCCCCCTGAGATATTAAACTCAGGAAGATTTGAGCCTTGTTGCAGGGTGAGTAGGCCTTCAATACTTCATCCTTGACCAGCAGGTATCTAGGAACTTCTTTGACAGATAGAGTGTTTGTTGTCCTCTGAAGAATCCTGAGATGAAGAAAGAAGAAGACTCTTGATTTTTGATTGATGTTCTTCTTCTTATTTAGCTTGCTGTTCTCTGGTCTATGGCTTCTTATTTTGCTGTGTTATTGGCATGTGTATTTTTTTTCTGTGTTCAGACGAGAAGGAAGAAGAAAAGCCTGTTCACTGTGTTGTTGTCTGTTCTACTGAAGGAAGAAAAAGATAAAAATCCTTTTTATATTTCTGTGTAATCTTCCTTCTGAATTTGAATTTCTTCCTTCATTCAATGCTGGCGGCCTGGAGAATATTTGCATTGATTGATTTACCCAACTATCCCATGGAAAAACGGCAAGCAATAATCCTGATGAAGACCGTAATCAATGCTTGCTTCTAACGGTAATATTCAGAGAATATTTAAGCATTGATTACTTAGAAATTACTGCAATAGAAAAGGGACAAAGGGAGCAAAATATCTAAGTCTGGAACTTCACAGAAATCGTTGAGCAGAGAACAGAATTCGTCGACCTGGATCCAGAATTTGTCGAGTTGAGAAGTCAAGTTCGTAAACATGAGAATTCAAGTTTGTTAACCAGATAATTGCTGTTCGTCGAGCTGAGATCCAAGATCGTCGACCTGTGAACAGATAACAGCTTTATTTGGAACCTTGCCAACTCTGTGCATCATTGAAAGAATTAGTGCCTAACCACCTAGGAGGGGGGCGGGGGGGGGGGGGGGGGGGTGAATAGGTGTAATTCTTATTTTATTTTAAGGCAGCAAATCAATTCAGTTGTTTACTTAGCAGCAGTAAATGTTACAACTAACACAGCAAAGATTCACAGAATTATCACAACACAGATTGCACACAGATTTTTATAGTGGTTCCCCAAGGTCTGGGTACACCCACTTTCCCCCTTCGCCTATCTAGCAGTGTGCTAGATTCGGCCTAACTTCTACTCTTCACCTCAGATCCTCGGATCTTACAACTCAGAACCCCAAACAAGGCTCCTACAACTCAGGCAATCTGCCCTACCTCAGCCTACACAAGGCCTACAACTCAGAGATATCAATCTCCTACAACTCAGGCTCACAGCCCTACCTCAGCATTCAACAAGGCCTACCACTCAGAGAAAATATTCTCCTATACTCAGCCTTTATAAAATAGGCTTACAACTCAGATCTAGAATAGATCCTACAGAAAATAGTGTTTATAAAGTGTTTTACAACCACCCAGATAGAGAGAGAAGGGATGGATGGTTTCTTGATCAGTTCTTGGAAGCAACTGATGGCAGAGCACAACCTCTCTTGGCTTTCTTCAAAGCTTCCTGAATCTGAACTCAGTAGGGTTGAACTCTTGAGAAGTTGATCTTCAATTAGCTTCTGACATGAGATTCAGATCTCAATCTGAATCTTTCTTGGCAGCCTGGTTCAGCAACTGCACTTCTTAGATGGAGCTCTCTCTCTCCAACTTCTTAGATCTTCTGTCTAAGGTCTTCTTCTTTATGTGTTGTTGGTTGTATATATTCTTCAATCTTCTTCTTAATTAATTTCCTTTTTGTTGAAGAGAAAGCCTTTATATAGTCTTCCTCCATGGTAACCGGCTGATCCGGTTTCTAACAAACTTCTGATACCATTGACAGTTGCAGTCGACCGGTTAGAAATGACAGCTGTCAAGTCATCCAGTCACTTCTTGAAATACTGTCACTGTCTGAAAGTGTCGAGACTGATCTTCATCATGTGTCAACACAAATAGACTAAGTGTCGACACAAGTGGGCTAAGTGTCGACACAAGCCTTGGTGGTGTCGACACATCTCTTCTGTTGTTGATACTGCTTCTCGACACAGCCTTCTGTTGAATGTGTCGACACAAGCCTTTGTGGTGTCGACACAGTCATTTCTTGTCTTCATACAAATTTACTTTGTTGAAATTTTGCCATATGTCGACACAAGTCCTGTGTGTCGACACATTTGATGTCGACAAGATCTTCTGTGTGTCGACACTGCCTCTGTGTGTCGACATAAATACTTCTTCTCTTTTACTTTGTTGAACCTCAGCAGTGTGTCGACACGAGTCCTGTGTGTCGACACGGTTGATGTCGACAAAGTCTTCTGTGTGTCGACACTGCCTCTAGGTGTCGACATGTGGACTTAGAAATTTTTCTGCATTCCTGCATTTACTTAACCTGCACATATAAACTCAAAATAACATCAAATACACCTTGATGCATATCATTGAGTAGGGTGAGGCTTCTTCAAATCTGGTACACATTTTCCAATGTACCCAACAATCTCCCCCTATTTGGAGAAGTCATAACCCTTAGTCAATGATATACACCATTCATAACAAATATACATTATGATGTATAACAACATTATATGACAGGGTAATTTCTTAAACAAAACATATAAAACAAATCATCACAGAATAATAATAATGCTAACACAGAATAAGCATTAATCATGTTTTGCTTCAACTTCAAAGGTTTCTTTAATAGAAGTTTACATAGATTTTAAACACTAAATTTTACAATGTGATAAAATCTAGTAAATCTAATCTAAGGCTGCTCTGGCTCCTTGATGACAATTCCTTGGCCTGATTTGATCTTGGCTTGAACTGGAGCATCAGTGTCATCAGCTGGCTTCTTGCCCTTTAGATCTTTCTTCTTTAGCTCTTCAGCCCTTATTTTTGCCTTTCAAAGTAGTGAAAGGGCTTAGGAAAATATTTGCTAGGCTCCTATGCATTAGGAGGTAGCTTCCCTAGTTTTGCCTTTCTTTTGTACTGAACTATGGCTTCTTGCCTGGCTTCATGCTTTTGTCATTCTTGTGCAGAGTACCATTTACCCCTATTATGGGTCTTATCCTTTACAGCTTTCCAAGCAGTTAGTGTAATGTTCCTAGATGTTGGACTCCACTTCTCAAAATCAGGCTTCAACTCAGTCTGTTTTCTGAATATTTTCTTAGACAATAGAGCTTCTTGCTCTTTCAAAACTGCCTCTGACACAGGCTTGTCTACTTTCTCTATGATCACATTTTGAGCACCTTCTGGAGGGATGTACATGGACTGTACTTCTTGATGTATCATCTCAAAATCTGCTGGAGGATAAATTACTTGAGCAACTTCAGCTTGTTCACCTCCAAAAGAAGCAGGATGCACTCCAGATTCAGCCATATTGTCATCATCACAAAGGTGTGGATATCCAAGTGTGGCTCTGATGCTATTGGAAATCCATTTAGCATGGTCAGATCCAGCTTTGACTAATACTCTCTCCCCCTTTATGACTTCTCTGGCAACATGATCTCTGAGATCATCTTTCTGAAATCTAACTTGTTCATCCATAAAATTGACACCATCTTTATAGAATGCCTTTAATTTCAGTAGCTGTGCAGAGATAGTCTTTTGAGAATCTATAATAGCAGTTTGGACAGCAGCTATTCCTTCTTGTAATTGCTTGGCAAATTCTGCCTTGTCTGTAGCGCTTGCTGCAGTCTGTGCAGTAGCAATATTCTTCAGCTCTGTTACAATCACATTATGTGATTCTGTTAGGTTATCATTCATCCTAAGTTGATTCTCTAGTACATAGCCTTGCTTAAGAGCTATGTCATCAACTTGTGTCTTGATTTTCTCTTGGTGTGTGCCTAGAAAGACCACAGCATTTCCACCCTTGTGGAAACAATCAGTCATTTCTTTCTTATTCTGATTCACTTCAAATCTTATTGACTTTATATCCTGAGCCAAAGAGAATTATATATCTTCGTGAGTCTCATCCATATACTTCTCCATGGCTATCCCTTGCTCATCCAACTTCACTTGCATGGATACTAACAAAGAACTGTAATCAGTTGTTGGGGCAGGCTGTGGAGCAACAGTTTGTAATGCCTTCTTGTAGCTCTGGCTTCTCCTTTTGAAGACCATTAGCTTTCTCTTCTTAGCTCTTGAAGCTTCTTCATCCTTAGATGCTGAGGTACTAGCAATATCAACTCTTTTTTTAGGACTAGGAGGCAAGTCCTATGTAGTTCTAGGTTGCACCCCCTGAGTCCTTTGCGCCTCAGTTTCAGTTCTAGTTTGCTCCTCCTTATTTCTTGCAGTCTCCCCATGAGACCTCACATGCTCCCCCTCAAGGTTATCCTGCACTTCCTCAAGATTAACTTGCTCCCCCTCAAAAACAGTTTTCTCCCCCTCAAAACCAGCATGCTCCCCCTCAATATTAGCTTGCACTAAATCAGGAAACAGCTCTTCTAAGATAAACTCTTGTTGAGAAGGCACTGAGGATTCTCTTATTTCTGGAGCATCAGCAACTGCTGATGTATCCTCCATGTTTACATCTAGAACTTGATTGTGGAGTTGTGTTGGCTGATCAACATCAATCAAAAATTCAGTTTGTGTCTCATCTTTATCAATGAGAATTGATTAATTCACCTCTTAAATTACCTCAAGGATTGTTTGTGTAGCCATCTCACTCTCCAGGTGGGTTGGCTCTTCTTCAATATGAGGCCCCCCTGCACTTGTGCACCATTTGTAGAGGCTTGGGCAGGAATTTCTTGTGCTGTAGATTTCTCAGTAAACTCGTGCCTTTCCTCATCAGGCATGTCCTTAGTGAGGACCCTATCCCATCTTGAGATAATCCTAATGTCCATCCTCCTCATATGATTAATCTTGGATCCAGCAGCTTGTTCCATTACTTCTGGAATAGTTCCACCTAAGTACAGACTCATTATCCTTCCTAGATTAGGCTTCTTAATACTTTCTTTAATCTTTTCAAACATCACTGTTGACCAATCAGTTTTAGTCTGTAGATGATCCTTGTCATCAGGCTGAACATGTAGGCAGAAATCCTATCATGTCCCCCTGGCTTGCAGAGGATGACTTTGCCAACTATTTCTGAAAGAAATTTGCCTTGCTGATTCATTCCTTTTCTGTTCATTGCAGCTCCAATCTTAAAGGTGGGATCTAATCCACACCATTGAAGTGCTTCCCTAGTCTTTAATGAGGGTACTTCTTCCTCTTCTTGAGTTTTTGGTAGTTGAAGAGTTCTTCTCAAGCTCTTCAAAGTAAGTTTGACTTTAGCTCCTTGAACTATAGATTTGATCTTTAATCCAGTTGAATCTAAAGTTGCAGCGCCATAGAATTCTAGGATTTCCTTCTTTCAAATCTTTGTTGGTTCAGAAACTAGAAACTCCAACCCATTCTCAGCAATTAGGGTTACTACACCTTTAATTTCAGATTCCGCTCCATCAAATGCATTGCGTACCAGCTCATATCCTTCATTGACATTGTCTTCAAGCTTGGGCGCCATTAGGGTTGAGAGAAATCTTGAATTTAGATGAGAGAATTTGTCGACACGAAGTTTTGGTCTCGAAACTATATAAAGCGTGTCGACAGACAATGGTATTGACCTATTTATAGCTTTCTAAAAACGAAGGTGAAAATGCACGTTATAATCCTCTAAATGTGTCAACACTGTTGAAAAGTGTCGACACAGACTTCTAATGTCTCGACATAAGTGTTGACTTCTATGTGTCGACACTTATTCCTTTACGCTCGATGATCTGTCGATTCTCCATTCGATGAAATCTGTATTGAACCTAAGTGTCGACACCAACTCTGGATGTGTCGACACCACTCCTGGATGTGTCAACACTAATTCTCTGAAGTATCGACACCAATTTTCTAGGTGTGTCGACATCATTTCTCTGGAATGTTGACACCACTTCTATGTGTCGACATAGACAACTCCTTGTGTCGACACTATTTTACCTAGCCAATTTTGTTAAACTAATCTATGTTCAACATTCCTAATTCAATTTTAAACTTATTGAATTTAGTTTCATCTAGAGGCTTGGTAAACATATCTGAAATTTGATAATCTGTTTTAACAAATTCTAGTGAGATGACCTCTTTCACTGCATGTTCTTTAAGAAAATGGTATCTAATTTCTATATACTTAGTCCTACTATGTGAAACATGATTATTTGCAATAGAAATAGCACTTGTAGAATCACAAAGCAAAGGTGTTCTACTTACCTGAATACCATAGTCTTCTAGCTAGTGCTGAATCCACAAAAGTTGTGCACATCAGCTTCCTGCAGCAACATATTCTGACTCAGCTGTGGAGATTGCCACACTGGTCTGCTTCTTACTGCTCCAAGACACTAGTCTTCCACCTAGAAATTGACAGGTGCTTGTAGTACTTTTTCTATCTTCCTTGCAACCTACAAAATCTGCATCTGAATAGCCTGTCAGTAGAAAATCTCCATTCCTAGGGTACCAAAGGACTAGATTAGGTGTGCCCTTAAGATATCTCAAAATCCTTTTGACTGCAGTTAGATGAGATTCTTTATGGAATGCTTGGTACCTAGCACATACACATGTAGCATACATGATATCTGGTCTACTAGCAGTCAGATGTAGAAGAGAGCAAACTATCCCTCTATACAAATTTTCATCTACAGGTTTCTATGCATCATCTTTGCTTAGAGATACACTTGTCCCCATAGGAGTTCTCATGGTAGTGGATGATTCCATACCATACTTCTTTATTAACTCCAGGGTAAACTTTGACTGGGAAATGGACAAGCCATCTTCAGTCTGTCTTACTTAGAGACCCAAGAAGAACTTAAGTTCCCCCATACTGCTCATTTCAAATTTTCCTTGCATAAGTTTTGCAAACTTTTTACAAAGATTACTTTCAGTAGACTCAAATATTATGTCGTCTACATATATTTGGACTAGGATAATCTTTCCTTTAGATTCCCTAAGGAATAGAGTCTTGTCTATTTTCTCCCTTGAGAATTTGCTCTCAATGAGGAAAGTAGATATGGTTTCATACCAGGCCCTTGGGCCTTGTTTCAACCCATACAAAGCTTTCTTAAGTCTAAAAACATAATTAGGTTTGAGAGGATCAATAAAACCTGAGGGCTGCTCTACATAGACTTCTTCTTTCAGATTTCCATTTAGGAATGCTGATTTTACATCCATTTGGAATACCTTAAATCCTTGATATATTGCATAAGCAAGGAACATCCTAATTGCTTCCAGTCTTGCTACTGGGGCAAAGGTTTGATCAAAATCAATACCATCTTCCTGCCTGTATCCTTTTGCAACAAGTCTTACTTTGTTCTTCACAATGATCCCATTCTCATCCAGTTTATTCCTAAAGATCCACTTTGTTCCAATGATATTGTGGTCTTTTGGTTTAGGAACTAATTTCCAGACCTTGCACCTTCTAAACTGATTCATCTCCTCTTGCATGGCATCAATCCAATGTGGGTCTAGAACTGCTTTTTCAAATTTCTTGGGTTCTACTTGCGATAAGAAACTAGAGCACAGAACTGTGTTCAGATTCTTGCTCCTTATTTGTACTTCCTGTCTTGGATCACCAATTATCTGATTTGTTGGATGATCCTTTAAGTGTCTATTAGTTGGAGGTAGTCTATCTTCAGGTTGTACACCTCCAGTCTCTTCATTATGCTGCACCTCTTGGTTTTCATCCGCATCAGGAGAGTCTTGTACTCCCCCTGGACAACAGCCACCATTTTCCACTTCCTGATTTGCAGTTGAATCTTTTGTAATGGTAAGCTTGTCCATTCTCTCATTTATACCTATAGAACTGCAAGCACTACTTGGCAACTCACAGTTAATCAGTCTTGTTTCATCAAAGACTACATGTACAGACTCTTCTACAACTTGAGAACTCAAGTTGTAGACCCTATAAGCCTTACTATTGTTGTTGTACCCAACAAATATCCCATCTTGGGATTTGGCAGCAAAGTTAGTTAGATAAGACTTACTATTGTTAAGGATATAACACTTGCAACCAAAGATCCTAAAATAGGATAAGTTTGGTTTTCTGCCCTTCATAATCTCATAGGGAGTCTTTTTGTGGTTTTTGGTGATAGTTGCCTTATTGATCACATGACATGCAGTGTTTACTGCCTCAGCCCAGAAATATTCTAGGAGAGAAGTGTCACTCAATAAGGTTCTACCAGCCTCAATCAATGTTCTATTCTTCCTTTCAGTGATACCATTTTGCTTTGGTGTTCTAGGTGAGGAAAATTCTTGAAAACTCCCAAATTCTTCACAGTCTTGTCATACTCTCAGATTGAAATTCAGTGTCATGGTCACTTCTGATTTTTACCACAGTACTGTCCAGCTCATTCTGAATTTGTTTGACAAACCTATATAAAACACTTACGGTTTCAGATTTTTGTCTCAGAAAGAACACCCATGAATATCTAGAATAGTCATCTACCGCCACAAAAGTGTAGACCTTCCTACCTAGACTATGAACTGGCATAGGACCAAATAGATCCATATGCAAGAGGTAAAGACACCTCACTGAATCCTTGCTTTCAAGGCTATGAAAGGTGGATTTGGTCTGCTTGCCTTTTTGACAAGCTGGGCATATCCCATCCTTTATACACTTAACTTGAGGATCATTCCTCACTAACTCTTTGCTAAAGAGTTGGCCAATAGTCTTGTAGTTAAGATGGGCCCGCCTGTTGTGTCATTTAACATAATGTGAGACTCTCTCATCAGCTACAAGATAAATAGGAGAAATATTGTTCTCACACTCAAAGTTAAGACAGTACATATTTCTTTTTCTATATCCTGTCAATATGACCTTTTGATCACTTGAACTTTTGATATGACATTCATTCTTAATAAATGAAATTTCATATCCTAAATCACTCAACTAACTTATGCTTATAAGGTTGTGTTTCAAACCCTTCACATAGGCCACTTGAGAGATAGTAATCTGGTTATTAGAAATGTTACCAAATCCTTTGATGATTCTTTTTTCTGAACCACCAAAGATTACTTTAGGGCCATCCATAATAGGTGTGTAGTCCTTCAGCAACCCCCTTGTTCCAGTCATGTGCTTGGAACATCCACTGTCCAAGTACTATATAGGGGCATGGCCACTTGGACTCACCTGCAATAAAGACTACTTAACCTTAGAACCCAAATGAGTTTTGGGTCCTTGGTTCATGTTAGCCTGGAATTTAACAAATCTGCCTGTAACTCTTCTAGCAGGCAGACTGCTACTCTCCTTGACACTGGAATTGTGCCAACAATCTAAGGCAAAGTGGCCTACCTTGCCACAACACCAGCACTCAAACTTGTTGTACCTTTGTTTAGGTACAACCCTAGCTGAATTGTTTACATCAGGTTTCTTGTTTTGTGCTGGGGCTTTGCCTTTATAATTGGACTTAGCAGCCCATGCTGTTCTCTTAAACCCTAATCCAGCCTTACCCTTTTGTGACATAAAGTCATCTATTAAGGGTAATACAGATTTTGGCTTAGAAAAACTAGCCACAATCTCTTTCTCTTTCTGAAGTCTAACCTCCAGATTTCTAATCTGGTCATTCTTGAATGTGATTGTGCCCATTTGAATAACAGTTATGTTTTTCAATCTGGCAATCTCATTCAGTTTTTGATCTAGCAACTTCTCTGAATCTAATGCAGGCATCTTAAGATTTGCAATTTCCTTAGCCTGAGATTTGGCCAGGTTTTTGCTCTTCTTAAGTGCCTGCAATAAATCTCCATATTCATCTATCAAATGATGAATATCATCTTCAGAATCAGACTCATCCACATCACTTGATGCAGATGTTGCTGACTCTGACTCAGTACTATAATCTGAATTTCTAGTAATATATTGTACCTTACTAGGACCAGGCTGATCCTGACACTTGTCTTCTTCTGACACAGCCATCAGTCCCTTGCACTGATGGTCTTCTTGTTCATATATAGAATTCAGCACCTGGAGAAACTCTTCTTCTTCATCTGTTGTATATAGACCAATGTAGGCCTCAACTTCAGATTCTGACTCTGAAGTAGATTGGTCTGTCAAGCTCTTCTCCTTCTTAGCAATAAAGGATTTCTCCTTCTTACTCTGGTGTTGACTCTTCTTTTTATCTGCAGTCTCTTTTTTTTTATCTGGACACTCAGCCACAACATATCCAGGCCTATTACAGCAGTAGCAAACTATCTTTGATGTTGTAGGTTTGCTTGGCTTAGACCTGCTCCTGTCCTTCCTAGATGACTTCCTCTTTTGATAATAATCATCCTTAGGCTGAGATGTGGAAGGCTTAGACTTCCACTGCTTCTTCTTCAGGAATCTCTGAAATTGTCTTGTAAATGCTGCAAAATCTTCATCTGAGTCACTGCTGTCTGAATTCTGGTTGTCTGAATTATCTGAAGCAGTTTCAGCAACTAGGTTAGGAGGTGTTGGAGACATCCTCCTATTTTTTTAGTGGCTTTAACCTTGAAGGGCACAGAAGTTTCTCTATACTCACCTTTTGCACTTTTCTCTTTCTCTTTCCTAGCCATCAACTACATCTCATATGACAACAACTTTCCAAACAAGGTTGGAGGAGAGATATCTGCAAGTTTGGCCACTTCCCTAATGACATAAATCTTAGTGTCCCAATCCTTTGTCAAGGATCTTAGGAATTTATCATTCAGTTCATAGGTACTGAAGATTCTTCCATATGACATCAGCTCATTAACTATTCTATAGAACTTTTTATAACATTCAGTTATACTGTCAGACTTTCCTTGTCTGAAACTCTCATATTCCTGGTTCAGCATAGATTTTCTATCTTGTCTTACTTCTTCAGAACCCTCCATGTAGACTATTAAAGTATCCCACATTTCCTTAGAGGTCTTGCAGTGAATCAAATTTTGAAAAGTTGCATCATTTATGACACTAACTATGATATTCTGGGCTCTTTTATCCATAGTTGTCAAGATGATCTCATCCTTGGTCATCTCTGAATAATCCTTGGGAATTCTTTGGTTTGCATCCAGAATGACACCTTCATTGGAATATAAGGACCTTCCTTTACTGTGATGTAGATCCTTGGATCAAAAGCCTCCATAAACAGCCTGACCTTTTCTTTCCAGATGCCAAATATCTCCTTTTTGCATATGGGTAATTTCATAGAACCTAGCTCCTTATGATTTTCACCTGAACCCATTTTTTTGATTCTTGAATCTGCCTTATGGATCTCACTCAGACTATTAAGTCCTTCTTTGAGGAACCTCCCTTTGATACCACTTGAAAGAATTAGTGCCTAACCACATAGAGGGGGGTGAATAGGTGTAATTCTTGTTTTTCTTTTAAGGCAGCAAATCAATTCAGTTGTTTACTTAGCAGCAGTAAATGTTACAGCTAACACAGCACAGATTCACAGAATTATCACAACACAGATTGCACACAGATTTTTATAGTGGTTCCCCAAGGTTTGGGTACATCCACTTTCCCCCTTCGCCTATCTAACAGTGTGCTAGATTCGGCCTAACTTCTTCTCTTCACCTTAGATCCTCAGATCTTACAACTCAGAACCTCAAACAAGGCTCCTACAACTCAGGCAATCTGCCCTACCTCAGCCTACACAAGGCCTACAACTCAGAGATATCAATCTCCTACAAGTCAGGCTCACAGCCCTACCTCAGCCTTCAACAAGGCCTGCCACTCAGAGAAAATGTTCTCTTACACTCAGCCTTTATAAAATAGGCTTACAACTCAGATCTAGAATAGATCCTACAGAAAATAGTGTTTACAAAGTGTTTTACCACCACCCAGGTAGAGAGAGAAGGGATGGATGGTTTCTTGATCAGTTCTTGGAAGCAACTGATGGCAGAGCACAACCTCTCTTAGCTTTCTTCAAAGCTTCTTGAATCTGAACTCAGTAGGGTTGAACTCTTGAGAAGTTGATCTTCAATCAGCTTCTAACTTGAGATTCAGATCCCAATCTGAATCTTTCTTGGCAGCCTAGTTCAGCAACAACACTTCTTAGATGGAGCTCTCTCTCTTTAACTTCTTATATCTTCTGTCGAAGGTCTTCTTCTTTGTGTGTTGTTGGTTGTGTATATTCTTCAATCTTCTTCTTAATTAATTTCCTTTCTGTTAAAGGAGAAAGCCTTTATATAGTCTTCCTCCATGGTAACCGGCTGATCCGATTTCTAACAAACTTCTGATATCTTTGACAGTTGCAGTTGACCGGTTAGAAATGACAGCTGTCAAGTCATCCAGTCACTTCTTGAAATATTGTCACTGTTTGAAAGTGTCGAGACTGATCTTCATCATGTGTCGACACAAATAGACTAAGTGTCGACACAAGTGGGCTAAGTGTCGACACAAGCCTTGGTGGTGTCGACACATCTCTTCTGTTGTTGATACTGCTTCTCGACATAACCTTCTGTTGAATGTATCAACACAAGCCTTTATGGTGTCGACACGGTCACTTCTTTTCTTCATACAAATTTATTTTTTTGAAATTCTGTCATGTGTCGACACAAGTCCTGTGTGTCGACACATTTGATGTCGACAAGATCTTCTGTGTGTCGACACTGCCTCTGTGTGTCGACACAAATACTTCTTCTCTTTTACTTTGTTAAACCTTAGCAGTGTGTCGACACAAGTCCTGTGTGTCGACACAGTTGATGTCGACAAAGTCTTTTGTGTGTCAACACTGCCTCTGGCTGTCGACATGTGGACTTAGAAATTTTTTTGCATTCCTGCATTTACTTAACCTGCAAATATAAACTCAAAATAACATCAAATACACCTTGATACATATCATTGAGTAGGGTGAGGCTTCTTCAAATCTAGTACACATTTTCCAATGTACCCAACAATCATGATCGTCGAGCTGAGAGTATAACTTCATCGACTGGATAACAGAATTCCATGTTTCTTGGACTTAAGAATATTGAAGGAACGTGTCCATAAATCGTCGACCTGAGAACTGGGTTCGTCGACCTGAGAACTAGTTTCGTCGAGCTGAGAGCTTCTAACTGCTACTTGAAAAATCTTGCCAAGACTGTGGTCTAAGTTCGTCGAGCTGAGAAGGTTAGTTCGTCGACTGGTGTGTGATCTTGGACTTAGAATACTTAGATGTTTCTGGAATAAGATTTGAAGTAGAATACCCAACAATCGTCGACCAGAGAATCAAGTTTGTCGAGCTCAGCTCAGAGAATTTTCTCTAAGTTCGTCGGGCTGAGCACGACTTTCGTCGACCTGAGTTCGACGAACGTCAAACTCATTTTTTGAGTTTGAAAATTCTTTAAGTCTTGAGTCTTTTGCAGTCTGTTGATGGCTGGTCCATGCAGTGTTGACTCTAAGGACATGGCCTAGACTCTACGACACACACATGACCCTGGCTATACATGTTGGGTCAAACATCCTAAATTAGTGAACCTAGCCCAAATCCAACTAGGGATCCAACAATCTCCCCTTATTTGGGTAATGTCACTAATTACAGACTCACATTAATAACAAAGCAATAAAACATATATCTGGCATGAAAAATTTAAATGTGCAGTAGATATATATATACACAGAGCTTTGTATCAGAATATAAACAGACAGTTTTAAAATAATCAAAAGACTTAAACAGTTTAAAGTCCATTTCTTCTTCTTGGGCTCCTTTGGCTTATCCTCCTTGGTTTTGTCACCAGGCAGTGTGAACTTGATCTCCCTGTTTGGATCTGCTGCTTGAGCTTTTTTCATGGTCATCTCAGCAGCTCTAATGATGTTAAGGGAGGTGGATCTTAACACTACAGCTTCAGAATGTAACTTCATATAATCATCAACATTGAAAAATTTGTTAGCCTTAGCAAACCTATTAAGTTCTTCCTTTTTGTACTTGGACATTGTAGTATATTCAGATGGATCCTTTCCTTCAGCTCTTGCTTTGTTGATCATGGATAGGCCAACCAATTCTTGGAATCTGGCCATCCTAGCAGTTGTAGCTGACTCTGGATCTTCAAAGGGTACAGGAGGGGAAGCAGGTCTCTTGGGGTTTTCAGCCTTTTAATGTTCAGTGAATTGTTATTGTTGATGTTGCTGCTTGCCAGATGAATAATGCCTTTGCTGGCTACTTCCTGAAGATGAGGACCTACCCTGATGTCTTTGATAGGTTTGAAACTGGGTAGTCCTCTGAGTTGATGAACTTGAAGCACCACCAGTAGGTGGAGGAGGAGGAGGATCCTTTCTGAATCTTTGAGGATGTGAGGAATATCTCCTGTTTTTCTTCCTTTCTTTCTGTTGATTTTTGGACAGCCACATCCATGCTGGCATGCCCTTGTAAGGTGTAATATTCTGGAGTATATAATAAGGAGTGTCATTTGCTGGGTTTGGTTTTGGGGCAGGAGGAGGAAGAGCTTTCCTCTTCTTAGACACTTTCTTTTTCTTGGGCTCATCATCAGAGTCCTCATCATTATAATCATCATCATCAGAAGAATCCTGAGGATTATCATACATTGCATTTATTTCTTTTAGAGGTTCAGCATAAATTAAAGGTTTCTCTGTCTAGGAGGGAGCTGGAGTAGGAGCTGGAGGAGGAACTGGAACTGGAGCAGGAGGGCTATACATAACAGTGCTTTCAGTAACTGTTTTATTTTCTTCTTCTATATCTGCCATGATCAGTGCATCAAGATCAGGCATTGGTGAATCATCCATTATTAAGGTTGGAGCAGAAATATCTTTTGGAGGGGATGAAATAATGGGGGAAGCAGGTCTAGGTGGAGATGGCAGGACAGGAGCCTCTAGAATTGAAAAAGTAAGCTTAAGTTGCATGTCAACCTTGGGGCTTATGGGAGAGGTGTAAGAAACTATAGACAAGGATGGCTTGATGCTGTCTGCTGGCAGATTATTCAAATAAGCTATATCAAAAATACTCAATAAATTTAATAGATCTACTGTGGGATTTATAATATAATCACTAGCAGTATCTATTTTAGCCAAAACAGGCTCATCCATCTCAATATCTGGTTCTATTAAGTCTATGATTGCAGAAGGATCTGGCATATCTTTAGAAGAATCAGTCATAAAAGAATCAAACTCTGATGCTGCTTCTACTTCTGCTGCTTCTTTTGCTGCTGCTGCTTCAGACTCTGCTGCTGCTATTACTGGAGCTTCTTCATCATGAAGCATCTCCCCCTGACTGGCTGCAGAGGGTCCTGGAGCCAATCCCTTAGAAAAAGGGACATGAGATAGAGCGGCAACTTGGGCAGATAGAGTTTGGATGGAAGCAGTGAGAGGAGCTAGAGCTTTATTTAAAAGAAGTTGAATAGTGGGAGAGATGAATGCAAGTAAATCTTTAGCAATATCAGAGAAGTTTAAATAGAGAGATTCTGGGGCAGTGGAGGAGTAGGGATTGTGATGACCACAATTGGAGCAAATAGAAAATGTACTAGACATGTCTGTATGTGTGTAGTCAGGTGAAGAAGATAGAAGGTCTGTTTGGACTAGGAAAGGGAAGGGGTCAGAGGGAGGAGCTGTTGTAGAGGGTGAAATTTGTGCTATGGGGATGGGTTCTTGATGTGGGGATGATGGGGGAATCACAAGTTTGAATGTGTGGGAGGAGATAAATGTGTCAGGATCTGTGATAGTTAAATGAGGTGGAAGGGGGGATTGAGGTGGAGATGGTTATGGTGATTGGGAAGGAGAGGGTTGATGGGATTACTAAATGTGGGAGGAGGGAATTTCAGTGATATTTATTTGTGGGGAATTTGCAGGAGATGGAGCTAGAGTAGGAATATGAACTGGTTGTTGATGTTGTTGTTGAAGAGAAGGAATGTTGGAGGAGGAGGGAGCTGCTTCTGAGGGTGAGGGAGAGGCTATTACTGCCCTTGTGCTTTCAAAAGGCCTGGAGGAAGAGGATGGAACCTTGGAGGGCTTAGTGATGGTCCTCTTGATGGAGACGATGACCCTCAACATGATGATGATGGTACCGGCACGCTTACGGACGATGGTACTTATCCAATCAAATACGCGCGTTGCCGCAACAACCATTTTGATAAACGCCATCACGATTGATGGAGACGATGACCCTCAACATGATGATGATGGTACCGGCACGCTTACGGACGATGGTGCTTCTCCAATCAAAGACGCGCGTCGCCGCAACAACCATTTTGATAAACGTCATCGCCGTTACAACCTCCGCCCGCGGCGCCATAATAATTAATTAATACATATAATTATTCTATTATAAGTATTAATTAAATATTATCATGTTTTCTTTTATTCAATATTTGTTTGTTTGGACAATAATTATTTTTTTTGCTTTGTGGGCTGCATATAACCATTATTGTTTGTAAGCCTATAAATAGGTCATGTGGTAGTAGGATTTGAGGATTGATAATTGATGATAAAATTTGAAATTTGAAATTTCCCTTGATTTGGAATCTCCTCCTCCCTCTCTCTTTCCTTCTCCTCTCTATTACCGAAATAGGCTCTCCCCTCCCTTAGGTTCGGCCAACCTTGGAAACGCCGCCCCTCCCCCTCTTCTCCTCCCTCTTGGCCGCCGGCCACCCCCACTCCTCCACCGAGATAATACGACCCTCTTTCACCCTTGCCCCCTCTAAATTCGGCCACCAAAAGATTCATCACCTTTTCTCTCCCTCCCTCAAGTGGTCGGCCAAAGCAAGAAGACTAGGCCTTGTGGAACTCCAACCCGGCGTGACGCAAGGAAGGCGGACAAGTTTCTCTCCATCCGCCGTGATTCCGGTGGAACCGTTGAAGGGCAATCAACTTTTGGCATAGATCAACTCTAGATCTAACTCCGAGCGGGGTAACGAAATTTCTACAAACCTTGAGATTTATTTTCCCTCTAGATAATTTCTGTGGTGGAAAACGTTGGCGTGCAATTTTGATAGCATTGGAATTGTAGTGGTTTTCTTGAACGAAATTTGCGTTTAACCTGATTTGTTTAAATTCGAGAAGGCTTGGCGGGCCTCGTTTCTTTTTGTTGCGAGAGATCTACCATTTCTTGCGAATCGTATTTTTTTGGTAGATCCCCTTTGGTACAACTCCGCTCGTTCGGACGCAATAGTCGTCCCTTTAGCTTGATCGAACCTCGGCCTATAGCCGTTGTTCGGTCTCTAACGGATTGGCTACCCGTACGTTAGCCTTGGATCGCTAAATATTGCAAACGTGTGGGCTGGAATAATTTTCTGTGCGAATCGTAAATTAGTGGGAACGTCGAGAGGGAACTACAATTTTGCTAATATTCGTGTCGCGCGTACAACGCTACATCAATTTGGTATCAGAGGGAGGTTCACGTCAATTTCTTAATTGGCACCCTCCCCCTTTTATTTTCACGTCGGCACGCTCTTTTCTTGTTAACTTTCGAGTCAAAAAAATTCAAAAAAAAAACATTTTCTTGTTGGTCTGCCAATAGCGGCCTAGATTTCTTATTTTTCAGCAAAATTCAAAAAAAAAAAATTTAATAAACCTCATATTTTTTCCAACAAGAAAATCTATTTTATATAATTATAATCTTAGTGTCTAAACGGGAACAATTCTATCTTTCCTGTTGTTCAGGTACCCTTTCTTGGCATTCGCATAAAATCCGGATCGAGTGTCCTCTCCGGTTCACACTGAAATGGCTTTCGACGTTAACGCTTTCAATCGTCCCCTGACTTATCTACACACTAATATTTTTACCTATGATGGTTATGGGGATCCCAAGTATTTTAGATACTGGCTTGAGGGGGTAGAAACCTATTTTGATTATAACAAATTGGGCGACTACCAAAAGGTTAATGTAGTTCGAGAGCGGTTAAGAGGTCGAGCCCGCGTGTTTTGGCTAAACGAAGAGAGTGGAGCTGGTAGCTAACCATATGCCTGGCCCCACATGCGAAGAATACTCTCGGAGAAATTTGATTCCCCCTACCGCCTTACTACTAGCCCGACATCTGTTTGCCAGTATAGTTATGACACCTTATCCAAGCCTGATCATAGGGGTGACCTATTCCCCCAGGACAGATCCTTTCCCCGGGCTGGGGTAGCTACCCATAGCATACCTGCACGCACCTATAGAGGAAAGGAAATAGTGAGGTCCCCTATCTCGAGTTCGGTACATGTGACTGTTAGGACTGTCATGAGCCCGCGGGGTGAGAGTAGTCTTATCTATAGGGGCAGACAGACGACTACGACTTGTGAGTCTAGCGGCATATCTGACCATGGCTATATTGAGCATCCTACCCCGATTACGACCATAGAGCCTTTTAAGTCTCTCCCTGAGTTGCCTGAATTAGTCGTTGACTCTCCTGTTGAGTCTGAGATGGTGTCTAGGACTGTGCCCGTCACTGAGGACGAGGCTGAATATGCTGGCGATTTGAGTGACGATGAGGAGATTGGTTACCCTAGTGACCTGGATGAGGATTTCTCCTCTGAGGAATCGTCTCCTCTTCCTTTCGGTGAGGTTTCTGAGGCATCTCCCTTGATAGTTATGGAGTCTTCTGATGACCCTGAGTTAGAAGACATTCCGGCTGAGTCACCCTATGTTGAGAGCTTACCTGTTATTGATTTAGGTGATGACCTGCTAGAACACGAGCTAGTTCCTTCTAGCCCGGAACATATTGAGGTGCCCATTTATTTAGCTTCCCCGTTAGATCAATCTAGTCAGATAAGTGCAAGTGAGGATCACAATATTATAATGATTGATCCAGGATTGGTAGATGTTTCAACGGTGTTGGAAGAGTCACCTTGGGATGGATGTTTATCTTGGGATAATCTTAGTGGTGCACATCCGGGAGATAGTTCATTGACATTATCATCGTTGCTTGAGGGTCATACTAATTTAGATTCTCCCCGGGATTCGATTTGCCCAACCCTCCATCATGATTTAGACAATGTACCTACTTCGTGGGAAGATTTGGTTAGCGAAGGATGTGACGTTTTGGAAGATTTATCCTGTATGGGAAGGCTATTTGTGGATGACGGTAGCACTGAGGACCCGATAAACATTTCTTTGATGTTAGCTCCTTCGCCAGAAGCCCAAAATGGATTAGGAATTTTGTCGAGTACGATCTTTCCTACTTTTGAGACCAATACTGATTCTGATTTGGACAAATTATCTAGTGGGTTGGAAGACATGTCGGCTGATTTGGTAGAGTCACCCCGTGATGAATGTTTATTTGATAGTGAGTTAGATGATGACGATCCGGCTGAGTTTTCGGTAAGGACGAATCTACTGTTTGATTTTTCCTTTGATTTTGATGGCTTGCACCCGGAGGATTTTTCTTGGACGTTAAATCCATGTTTTGACGGTGAGTATGATTTAGTTCCTCCTCCGGAATCGCCCATGTCGACTCCTCCTCCGGTTCACTTGACTCGATTAGATGACTTGTTAGGGAACGAGCTTGTCATTTCTAGCCCGAGATATTTGGAGATGTTTATTTATCCAGCTTCCCCATTAGACTTACCCAGACGGATGTGTGTGAGCGATTTGTTAGTTGTTGCGTTCGGTCTTTCCACTACTTTTCATAGATCTGACTATATTGTTCCTAGGATGGACCGTTCATCTGACCGCTTGGCATTGGGTAAGGCTTCTTTTTGGACTGCTAGTGATTCCATGGCGATGGTACGTTTTAATGTGGTGTCCCCCAGACACAATTATTTGCCAAGCCCGGTCGCTTGCATTTATCCTCCGCCTTTTGATGATCCGTGCATGCACACGTTAGTGAACGTAGTTGGGTATGTTGAGTTGTGTATCCCGCACTACCTTTCAACTCCGGGAGCATCCAACTCTATAGTTGGTGATGAGCATTTTCCGCAGGCATTTCTTTGTGAAATTTTTAAATCAAAATTTAAATCTAAATTTAAAACTATGGCGTTGGACTCCATGGAAATCGTTAATGAATTTAAAGCACCCGTGCCACCAGACTTAGTCCCGTTATTTTCTACCGTTAACTCAAGTCATGTTGCACATGGGTTCACCCCACACGGTTCATGGGACCTAATCCTTCCCGATGCTCAGCTAGCTTATAACAAATCGAAAAATAGGTCCACGGGTCTTTCACCAAATGAAATCGTGCACGGATATAAAGCGCTAGTGCCTCTTGACTTGATTACGTTACTCCCATCCTACAAGTCAAGCCAATTTGCACAAGAGTTTGCCTCGCATGTCCACCATTTGCATAAGCACATTAGAGACACGCTAGCCACACAATATGTGACTTATCAATCTAATGCTAACGTACATAAGAGGGTGTCTCCTTTTAAAATTGGTGATTTAGTTATGGTGCATCTCATCCCCGAACGGTTGCCTTCGGGAACCATAAAAAAGTTAGCGAATCGGCGAGCTGATCCATTTCGAATCTTAAAGAGGTTAGGAGAAAACGCATTTTTATTAGAGTTGCCCACTGATTGGGGAATTTCCCCTATTTTCAATGTTTCGGATTTAACGCCTTATGTTTCTCCACCACTTGAATTGTCTGCCTGTCCGTTTGGGTCCACTGAAATTTCTAATGGGTTTGGGGGTAAGCTTGTTCCTGGATCGCTCTCTACACCGGTCTCCACTGGAGGTACGTTGGATGTTGATGCAGAAAATTTTTCTCCTTCTTTGATTAACGTTTTTCCAAGGTTCCCCAGGACCACCTTTTTTCCTGACAGGATTCTTCGAGACGAAGTGCTCTCCTCTCCAAGTGGTGACCTTCGCCGCTACTTGATTCATTGGCGTGACCGTTCATCTTCTGATGATTCATGGCTCCCGAAAGCGGACGTGGCCTTTTTGGATGATGCTCTTCTACGACAGTACCTTCAAGACAACTCATCGGTGATGAGTACTTTCGAGCAGGGGAGGATTGATGGAGACGATGACCCTCAACATGATGATGATGGTACCGACACGCTTACGGACGATGGTACTTCTCCAATCAAAGACGCGCGTTGCCGCAACAACCATTTTGATAAACGCCATCACGATTGATGGAGACGATGACCCTCAACATGATGATGATGGTACCGGCACGCTTACGGACGATGGTGCTTCTCCAATCAAAGACGCGCGTCGCCGCAACAACCATTTTGATAAACGTCATCGCCGTTACAACCTCCGCCCGCGGCGCCATAATAATTAATTAATACATATAATTATTCTATTATAAGTATTAATTAAATATTATCATGTTTTCTTTTATTCAATATTTGTTTGTTTGGACAATAATTATTTTTTTTGCTTTGTGGGCTGCATATAACCATTATTGTTTGTAAGCCTATAAATAGGTCATGTGGTAGTAGGATTTGAGGATTGATAATTGATGATAAAATTTGAAATTCGAAATTTCCCTTGATTTGGAATCTCCTCCTCCCTCTCTCTTTCCTTCTCCTCTCTATTACCGAAATAGGCTCTCCCCTCCCTTAGGTTCGGCCAACCTTGGAAACACCGCCCCTCCCCCTCTTCTCCTCCCTCTTGGCCGCCGGCCACCCCCACTCCTCCACCGAGATAATATGACCCTCGTTCACCCTTGCCCCCTCTAAATTCGGCCACCAAAAGATTCACCACCTTTTCTATCCCTCCCTCAAGTGGTCGGCCAAAGCAAGAAGACTAGGCCTTGTGGAACTCCAACCCGGCGTGACGCAAGGAAGGCGGACAAGTTTCTCTCCATCCGCCGTGATTCCGGTGGAACCGTTGAAGGGCGATCAACTTTTGGCATAGATCAACTCTAGATCTAACTCCGAGCGGGGTAACGAAATTTCAACAAACCTTGAGATTTATTTTCCCTCTAGATAATTTCTGTGGTGGAAAACGTTGGCGTGTAATTTTGATAGCATTGGAATCGTCGTGGTTTTCTTGAACGAAATTTGCGTTTAACCTGATTTGTTTAAATTCGAGAAGGCTTGGCGGGCCTCGTTTCTTTTTGTTGGGAGAGATCTACCATTTCTTGCGAATCGTATTTTTTTGGTAGATCCCCTTTGGTACAACTCCGCTCGTTCGGACGCAATAGTCATCCCTTTAGCTTGATCGAACCTCGGCCTATAGTCGTTGTTCGGTTTCTAACAGATTGGCTACCCGTATGTTAGCCTTGGATCGCTAAATATTGCAAACGTGTGGGCTGGAATAATCTTCTGTGCGAATCGCAAATTAGTGGGAACGTCGAGAGGGAACCACAATTTTGCTAATATTCGTGTCGCGCGTACAACGCTACATCACCTCTCCCACTTGCCAAAAAGGGCACAGGTGATCCTCTTGGAGGCATTGATGAATATGGTCGGGGAGACCAGTGATTCAGCAGCCTTCTCCTTCAGGAAGATTCCTAATATTCTTTCAAAGCAAATCTCTTTCTTTGTATTCTTTTTATTAATCAGATCAAACATGATCTGAGCCTAGTTCACCTTCTTCTGGTTTACCACAACACATATTACCATGAAATGGTGCCTGGTTATGTAATCATGTGCAGTGTGTTTCCCCAGCAACACTTTCCCCACAATGTCTGCAAGAAATTTGAACACTGTAGACAGGTGTTTCTTCAGCAATTTATTTGGGGTTTCTCTAATATACCTCATCATACTCAGCATCACATCATATTCCTCAGTATCAATTTCTGACTCTTCTTCACCGTTAATTAATCCAAAAAATTCTGTGAGAACGGCGGGAGTAAGTGGAACAACATTACCAGATATTGTGTCAGTCATAGAGTTCTTATATGTGGTGGAAGAGGTATAGACCCACTCTCTGATCTCAGCGCCAGATATCTTGATCCTGGTGGACAGCAGATTCTTCAACTGCTGTTCTTCAAGGAGTTGCAGGATGTCCCGGAAGATAGGGTCTGAGTGTTGGATGGAATCAAAATCGACATCAAATCCAGTGTCGAATTTCATGGCTACGAAGGTGCCTGCTGGAATCGCCATTAGTTCACCTGCAAGATAAAAATGAAGATCAAGTGTAAGGGAACTGAAAGCACGGGACGGAGGTAGAAGAAAACCTATATATAAGGTTTTCTAGAATATGAATCGACAAACTCCGTTCCACGAAAATTAAAATAATTCTTCGATCTGAGGTCGACGAAATAATTGGGAGGTAAACAATTCGTCGAGCTCAGTCTGAAGATTTGAAGACATTTTGTCGAGCTCCGTTCGACGAAAGTTTTCTGAAGCCGATTCATCGATCTCCGGTCGACGAACACAACTTCACTCACAGAGAGTTCGTCGATCTCCGTTCGACGAATATCTCAAGAACTTTCCCCAGTTCGTCGAGCTCCGGTCGATGAACTTTGGCAAATTCGTCGAGTGCAGACAGAAATTAAACTAAGGCTTCTTCATTGATCATTCCAAGCTGATTTATAAAGAACAAGTGATTTCTTTCATCCAAGGGTTTGGTGAAAATATCAGCTCTTTGTAAATCAGTGTAGATATAGACAAGTCTAATTTTGTTTTTGTCTACACACTCTCTAATGAAATGATGTCTAATGTCTATATGTTTAGTCCTACTGTGACGGACTGAATTTTGTGCTACGGCTATAACACTTGTGTTATTACATAGGAGAGTTGAATTATTTAAGTTGAAGTCATAGTTCAGGAGTTGGTTTTGGATCCACAACATCTGAGAACAGCAACTGCCAGCAGCTATATATTCTGCTTCAGCAGTTGATGTGAACACAGATGACTGCTTCTTGCAAAACCAAGAGACTAATCTCATACCAAGGAACTGGCAGGTTCCTGAGGTACTTTTTTTGTCCACCCTGCATCCAGTAAAGTCAGCATTTGAGTATCCAGTTAACTCAAATTCTGACTCAGTAGGATACCAAAGGCCAAAACTAGGAGAACTCTTTATATATCTCAAAATTCTTTTTAGAAAAATTAGGTGAGATTCTTTAGGGCTCACTTGGAACCTACCACAAAGGCATGTGGCAAATATAATATCAGGTCTGCTAGCTATAAGATATAATAGGGACCCAACAATGCCCCTATATAACTTCTGGTCAACAAGTTTCCCATGTGGATCAGAATCTATTACAACATTAGTTGTCATAGGTGTTTTCTTTGCTGAGGCATCAGCCATCCCAAACTTCTTAATAAGCTCTTTAGCATATTTAGCCTGGGAGATGAAGATGCCATCAAGTAGCTGCTTCACTTGGAGATAAAGGTAGTAGGAGAGCTCACTCATGCTACTCATCTCAAACTTGGAATGCATGAGGTTAGAAAATCTCGTACATAGTTTAGAGTTAGTAGACCCAAATATGATGTCATCCACATAGATTTATACTAACAAGATTTTATCCTTATGGTGCCTAGTGAATAATGTTTTATCTACTATACCTCTAGTGAATTCATGCTCTATCAAAAAACTAGCTAAAGTCTCATACCAAGCTCTTGGAGCTTGCTTTAGACCATAGAGGGCTTTATGCAATTTAAATACATAAGAGGGATGGGTTGGAGAGATAAAACCTGGAGGTTGTTCAACATAAACCTCTTCTTTCAGTACTCCATTCAGAAAAGCACTCTTTACATCCATCTGTTATACCTTGAACTTCTTGTAGGCAACATAGGCAAGAAAGATTCTGATTATCTCTAACCTTGCAACTGGTGCAAAGGTTTGATCATAGTCTATGCCTTCTTCTTGCCTATATCCTTGAGCAACAAGCCTAGCCTTATTTCTCACAATTACACCTTGGGCATCTAGTTTGTTTTTATATACCCATTTGGTTCCAATGACTGGGTAGTCTTTGGGTCTTGGAACCAAATCCCAAACTCTACATCTCTCAAACTGGTTGAGTTCCTCTTGCATTGCAATGATCCAGTGGGGATCTTGCTCAGCATCTTTTATGGAATGATGTTCAACTTGAGAGAGGAAACATGCATGCATCAAGTCTTGGTTGAGTTGATGCCTTGTCTGTACACCTACTGACATGTCTCCAATCACTTGAGATCTGTGATCCCTTAGTGTGACAAAGTCAGTGGGTGGAGTTGGTTCAGCAATAGCATTTGGAATTAATTCCCCTTGTGGAATTATGTTTGATGTTGAATGAGGTTCAGCCTCTTCCAAAGATTCATCTTCACTGTCTTCAACAACTTGTGGAGGAGAGGGTGCTGTAGCGTCTTGTGGAAGGTTTAATTCACCCATTTTCTCACATAAGTGAGGTACCTACAAAGTGTCACTGGTAGAAATCTCTTTCTCCTTATAATACATGTTAGTTTCATCAAAAGTGACATGTATAGATTCCTCAATTTTTAAAGTTGATTTATTAAATACCCTATAAGCTTTGCTTACTTGGGAATATCCTAGAAATATTCTCTCTTCAGCCTTAGCTTCAAACTTTCTAATGTATTTCTTGTTATTATTATGTATATAACATACACATCTAAATACTTTAAAATAAGTGATTTTAGGTTTCTTCCCTTTAAGTAATTTATAAGGAGTCCTATTCTTAAGTTTATGTATCAAACTTCTGTTCAGTACATAATTTGTTGTGCTTACAGCCTCTGCCCAAAAGGATAGTGGCATATAAGCATCTGCAAGTAATGTGCCTGCAGCTTCAATCAGGGTTCTATTCTTCCTTTCAACTACCCCATTTTGTTGGGAATTCTAGGAGCTGAGAAGCAGCGCCTGATACCTTCCTTCTCACAGAACTTATGCATAATAAGAGACTCAAACTCTGTACCATGATCACTTCTGATCAATGCAACATGAGTAGAGTACTCAATCTGTATGGTCCTGAGAAAATCTGTAAGAACTTTAAAGGTATCTGACTTAGATCTCAGAAAGAAAACCCAAGTGAATCTTGAGAAGTCATCTACAATGACTAAAGTATAGGATTTCCCTCCTAGGCTTTGTACAGCAATAGGACCAAATAGGTCCATGTGTAGCAAATACAAGATCCTAGGTGAATCACTTTTATTAATTGATTTAAAGCTAGATTTAGTTTGCTTGCCTAGTTGACAAGCCCTACAAAGGCTTTCCTTTTTGTAGGGGCTAGAAGGTAAGCCTCTTACAAGACTGTCTTTAGATAGCCTAGCAATATTTTTCATGTTTACATGTCCTAGTCTTTTATGCCATAATTCATTTTGAGTACAAACAATATTAAGCAGACAAATATCTTAATTAGCATAAAGAAAATCAACTAAGTATATGTTTCCTTGTCTATTTCCAATTAAAACTTTTTGTTTTTCTTTATTAGAAATAATACAGAATGTAGAGTTAAAGTGTACTTGATAACCGTCATCACATAATTGGCTTATTGAGATGAGGTTATGCTTGAGTCCTTTTACATAAGTCACCTTCTTGAATGTGGCTGCTCCAATCCTTACTTCTCCATAGCCTTCAAACTGGCCACACTTTGAATCACCAAAGATAACTTTTGGCCCCAGCTTGGACTTGTAGTTGCTTAAGTTGTCCTTGCTGGCAGTCATGTGCTTGGAGAATCCACTGTCCAGATACCATAGTTGATTTACAACTGGATAGCTCTTCACCTACAGGGAAAGTAATTAATTGTTCTTGACCCAGGTTACCTTGGGTCCTTTGTTTTGCTGATATGAAAAGCTAGATATCACAGAGAATTCAGGTTGTGATTTATATCCTAAGGGGTGATATCCTCTAGGTGGAATCATCCAATTAGCAAGAGGGTTAAAGGGTTTCCTAGTTTGATTAGGGTTGCTGTTATAGTTATGATTTTATTAAGTCTTTCTGGGTTCGACGAAATGTTGTGAGTTTGTCGACCAGAGTTCAACGAAACGGGATGAGATCGTCGATCTCTGCTCAGAGAATGAACATGTTCATTTTCTGTGCCCTAAGTTCATCGACCTCTGCTTGACGAACCATACACAGTTCGTCGATCGCAGTAAGACGAATGATTGTTATATATATTTGCGTTCAACATTCGTCGACTTGAGTTCGACGAACTTGCCACATTTTGTCGATCCGAGTTCGACGAAATCTGCTGAACTTTGTTTTTATCTAAGGTTTTCTGATTTTGATTTTTGTTGTTTTTGTGTGTGATTTCAGTTTGATTGAGATTGTTACTATTTATTTTTTCTTTACCCTTAGCAACTACAAATTTTATGGTGGTTGTTAATATATTTTTCTTGAGAATGGGGGGTAAACTTGATGAAGCACCTAAGCTTAGATTGCCATTTAGTCTGGCATTAACTGTGCTTGTGATGTCCATCAGCTTAAGGCTTATCCCATTGAGAGATTCCTCAAGTTGTTTAGCCTCACATAACTCTGTTTTTAAGGAGTTAATTTGTTCATTATCTAGATTTAATTCTTCCTTTAACCTAGTGTTTTCAGCAATCAGAGTCTCTTGATTAGCTAATTTTTCCCTAAGTGTTTTGATTTCCTTTTCAGAATTTATTAAATCAATACACATAGTTTTAAATTCAAATTTGAAAGCATCAGAATTATAGTCAAAAGATGAAAGTACCTGATCAGCTTATGTCTCTGAAGCTTCTTCATTGTCAGAATCTTCTTCTTCTGATTGACTTCTAGAAGCATCAATTGCCATAAGGCATACTTCCTTGTCCCTTGCATCTTCTTCATCTTCACTGGAGCTGGAGGATGTGGATTCATCCTCAATTTCACTCCAGGATTCAGCTACAAAGCCTTTCTCCTTCTTCTTGTATTTGCTGGAGGAAGGTCTTAAACTTTGTTGTCTTCTTGTATCCTTCTCTCCTCTTCTCTTTCTTCTGATTCTCTGGACACTCTAAGATGAAGTGTCCAGGTTTCCTGCAACCAAATCAAACCACCTCTTTAGTAGGGGTTTTGTCATACCTTGGTTTAGGGTTTAGGGTTTAGGGTTTAGGGTTTAGGGTTTAGGGTTTAGGGTTTAGGGTTTAGGGTTTAGTTTAGGGTTTAGGGTTTAGGGTTACAGATTTAGGGTGTAGGGTTTAGAGTTTAGGGTTTAGGGTTTAGGGTTTAGGGTTTAGGGTTTCGGGTTTCGGGTTTAGGGTTTAGGGTTTAGGGTTTAGGGTTTAGGGTTTAAGGTTTAGGGTTTAGGGTTTAGGGTTTAGGGTTTAGGGTTTTGGGTTTAGGGTTCTTTTTATTTTTTCTTAAAAATTAAGCAAACTTCACTAGATGAATAACAATAATATAATTGAAGGGTGCAAATATATACTAGCTAAAAACAATAATGATATATTTCAAAAGAGATAAATTGAATACAAAGTGTCTCTATAGAGCTAGAGACAAAGGCTCATGAAATAAATAATTTGCTAGTGTTTTCGCCGGTACTTCTACCAAGAACTGGCTGGCTAAAGCGTATCTCTTCCTAGATCTTGCTACTAGCCTCCCCTAGATCTAACCACGATCTAGATGCTGCACACAAGGCAACGATTTCTCCATAAGCCACACAAGGACTTAGACGCCACTCACAAGGTGGCGATTCTCTCCTAAGCCACACAAGGACCTAGACGCCACACACAAGGCGGCGATTTCTCTACTGATTACAATTAGAAAGTAAAAGAAAAGAACAAAAACAAATTGAACACTTTAGGCTAGACACTCCCTTCAAACAATGCGCTGAAGATGCCGACGAATCCTTGCTAGAGATGCTTTGAATGTTTCGCACGTGCCGTCAATCTTTCGCGCTTTTGGCCTTCTTGAGAGTTTGGAGTATCTCTGAGTTCTGGAGCTCTCTGAAACGTCAATGCAGGAAAATACACTCCAGGTAATGAAATTCGTGATTTCCTCAAAAAAATGAAAGGTTTTTATATTTTTGCGCTATCACCGGGCGATACTGGGTATCGCCATCTGGCGATATCGGTAACCGCTGCCACGTGTCCCACGAACTCCTCATTTTCGCATCATACAAACGTTGAGCGCCGAATCATGCACTATCGCTGAGCGATGCCGGTTATCGACGTCTGGCGATAGCGAAATAACATAAGCCATGATTTCGTCGGGCATCGAGCGGAAATGCGTCGAGTGGCGCTATCTCCTGTTGGCGATACCCAATATCGCCTGGCGATATCTCCGGAGCTCAAGTCTGATCCAATTCAGCATCAAAAAGATATTAGATATTAACCTGTGTTATCTGCACACCAAAAACATCCAAATATCAAATACAAACAAGATTTGTTATTAACAAACTAGGAAGCGTGGAATGCATGCTCCAACAATCTCCCCCTTTTGATAATAACAAATCCATTAAGAAAGAAATCATTAATGTTAAAAAGGTCCACCAAATTTGAGTATCAAGACGAAGCATGTATATGTGCACAAATTGCTCCTGGATGAAACACTCCCCCTAAATGTGATCTCCCCCTAAATGGAAGCATTGGGAAATTCAGGTATTTTAATTAAAGATGTGAAAAAATAATTTTTCCAAGTGTGCACAAAAATATATGACCAGACTTCGGTGAATGATTGGTGAATGATTTCTTTTGTAAAGTGTCTCCCCCTTTGGTATTGTCAAAAGATAGGTAAAAGTTCGGCGGAAGCGAAAGAAGGAAAAACACAAAAGAGAGACTCATAGAGGATAGGTGAGTAATGTAGAATAAATGCAATGAGTAAACAGTAACTGTGACAACATTCAACAAATTATATCACAAACACATACACTAGTGAATAGTTGTTGTGAAACAGTTCTCAGTCCAATTCTCATAAGAAGAACATTTAGAGAGGATAATATTGTGCACATGTGAGGTGTTGTCGGAAATACTTATGCATAATCTTACAAAAAAAATGAACACGAGAATGTTAAAAAACAACATAACATAGAGGTAGACATGCAGAGCTATACTCGTACCCAAGAGTTCAGAGCACACAAGTAAGAAATTATTCATGTAAAAATTTGCACAAGACACTTTAAAATTCTTGCCAAGGTGGTCAACCTCACAATGCTTATGAAGACTTATCAAGAGGGTAAGTAGTGCTTGGTGGAGGTTCCTTGTCAACCCTGTAGTATATGAATGTTTTCTTTTTTTGTTGTGTACAACAATCACCAAAGGTTTGTACTTATGGGTTGATACACTTTTGCTACTCATATGTTTTTTCTTTAGCTAAACAAAGGAGTTCGAATTCACTTGTGAAAGCATACAGAATAATTTAATAGTATGGTGCATTGTACCAAACTCGGATAAAGCAGAAGCAGAAAACATGCATCACTAGTGGTTATGGTAAAACATTCACAATTCACATTTTGTAAGATGGATGCATACGAAGATTTGCACAACCGTGAGTGAAAGAACATTATCATAACTAAAAGATTTCTCATACTTAGAGACATGCGAAAACAATTTCACGAGTTTAAGAATACTAGTATTGAAATATGTAGAACGGATATAAGAGTGGTGAACTAGAGAACCAAGTTAGTATAAAACTAAAAAAACATTACACCTGGCCTAAATCTGAGTCAGGAAGACAATTTGAAGAAATAGCAAAGAGTCACTATCGCCGGGCGATACCGGGTATCGCCGATCGACGATAGTGGTAAAAGTATAAAAACGGGCTCATTCAGTCAAAGGCATCAAACCAAACCTCTTTCCTGAAGACAGATTGTGGAAGGCGTAGTAGAAGTCGGCGAAACCCTAACACCTAGGTATGAAAACTGGGATTTTGGCTTTAATTCTTTGGATTTTTTGGATCTAATTGTTAGGATAGTGTAGCATGTAATCTTAGATGAGAAATTTCCAGGTTTTAAAGTGTTTAAATTTTTTTGGTGGATCATAAGAAACTCGGGTTATTTTAGTGAAAGATTTGTATAGTTTCTTGAATTTAAGAAGTTGTAAAAGGATTTGGAGAAAAAAAACCTGGCAGATCTGGTATGTTGGATGAAGGGGGAACCAAATCTGAAGTCGGAAATAGAGGAAAATCATTTCCCGCTATCGCCCAGCGACAGTGGGTGTCGCCGGATGGCGATATCCAAAAAAAATTTGTGTTTCTGAAAAAAACAATTCGATATGCAGGAATGGCTTCCAGTTCCAAAGTGCAAAGAAGTACAGGGAGTGACTCATATTCATCATATCAAACATTTTCGGGAATAGAGAACACTAACATCGGAATCGGACGGGTGATTGAATTCGACCCGACCCGGCATGCATATATCCATGATTTGTTAGCAATGGCTGGAATAATGTCGATTATTATTCCAGACACATTCTCCTCCATACTGATTCGAGAATTTTATAATTATCTCAAAGATCCGCATTTCACGGAATTGAATGGCGGAGTCCGATCGAAAATTCAAGGACAGACGGTAGAAATAATACACTATGACCTGAGAGATGAGTTTTGATTAATCGAGCATGAACACAATTTAAATGTAGTAGAGAACTATCAGAAGGATAGGGATTGGACATTATTAAATATGATTTTACATGGAAATTCCATCAAAACACTAATTCAATCAATGGCCACCCTTACGGAGGATGCACGATTAGTGCAAGATATACTGAGGCATACTGTCCTACTGAAATCTGGAGATACATGAAAAATAACGGCTCAATTGAGTTATGTGGCGTACATGATTTTGGAGCGAGAGCCATTTGACATGGCGGATTTTGTCCTTTCGATAGTACGCTATGCATTTAGATTAAAAAGTCCTAATTGGAAGAAATTGAACACACGACCACTTGGAGTCGTCATCCAACGGATTTTATATAAGAAATATACGTGGATCGACCCCGATTTGTAATTCAATGATTGTATCCCATCTATATATTCGATGATTGGAATGCCTTCCATCGGCCGATCAACACGAGGAGGGTCATCAAGGAGGAGTGAACCGGTGTCCACTATCCGAACCCGCCAATTCCTAGAGGTGGATTGTTGCGAGAAGGGTTGGACGACTTGCGAGAGTCGTTCTAAGAACACAAGAGGGATGTGAAGAAAAACTTCTTGGGAATTCAGAAATTTTTTAAATTTCTGAAAAAAAGTTTGAAGTTGAAGCCCACTCCAGCAGAGGCAGCAGAATGGGAAAATCAGATCATGGAGCCGCCCCGTACATCGACTCGCCGAGCATGTCGGATGCGGAGCAACGAGCACAGTTTGGCAGATGACCAAGGAGAGACCAGTGCAGGTGACAGCAGAAAGTTTTGAAGATTTCGGGATGGCTGGACATTTTGCCGCTATCGCCCGAAGACAGTCACTGTCGCCGGCAATAGTGAATTTTTCTTCAATTTCAATAATTAATTATGTTGTAATGTTATGTGGGACTTAGATGTGGTATTGTGCTTCTATAATAGTATAAGACTCGGTATCTGGTGTTTCCATTTATGGGTTATGTAATTTTTAATTTTGCTTAATGTTCATGATTTTAACAATTTAATTATGTTCATTTTTCTTAGCTTGCGATGGTAGTCTATTAATTTGAAAGATCTAGAATTCCTAGTTCTAATCGTAATAATGAAAAATGGGAATCTGGAAGTGGTTTTGTGAAAATATCTGCAAGATATGAATCATTGCTTATAAAATTAACTTTGATCGTACTTTATTTTATGTGGTCTCTTATGAAATGGTGACGTACATCAATGTGTTTGGACCTAGAATGATGAACTGGATTATATGTTAAGTCAATTGTGTTTTTATTATCACATTTTAATTCAATTGTTTCATGAACTATTCCAAAATCTTCTAAAGCTTGCTTCATCCATAAAGCTTGTGCACAACAACTGCCTAGTGCTATGTACTCGGCCTCAGTGGTGGATAAGGCAATAGAATTATGTTTCCTACTCGACCACGAGATAAGTGAAGGGCCAAGAAAGTGACAGGTTCCACTGGTGCTTTTACGATCTAATGAACACCCAGCATAATCAGAATCAGAAAAGCCATGTAATATAAATGTATCGCTATGAGGATACCACAAATCTAATTTAAATGTGCCAATAAGATATCTAAAAATGCGTTTAACTGCTTTTAAATGAGATTCTTTGGGATTAGCTTGAAATCTAGCACATAAACATACATTGAACATAATGTCAGGCCTAGAGGCAGTCAAATAGAATAATGATCCTATCATTCCTCGATAAAGTGTTTGATCTATTGATATTCCACTTTCATCTTTTCTTAACTTTAATGAGACACTCATGGGGGTATTTGCTTGTTTTAGATTTTCAAACCCAATTCTTTTTAAAATATCATGAATATATTTAGATTGACAAATAAAAATTCCATCATGCTTTTGAGTGATTTGAAAACCAAGAAAATAAGTGAGTTTGCCTACCATTCTCATTTCAAATTCATTCTTCATAATTACACTATCACATAATTTTTCATTTATGGATCCAAAAATAATATCATCAACATATATTTGTAAAACGATAAGATCGTCATTGATATGTTTAACAAATAAAGTACAATCAGCACTGTCCATTTTGTAATCATTTTTTGGTAAATAAATAGTCAATCTATCATACCATGCTCGGGGTGCTTATTTCAAACCATAAAGGGCTTTTTCTAATTTAAAAATATGATCAGGAAATCTAACATCAACAAAGCCTGAAGGTTGTTCTACATAAACCTCCTCCTTAATATACCCATTAAGAAAAGCAGTTCTAACGTCCATTTGAAATAATTTAAACTTCTTAAAAGAAGCAAATGCAAGAAATATTCTAACTGCTTCTAAACGTGCTACGGGTGCAAAAGTTTCATCAAAATTTATTCATTCTATTTGTGAATAACCTTTTGCTACGAGTCTAGCTTTGTTCTAGTGACCCTAGATTCACTATCTAGTTTATTTTTAAAAATCCACTTAGCCCCTACAACATGATGATTTGACGGTCTTTCTACTAACTTCCAAACCTTATTACGTTCAAATTGATTAAGCTCGTCATTCATAGCTAAAAACCAAGAATTATCATTTAAAGCAGCTTCAACATTTTTAGGTTCTATATCAGAAATAAAGCACATATTTGAAAATAACTCACGTATGGATGAACGAGTACTTACCCCTCTTGATGGTTCTCCAATAACCAAATCTTGGGAATGATCTTTTGAAAATCTTAGTTCGCTTGGAGGCACGTATCCTTGCACTTCTTCTTCTTCTTCTTCTTGTTCGACTCTTTTTTCTTCATCTTTGTCTCCAAGGTTTTCATCGTCATCCACCCTTTGTAGAGGGGAGAGCTCTTCATTTTTACCTGTATTATTAGCTTCTACACAAGAAAAAAAAACTCATCAAATTTAACATGTATCGATTCTTCAACCATTTTAGTCCTCTTATTGTAAACTCTATAAGCTTTACTTGTAGAAGAATAACCAATAAAAATGAATTCATCACACTTTTCATCAAATTTGCCTAAATTATCCTTAGTGTTCAAAACAAAACATTTACATCCAAAAACTTTAAAATAAGACACATTTGGTTTCTTTTGAAGATATAACTCATAAGGTGTTAATTTTAAGAGGGATCGAAGCATAACACGATTAATAACATAACAAAAAGTACTAACAGCTTCGGCCCAAAATGATCGAGGTAATTTGTATTCAGATAGCATAGTGCGAGCTAGTTCTTGCAAAGTTCTATTTTTCCTTTCTACCACATCATTTTGTTGAGGTGTACGAGGAGCAGAAAATTCATGTTTAATTCCTAACTCATTGAAAAAAGAAACAAATTTCTCATTATCAAATTCACCTCCATGATCTGAACGAATGCATTTTATTTTTAATTCTATTTTATTTTGAACACGTAAACATAATTTGGAAAATTTTAAAAACGCATCAGATTTAGACGATAAGGAAAATGTCCAACTAAAGCGAGAGAAATCATCAATCAAAATAAAAGTGTACTTTCTACCACCTAGACTTAGTGTATTAACAGGACCAAACAAATCTATATGTATCAATTCTAAAGGCCTAGTGGTGGAAATGACATTTTTGTTTTTAAAGGAAGACTTTGTAAATTTTCCTTTTTGACATGGTGAACATAAAGATGATAAATTTCCATGCAAAGAAGGTAAACCTTTAACAAGTTTATTTTGAGACATTTTTATGATTAGTTTGGAACTAGAATGTCCAAGACGTCTATGCCATAAATCTAACTCCTCATTTTTAGAAATAAAACACATTAATGAAGAATGTGACAGATCATTAAATCTAATCATGTAAACATTTTGAAATCTAGGAGCGATAATAACAATATCATTTGTTTTAGGGTTAATAATCTTGCATAGGTTTGAAGATGAGTCAAACAAGACATTTAAGCCAATATCACATAATCGACTTATTGAAATTAAATTATGCTTCAAACCTTTAACATATAAAACATTTGAGATAATAAATGATTTGTTACCTACTACTCCAATGCCGATGATTTTTCTCTTTTCGTTGTCTCCAAAAGTAACTACTCCTCCTTTCTTCATCTCCAGGCTAAGGAACTTTGATTTATTGCCTGTCATGTGCTTGGAACACCCCGAGTTCAAGTACCACACGTCTTCTTTGTCCTTAGCCTGCCAACACACCTAGAAAGAGGATGAGAGTAAAGATCCGACTACCCAAGTGGCTCCTCCCATAGAATAGGTGGAAGCCTTAGGCCCCCAGATTTGTTTGAATAAGCAGTATCCAGTCTTCTTACAAGTATATGTTGTGTGACCAAACTTATAACATTTGGCACACTTGATGAAAGAAGTCGACGGGTTTTTTGAAGTAAATTTTGACCCTTTTGCAGGGACAGGGGGTTATTGTTTCTAATCTGAAAATCAGATTTTGACCCTTTCCTGGAATTTTTCCTATCGCCGGCGACAGTGGATGTCGCCGGGCGATAGTGCTCAGGAGAGTATCCAAGTCCGAATTTTCTAGAACCATAGTACTGGTTTCCCAAAATCATATTTATAGATTTTTGGCCCACTCTAAATTTGTTAGTGGCCATTTCTAAATTACGGACTTGTCCCCTTAATACATTATTTTCGGCAACTATGGTGCCGCAACGATTAGTGAAGGACTTCCTGCTGCCTTCCACTTGAGATTGAGTAAACTTTAGAGATCTCTCTAAGGCCTCTTTCTCTTTTGTAAGAGTCTCAACCCGAGTCTGAGTCTTAGAGAGATCTTTCTCAAGCTCCACTATCTTTGTCAACGAGGGACAATCCTCTTGACAAGACGCTTTCTCCTTTCCAAGAACTTTTACTTCATTTTTAGGTTTTTATTTTCTTTAACTAATACTTTATTTTTAGATTTAATCAATTTAATTTCATGCAGTTTTTTGTCTAATTAGTCACAATTTCTCAAAAATTCAGAATATAAATCATCAAAAGTTTCAGGAGTTACCTCAGTGTCGCTCTGGACACTGCTTCCTTCATCATAAGATGAAGCGCTCTTTCCCATCAAGCACATGTTGGCCTCCTCTTCAGTTTTTGACCCTGAACTGCTTGACTCCTCAGAAGTGGCTTCATCCCATGTTTCAGCCTTTAGAACTTTCTTCTTATCTTTCTTTCTGTGTCACTTCTCCTTCAGCTCTTTCAGATACTTTGGGCACTTGCTCTTTATATGACCAATCTTCCTGCAATGATAACATTCAGGTGGTGGTCTATCTTCGTCATCCTCTCCTTCAGCTTGGAACTTTCCTTTCCTATTCCCAGATTCTTGCCTCTTGAAATAATTTCTTCTTTCAGGATTTCTCATAAATCTTCTGAATTTCTTCACAAACAAGCTCTCTTCATCTTCATCGTCACTTTCATCAGACTCGCTTTCCTTCTCCTTCTTGGACTTCAATGCCAAAGCTTTCTTTATTGGCTCCAAGCTATACTCTTGTTGTTGAATCCTCAACTCTAGTTCATGACTTTTCAAGTTGCTTATGAGATTCTTAATTTGGAGAGACTTTAGATCGTGTGACTCCGAGATGGCAGCCACTTTAGGATTAAACTTCGGGGGAAGCGATCTAAGTATTTTCCTCACCAAATCTCCATTTGAGAAATTCTTCCCTAGAATCCTTGAGTCATTTACTATCTTGCTAAACCTTGTGTACATGGAGTCTACATCTTCATCAATCTCCATTTTGAACTTCTCAAACTCTGATTCTAGCTGGAAAAGCTTTGAGTCCTTTACCTGCGATGTTCCTTCATGAGTAACTTTAAGAAGATTCCAAATATCATATGCAGTATCACATGCACAAACATGGTTAAATTCAGTCCTATCTAACACACAAAATAAAGCATTCATTGCCTTAGCGTTATTTTTACATAGAAGCTTATCTGCTTCATCCCATTTATCCTTGGATTTTTCCATAGAGACACTTCCTACAACAGTTATAGGAGCAGTGTAGCATGTTTCTACCATGCCCCAAACATCGATATCTAGTGCTACTAGAAAGCATCGCATTCGAGCTTTCCAATAGTTGTAGTCAGTGCCCATGAATAAGGGAGGTCTACTAATACCTTGCGTCTCAGAAAATGCGTGAGTGTTTTGCGCCATTACTCCCGGTGGTGAAACCGATTTTGGAGTAACCTGACTCTGATACCAAGTGTTGGATCTTGCGGCGCCCTTAGAGGGGGGGGGGGGTGAATAAGGGTTCATTTTATTTTTTTATTAAAAATTAAGCAAACTTTACAAGATGAATAACAACAATATAATTGAAGAGTGCAAATGTATACTAGCTAAAAATAATAATGATGTATTTCAAAAGAGATAAATTGAATACAAAGTGTCTCTATAGAGTTAGATACAAAGGCTCATGAAATAAATAATTTGCTAGTATTTTCGCCGGTTCTTCTACCAAGAACCAACAGGCTAAAGCATATCTCTTCCTAGATCTTGCTACTAACCTCCCCTAGATCTAACCACAATCTAGACGCTGCAGACAAGGCAACGATTTCTCCCTAAGCCACACAAGGACTTGGACGCCACTCACAAGGCGGCGATTCTCTCCTAAGCCACACAAGGACCTAGATGCCACGCACAAGACGGTGATTTCTCTACCGATTACAATGAGAAAGTAAAAGAAAAGAACAAAAACAAATTGAACATTTTAGGCTAGACACTCCCTTCAAACAATGCGCTGAAGATGCCGATGAATCCTTGCTAGAGATGCTTTGAATGCTTCACTTGTGCCATCAATCTTTCGTGCTTTTGGCCTTCTTGAGAGTATGGAGTATCTCTGAGTTCTGGAGCTCTCTGAAATGTCAATGCAAGAAAATACACTCCAAGTAATGAAATTCATGATTTCCTCAGAAAATGAAAGGTTTTTATATTCTAGCGCTATCGCCGGGTGATGATGGGTATCGTCATCTGGCGATATCGGTAACCACTGCCACGTGTCCCGCGAACTCCTCATTTTTGCATCGCACAAACATTGAGCGTTGAATCGTGCACTATCGCTGAGCGATACCGGTTATCGCCATCTGGCGATAGCGAAATAATAGAAGCCACGATTTCATCGAGCGTCGAGCTGTAATGCATCGAGTGGCGCTATCTGCCCGGACCAAGGGGTCCGAAGATGCGTTGCAGGTGTGGAGTGCTTACAAATTCTTAAGCACTGCCACGAGGGTCTAGCCGGTGGGCATTATCAAGCGAACCGGACCGCTCGGAAGTCTCTTGAGGCGGGCTACTTTTGGCCCACTCTCTTCAAAGACGTACATACTTTTGTGAGCGCATGCGATAGCTGTCAGTGGTCGGGTAACATCTCTCGTCGCGACGAGATGCCCCAAAACATGTTTTTAGAGTGCGAAGTCTTCGATTTGTGGGGCATAGATTTTGTTGGCCCCTACCTCCGTCTTTCAAAAATATGTATATTTTAGTGGCGGTCGACTACGTATCGAGGTGGGCGGAAGCGCAAGCTCTTCCCACCAACGATGCGCGAGTCGTCGTTATATTTCTTAAAAAACTATTTTCTCGCTTCGGCACGCCTCACGCAATTGTTAATGATAGGGGAACGCATTTCTGTAACGCTCTTATGGCTAAGACGTTAGCTAAAAACGGAGTCACGCACAAACTCGCCACCCCCTACCACCCGCAAACTAGTGGCCAAGTTGAGGTATTAAATCGAGAGATTAAGCGAATTTTAGAAAAAAAATTGTTTCACTAAATAGGAAGGATTGGTCCGTTAAACTCGACGATGCGTTGTGGGCGTATCGGACGGCATACAAAACCGCAATTGGTTGTACGCTGTTCCGGTTAGTCTACGGCAAAGCGTGACATTTACCTGTAGAATTAGAGCATCGCGCTCTTTGGGCTTTAAAACTCGAAAATCTCGACGCCAACTTAGCCGCTCAAAATAGAAAACGGCAACTAAACGAGCTCGATGAATGACGTGCGAACGCTTACGAGAGCAATAAGTTCTATAAGGAGCGTTCTAAGTTATATCACGATCGAAATTTAAAGTCCCAAAAAAATATTTTCTTCGGGCGATCTTGTCCTTCTTTATAATTCACATGTCTTAAGTTTTTTCCGGGTAAACTAAAATCTAGATGGTTCGGTCCCTTCTTAGTTGAAGAAGTCTTTCCATATGGGACCGTACACGTCTCCCACCCGGAAAGAGGTTCGTTTAAAGTAAACGGTCATCGGCTAAAGTTATACATAGCGGGCGACCCAGTGATCGAGCATTACGAAACCATAACCCTCCTCGATCTATAACTCCGTCAAATTGGTCAAGCTACACGACTATAAACAAAGCACTCCTGGGAGGCACCCCTCGCTTATCTTTTTCGCTCTTTCTTTATTATCTTTGCTGCTTTTTCTAATAAATCCAGGGTTTTTAATGGGCCTCCCCAAACGCATTCCAGGGAAGTTCCTACCCTCCCGTTTTATTTTTGTCCATACAACATTTTATTTCATTTTTGTTCTGCATACTTACGTTGTAACATTGAGGACAATGTTGGACTTAAGTATGGGGGTGTTTTTGTGTTTTACTTTCTGCACTTCTACTTTTCTGCATTTAAAAAATACAAAAAATATATATATAACAACAAAACAAAAAATCTTAAAATGAGAAAAAAAAATTAAAATGAAAAATCCAAAAAAAATATTGTTCATTTTCTTTTTCTTTCTTTTTTCCAAAAACTCCAAAACAAAAATTATAAAAAAACAAAAAAATATTTAGTTTCACTTTGTAAATATTTTTTAAAAAATATTTTTATGTAAATAATCTTCTCTCTCTCCCCATTCCTTTTCCCTCTTATTCTTGTAAATAACTTTTCTTTTTCTCCCAATCTTTTTAAATATAATGAAAATTTTCTTTAAAAAAATACAAAAAAACTTTTTATGTATATATTAAAGACATAAACTTAAAAACCCAAAAAAAGATAATAGTTCAAAAAAATTCAAAACAAATTGAGTAAAACAAAACAAAAATACAAAAAAAGATAATAAATGAAAAACACAAAAAAATGATGATAAAAACTATAAAATTAAAAATATATTTTGAAGCAAATAAATCAAATATACCATCCTTAAATTTTCTACTATCCAAAAATTTTGTTTTGAGTTTATTTATATGTGAATTTTATTAATTCTCTGTTTGTTATTCGTTTGTTAATTATTGAGTGAAAATTTTAAATAGTCGGGGTTAAGTTTTAAAGAATTCATTATACTTTGTTAAAAATAATGAACTCGTTTTAGGCACTACTTCTAATTTTGCATTGATAGGAGCACGTGTACTATGTTAGAAAATAACGACTATATGATTCAATTATATTTACTTTTAGCTTTTTGAAAAATTGGAACGTATAATTTATTAAGGTTGCTCTCAAAATTATTTTTAATTAAAAATCTAGTTTTTATTTCTCCTCTTACCTATCATGACCTACTTTGCATGAAAAAATTTTTATCCATAAAAGATCCTATGTCAATGGGAATAAGATTTCGTTCCGTAAACATAGGCACACAATAATTTAAAAAGATTATATGTTATGCAGTAAGAGGATAAAATTCATTACTCCTACACATATACATTGGGTTAGTTTTATTCTTATGAAGTTGAAAAGAAAAAAATGATATTAGGAAAATAAGATTTCATTTTCCTAATAATCCAAAAAGGAAAAAAAATGGAGGTTCGAGAAAAAATTACCTCACCTCAAAATCAAAACCCTCTTCATAAACCAACATCAATCCCCTTAGCCAATTTCACGATTCTAGAATTAATTCAAAAATCTTTTTGAGAGCATAATTTGTAAATTGCATTATTTTCGGTAAAACTCCTATAAGCTAAAAGTTCATATAATTCCAAACTATTTTTGTTAATCTAACCAATATAATTACTGCTTTCTATTTGATTACATCAAGAAGTCTTTTGGTCAAAACTTTTGCGCTATTTAAATCATCTACATAATTTTAGGACTTAACTCTTACACCCCGTATATTTATTTAGATCTCTCTTATAATTGATTAAGCGGTAGCTAAACTTAGAGTTTTTTTTTCTATTCCTTATAAGTTCACCTCAAACATTTTCTCTGGAATAGCAAAAGCTTAAGTATGGGAGTATTTGATGAATTATAAATATATGTATATCTTAGTACTTTATTTATATCATTTTAGTTCTTATTCATAATTTTTAGTTATTTTTTGTTAATAAATATGTCTCTTTTTGTAAATATTTGCGTAACCTAACTTAATTTTGATTTCTGAAATTTTTCAGGAAATTGTCAAAAATTGACATGTCACGCCCGTGTCCAATAGATCACGCCCGTGACCAGGCCGTGATTCGTCAAACCCGTGGAATCAGTGATTTTTAAAGCGAAATTTCTGATCGACGATTTCAGCTCGACTTTCCGTTCGACGATCTCGCGCTCGACGATTCTCCAGCAGCTCGATGATTTCCGCTCAACAAACTCGCGCTCGGCGATTCTCCAGCAGATCGACGATTTTCGCTCGACGATCTCGCGCTCGACGATTCTCCAGCAGCTCGACGATTTCCGCTCGCCGAACTTGCACTCGACGATTCTCCAGCAGCTCGACGATTTCCGCTTGACAAACTCGCGCTCGATGATTATACAGCTGCTCGATGATTTTTCAACTCAACACTTTCCGCTCGATATTTGTCGAGTGTCGACACTAACCGACACGCCCAGCGTCACGCCGTGACCGGAGGCGTGACCACTGCGTGACCACTGCGTGACCGACACGTATCCAGCCCGTAGTTAACTTTGCCGTCAAATCACCGGCCGCCATCGCAAACTATAGTGACACGCCCGCCGACACGCCCGTGTCGGAGGGCGTGTACTTAGATTTTTTTTTCCCTATAAATACCCCACTTCTGTAATGACCAAGGGTTCACATTTTTGAGCCACTTTAGTGTGTTTTGTGGGTTGCATCCGTGGATTACTTTGCTATGTAAGGAGATTTCTCCCCCCCCCCCCTTTTCATGTTTGTTTTGCTTTAGCTTTAGCTTTGTAATAGCTTTGTAATAGTCTATTTTAATCAATAAAAATGTTAGTTTTTCTCTTCTTAAATGACTTTGGAATGAACTTATGTGCCCACTTTTCTTCTCATTTTATCCTTAGTTTCTCCTTTGTTTTTCTCTTTATGAAAAGTGTGTGTGTGTGTATGAGTGTAACATGTTTATTTTTCATGTTTTTAACTTGTCTTCATGTTAAGTTTTGTAGTAGATTTCATTTCCAAATCAAATGTGGTATGATAAGTTTCTCTTTTTCATCATGTCCTTTTCTTAAGAGCCTTATGCTTTCATTCTTATGTATTTATAAAAGAGTTTTGAAAGTGATTTTGATTTTTTTACTTAGCTTTTTTTTGTATGATTGCAACACTTTTTTTTGTTATTTTCATTTTCTTTTCACTTTTTAATAGCTTTTATGAAAACATAAGAATGAAAAACTTGTTATTTTAATTTTTAAAGAACTTTGGTTTTTGATTTGTTTTGAAAAAATTTTGTTCTCTTAAAATTCTAATTTGTTCTTTTTATTTGTTTTTGGTAAAATGTGAGTATAAAAAAGTAGTAGTTTTAATTTTTATGTAACTTTCATTTTGTTTTCAAATTTGTGTATGTGAGTGTAGGAGTTAGGATTTCATTTTGCTCTTTAAGATTTCATGTTGTGTGTGTGAGTGTATGAGAATAATCTTTATGCTTTCTTTAATTTATGAAGTGCGTGTGAGTGTAGGTGTTAAATTTTCATGCTTTATTTTCATGCTTTACACTATCGCTTTCTTCAATTATGTAGAGTGCCTGTGTGTAGGAGATAAATTTTCAAGCTTTATTTTCTTGCTTTCTTTCAATTTATGTAGAGTGCGTGCGTGTGCGCATTTATTTCCGCCCACTCGTTAAGAGTGAAATGACGTGTTTTTATTTCCCGCCTACTCGTTTGAGTAGGACTTGTAATTATTCTATTTTCGCCTACTCATTTGAGTTAAATGGCAGGTCTTTATTTCTCTGTAATTTTTTGAGCAGTACTTGTAATTGTATTTATTTCCTCCTACTCGTTAAGAGTTAAATGGCGTGTTTTTATTTCCCGCCTACTCATTTGAGTAGGACTTGTAATTTTCCTTTTTTGTAACTTAGTTTCTGTTTATTTATAATTTGAAGTTTGTGTGAGTTCTTTTTAGGTAACTTTTCAGCTTTCTAAATGTTTGTTATTTTTTATGTCCTCTTCTTATAATCCTTGAGCGTTTAGTCTCGAACTCGCACCTCATCAAATTATAAAGTTGTCCTCATACCGATGTGTGGCTAATTGTTATTAGCCTCGGCATCGAAGAGCATTGGGACATTTAAAATAATTCGTAATAATTAAAGCTCTTTATTTTCACTTTAATTTTAGGACTTAAGGTTTACCCCGGGTTAACGACGCGTAGGACCACAAATCGATGTGTGGGCCCTATTTCCGTTATCCATACGCTAGCTAGCCTAGAGGCCGTGCGTATGGACAGATCACCCCTGTGTAAAGAGAGTTGTGTGCATACCCTTGAGAGAGGATAAGCGTAATTCTACCTGATTGGTTTCCCCACCCAATAACGGGGTTCTTAGTGTAAAGCAGGTGTTAAGAGGAATCCTTCGTCGGACTAACATTTGGTCGAATAGTCTTAGCGTTCAGGTGAGCAATATTCCTAGAGATAAGTGCGCTCACATTTGTGGAACTTCCACGGCCAAATTGCCTTTTATTAATTTGAAAACCAAGTCCTATAATTATTAAAAGTTTTTTTTGTCTTAATCTAATTCGATGTCGAGCGTTAACCCTTCATCGAATTTTTCTAAATCGTTTTTTTCGCTCTTTTACTTTTTCCATCTTTACTTAATTAAAATATCCACCTTACTTTCAGTAAAATAATAGTCCTCCTAGAGGAGTAAGAATAGTCAACCGACCCCAAGAACAATACGACCTCGATATTCCACCCGGAATATCATGTACTACTCACGATAGGTGCACTTGCCTCCTTTCGTTAAAACTCGATTACAACTTTTTTTATATCCAAAATAAATAAATACGCGCGCCCCATTTTCTAAATAAAAAACCACTTCCGCTTTACTTACACAAAATCGCCGGGTCGCCGCGTGACCGTAAATATTTTTGGAGTTTTAATAACCAATCATGGTGGAACTCTTCCCCAGACCCTCGCTCCGCGGGGATGCCTTGTGCACTGGGCTGCCCTTTTTTGTCTTTAAGGAACATAACACAAGCTTGAGAACTGGTCTTTAGCACAAACATAGGAATTCATAAGAGTTTTGAACATAAAAATTTATTTGGGAAAAAAACTTAAAAAGCACAAGTACTCTAGATCATAAAATTTGTAGGAGATGATATATAGCCTATGAGAGAGAGAGAGATCTCAACAAATTTAAACAAAATGCTTGATTTAAACACCTCTAATATTGGTTTGGGTTCTCTTCTTTTGTGTATATATAGATGTGTCATTTAATATTATTTTGGTTAGATTGAAAATAATATTTTTTTCGCTTCTCAACTGAGAATAGGAATCAATTCATCATGCATTCTTCATTCATCCATTACGGGGTAGTTAAATAGAATTACAAAACTCAATCACCAATTAACATATTAATGACGTACATTAAATGACCCAACTAACATATTAATGACGCATTAATTGACTCAACTATAAAAACTATATTAATTAACTCTAACAACAAACATATTACTAGCACTCACTAATTGATACAACTTCCAATATACATTAATGTCTCAAGCATGGTTTGGTCTCGCTCCCAAGAGAGCTCCTCGTATAACGCCCCGAAACTCAAAAGAGCGACGGGTGACGAATCTGTACCAAATTTTGAATTTGGCAGGGGTACACGGCCTGGGACACGGGCGTGTCCCAGGGTGTGTCGGGGTAGTTCAAAGATCTGGTAAAACGATCAGGCAGAAATCTGGGTTCGACGATCGTCGACCAGCGGTCGACGATCTGGTCACAATGCTGCGGTCGACAATCGGGCCAGCTATCTGTGTTCGACGATCGGACCAGCTATTCTATGTTCAAAGATCGGGCCAGCTATCTGTGTTCGACGATCGAGCCAGCTATTCTGTGTTCGACGATCGGGCCAGCTTTCTGGGTTCGATGATCGGGCCGTGGGTTCGACGATCGGGTCGTGTGCTCGTCGATCAGGCAGTTTTCTGGGTTCGACGATCGGGCCATGGGTTCGATGATCGGGTCGTGCATTCGACGATTTGGCTAGAGTTTTGCGTTCGACGATCGGGCTAGAGATCTCCGTTCGACGATCTGGCAGCGGTCGACGATCTTGGTTCGACGATCGTCGAGCGCGGGGCTGATTGTGGCGTGTTTGGCTCTGTTGGCGTGGAGTGTCGACACACGGATTTTGGCGGGAGTTAACTAATGATCTGACACTGTTTTGTCGCGGACGTGTCCTACTCCTGTTGGCGTACCATGCGGTGTTTAGCCCCATTTGTCAAGGTCAGACCTGGATAGTGTCCGTGCATCCATTTCTGTGGGATCCGACAGCTGTGGTTATCCTGAAAGGGTTATACCCGAGAGAAGGATTTCAAAACCCTTATGTTTTTGTCGTATTTCTCTGTCTAAATTCTAGAGAGAAGGGAGAGAAAAGGAGGAAGAAGAAGTCTAGATCCAGTCGTTGGAGGAGTTTTAGAGCTCCAAATCGCGAGCCGACTTCGGATCTACGAAGGCAAAGAGAGTGCGGTGCTTTTCATCTGCTTACATTTCCATGGCGCCAAGGAAGAACGCTATGGTAACGATTCTCTACTTGAGCATGTGAAGTTATACTTCTTTTGCATAGGAAGCCCGCTCTCTTGAGTTTGCGGTGAGTTGGAGGCATTCCTTCGGGTAGATATGTGAAGTCCCCGTTGTGTAGAGTCCGTAATCGAGAACGGACATAGGCATGATGTGTGAAGCCTATCCAGACATGTTGGTCTGGATCGGTGATGTTGCATTGCATAAATGTCGGAGAAGACTCCGTGCGAATGTTTGTTTTTTGGGTTTTCTACATGGTAGATTGCAGCAGAGAGCCTTGGGGATTAACACTAAGGTGCACCCGGAAAACTGGGCGGATACGTGATCTTGCCAACTTGGTGGCATGGGAGCCAACTTGAACATAACCGGGTTATGTGAAGTATGTGATGAAAACGGGACTCGGAGAAGTTTGACCTGCGTATATGGCTTAAATTGTTGTTACGATGTGAGCACAGGTTAGAAGGAACCGTACCCGTTCTATGTCGTTCGGTTAGAGCCGTTGGCATAGATGAGGGTCTTCGGTGGTCTATGGCTTAAATTGACGTGACTCATGCCGGGAAGACAAAATGCTCATATGTTTGGCCGTCAAAGTGGCGGTGGTGAGTTCGGAATGTCTATGGCTTAAATTGACGTGACATTGGTCGGTTCTCCGAGAATGTTCCCTGAGTGCACGGGGTGTGTGGTTGTGTGTGCCAATGCATGTGATGCAATGTATATATATATATATATATATATATATATATATATATATATATATATATATATATATATATATATATATATATATACTGCTTGGTTATGCTAATAAGTGCAGGGAAGGAGCATCGCCGCCCCATATTGGGGGCAAGATCGTTATAATTTGGTCAGCATTGTTGACCGTTGCTTTTGTTTGCCGCCGTACGGTGGGTTGTGCTTGCAGGTGTTGCTGGACCAAGCGGTCAATAGTGGGCTAAAGCCCAAATTGCGAAGCTGGCCCTCGAAGGCCTAATTGGAGTGTTTACTTGCTTTTGTTCATGTATGACCGGCTTGCGTGTCATGGTATGGAAAACATGTAATAAGAGTAAACCATTTGTAAGGCCTTAAGGCCAGTACTTGTGTATGTACTTCATTCCTTTTTGTCTTGTTAGTGGACATTCATGCTTGTTGTTGGGTTCTTTTATTTGCAACTTATAAAACTGCTTCCGCTAGAATGCTCTGTGTAGGATGTTGGATTGGTTGGATGGTTTCCATTGATTAACCACCCGGTCTGTCTGTAGTATATGGCGTCGGGCCCCGACCGGACGTACTGCTATATGCTATGCGACGGATAGGGGGTGTTACAATTTGGTATCAGACTACTGTTTTCGGTCAGGCTTAAATGAATTTGTGGATGAATTCTTTTTAAGGAGTGGTGAGCACATGTATGTGCGTCATCGTTATAACAACAAAAGAACCCATGAATGTCCAATTAGGAATAAAAATACACGTGTTTGGGGAACCTGTGTGTTCCTATAATTGCTGTTTGCAATTTTATTTTGTCGCTTAACGGTGCTTTGTACCACTATAGGTGACCAGAAGCAGTGCTGGGTCATCGGAACGTCGAGTTTCTGAGGCTAGCAGTGCACTAAATGATGCTCCTGCAACACCTCCATCGGCTGAGACCATACGATTGGTGGTTGAAGCAGTGTTTGTCATGATTAATGCACATCATGTAAGGCAAATGCAGCAGCCCGCTCCTGTGATGGAGCAGGTACCTCTTCCATAGGTAGAGCCGAGAAGAGTGGAACAGGTAGTAGTGGAACCGTTGGTGCCCAAGAGGGCAACCGAGAGACATCTCAAACATGTCATGAGCTTTAATCCTCCGGTATTCTCGAGGTTGGAACCCCATCTCAAGCTGAAGATTGGCTCTCCAGGGTGAAGAGAGTCTTGACAGCAACGGATACGGAAGAATGGCAAATGACCACCATTGCTACGTTCCTTCTGGACGGTGAAGCGAGATTGTGGTGGGAAGGATTGGAGCTGCATCTATTGAGAGGTGGGCAACTTACAGATGTCTCGATAGAGGAGTTCTCGAGACTGTTCTTGGCTAGGTACCTCTCTTCGGCGCAGAGGATAACGTTGGAGAACGAGTTCCTGAAGTTGGTTCAAGGAGACAGTAGCGTGGATGAATATCTCCACGAGTTTACTCGATTGAGTCGATATGCTAGCTCCACCATCGCGGATGAGGAGCGCAAGACGAATCGATTCTACGAAGGGTTGAGAGATGATTTGAGGCTACTACTCTCGGGGCCGATGACGTAGGGTTTCTTGACCTTGGTCAACACGGCCCGATCCTTGGAGAAGGACATGAAGAATGTTCAGGCAAAGAAAAGTTTGGGTGACAAGAAGCCTGAATTCAAGGCGCCGACTACTTCAAAGTTCGGCTATCGGAGATTCTTTAAGAAGGCTAGGACTTCGGGTCCAGCTCCTTCTTCTGGTGCTTCTGGGGCGACTATGGGTCAGACCCCGGGTGCATGCTTTACTTGTGGAAATCCGGGGCACTTTGCCCGTGATTGCTGGAGCGAACGTCCCAAGTCCGAAAGGAAGCCGGGAGCAACTTATGAAGAGAAGGGCAAGGCGGTGGAGTCAACCGCGTCCCATTATGCTCCGGCCCAACCGAGGGTTTATAGTCTTGGTCAACAGGAGGCCATCAAACAGGCGGATGTGGTGACATGATTTATTTTTATTTGTGAGTATCCGGCAAGAGCACTCTTTGACACGGGCGCTTCAGACTCCTTCTTGTCCGAAGGATTCATATCGCGCATCGGAGTACCTTCTTCGATGGTGAAGGACAAGTTGGATGTTTTGTTACTGAATGGGTGTTCGATGCGCGCGGATAAAGTCTGTGGTGTTAAGATTCGCATTGGGAATCAAGAGTTCGATCTGCAAGAGTCGTTATTGCCGCTAGTGGAATTTGACGTTATATTTGGCTTGGACTGGCTCTCGGAGCAGCGAGCCTATATTGATTGCGGTAGCAAGGAAGTCAAGCTGGGAGCATGTCGTGAGATGACTTTCACGGGCTTAAAGGGGTCGAGCAAGATGTTGATGTCTTCTTGTCAGGTGGTGAAGGCGGTTCATGCCTGTGCAGAACTGTTCTTTACACTAGTGGAGGTTGCAAAGCCTAAGCCCGCACTGGACGGTATTTCAGTGGTATCGGAGCACCCTGATGTGTTCCCTAGCAATCTTCCTGGAGCCCCGCCGCAGCGGGAAATAGATTTTATGATAGAGCTCGTACCAGGTGCAAAGCCTGTGTCACTCTCTCCATATCGGCTAGCGTCTAAGGAAATGGCGGAGCTGAAGATTTAACTACAAGAGTTATTGGAGCAAGGGTATGTGCGTCCAAGCTCTTCGCCTTGGAGCGCGTCGGTCCTCTTTGTTAAGAAGAAGGATGGAAGCTTGAGGCTATGTATTGATTATCGGGAGCTCAACAAGTTGACGGAAAAGAACAAGTACCCGATCCCCCGGATTGATGATCTATTCGATCAGTTAGTCGGGTCGACGGTGTACTCAAAGTTGGACCTCAAGTCCGGGTACTATCAGCTGCGAATAAGAGAGAGTGATATCTCGAAGACAGCGTTCAGTACGAGATACGGGCATTATGAGTTTACGGTCATGCCGTTTGGGCTGACTAATGCGCCGTTAGTGTTCATGGATTTGATGAACAGGACCTTCAGGGAGTACTTGGACCATTTTGTGATCGTCTTCATCGACGATATTTTGGCGTACTCGTAGAGTGAGGAAGATCACTTCAGGCATCTTCATTTGGTTTTGGAGACGCCAAGGAGGAATCAATTGTATGCCAAGTTCTCGAAGTGCGAGTTTTGGTTGTCCTCAGTGGCGTTCTTCGGTCATATAGTCAGTGGGGAAGGTATTGTAGTGGATCCGGCAAAGATTGTTGCGATACGGGAGTGGCCTGAGCTTTCTACGATAGCGGAAGTCCGGAGCTTTTGGGGCTTGCCGGCTATTATAGGCGCTTCATAGAGAACTTCTCGCGGATAGCGTTACCTCTCACTACTTTGACGAGGAAGTAGCAGAAGTTTGTTTGGACGCCGGAGTGCGCGTGAGCTTTTAAGGAGTTGAAATGTCGGTTGACCACGGCGTCTATGCTGAGTTCGTCGAGTGGGACCGAAGGTTATGAGATTTATAGCAATGCTTCGGGCAGTGGTTTGGGTTGTGTTCTGTTACAGTATGGAAGCGTTATAGCATGTGGCTCGAGACAGCTGAAGGTATACGAGAGGAACTATCCGATCCATGACTTGGAGTTAGCGGCCGTGATTTTTGCCTTGAAGCTGTGGAGGCATTATTTGTACGGTGTGAAGATTGATATCTACACCGATCATAAGAGCCTGAAGTATTTGATTGATCAGAAAGATCTGAATATGCGGCAGCGTAGATGGATGGAGTTCCTGGGGGACTATACATTCAAGATCCACTACGTGAATGGTAAAGATAATGCGATTGCGGACGCGTTGAGTCATTGGGCCCCAGCTCAAGCCAATTGGCTGTCGATCCATGACGAGCGGTTGGTTCGGGAGTTGGAGGCGTTGGAGATTGTTTGTGTAGATAAGCAGTCAAGTACTGAAGCACTCTTGAATTGGACTAAAGTTTAATATGACCTGGCTGATCGGATTCGGCAGGCATTGGATTTGGATGGCCACATGAAGCAACTAATGATAGAGGCTCTGGATGGGTCAAATTCCCAATATGAAGTTGTGGATGGATTGCTTTGGAAAGACGGTCGTCTTTGCGTCCCAAGTGTGGGCAGTTTGCGAGTGGATTTGTTGTACGAGGCGCACCATACCAAGTACTCGATTCACCCGGGGAGCACAAAGATGTACCGCGACGTTAAGAAACTGTTTTGGTGGCCGGGTTTGAAGAAGGATGTGGCGCTCTATGTGGCGAAGTGCCAAACTTGCGCCTTGGTGAAGGCGGAGTGCCAAAAGCGTGGAGGATTTCTGAAGTCCTTGCCTATTCCGAAGTGGAAATTCGACGACATCTCTATGGACTTTGTGCACGGGTTGCCAAGGTCGCAAAAGGAGAACGACGCCATCTGGGTGGTCGTAGATGTGCTAACGAAGGTATCACATTTCATTCCGCATAGGAAGGATGATCCAGTGGAGAAGTTGGCAAAGTTATATGTGGATAACATACTACGGCTCCACGGTGTGCCCCGCAGTATCATGAGTGACCGAGATGGGCGGTTCATGTCCAATGATTGGAGGCTTGTGCAGCAAATGTTGGGAACAAAGCTGAGTTTTAGCACAGCCTTCCATCCGCAGACGGATGGGCAGACCGAGAGGGTCAATAGAACTATGGAAGACATGCTCTGCATGTGTGTCTTGGACTTTGGAAAGCAATGGGAAGACCATCTTTATTTGGTGGAATTTGCATACAATAATAGCTACCAGGCGAGTAGTCAAACGACGCCCTTCAAGGCCCTTTATGGTAGAAGATGTCGCACGCTGTTGTCCTGGTTGGAAACGGGTGAGTCAAAGTTGTACAAACGTCAAGAAGTGGAAGATGCTACTTTGTTGGTGCGAACCATTCAAGAGAGATTGCTTATCGCTCAGGACCGGCAAGCGAAGTACTATAATGCCAAGCACAGGAACATGGAGTTCACTGTGGGCGACCTGGTGTATTTAAAGATCAAGCCGTTCAAGAGTGTCTCGCGGGTGCGGCGCTTGAAAAAGCTAAGCCTGAGGTACCTTGGGCCGTTTGAGGTTCTGGAGCGGATTGGCGAAGCGGCTTATCGGTTAAAGCTATCGGTGGAGCTTAGTGGTTTACATGATGTATTCCACATATCGGTGCTTCGGAAGGCGGTGTTAGAGCCTGCGCAAGTGATCGCGTCGATCAAGTGTCGATTGATAGTGGGTGACGACAAAGGTCAAGCCTGTGCGGATTGAAGACTCAGAAGTCAAGCGGCTACGCAATAAAGATATCAGGATGGTCAAGGTCCGTTGGGACAATTGCAGTCAAGAAGAGCTCTCTTAGGAACGAGAGCAGACCGTGCTTGACGAGTATCCGGAGTTGTTCCGCTCAGGTACAATTTAATTTTGTACTTATCTTTCCTTTATGTAATTTCGTGGACGAAATTCTTTTCAGAGGGGGAGAGTTGTAATCCCCCGAAACTCAAAAGAGCGACGGGTGACGAATCTGTACCAAATTTGGAATTTGGCAGGGGTACACGGCCTGGGACACGGGCGTGTCTCAGGGCGTGTCGGGGTAGTTCAAAGATCTGTCAAAACGATCACGCAGAAATCTAGGTTCTACGATCATCGAGCAGCGGTCGACGATCTGGTCACAATGCTGCGGTCGACGATCGGGCCAGCTATCTGTGTTCGACAATCGGGCTAGTTATTCTGTGTTCGAAGATCGGGCCAGCTATCTGTGTTTGAAGATTAGGCCAGCTATTCTGTGTTTGACGATCGGGTCGCGTGTTCGTCGATCAGGCAGTTTTCTGCATTCGACGATCGGGTCGTGGGTTCGACGATCGGGTCGTTCGTTCAACGATTTGGCCAGAGTTTTGCGTTCGACGATCGGGCTGGAGATCTCCGTTCGACGATCTGGCAGCGGTCGACGATCTTGGTTCGACGATCGTCGAGCGCGGGGCTGATTGTGGCGTGTTTGACTCTGTCGGCGTGGAGTGTCGACACACGGGTTTTGGCGGGAGTTGACTAATGATCCGACACTATTTTGTCGCAGACGTGTCCTACTCATGTTGGCGTACCATGCGGTGTTTAGCCCCATTTGTCCAGGTCAGACCTGGATCGTGTTCGTGCATCCCTTTCTGTGGGATCCGACGGCTGTGGTTATCTCGAAAGGGTTATACCCAAGAGAAGGGTTTCAAAACCCTTATGTTTCTGCCGTATTTCTCTATCTAAATTTTAGAGAGAAGGGAGAGCAAAACAGGAAGAAGAAGTCTAGATACAGTCGTTGGATGAGTTTTAGAGCTCCAAATCGCGAGCCGACTTCGGATCTACGAAGGCAAAGATAGTGCGGTGCTTTTCATCCGCTTACATTTCCATGGCGCCAAGGAAGAACGCTAGGGTAACGATTCTCTACTTGAGCATGTGAAGCTCTACTTATTTTGCATAGGAAGCCCGCTCTCGCGAGTTTGCAGTGAGTTGGAGGCGTTCCTTCGGGTAGATATGTGAAGTCCTCATTGTGTAGAGTCCGTAATCGAGAATGGACATAGGCATGATGTGTGAAGCCTATCCAGACATGTTGGTCTGGATCAGTGATGTTGCATTGCATAAATGCCAGAGAATACTCCGTGCGAATGTTTGTTTTTCGGGTTTTCTACGTGGTAGATTGCAACAGGGAGCCTTGGGGATTAACCCTAAGGTACACCCGGAAAACTGGGCGGATGTGTGATCTTGCCAACTTGGTGTCCTGGGAGCCAACTTGAACATAACCTGGTTATGTGAAGTATGTGATGGAAACGGATCTCGGAGAAGTTTGACCTGCGTATATGGCTTAAATTACTGTTACGATGTGAGCACAGGTTAGATGGAACCGTACCCGTTCTATGTCGTTCGGTTAGAGTCGTTGGCATAGATGAGGGTCTTCGGCGGTCTATGGCTTAAATTGACGTGACCCATGCCGGGAAGACAAAATGCTCATATGTTTGGCCGTCAAAGTGGCGGTGGTGAGTCCGGAATGTCTATGGCTTAAATTGACGTGACATTAGCCGGTTCACCGAGAATGTGCACTGAGTGCACGGGGTGTGTGGCCGTGTGTGTCAACGTCTGTGATGCAATGTATATATATACTGCTTGGTTATGCTAATAAGTGCAGGGAAGGAGCATCGCCGCCCCGTATTGGGGGCAGGATCGTTATAATTTGGTCAGCATTGTTGACCGTTGCTTTTGTTTGCCACCGTGCGGTGGATTGTGCTTGCAGGTGTTGTTGGACCAAGCGGTCAATAGCGGGCTAAAGCCCAAATTGCGAAGCCGACCCTAGAAGGCCTAATTGGAGTGTTTACTTGCTTTTGTTCATGTATGACCGGCCTGCGTGCCGTGGTATGGAAAACATGTAATAAGAGTAAACTATTTGTAAGGCCTTAAGGGCAGTACTTGTGTATGTACTTCATTACTTTTTGGCTTGTTAGTGGACTTTCATGCTTGTTGCTGGGTTCTTTTATTTGCAACTTATAAAACTGCTTCTGCTAGAATGCTCTGTGTAGGACGTTGAATTGGTTGGATGGTTTCCGTTGAGTAACCAACCGGTCTGTCTGTAGTATATGGCATCGGGCCCCGGCCGGACCTACTGCTATATGCTATGCGACGGATAGGGGGTGTTACACCTCGCGACCGCAATTATCGCAACGGACCTTGACTATTCTGATCTCTTTATTGCGTAACCGCTTGACCTCCGAGTCCTCAATACGTACGGGCTTCACCTTCGTCGTCAACACATTATCCACCGGCACTTGATCCACCGCGATCACATACGAAGGCTCTTGCACCGCCTTCCGTAGTACTGATATATGGAATACATCATGTAGACCACTAAGCTCCACTGATAGCTTCAAATGATAAGCTGCTTCACCAATCCGCTTCAGAACCTCAAACGGTCCAAGGTACCTCGGGCTTAGCTTCTTTAAGCGCCGCACCCACGAGACACCCTTTAACGGCTTGATATTCAAGTACACCCAGTCGCCAACAGCGAACTCCACATTCCTGTGCTTGGCATTATAGTACTTAGCCTGGAGGTCCTGAGCGATTAGCAACCTCTCTTGAATGGTTCGCACCAAAGATGTAGCATCTTACACCTCTTGTCGCTTGTACAACTTCGACTCGCCCGTCTCTAACCAAGACAACGACGTGCGACATCTTCTACCATAAAGGACCTCGAAGGGCTCCATTTGTATGCTTGTCTGGTAGCTATTGTTGTACGCAAACTCCACCAAGTATAAGTGGTCCTCCCACTGCTTACCAAAATCCAGGATGCACATGCGAAGCATGTCTTCCATCGTCCTATTGACCCTTTCGGTCTGCCCATCCGTTTACGGATGAAAGACTGTGCTGAAACTCAGCTCTATTCCCAACATCTACTGCACCAGCCTCCAATCATTGGACGTGAACCGCCCATCACGATCACTCACGATGCTGCGGGGAACACCATGAAGCCGCACAATATTGTCCACATACAACTTTGCCAATTTCTCAACCGGATCATCCTTCCTATGCAGAATGAAATGCGACACGTTCGTTAGACGATCTACGACCACCCAAATGGCGTCGTTCCCTTTTTGTGACGTTGGCAGCCCGTACACAAAGTCCATAGTAATGTCGTCAAACTTCCACTTCGGAATAGGCAAGGACTTCAAGAATCCTCTCGGCTTTTGACACTCCGCCTTCACCAAGGCACAAGTTTGGCACTTCGCCACGTATAGTGCCACATCCTTCTTCAGTCATGTCCACCAGAATGGTTTATTAACATTGCGGTACATCTTCGTGCTCCCCGGGTGAATCGAGTACTTGGTATTATGCGCCTCGTACAACAAATCCACCCTCAAATTGCCCACGCTTGGGACACACAGACGACCGTCTTTCCAAAGTAATCCGTCCTCAACAACGAATTGGGAATTTGACCCATCCAGAGCTTCAACCATGATCTACTTCATGTGGCCATCAATATCCAAAGCCTGCCGAATCCGATCAGCCAGGTCATATTGAACTTCAGTCTAATACAAAAGCGCTTCAGCACTCGACTGCTTGTCTACGCAAAAGATCTCCAACGCCTCCAACTTCCGAACCAACCGCTCGTCATGGACCGACAGCCAATTGGCTTGAGCTGGTGCCCGACGACTCAACGCGTCCGCAACTGCATTTCCTTTACCAGGCACGTAGTGGATCTTGAATGTATAGTCCTCCAGGAACTCCATCCACCTACGCTGCCGCATGTTCAGATCTTTTTGATCCAACAAATATTTCAGGCTCTTATGGTCGGTATAGATATCGACCCTTACCCCATACAAGTAGTGCCTCCACAGCTTCAAGGCAAATATCACGGCCGCTAACTCCAAGTCATGGACCGAATAATTCCTCTCGTGCACTTTTCGCTGTCTCGAGCCTTACGCTATAACGCTTCCATGTTGTAGTAACACTCAACCCAAACCACTGCCCGAAGCATCGCTGTAGATTTCAAAACCTTCGGTCCCACTCGGCGAACTCAGCACAGGCGCTGTGGTCAACCGACACTTCAACTCCTCAAAAGCTCGTGCGCACTCCGGCGTCCAAACGAACTTCTGCTCCTTCCTCACCAAAGTAGTGAGAGGTAACGCTATCTGCGAGAAGTTCTCCACGAAGCACCTATAATAGCTGGTAAGCCCCAGAAAGCTCCAGACTTCTGCTACCGTAGAAAGCACAGGACACTCTCGTATCGCAACAATATTCGCCGGATCCACCGCAATACCTTCCCCACTCACTATGTGACCGAGGAACGCCACTGAGGACAACCAAAACTCGCATTTCGAGAACTTAGCATACAATTGATTCCTCCTTAGCGTCTCCAAAACCAAATGAAGATGCATGAAGTGATCTTCCTCACTCTGCGAGTACACCAAAATATCGTCGATGAAGATGATCACAAAATGGTCCAAGTACTCCCTGAACGTCTGGTTCATCAAATCCATGAACACCAACGGCGCATTAGTCAACCCAAACAACATGATCGTAAACTCGAAATACCTGTATCTCATAGTAAAAGCTGTTTTGGGGATATCACTCTCCCTTATCCTCAGCTGATAGTATCCAGACTTGAGATCCAACTTTAAGTACACCGTCGATCCGACTAACTAATCAAATAGATCATCAATCCTCGGGATCGGGTACTTGTTCTTTTCTGTTAGCTTGTTTAACTCCCGAAAATCAATACAAAGTCTCAAGCTCTCATCCTTCTTCTTTACAAATAGGACCGGTGTGCTCTAAGGCGACGAACTTAGACGAACAAACCCTTGCTCCAACAACTCTTGAAGTTGCACCTTCAGCTCCGCCATTTCTTTAGGCGCTAGCCGATACGGGGATCGTGACACAGGTTTTGCACCTGGCACTAGCTCAATCGTGAAATCTATCTCCCGTTGAGGCGGGGCTCCAGGAAGATTGGCGGGGAACACATCAGGGTACTCAGCTACCACTGAAATACTATCCAACGTAGGCTTCGGCTTTGCAACCTCCACTAGTGTAAAGAACAGCTCTGCACCAGCACGAACCGCCTTCACCACCTGAAGAGCAAACATCAACATCTTGCTCGACCCTTTCAAGCCCTTGAAAGTCGTATCACGACCTGTTCCCAACTTGACTTCCTTGCGACCGCAATCGATATAAGCTTGCTGCTCCGAGAGCCAGTCTATGTCAAATATTAGGTAGAACTCCACCAGCGGCAATAGAGATGCTAGCAAATGGAACTCCTGACTCCCAATCCGAATCTGAACGCCACAGATTCTCTCCGCGTGCATCGAACACCCATTGGGCAACAACACATCCAGTTTGTCCTTCGCCATCGAAGAAGGTACTCCGATGCGTGATATGAAGCTTTCGGACAAAAAGGAGTGCGAATGATGTAGGCTACTATGTGGTCATGATAGATTCTACGGTTTAAGCACGAATGCCTCTCTAATCCCACTACTACACACGCATAAAATGTAAACACGACACACTCGTTGAACAACTTTATCAAACTAATGCTAACGTATGGTAGCCATGTCGTTTTAAGATCAAACAAAAGACTATAGGTCGATGTTCTCTCAAGCTAAAAGGACCCACCCGGTCCGAACGAGTGATGGTTGTACCAAAGGAGATCTACCGAAAAGTTCGGTTCGAAAATGGTAAATCGCCCCCAACAAAACGAAAGCGAGGCTCGCCAAAACCTCTCGGAAAATTAAACAACTATAAAAAAAACAAATGCAGTTAGAAAGAAAAACCACGAACAAGCTCAAGTCTTACCTTCATCGTGCGACTGGTGTATCACCTCGAATTCCTAAAATGATGTGGTTCACCGGCCGTTAGTCAAAATACTAAGTCATTATCATCCTCTCCTCACTTCCATGACACCTAGGCACCGTGCGGGGAGGATGAAAATGAAGGACAACAAAGCAGAGTGGAACAAGCAGGTGATAACTACCCTAGTAGGTATATATACAAAAGAACTATAACAAGAAAACAGTAATGTAAACAAGTAAAGTAGAGCAGTAAGTATATGTAAAGTAAACTATGGAATAAATAACCTTAACTTACAAGAATGTTCATACAAACTTATAAGTTAAGGGAACTTTTGCAAGGCTCTCATCGTATAAGCTATCTCATACTAGTTTATACGATGGGGTGTCAGGTTATATGCAGGTATGTGTGTAGTGATCTGTTATGTCATGATTCATGCAAGTGCAACACACATGCACGACTCTATACGCATGGACCTTTAATTCCCCCATTTTGGAAGCTATCTTTACTCCCAGGAGCCTCCGTAGTGGCCAACAGAGACAGTGGGTCAGGCCACCCCACTCTTAGGTAGGTAACTGCACTACCAGGCCTAGCCCTTACGTACGCCTATGGAGGACACACTAGAGTCACCGCATACTATGTTGACCAACTACCAATCTTTTCTTTGGCTAAGTGAGAACCATACTTACCGAGTCAATGTATCGACGTCGGTGCGATCGACCGTCTAATACTGAAGACCCGCCACCTTTTATGCACATGCAACCATGAATTTCTGAGCCATCGGCTCCCCGGACTAACCTGTCCATTACAACTACCTTCCGAGCCTCCGGCTCACCGGGCTAACTTGCACATTTCCATAACCACCGAGCCTACCGCTCGGATAAACCAATCAAGCTAACCTCATAATTCATCGGGGTGAGTGAAAGTGAAGTCATAGTATTTCTAATTGCTCTTTAACATTTAAATCTTACGGTTTAAGGTTAACCTTGGACTGCTCAGGGCATTCCCTGTAAAGGGCTCTCGGGGCGACTAGGAACTATGATGAGCTGAAGCTCAAAGCTCCCTTTCGCAAGGCACTTATTTTTATTGGTATCAACCCGTGTTCCCAAACTCTCTTGATTTTACACTTGATCTAAACCTAAGTGTAGTTAAACATCTTTCTCGAGGGAAAGACGATCAACCGTCGATCCCGAGCACAACCTTGCCCCTAGTCAACCAGGCTCTCACCACCTGCCTTCATTTGGTGACCTTATATACTCCAACCAGACCAGATGCACCATCTATCCTTTCCCATAACAGGTTCACTTGATTCCTTCTACAGTTTTATACTTTGTGCAGACCTATTGTGCTACATGGTGTGCATGCATGGTGACCCCTCCAATTATTCATCCAAATGACCTAAAATTATTACTGGGGATCCATCATAATACTTTATGAATAAATCCAGAAGATTGTAAATTTCCTACTTTATTTGATATTTATTATATTTTCTGTAAAATCTGGCCTCTTGTGCTTTGAACACCGAGTACAACATTCTTACAAGATATGGTATTTACAAAATTATTACAAGTGTATATCATCAAAATAACTATAAATACAAAAACTCACTATTTTCCAAAAAGGTTTTGACCTCCAAACTAATTATTGATTAATCACCACAAGCATAGGGTAAAGCAGGAAATATTAGAATTAATCATCCAAAAATTATGGAAAAATTACCAGATGTTAAAAGTGATAAGAAAAGTTTACCAACCAAAAATAATAATTTTCTAATACCATTAAATCTCATAAATAATTTATTTAAATATGTTCAATATAGGGCCTCCTAAAGGGCTAGGGATATTGCGGTGGGGTCAAAGAGTCATGGTGAGGCCCTAAAGTCAAACCCTAGGTTAGATAATTGGAAAATATTATTTGTAGACCATGGTGATCTTCACCTTCATGCCTTAGTTCACCCGATCTTCTTGAGCTTCAAGTGTTTTGTCATGACCTAGTCATGACATAATAACTCTTAGGGGTCTAGTTGTTTGAGGGATGTTACAAATTCCAATAAACAAAAATAAAAATTTCATCCCCGAAATTTAGGTTAGGCCTGCGGAGTTTCTAGTGAGAGTAACTGAATGTAACATCCCTCAAAAATCGAAGTTATACCTGATGTAAAGAGCTCTAGGTACTTATGTTGTATCAGGTCTAGTGGCTCTCAAGTATGTTCCTCCTGCCCATGATTTAACCACATGATCTTGACCACCGGAACCTTCTCGCACCGCAAGACTCACACTGCCGCATCATCTATTCTGACCGGCTCCAGGCGGACCGATCGATTAGAAGCTGTTAAGCTATCTACACTAGGAACCTGCTGCTCCGGCCATATTAGATCCTTCCTAAGAGAGGAGACGTAGAATACATCGTGCAAACCTGCTAACTCCTGCAGTAGCTCCAGTCTGTAAGCCAATGGGCTGATCCGCTCCAGGATCCTGTAGGGCCCTTATATCTTGGACTGAGCTTCTTCCGCCCATGTATCTGCGAGACTCCATGCACCAGATGTATCTTCAGGAACCCGCCATCTGTCCTGATACGACACGATCGCCTTGAGCACACCATGATAACAGACAACTACTCACAAATCTCACGAAACACCAACGAGAGCTTTCTTTCGGATCGGGGTGACCCCAGCTACCTTGGTCAATCTATCCTTGATGTTCTAATTATAAAATTATGCCCAGAGTGAGGATGTGGTAACCTGTGTATGAAATCCATAATTATATCCACAAACTTCTACTCGAACTCAGACAGTGACTGTATTATTTCCCCAAAAACCCTTGTGCATGCCCTTCACCAGCAAACAAACCTCACATGCATCATAGAATCTATTTGGAATTGTGCCCTACAATGTTCCTCAGAATTTTAAGAGGCATCTCTAATCATGCTAAGGGGCATAATGTATTTGATATGTGCTCTAGTTATTACATGCAGGTTGTCCATGATTGGACAGGTGAAGAAAAATGAGTTGGGCAGTAAACTCAAATTTCGTCGAACTCAGATCAGAGTTCGTCGAACTTAGCTCGTTGATTGTCGAGCTCAACTTAACATTCTTGGGTTAAGCTTAAGAGCTCATGATTCAAAATTTGTCAAGCTCAGCTCAAAGTTCGTCGATCTCAGGTTACAATTCGCCGAGCTCAGCTCAACGCTTTTCAAGCTAAAGCAAGAGAAAAATTGACTAAGGCAAAAACCGCTGAGACCACTAAGAAGATCAAAGTTCATCGAGCGCAACTTACAGTTCATCGAGTTCAGCTCAACTCTTGTCAAGCTGAAGCCAGAGAAAAATTGACTAAGGCAAAAAGCGCTGAGACCGCTGAGAAGATCAGAGTTCGTCGAGCTCAGCCCACAGATCGTCGAACGCAGTTAAAGCCAGAAAATCTGTCTAAGGGAAAAAAACATTGAGACTGCTGAGAAGAAGGCGTTGAGACCGCTGAGACAGCTGAGACAACTAAGAAGAAAGCATTGAGACCGTTGAGACAGCTGAGACAACTAAGAAGAAAGCATTGAGACCGCTGAGATAGCTGAGACAAAACTAGCTGGATTTCTCTAAGTCCAGAATCGTTGAGTGAAGCAGGTTCACTCAATGCTTCTAATAAAGAAGGAAGCATTGAGACAATTAAGAGGAAAACCGTTAAGACAGTTATGTGCAAAAACTGCTGAGACAGTAGATAAGAAGAAAGCGATGAGACAAAGGCCTGTCTCGGCTAATAATGAAAAACCACTGAGGCCGCTAAGACAAAACTGCTGAGACAAAGCCAGGAAAATTTCTAAGTCCAGAAACGCTGAGAGCTAAGGCAGATGGCGTTGAGTGACTTAACATCACTCAACGCTTCATGGATTTCTGGAATATTTTCTAAGTCCAGATGTTGATGACCACTATTGATATCATCAAAGTCAAAATTGTAGGAAGTCATTGCGGGAAAGCTGTTGTAGAGCCGAAAGATGTTTTGTCCTTTTTTGATGGAGTTGAGGCTCACCAATATTTGGTGGGCCCACATACTATTGTGTCATTGATTCAAATTAACGCATATAAAAGTAAATAGTAAAGGGATTAAGGTTAACGAATACACGGGGATCAAACGCAGAAAATATAGAAAGAGTAAAAGAAAGAGGCGGCTGGACATCTTCTTCCCCATCAAGCTTGAAACCTCAAGTCCAGCCAAGATAGCCTAAAGGCAAAGAAAGATAGCTGAATCACTTCAAAGTTCAGTAAGTTAGTTCTCATCAGAATAGAGTAGCTGATTCATCTCATCAGCAAGCTGGTAGCTGCTCATCAATGCAGCAATAAAGTGATAGATGTAGAAGAAGGCGGATTCCTTCTATAGCAAGTAGGCTGGATTGAAATCTGCTCAGTCCAACAAAGTTGACTCACAGATATTTCTCTGAGTCATTTGTTTTATTTTCTTCAACTTATTATATTAATTTCCTGTAGGATTCATGATTCCTGAATCTGAGTGTAGGGCACTTTGTTCCCGAGGTAGGTGGCAAATTTATCACTGAGGTAGGTGCCCTGTTAGGGCACTGAGGTAGGATCCAAGTGTGGATTTGAGTTATAGGGCTTAAGTTCCTGAGGTAGGAGAGTGTTCCTCTCTAAGGTAGGATCCAAGTGTGGATTTTAGGTAGGGTTGTCCTCCCAGGCTGAGTGTAGGGTCTTGTGCCTGAGGTAGGTTACTGGAGAGTCATTGAGCTGTAGGTGACAGGTTTGTCACTAAGTTGTAGACCTTGGAGGAGGCTGAGTTGTAGGCACCTGAAAGGTTACTGAGTTTTAGGAGTGCTGTAGCACTTTGAGAGTAGGGTTGTGTCCCGAAGCTGTAGGGCTGAAGAGTCTGAGTGTAGGCCTTAGAAATAAGGCTGAGGTAGGTGATTAGTGGATCACTGAGTTGTAGGAGTTCTGCATAGCTCTGAGGTAGGAACCCTTGTGGTTCTAAGTTGGATTATGTGAAGAATCTGTGTAAGGCTGATGGCCTGAGGTGTAAGCTCTGAGGAGCATAAGTGGTGAAGTTTGTGTCGAGTCCAACAAATAAGTTGGATAGGTATGAGGTAAAGTGGATGTACCTAATTGGGGAACCACTCTAAATCTCTGTGTTTGGTTTGTGTTTGCTTTTCTTTATTATTACAGGATTTAAGGACAAGCTCTAGCTAGAACAACTTGAATTCAACAAAAGATTTTATAAAAGCTCAAAGACCTATTCACCCCCCCCCCCCCCCCGCCCCTCTAGGTGATTAGCTAACCTTAAGTTAAAAAACTTTCAAGTTGTAGCAGAGGGAGGTTCCTCAAAAAAAGGAATTAACAAACTAAGTTAACCTACAAGGATAGTTAAAAGGGTTATACTTGTGGGTTCAAAAGAGAACCACAAGGAATGGAGCTTCAAGTCTACAACAAGGAAAACTTTAAGACTTGGAAAGAAAGGGTTAAGCAAATCATGGAAACCTCTGATCCTAGGGTCCTTGCAAGGACCTTTCATCCTCATGAAGGTCTCAACATCAGATGCAAGCATCCAGACTCCAAAGAGCTATGTAGAGATGTCTGAAGAATAAAATCAACTTTTCATCTATGGACAAGAAGGCACAACACATCATGGTGAGTGTCATGGATGACTCAACCCTCGTGAGAGTGGTCCACTGCAAGTCAGCCAAATAGATGTGGGATTCTCTCACTGGCTATATGGAATGTACAGAGAAGGTCAGTCTTTTTGACAATGGTTCAGAGTCTGAATAAGAAGAAGAAGCCCTCATTGGGCTACTTGTTGCTACTGTAGATGAAGATGAAGACCATCCTATGAGGATAGGAATCAGGGCCTCTCTGTCACACTCAGACAGTGACAATGAGGAGGATGAAGAAAACTATGGATTCCATGGGGTGATGGCAATGTCTGCAAAAGAAAGAAGTTAGGAAGAATCAGAATCAATCAATGTACAATCTCTCTCTAATTCTGCATCTTTCTTTGACTATGAATCCAGTCCAGATACTGGTGTATCTTCATCCTGTGATGAAGATTGCTATGAATCTATGACTGATGTCAATCAATTGATTGACAAGTTTGTACTACTCCCAATTGCTCTAAAGAAGAGCAGAATACTTACCAAAAGGCAAGCCAATGAAATAGAGGTCCTAAAGCCTTATAAAACTCTCTATAACAATAAATCTATTGAGTTTTATAAGAAAAGTCATGAGGTGTCTGAACTCAAGAAAAGTCTTGAGTGTCATACCATGCTTCTAGAAGAAAAGAAGAAGCACATTAGATGTCTAGAATAAAAGTTCACAGAGAAATTAGGGATTGTGATTAACCCTTCTTAGTCATAGGGACAGTTGCCAAAAGCTGCAACTTACCAAATCCCTGAGAAGTTGGGTATTAACTACATTAATCATCATTTCAAATCTGAATTCCCTGATAAGAAGACAGTGTTTCAAAAGGCAAATACACCTTCTAAAACTGTCAAGTTTGCACCATTCCAGAAGGATCAATCAAATGTGTGCTCCACTAGTGGGGTGAAGGAACATGCTCCAAGAAAGAGTGATACTGTGCACTCTAGCCACAAAGTTCAGGTGAAGTTCTTTAGATTTGGATCCAAATATCCTCTATCTAAGGAAAAGAAAGTGTCCACTAGATGGCAGGCTCCAAAAATACATCAGGCCCATTTTGGACCAACTATATTTAGTTCCTCAGCACCTTCACTTGGGAAAAAGGGGGCAGCATCATGCAATGTTCATCCAGCAAAGTCCTGGTGTTGCTCACATCTCTCATGAACAACAATTCTGTGTTGTCCTAAAGAGAAGATACAACATTCATAAATGTTAGTGTTGTGGGAAAGTGGGTCACTATGTCATTGATTGTTGGCATAACCTGAATGTGACTAGTGGACAGAAAGGTGCTCAGCCCAGGCAGAGTGTTGGGAAGATATTTTATAATGCTAACAAGAACCTAGGACCCAATTATCATTGGGCGCCGAAGGGAAAATGAATTCTATTTTGCAGGATAGTCCAAGTACCTGTCCACTTAAGACTTGATACTTGGACAATGGGTGTTCCAGGCAAATGTCTGGGACAGGATAGTTGCTCCAGGAATATGCTCCAGAAAAAGCAACAAATAAAGGTTGAGGTTGTCAAGTAAGTAATCCTCAAAAGCTAGAGGAAGCAAGCCTCAAGGTATGTCTCTCTCTCTTATATAGAGATTAAGTTTGCTATTTGTTAAGATATGTTAGTTGTGCTCAAGATGAATCTAATCTAGCACATCAATAGAAAAAAACAGTGATTCAATTATTTACACTGTTAATTTTTGTAGGCTTTACTCAAAAAAATTTCAAATAACTTATTAGCAAGCTTTAGGGCAAAACAATGCGCAAATTGGATGTCAATAGAACTGGCTCATTAACATGTTAGGTCCCCTTCCATTTAACTTGACAAAATTTTTAATAAGTCAAGTAAATTGGACAACCAATCGGTAAGGGAAACCACAAATTAAACATGCATGGAACAAATAAAAAAAACTGAGAGATATCGTAAAAGCACTAAGTGCCTTGTATCATAACATGATTCGTCGAGCAATCCGTAAAGTCTAGAATACGTAATTCAATAGTCAAATGAAAATTTTAATTAAAATTAATTAAATCTTTTCATTAAATATATAAAGACGACAAGAAACGAAAAGCCATATCTCTCTCCAAAGCCTTAACCCTAGCCGTCGAGACCGAAACCTTCTCAGCATCTTGCCGCACTATTTCGATGGCGTCAAATGTCATTAAGGAGCTCCAGGATGGATACAAAATTGTGAGGGATGGATTCAATCATGCCTCTCCTGAGATTAAAGTTGTATTAAGGATGATTGAGGTCGTAGGCTTGGAATACACCCTTTCCGAACCCTCCACCATTCTTAGAAAAGAGGTAGTGGAATTCTTCTCAAACATCAAAATGACCCCTTCTCAAAACTCTCTTAGGTCTAAGATTGACGATATCAAATTAAAGGTAAACCCTAAGAGACTAGGAAAGGGCCTCCATATACCCTTCATCAAGCATATCGAGGAAGATGAGCTCGCTGACACGGATAGAGATGGTGCTCCCACATGGTGTGGATATAATGAGGCCAAATTTGGGTCTCTGAAAAGGAAATTCTTCAATCAGAGAGGAAAATTGCTGGCAGACATTGTAGGGAAAGCCCTTATCTGCAAACCTGGATCACATGACACCATCTCCATGTTCATGTTTGAAGTTATGACCAGAATTATCCTGAACAGAAAAACCTCATGGTCTTCTCTCATCTATTAGAGAATAGTAGACTGCATATTCTCTCCAAACATGGGCAGAATTATTTCCTTATACATAGTGAACACCTATTCTGACACTTTCACACAGGAACATGGGGTGAAGATTCACTATCTAAAAAGAATGGACATAAAGACTTTGGATAGATTCTCTATAGTCCTACCAATGAGCCAACCTTCAGGAATAAAAGACTCCTACAAGGGTATAAGGAAGAAACCTACTGAGGATGAAAGAACTTCCTGCCCTGAACCAGAGCTTGGATCATCCTCTCCAGTTGATGTTAGTCTGTAGGTTGACTTATATCTCAGTCAATCCTCTACAAACATTCAATCCTAGGATGCTGTTGTGCATATTGATAAAATCCATGTCAACCCGAGGTCACGACAAGTGTCAAAGAATGCTGTTGAAGAAGAGGTTGCTGCAGAAGATGAGGCAGATATGGGTGATACTGATGGTATTGCAGCAAGTGAAGATATCTCTGCTATAGAAGATGACAGGGAGCCTCCTGAGATTTTAGATATTTATCTTAATATGTCAATCCTAGAGAAGGATGCTCAGTCTGAGGGGGAGCATGATCAGATGGAGGTTACAGACTTGGATCAAGTTGTCAATAGAATAGTTGAGTCTGCACTCACTACAGGTAAAACTCATTCCCTCTTAATTAATATTGTTAAAACAGTTTTAGCTAAGGAAATGTTTCCTTCTATAGGTGTTATAGTTGAGAGGGAGCCTTCTCAGATCCCTGCTCAGAATGCTATACCTCGTCCTATGGGCCATACTTCATCTACCCCCATCTCTAATGAGGAATTTCTAAACCAAATTAAAGCACTCTTGGATAATCAGACCACAACCCTCAAGTAGCATGTTGATCAATCAGTTACCAAACTGAGGGATGAAATGTCAGCCAAAGTAAATGAAACTAAAGCAGAAATATCTCACTTAAACAAACAGGTGACCACCTAGTTTGATAAGGTTGGAACTGCTGGAATCAAGCTAACCATCCTGATGGAATATTTGGACACAAGCCAAAAACTCTCTGCAGCTGACATAGGATATGTCAAGAATTATGTAAGTGCAACTGATGAGGTGATAAATGGTGCAACAGATTATGTAAATCAGCATGTCACCAATGTTGCCTTCCAATCAGTGAATGAGGCACTACTTCTAAAAGATGAGCTGCTTGCTGACAATGAAAGAATATTCAAATCTATATCAAGCATGAATAAAGCCAACACCACCCTATTGCAAAAGTCCATATCTGAAGAAGACAGAAAGGGGGAGAGCGGACATGCTAAGGCAGCAGCACTCATTGAAGATCAAACCTTCAATATAATTCAACGCACCAGGGTGGCACTACACCTGCCCCTCCTAGATAGAAAGAGGCTAGAGGACTTAGACTTCCCAACACAAGCTAGAATTTCATAGGATGCACAGCTTGCTTCCAAAAGAAAGAGGGAAGGAACTCAAATGGCTGAAGAGTTCATGGCAAAGAGGAGAGCTGAGAACAGAGATAATCTAGACTATGAATAGCTTAGTGATGCCTCTGAATCCATTATTATCAATGCTTGGGTAAGCCATGGACAAATCCTAAAGAATATTAATAGTTTATATCCTTTAGAGGAATTGATAAAACATTTGGAAAGAAATTCCCTAAGGGAAAGAGTATTCAAGGAGAATCTGGTAAGGAAGAGCAACCCCAAGAAAATACCTTCCAGATATATTCCAAAGTCATTCCTTTACTTCAAGAGGCAGAAGAATAAAGCTGAAAACTTGAAGAAGACTGCTGCAACTAAGGATGCTGGTGAAAGTTCTTCAAAAACTAACTGATAAAAGACTGCAAGACTTACATTTTTTTAATTTTGTCTAATCTATGTCTTGTAATGATCATCAACAGTGTAAAAATTTTCAAATCTTTATCAATTAAATTAATATGTTTTGGCCCTGATCATATTGAATTATAAATCTATAATGCAAATCTCTATGTATATCAGTGATAAATAAATGTGTTATTCTTTCATAAATATCATGTAATCACAAGTATGCTGCTATTGTTTAGCTGAGTTAATGATTAGGTTCATCTTGATCATAATATTTACCTTCCAAATGATTAATAAATCTTGTGTTGTTAATCATACCATCACATTATCAATGATTGTTAATTCACATGTACCATTGATCTGTCAATCATAGTGTTAAGTCATCTCATCTAGTGGTAGTTTTCCTATTCTGGGATGGCTAGTTGTCATGATAATACTTCATTAGACCTATCATGATATTTCTTGTGTTGATGCACTTTCGCATGGATGCGTGTTCTTTCTTCTTCAAATAGGGGGAGATTGTTGGGAATTGTGTCCTACAATATTCCTCTGAATTTGAAGAGTCATCTCCAATCATGCTAAGAGGCATAATGCATTTGATGTGTGCTCTAGTTATTGAATGCAAGTTGTCCATGATTGGACAGGTGAAGAAAAATGAGTTAGGCAGTAAACTCAAATTTCATCGAACTCAGCTCAGAGTTCGTCGAACTCAGCTCGCTGATCGTCGAGCACAACTCAACATTCTTGGGTTAAGCTTAAGAGCTCATGATTCAAAATTCATTGAGCTGAGCTCGAAGTACGTCGAGCTCGGGTTACATTTCATTGAGCTCAGCTCAACGCATGTCAAGCTAAAGCAAGAGAAAAATTGACTAAGGAAAAAAGTGCTGAGGCCGCTGAGAAGATCAAAGTTCGTCGAAAGCAGCATACAGTTCGTCGAGCTCAGCTCAACGCTTGTCAAGCTGAAGCCAGAGAAAAATTAACTAAGGCAAAACGCACTGAGACCACTGAGAAGATCAGAGTTCATCGAGCTCAGCCCACAGATCGTCGAATGCAGCTAAAGCCAGAAAATCTGTCTAAGGGAAAAAGCGCTGAGACCGCTGAGAAGAAGGTGTTGAGACTGTTGAGACAGCTGAGATAACTAAGAAGAAAGCTTTGAGATCGCTGAGACAACTGAGACAACTAAGAAAAAAGCGTTGAGACCGCTGAGACAGTTGAGACAAAACTGGCTGGATTTCTCTAAGTCTAGAAGCGTTGAGTGAAGCAGGTTCACTCAACGCTTCTAATAAAGAAGGAAGCGATGAGACAATTAAGAGGAAAACTGCTAAGATAGTTAAGTGCAAAAACCGCTGAGACAGTAGATAAGAAGAATGCGCTGAGACAAAGGCCTGTCTTAGCTGATAATGAAAAACCGCTGAGACCACTGAGACAAAACCGCTGAGACAAAGCCAGGAAAATTTCTAAGTCCAGAAATGCTGAGAGCCAAGGCAAATGGCATTGAGTGACTTAACATCACTCAACGCTTCATGGATTATTGGAATATTTTCTAAGTCCAGATATTGATGACCACTGCTGATGTCATCAAAGTCAAAATTCCAGAAAGTCATTGCGGGAAAGTTGTTGTAGCGCTGAAAGATGTTTTGTCCTTTTCTAATGGAGTTGGCCCTCACCAATCCTTGGTGAGCCCACATACTATTGTGATGTTGATTCAAATCAATGCATATAAAAAGGAAACAGTAAAGGGATTAGAGTTAACGAATACACGGGGATCAAACACAAAAAAATATAGAAAGAGAAAAAGAAAGAGGCGGCTAGACATCTTCTTCCCCATCAAGCTTGAAAGCTCAAGTCCAGCCAAGATAGCCTGAAGGCAAAGAAAGATAGCTGAAGCACTTCAAAGTTCAGTAAGTTAGTTCTCATCAGAACAGAGTAGCTGATTCATCTCATCAGTAAGCTGGTAGCTGCTCATCAATGCAACAGTAAAGTGATAGCTATAGAAGAAGGCTGATTCCTTCTACAGCAATTGGCCTGGACTGAAATCTGTTCAGTCCAGCAATGTTGACTCCGAGATATTTCTCCGAGTCATTTGTTTTATTTTCTTTAACATACTGTATTAATTTCCTGTAGGATTCAAGATTCCTGAATCTGAGTATAGGGCACTTTGTGTCTGAGATAGGTGACAAATTTATCACTGAGGTAGGTGCCCTGTTGGGGCACTGAGGTAGGATCCAAGTGTGGATCTGAGCTGTAGTGTTTAAGTTCCTGAGGTAGGAGAGTGTTGCTCTCTAAGGTAGGATCCAAGTGTGGATCTGAGGTAGGGTTGTCCTCCCAACCTGAGTGTAGGGCCTTGTGCCTGAGGTAGGTGACCAGAGAGTCTCTGAATTGTAGGTGATAAGTTTGTCACTGAGTTGTAGGCCTTGGAGTAGACTGAAGTGCAGGTAGCTGAAAGGGTACGGAGTTGTAGGAGTGCTGTCACACTCTGAGAGTAGGGTTGTGTGCCAACCTTGGACTTGGGGTTCTATCCTGAAACTCGTTGATATACTCCATACTTTAGACTCTCCAGGTTACCATTTACGACAACTTTCTCAAAGTCAACATGTGACTCTGTCCCAAATGGGTCTCTTCTGAACCTAAATTCTTATTCGACCCTTGGTATTTGGTATGATGGTTGTCTTGTCCTAATCATGTCATCGATATGAGGGTCGAGTCTATGAGCCCCCTACTATTCCGCTAATGGTTCATAGGCGTCAATTCTCCTTAAGTTGGTCCTATTAGTTTAGGTAGCAGGTGATAGTACTACTTGATGAGTAAAGTAGGGACATCAGAGTTTAAGCCTTAAGTATCTTCTCTCATATTAGACTCTTCCTTTAGTCATTTCGGGTATCCTCGTACCTCAACTGAATTATATCTAAAGTCAATTTTGACTAGGATACAGTAAGAATCATCTTGGTGAGTCAAGTTTCCTAGTTGGGTTGGCTTAACTCATTGATTTATGGACTATATATTGTGATTTTTACACATGGCCACACCACAACTTCCGCTGCTTAGTTTGTCCCCAAACTAATGCTCGCGTGAGGTGACCCAGTGTTGTGGACTTACTTCGTTATAATCGAGGTTTCCTCTGATATCATTCTATAAGACCCCTTTTTTGCTACGCTACCGGGTCTTACGCCCAGAATCACCATTTTGTGGTGACACCGACACTCGGGAGGGTCGTCACTACAAAACATCGATCCTGCTGGCATTAGTGATCACCAAAAAAGTAGAAATAGCAACTAAGACAAATATAATCAAGTTCACAAATCACAGCTCAATATATAAAAGCAATAGTCCACAATGTGTTTAAAGTATGAAAGGGTGTAGAAAAGAAGTGGGCTTAAGCCCGGTACATGTCTAATATAAATGATCTCTCTCACACAAATCACAACATCTAAGCGGAAGCAAACTGAAATCCATCATCGACCTGTCGCCGTGTAGTAGCGGTAGTGCGCATCAACTGCTCCTCAAATCATGTCTTCCTCCGGCGACTGGTGCATCACCTCGAATTCCTAAAATGATGTGGTCCACCGACCGTTATTCAAAAGACTAAGCCAATATTGTCCTCGGCTCACCCCCGCGACTCATAAGCACCGTGCAGGGAGGATGAAAGTGGAGGACAACAAAGTAGAGTGGAGCAAGCATGTGATAACTACCCTAACAGGTATATGTACAAAAGAACTATAACAAGGAAGCAGTAATGTAAATAAGTAAAGTAGTGCGGTAAGTACATGAAAAGTAAATTATGAAATAAGTAACCTTAACTTATAAGAATTCACATACAAAATTATAAGTTAAGGGGTCTTTTACAAGGCTCCCATCGTATAAGCTATCACATACTAGTTTATACGATGGGGTGTCAGGTTATATGCAGGTATGTGTGTAGTGATATGTTATGTCATGATTCATACAAGTGCAATACACACACACGACTCTATGCGCACAGACTTTTAGCTCCCTCATTTTGGAAGCTAGCTTCACTCCCAGGCGCCTCCGTAGTGGCCAACATAGACAATGGATCGGGCCACCCCACTCTTAGGCGGGTAACCGCACTGTCAGGCCTAGCCCTTACGTACGCCTCTAAAAGACACACGAGAGTCACCACGTACTATGAGGACCAACCACCAGTCTTTTCCTTGCCTAAGTGAGAATCACACTTGCCGAGTCAACGTATCGACGTCAGTGCGATCGAACGTCTAATACCGAAGACCCACCACCTTTTATGCACATGCAACCATGGATTTCTGAGCCATCAGCACCCTGTACTAACCTGTCTGTTACAACTACTTTTCGAGCCTCCGGCTCACCGGGCTAACTTGCCCATTTCCACAACCACCGAGCCTACCGCTCGGATAACCCAATCAAGCTAACCTCCCAAGTCATCGGGGTGAGTGAAAGTGAAGTCCTAGTATTTCTAATTGCTCTTTAACATTTAAATCTTATGGTTTAAGGTTAACATTGGACTGCTCAGGGCATTCCCTATGAAGGGCTCTCGTGGGCAATAGGAACTATGATCGGCTAAAGCTCAAAGCTCCCTTTCGCATGACACTTATTTTTGTTGGTATCTACCAGTGTTCCCAAACTTTCCTGATTTTACACTTGATCTAAACCTCAGTGTAGTTAGACATCTTTCTCGTGGGAAAGACTATCCATCGTCGATCCCGAACACAACTTTGCCCCTAGTCAACTAGGCTCTCACCACCTGCCTTCAGTTGGTGACCTTATATACTCCAACTAGACCAGGTGCTCTATCTACCCTTTCCCATAACAGGTTCACATGATTCCTTAGTTCTACAGTTTTATACTTTGTGCAGACCTATTGAGCTACATGGTATGCATGCATGGTGACCCCTCCAATTATTCATCCAAATGACCTAATATTATTACTGGGGGTCTATCATGATACTTTATGAATAAATCCAGACGATTGTAATTTTCCTACTTTATTTGGTATTTATTATATTTTCTTCAAAATCTGGCCTCCTATGCTTTTGAACACCAAGTACAACTTTCTGACATGATATGCTCTTAAACAAATTATAACAAGTGTATATCATCAAAATAACTATAAATACTAAAATGTATTATTTTCCAAAAAGGTTTTGACCTCCATACCAATTATTGATTAATCATACACAAGCATAAGGTAAAATAGGAAATATTAGAATCAATCATCCAAAAATTATGAAAAAATTACCATATGTTAAATTGAGAAGAAAAGTCTACCCACCAAACATAATAATTTTCTAACATAATTAAATCCCATAAATAATTTATTTAAAGATGTTCAATCAAAAACACTATGTGAATGATCCTACATGAATATTTTTCCAAAAATTACATAAAATTTCACAGAACATTATAATGTCCTAAAAAGTCCTCTGACCAAGTTTCATAATTTTTCAGTGAGTAACAAACTCATAATTAATTTTCTTGCAATTAAGACAAGCATTGGAGTCGTGAATAAAATACCAAATATATCAATCCAAAATTCATAACAAAATTATAAGAAAACAATAATATCAAAATAAGCTCACTGACAAAGTTTCATGAACATCCAATGTCATATAAACATGAAATGTCATTTTGAAATAAGTGTCATAATTAATCCTTAATTAATTTAGAGGAGATAAATGTTCCTAAAAATTACAGTAAAATTATCCAAGGCTCATTACAATACTATGAAGTAGGCTACCAATTTTCAAGTTAATCTAAGGATATATGACCTCATATCCTTCTCAATACTCAAAGGGCAACCCTAGTGTTTGTACTAGGGTTTCACCATATTTGGATGAGGAATGGTCACTCACTCCAACTTGTACACTTTTGACCTAATTTTTCCTTATGAGACCAAACTTTGGTCACACCAATACCTAATCAAATTAATTCCAATTGGGCTGAGATTTTTACCAGGGTCATAAAATGACCATAAGAATGATTCACCAAACTTTTGGAGAATTATGAGATTATTAGACCCTAAAATCAAATCATACATGGTTTATTAAATATTTACAAAAAATATAGAAAAATGCTTTCCAAAAATTCCCATTTTGGATATATCAAAGGTATAGGTAAGTGTGACCCCCAGTCCAAATCTCAAGTCATTTGAATGGCCGGATTGATGGGGGCACTCAATTTAGTTTCTAACCAACTCTATGTTTAGACTGCACCGTTTTGAGTGTTGTGGTCGAACCACTGACCCAAATGGGTCGAAACCAATTTTAAAACAAAGTAGACTCAAATGTCTACAACTTTTGTGACGCACTACTTTTCCTAAAACTGCGTCTAAGGGCCTTATTTAATGGCATAAAAGTGTCCATGTTAAAGGGATAACAAATCACTATATTGTATATATTTAAATATAATACTAAATTAATATAAGGAACATTGTTCATCTTCTCCAAATGTCCGAACAGTAACCCGTAAAAACGCTCAGCCTGTAGCTTTTGCGTGAGCTATCGCTGGCCATCCGGCCACCTCCCTGGCCAGCCACTGCCACCACCACCTCCATCGAGGTAATGGCTATCGCCCGACGGTGGTTTGGCCGCCGGAGGTGGTGGTTTCCGACGAACCCGCCACCATGATTTTTCGGAAAAACTCCATTTTTTCGCACTTGGATCGGCTCGTTTGAGCCCGATTTATCAGCCTAATGTGATATAGATACTAGCACAAGGGGAGAGGAGGAGAAGAAGACCTTTTTGGGGTTCGACAAAGGCGACGACGACGGTTGGCCGTGACGTTTTTCCTCTCCGACGAGCTTGCTCGATTCCTCAGTCCTCCATCAAAACCTTTGATTCAATATACCAATTCGACTGCCATGAATGTTTTGAAGGTGATGGGTTAGCCAAAAGTGGGAATGGGGGGCTGTATAGGGGGATTTATATTTTTTTCATGGGAGGGGAGGTGAAGGGGTGGTTGGGCTCCCCTCTTGATGTCTATGGGCTGGAGTTGATGGGGAGATGAATCCTAAGCATCAGGGAATCCCAAAGCCTGCTTATGGGAGGTGGAAGGAGTGACTCATGATCTTCCTCCATTAATCCTCTCTCTCTCTCTTTCTTCTTTCTCTCTCTTCCATTAAAGGGAAACTTGAGATTTCTCTCTCCTAGTCATCATTTCCAGAATTTAGATGGCATTCCATGTAAATATCGGCCTCCTAAAGTTAATGGGCCTCTCAAATTGGGCTTAGCCCAAGTGGCTTGGGCTTGGTTAGGTCATTTAGGCTAGTTTGACCTATTTTAGGATTGAGTTGACTTTGGTCAATTTGACCTTTTGGGTTGACCCCAATGGGTCCTTAGTGATCCATTGACCTCTCCTAAGATTTAGGAAGACTTGGGTAGGGTTGGTTTGACACCTTGGAGGTCACTTGACCCTTAATTAGAGCACTTTGACCACTTTAGGGTTTGAGTTGACTTTTGGTCAACTTGACCTTTTGAGTTGACCTCAATGAGTTTTTAGTGACCCATTGGCCTCCCCTAAGTTCTAGGAAGGGTTGGGTAGGGTTGGTTTGGCACCTTGGAGGCCACTTGACCCTTAATAGGGTACTTTGACCATTATATGGTTAAGGTTGACTTTGGTCAACTTGACCACTTTAGTTGACCCCAATGAGTCCTTAGTGACCTTATGGACCTCCTAAAATGGCTAGGGATGTTGTGGTGGGATCAAAGAGTCAAGATGAGGCCCTAAAGTCAAACCCTATGTTAGATAATTGGAAGGTGTTATTTGTAGACCATGGTGATCTTCATCTTCATGCCTCAGTTCACTTGATCTTCTTGAGCTTCCTAGGGGTTTATCATGACCTAGTCATGACAAAATCACTCTTAGAGGTCTAGTTATTTGAGAGATGTTACACGAGTTACATTTCCTGAGGATGAAGCGGGAAAAATTTTGGTCCCTCGATTGCTGATCTAACCATCAACAATAAATGCGAGAAAAGAAATAAAAAATGTGAGGACATGCTTGATCAGACGACGAGCAAGAATGATCCAATAGCGAGCAGGCAACCTGCGCTCCTTCCTTAGGGAACTCTACTTGTAAGAAAAAAAATCGTCAAACAAACCCACATTTTTGAAAATATAGATTTGAATATTCTTTTTGAACGCCACCAATTTTCCAAACAGAGCCTTAAATCCTCTAGTTGCGCCCTCTTCTCTCCCAATCTCAGTGCCTCATACCTGATTCCCCCTTTTCTTTTCAGCGAGCGAATGACGGTGCCCCTTCCCTATTCATCTTTCCTCCCCATTTTTGCGCGAGACCTCCGGATCTATCGATCTCCCCTTCCTTTCCCATCGCTAAGTGTTGAAGGCCATTAGAGTCCCTGCACCGCAGAAAGAGGCTGAAGGAGAACGACACTCTTCTCCCTTTGTTGTGACCTGCCTCGTCAGAGCTCATCTCTGCCGCTGCTACCGGGTGTGAGGAGAAAAGACTTAATCTCTCACCTTACGAGCCCTTATCAGGGCTGTTGTCGAAGCTTTGTTGGAGATCTCCTCTGCCTTAGTTGTGTTGACTAGAAAGAAGCCCTCCCGCCATCGCCAGTGGAGAAGGAGGTCGATCGACTACTCCTTGGCAACTGTCATTGTCGTGGTTGTTGTCATCTGAAGTCACCACAGAAGACGAGACCGACCCTCCCCTTGACACATAGCTCAGTTTGTCAATCCATAGCCTAGATGGCCGATGAGGAATGGATCATCACTGACTTTGAGATAGAGAAGTTCATCGGTGAAGGAAAGTTTGGCAAAGTGTACCTCGCTAGAGAGAAGCACGTAAATCGCATTGCTGACTACTTCACTATATTTCTCTTTATATAATCAAAATCTTAGAATGAAACAACCCACAATGTGACGCAGTACTAAACTTCTTCCAATAGAGCGGATACGTTGTAGCACTAAAAAATATTTTCAAAGAAAAGCTGAAAAGTTTCGTTTCCATGCACACCTCAGAAGGGAGATCAAGATTCAACATAGTCTCGACCATCCCAACATCCTTTGCCTTTTCGCTTGGCTCCACAATCAGACATGTATCTTCCTGGTCCCCGAGTACGCCACCCGGGGCGAGCTTTATAAGATGCTCAAGTGTCTCCATCACTTCTCCGAGAAGTTTGCTGCCACTGTAGGTTGCTTACTGTTTAAAACCTAATCACCTTCTATAAGCCGATCTTTTTTTGAATTGTTTTACTAAATTGTTTTGTGGATTATCCGCCAAAAGTATGAGACAAGTCTTGCAAGGGCATTGGTCTACCACCACGAGAAGCATGTGATACACAGAGACATCAAGCCAGAGAATTCGTTACTATATGTTGAGTTATGAAAATTTAGCCTATTCAAATCATTTTTTAATCCGAACTATTCTGTTTGAGAACCCGTTTCATCTCCATTTTGTTGTGGCCAGATCGAAAGTGGGGCGTTTGTGAAACCAACGGTAACTCTGGTTTAGAAAGGTCGGCATGAAAGGGAGGAAAATGACAATTTTGATTTTGGCGTGTTGAGCACCAACCACTCCTTCTGTTCACCATTTTCTCGTATTCTCCCTCTTTTGGAGTTCGCCAGGTGAGAAAAAACCTTCCCAACCGCCGTTAATGGCGAGGAAGAAATTTGACGCCTTAAGTTTTATTGCGAAAGAAAATGACATAATTCATTTCACGGGAAGGAAGTGACATTAATGACGCCAATTAATTAAAATCGGGTGCCGTGAGTTTTACCTTCGTAGATGACATTCAATATTTTTGTTTTAATATTTACTCTGTAATTAAAATCTGTTACCAATTAATTATATAATTAATATTTGTAATTTTGAATTAATACTTTTAAATAAGGGGTGAGTGATATTTTTTGAATATAATTTTTAAACCATCATCGAAGCTCAGATTATCCAAACAGAATCTTAGTTTTGAAAATACAATTTTGAAAATACAGGGTTTGTTTGGCAACCCGGCAGGGCGTCGTTCCAGCGGGAACGAACCGGCGGAATGCTGTTTGGGAAGCTAGCGAGAGCTCCAGCTGAGAATGACTGGCGTGAAGGGTGCCAGCCCGACATCTTACCGTTGGATTGCGGAGCACCAGTCCACCGTCCGCGACATGCATTTTCTCTCTCCTCCCCAACGTGCCATCGGACCGGGTTGTCAAACATGAACTTTTGTTAGCTACGGGTAGCGTTTTCTGAGGAAGAAGCAAGTTAAACTTTGGCTGCCCGATTACCGACCTAACCATCAACAATAAAGGCGAAAAAAGAAATTAAAAAAATGCGAGTACACGCTTGATCGGACGGAGGGCAGAATTGATCCAAAGGCAGGCAGACAACCCGCACTCTTTCCAAGGGAACACTACCCGTAAGCAAAAAAATTTCGTTAAACAAATCTATAATTTTGAAAATACGGTTTTGGATATTCTTTTTGAAGGCCACCAATTATCCAAACAGAGCCTTAAATCCTCTAACCGAGCCATCTCATCTCCCAATCTCAATGCCTCATACCCGATTCCCCCTTTTCCTTTCAGCGAGCGAACGACGACGCCCCTTCCCTTGCGATCTCCCCTCCCCATTTTTTGCGTGAGACCTCCGGATCTACCGGTCTTCCCTTCCTTTCCCATCGCCAAGTGTTGAAGGCCATCAGAGTCCCTGCACCGTTGGAAAGAGGAGGGAGGAGAACGACGCTCTTCTCCCCTTACCGTGACCTGCCGTCGTCAATGCTCATCTCTGCCGCCGTCGCCATCAGGTGTGAAGGAAAAAGACTTAATCTTCAACCTTACGAGCCTTTAATAGGGATGTTGTCGAAGCTTTGCTGGAGATCTCCTCTGCCTTACCTGTGCCGACTAGAAAGAAACCATCCTGCCATCACTAGTGGTGAAGGAGGTCGATCCGGCTCCTCCTTGGCTACTGCCATTATCGTTGTTGTCGTCGTCCGAAGACACCGTAGGAGAGCAGGTCGAGCCTGTTAGCTATTTTCATATGGTAGACTTAATTCATCGAGATGTCTCGATAGTGACGTACCTGAAAAATTAGAGTCTATTCGGACTCCTACGAGTGCGAGTTAATTCATTCACACAAATGATTAAAATTTGGGATAGATGGGTCAAATCGTCTCATAATTTAGTTGCGAGAGAGTCGGTCTCGCCCTTGACATGTTAAATTTTGGTATGGTAAATTTAATCCTAATTAAATACATGAGATTATTTTTTGTTTTAGTTTTGATTTTGGAGGTAATGAGATTTATTAACCCCATTTTTGCAACTCCAAAATTAGGACTCTCCTATTAAAATTTGGGTGAATCCGCTCCAGATCTTCATGGGCTTAAGATCTTCATCGGCGCGTAGCAAGGGATCGCTTTTCTGATTTCGCGAAGGGGTCCAAAAAATCGCCAGTTTCTTTCATGATCTCTATCGCCGGTCTCCATCCTGAATGGATCTTCATCACCGGCGCCGTCTTCGATTTTCTGGTGAACAACAGCCCGCTCTAGATCGCTCCTCCATTCGGTCTTTTGGAGAGGAGGATATTGCAGATCGCCGGAGATTGCAGATCCCCGGAGATTCTCTCTTAATCCTAGTTGACGTCGGATCTGTTTTCCAGTGAATGGTTCTGGTTCTAGATTGCGGACACAGGAGACCTGCAGATCTCCTTTTCCCTTCTTGAACCTGATTGGGGTTTTGGTTTTCATTGGAGAAGAGCCTACATTTATTTTGATCCCTGATTCAGGAAACACTCTATAGATTGGGTCTGTTGATTGCAAAACACTTGGAATCCTTCTACTTCAAGCCAAAACTGATCGGATTCAGGTAGATGAAATCTTTCGTTGTCACTAAGCATATCTAATCCTCGTATATTCATAGGTTTTCCTGATCCAAAAATAAAGCATATGCATATATTTATATACATGAGTATTGTTCAGTCTAACATAATTTATAGTTCTGTCCGCAACTTTATCTGCTTCAGTGTTGGATTTGGTTCTATCAGCTAACTGGTTTGATACATAGTCACATATACACTTATGCTAATTCTTCTTCAATATAGTGATTACATTTAGTCATAAGTGTATGCTTGTGGGATCTACGGACATCACAAGTTACATAAGGAAGAAAACATCAAGTCTTCTCGGAATGTACGCCATCATGCAGGACAGGCAAGAATCCAAGAATGAAATAGTATAAATTATTTTCCGCATTTCAGTTACTGTTCATTTAAGCTCGTTTCATCGTGTGTTCTTTATTTAGAAATAATATTTTATATTACTCAAATAAAATTTATTAATTTTGAATAAGACGATCCTGCATTGTCACTGCATTTAGCGCCGTGTTATCCTTAATTTTTCGATAACACAAATTTACGTAGTGACTTTAATTTTTCTAACAGACCCTCCCCTTGCCACATAGCTCAGTTTACCAAGCCATAGCCTAGATGGCCGATGAGGAATGGAGCCTCGCTGACTTTGAGATAGGGAAGGTCATCGGCGAAGGAAAGTTTGGCAAAGTGTACCTCGCTAGAGAGAAACAGGTAAATCGCCTTGCCGATTACTTCACCATATTTCTCTTTCTACAATCAAAATCCTAGAATGAAACGACGCACAACGTGAATCAGTACTAAACTTCTTCCAACAGAGCGGATACATTGTTGCACTAAAAATTATCTTCAAAGAAAAGCTGAAAAAGTACCGATTCCATGCACACCTCAGAAGGGAGATCGAGATTCAGCATAGTCTCGACCATCCCAATGTACTCCGCCTTTTCGCTTGGTTCCACGATCAGACCCGCATCTTCCTGGTCCTCGAGTACGCCGCCCGGGGCGAGCTTTATAAGATGCTCAAGAGCCTGCATCACTTCTCTGAGAAGCGCGCTGCCACTGTAGGTTGCTTACTGTTCAAACCCTAATCACCTTCTACACACCGATTTTTTTTTTTGAAATTTTTTTCTAAATTGTTTTGTGGATTATCCGCCAAAAGTATGTGGCGAGTCTTGCAAGGGCATTGGTCTACTGCCACGAGAAACATGTGATACACAGAGACATCAAGCCGGAGAATTTGTTACTAGATGTTGAGGTATGAAAATTTAGCCTATTCCGATCATTTTTTAATCCATGCTATTTGCTGTTTATGTTTCATTTATTCATCTTAAAGCTCATATTATGGTTTTTTGATGTCCTGTATAAATCCACATCTTTGGCTTTTTTTAATTTTTTCTTATTGATTTCCAAATGATAGGCTACGCTTGCAGAATAGTAGGTTTTCTGTTACATTGCTGATGCCGAAGGGGAGAAAAGAATGTTGAGAAGAGAACAATTTCAGCTCCGTCAACATTGAGAATAAAGATATAAATGGTGAAATAATGAGATTGAATTATCAATATACATTGGTTCATTTACCATCACAACATAAAGATTGACCTTTCCCAAAATAAATAGGAAAAATGTTAAATAGTGATGATAGGTAAATTTAAAATTTGAGCGATACATGACGTGATCAAATTATGTGTATGATACGGACCACCAATCAAGATCTCGTATACAACCTAGCGAGGGCGAAGTTTCGGAGGGGATTGAAGTTCCCCTTTCTTGAACCCCGGGAACCTATGGCTACAATAGAGGAGGGGGATGAAGGGAAATGGCAATGAAGGTACATATTCCTCGGCGTAGAGGAGCGTCGACGTCATCGTCATGATGCCTGGTATGTGATCGATCCACTATAGTCGGTTGTGAGCGATGGAATGCAGGGGGGGGGGGGGTACTTCATAATAATTGGTTTCCCTGTTCATTTTATTCATCCCCTCAAGTAGGGCTAAACATCACACATTCAAATATCCAAAATGCCCCTATCAAGGCATTACATATGTGAGTTAATAAGAGTGTTCGATGCCATAAGAAAGGTAATAGAAATGATAACGATGTGGGAACTTACGGTGCAGTCTGGATCCTGCAGCAGAGATTAGCGCCGACACAAAACACAAGAAATAGAAGGACAAACTAAATAGGGATTAGAAAAATCGCACAATCATGCAACATACACAAAAAGACTGGAGAAAATGAATTTTAAAAGCAGAAAATCATGGTGTGTCTCCTAAGAGCGCTTTGTTTAACGTCATTGAGCTGGACTAAATATCGGTATTAGCAGTTATATAATTGTTTAGGCATAAATAAGTTCAAAACTAATAGTGTAAATAAGCAATGTTTTCAAAGATAAATGTTTTTAGAATTGACTGGTTCGAGGGCTGATCAGCCGTAGGCTGATTTGAAGTAGTTTTCAGCTTGCTGGGTGGAGGAGACAACATGCACGATGCTTGAGCGTGAGTGAGAAATGAGAATAACTCCCACCCGGCCTAGCACCGACTTTTCTTCTCAGTGCGGCTGCTTGAGCAGCACACTATTCCCTCTCCTTCTTTATAAGTTCTATATGTGGAGATCACCAATGTGCCTTGTTCTTTTCTACGCCAAGAGAAAAAACATCATGCAGTCACAGCTCAATAGTTTGCTCCACCACAGAAGGGGAGGCAAGGTCAGCCCATTGAACCCTTTTCTCCTTCAGCCTCTTATCCTCTTTTAGCCCAACCTTCTGGGTAGCACAATTTTCTTCTTCATCAACTCCTCCTTCATCAGAAACAATAACCACCTCAACCAGAGGCTCCTTCACCTGCACCTTCTCATCATTCTCCTTCTTAGCTTCCACCAACATTTCACTTGCGGAGTTCTCATAACACGAACTAGAAATCTCATTAGAAACGATGGACATAGCATCTAAATTAGCAGTAGGGGACATGATCGAGTCAGAAATAGTTTCCTTAGGCAGGAGGGAGATGCGACCTTCTGTAAGATGCAGCGTGGCACCGAGTGATTTCAAGAGCGGGATCCCAAAAATAGGGTGAGAATCATTCTCAACTGGGCCCATCACTTGAAAACCAACAAAAACTTCTCCCCATCTAAAGTAATTTCAACATCCTTTGCCGACCCCTCAGTAGCAAAAACTAGTGGCACAGATTCTTCCACTAGTTCAATATTGAACTTCTCCATATCCTGGAGTAATATGATTTTGTGCAAAGTACCCGTGTCGACTAGGACTTGGATGGTCACTTTGTTTATTTCGCAATCAATCACAAACCCCCCTCAAAAATGGGAACATGCTCAGATGAGATCCGAGCATGATTATGATGATTTGTTTTCGACTGACTTCAGAGGTTACCCGATATTCGTTCAGTTATTAATTTAGCCAATTGGGCGATTTGAGTCTCGAGAATTTTGACAGTAGCACCTTGATTCACAATGAAAGAATGTGTGAAATCAATGTGCCTGTCCATCTCATCTTCCCATGGCTCTTTGTTACCTTGTGTGTTGGAGGTTGGGGGAGGCCCAAAGCGCTGAGGAGGTCGACTTGCACTAGCCTGTCTTCCTTGTCCTTAATGTTGCCCGTCTCTCCACAAAAAGTTGGGTGGTTCCGCCACCCAGGATTGTATGTGTTGGAGAAAGGGGGACCCCGTTGTTGATTTCCTACAAAATTAACACTTTCTGCCTCAGAAGTAAAGGAAGGATCACACAACGGGTTACCCAATTGACACTCAAAGGAATGGTTCCCCAAAACACCTCAACTCTGGTATGAAATAACATGAACTTGTGCGGCAGTAGGCTTAGTGATGTAGGGGTAGGCTGGTGGTGCACAGAGACTACAACTCTAGTGCTGGTGCGGAGGTGACACACTAATGCAATTCTAAATGTAATGTCATGTTCGGTATTTGACAAATAATTTAAGCAATGTAAATTTTAGCACCACAAAAATATTTGAAATAAAAAGCAAGCAATTCATTTCAGCAATTAAGTAATAGCTTTCTCTGCTCGGAGGGCCAAAACAAACGTACGACGAATAATTTCTCATACAATTATTAGTATAATAAAACCAATTTTCACGTAACAATAATCTCAGCACGATACAATAAAACAGAAATGAAAATGTCAAATCCAAGAATACAATACCACAAACGCTTCCAAGATAGAGGGCTGAACCGAGACATTGAAGATTTGGAGGGCCAGATGTGTAGATCGGCAATCAGAGGTGGAACCGGTGGCGCGACGACGGTGACTGCTCTTGGCGGGAAAAGGTGGTAACAGATGGTAAAACGGCCGATCCGGCCACGAATAAGTAGATCCGGGCCGGGGATAGGTAGATCCGCTATTTAGGGGCGGATTCGGGCATGTAAAGTATGAGATGTGAAAATAACGGATCAGGAGCGAAATTTTCAGATCTGAATGAATCTAGAGAATTAGGGTTGTTTGGAAGTGTTTCCACGAAGGGGAGAAGAAGTGGAGGGTCGGGTGAACAGTAACGGTGAACAATATCGTATGAACATTAATTTCAGTTGAACAGTGATTTCGAGTGAACAGTGATTTCGTGTGAACATTGATTTCGGGTGAACAGTGATTTTGGGATTCCTGGACAGCGGTATTGGGGGTGGGGTTTTGGTGATTTTCGGTGGCTGGAAGTGGGATTTGAAGGGTGGAGAACGAAGGTGGGGGTAAGGATTACCTTGGGGAGGAGTTTGACGGCCTAGGAGTCGTCACCTAGGGTTCCACGGTATCGGCACCGGGGAGGGATCGCTGGAATCCGGGAATGTTTCTTCTTCAATTCCAACAATGACTCATTTCAGCACTCATAACTCCTATTTATAAGAAAAGACAAGTTAGGGTTTCCCCATCAATGACTATAATTGGCCGGTGGGTTCTCCCTTAAAATACATCAAAAATAAACATGAAAAAAATAAAGTAATAGTTTTTTGATTCGTGGTGACGTCCCGGACGCAACCGCGGAGTCCGATCGGCGATCCGATCAAGTCTTCCTGCGCGAATACATGTACGCGGGTCCCGTCTTGCGGCGAACTCCTGGTGCATATGATCGTTCCCCATCAACTCCCCCCGACTGAAAAGCCTTCATCTCCGATGAATGGAGATGATCGTACTGAGGTCGAAGTCTGGGGGCGAGCCGATCGAGCTCTGCCGGTAGTATCCAAGTGTCGTTAGTGTCTGGGCGGCCCCGCCAATGTACCAGGTAGCGGCAGCGCGGTCCGTCCGAGGTAGGAACAAACTGGTGGGATCTGATCTCCATGATACTCTCATCTCTCGCCTCTCGGAAGGTGGATCCCGGTGCGATCGGTGGTGCTTGCGGTGGAACCAAAGTGGACGAATTCCCGGGTGGGTGGGTGACAACAGTGGGTGAACTAGGATGACCATCAGATGGTGGTAATATGTGAGAGTGGTATGGTAGTGACAATGGGGGTGGGGGTGGCTGAGCATCTCCACTGCTCGGGTCCACATACTCATGAGGTTCATAATATGGAGTCAGATCTTCAACATTAAACACAGGGTGAATTCCCGTACTGGCCGGGATGTCAAGTCGGTAGGCGTTGGTCCTAATACGACTAATAATGGAGTACGGACCCATTTGCCTCACGCTTACTTGGCAGGCCCCGAAGGGAGCCTCTCAGGGCGGACTCGCACCATTATCTTCTCGTCTACATTAAATATTTGCTCTCGTCTTCGCTTATCTGCATGGGCTTTGTAATTTTCATTGCTTGTGATTATTCGTCAGCGGACCGACTCATGCAAATCATGCAAATGCTGTGCAAATGACTCCGCAGACTCGCTAGGGCGGGACTCTAAAGGGCTCGGGACATGGTCTATAGGTTTCCTAGGGTCATATCCTGATACTACATGAAATGGACTCAACCCGGTGGACCTATTGACTGAGCTATTGTAGGCAAATTCTGCTATCGGTAAATCTTGGTCCCAACTGCCTACATGCTCTCCTACTAGACACCGCAACAAATTACCTAAACTCCGATTCACTACCTCGGTCTGTCCGTCCGTCTGTAGGTGATATGCAGAGAAAAACCTAAGGATAGTGTCTGTCTTGTGCCACAGGGTTTTCCAGAAGTAGCTCATGAACCTCACATCACGGTCCGACACGATCGACTTGGGCAGGCCATGCAGTCGAAAGATGTTCCTCATGAATATGGATGCAACGTGAGTCGCATTTGCCGTCTTGCGGGCTTGTGACAAGCAATGAAATGTGCCATCTTCGAAAATCGATCAACCACCACAAAGATGGATTTGTGTTTCCGTAAGGTGCGGGGAAGTCCGAGAACAAAGTCCATGCTAATGTCCTCCCAAGGGCGGTGTGACACGGGTAAAGACGTATAAAGACCAGCATTCTGCTTATTACCCTTTGCCGTCTGACAGATACGATAGTGGCGCACAACGCGAGCTATATCCTTCTTAAGGCAGGGCCAGTAGAGACGGTTTTCGACAATGGCTATGGAATTATCTCGCCTGAAGTGGCCCGCGGCTCCGCCCGCATGCAACTCCCAAATCAGATAATCTCGGTAAGACGTCTTGGGAATGCATAGGCGGGAACCCCGGTACAGATATCCCTCATAGATCTGATATCCCTCAACAAGGTCGTGTGGGTCTCGGGATAAGGCGGTGTAAATCTCGCCAAAATCAGGGCACGTCAGGTAGTCGAGCATTAACCTCTCAAGTCCCTCGACACTCGCAGTCATCGTCTGCAACAGGGATACGCGACGACTCAACGCATCCGCCGGCTTGTTCTTAACACCAGCGCGGTGCTTGAGAACATAATGAAAATCCTACAGATATTCGACCCACTTCGCATGCCGATGGCCCAGCATGCGTTGCGAGTCAAGGTAACGTAGGGCCTGGTGGTCGAAGTACAACACGAACTCCCGGGGAAGGAGATAGTGCCTCCAGTAGCGCAGAGACTGGACTATAGCGTAAAATTCTCGATCGTAATTCGAGTACTTTTGCTTAACTTCATTCAGCTTCTCACTAAAGTAAGAAACTGTGTGTTCCTCTTGGCTCAATATGCCACCTATGCCAACTCTTGACGCGTCGTATGCAACCTCAAAGGCGTGGCTAAAATCCGGTAAACGTAGGACAGGAGCCGTCATCAATCTCTCCTTAATTTCTTCGAAGGCCCTAGTGGCTGCGGGGGTCCACTGAAACTTTCCCTTCTTGTGGCGGCTCGTGAAGGGGGTCATGATCGTACTGAACCCATGGACAAACCTCCTATAGAAGGTGGCGAGTCTGTGAAAGCTGCGAGCCTCGTGAATATTCGCGAGCACATGCCAATCCCGAATGGATTTGACCTTCTCAGGATCCACGGATACTCCAGTATACGATATAATAAACCCCAGAAAGTGAACAGACTCGGAAAGGAACGAGCATTTCTTCAGGTTCGCATACAGTTTCTCTTTGCTGAGGGTGCCAAAGAGAAGTCTCAGATGGTCGAGGTGAGCAGTCTGAGTTTGACTATAGACTAGTATGTCATCAAAGTATACTACCAGAAACTTGCCCATGTAGGGCCGCAACACTTGCGTCATAACTCGCATAAACGTGCTAGGGGCGTTAGATAGCCCAAATGACATGACTAGCCACTCGTACAGACCATCCTTGGTCTTGAATGCTGTCTTCCTCTCGTCTCCCTCACGAACTCATATCTGATGGTACCCACTACGAAGGTCGATCTTGGAAAAGATCTGGACACCAGACATAGTATCCAGAAGGTCATCGAGTCGTGGAATGGGGAAACGATACTTGACCGTAATTTTATTAATGACGAGGCTATCAATACACATACGCCAACTACCGTCCTTCTTAGGGGTAAGAAGGGCAGAGACCGCACAAGGACTCATGCTCTCACGAATGAACTGCTTCCGGAGAAGCTCGTCAACCTGTCGTTTGAGCTCAGCGTGCTCATCCGGGTGCATACGGTAATGGGGTAGGTTCGAGAGGGAGGCTCTCGGGACTAAATCAATGGCATGCTGAATGTCCCGTGGGGGAGGCAGCTCATTGGGGAGCTCGTCCGACATGATGTCCGCAAACTCGCCTAAAAGGGGGCGCACCGCGGACGGGTGGTCAACCGGGGGGGGGGGGGTCCTCAGTGACCTGAGTAGCAGCAACTACATAAATGACGTCTGACTCAGCGCTATCTCGCGGAAACTCTCCTTGCCTCAAAATATGCAGTGTCCGCGAGGCGCTCGTGCTCACAGATGGCTCTACCACACCCTTGGATCGATCTCGGGGCTGGGTGGGCGTCAACGTAATCTTCCGCCCCTTATCATAAAAGACACACATGTTTGAGCGGCCGAAGCTCGTGACATCACGATCAAATAACCAGGGGCGGCCAAGCAACACATTAGCGACGTCCATGAGAATGACATCACACCAGACCTTGCCCTGAAAGGACGCGATAGTAATCAGGACCAAGCAACGCTGGGTGACCTGAATCGCCGTCTTGTCAACCCAGACGACACGATATGGGTGGGGGTGAGGCTCTGCTTTCACCTGCATACGGTCAAGCCCCTTCTGGGCTACGATGTTCACATAACTCCCGCTATCGATAGCTAGCTTGCAAAGGCCGCCCGCACTAGGAAAGTACGTGTAAAAGATGGTGGTGCGTCGCCAATCCTCATCCACACGTGGGGTGTGTGTAGGAGCCTCGTAATCACTCTCACCTCTAATCATCGCTCGGCGTCACTCTCCCAACCTTCCTCGACTGTGGACTTAACTTCCTCTGGGGCCTCCTCTTCGTCCTCTAAACCCTGCTCCTCCTCAACTAGCAGGCTCCGCGTGGGGCACTGCGCCGCCACGTGGCCTCTGCCAGAATATCTAAAACATACAATGCCCCCAGATCGCGAGCCATCAGTGGTTATGGCTTTGCCCTTCACATCCACGAGGATACGTGAGGGTGCAGCCGGGGTGGTCTGAGGCTGAGCGGGTTTCCTAAAAGTCGAGGAATTAGTCTGCGAAGTGAACTGCCTCGTGCTAGACGATCAGAGGTACTGCTCGTACTCGAGGGAGAGCTGGAATATATGATCAACTGTCTCCAAGCGGTGGGGAATCAACTCTCTCCGGATATCAGAACGAAGGCCCACCTTGAAACGAGAGGCAGTGGCGATAGGTTCCTCTGAAATGTCACTCCTGACGAACAGCTCATCGAAGCGAGCCATGTACTCGGCGACGGTAAGTGTCCCATGCCGTAAATTCTGTAGCTGCTCAAATAGCTGATCTCTGTATGACGCGGGGAGGTACTTCTCTTTCAGTCTCTCCTTCATCTCATCCCATCTAGCGATGGGGTAGTAACCATCCCGCTCTAAGGATCTCTCAACACTGATCCAGAATACCTTAGCTTGCCCGATCAACTTCATCTTCGCAAAGCGGACACAACGCTCGTCACTCATGTCATATCACTCGAAGTAGTGGTCCATGTTCAAGAGCCAATCGCTGAAGGCTTTCGGATCTAGGCGACCATCGAACGAAGGGGCGTCGAGTCGGATGTGACGAGTGATGTCATGGTAGTGGCCCCATCTCCGTGGATCTGGATAGTCCTCAGGATAATCATCATGGGCGTAGTTGTGTCGAGCGGGTGGGGGGCCACGCTCTCTCCGACCCGGGGGATAATATTCATCTTGGTGATGGTCACGACGACCGTGTGGGGGCACACGATCTCTGGAGTCAGGCTGAGGCTGACGTGGCATACGGTACTCATCACGGTGATGTCGAAGTCTATCTCGCGCCGGAACTTGCCCGTGATCTATCGCAAAATCAGAATTTCACCTTACCGGCGGAAACGAGGCTCGATGGGGAATATCACGATGATGACGGTCTGCGGGAGGTGGACCATCCCTCGAGCGTTGCCCCCGACATGGAGGAGCGTCTGGGTCCTCCTCAAGTGACTCGTCTCGCTGTGTCAGAGTGTCCCTGACATTCTCTAAGTGGTCTAGGCGAAGGTTCACCTCGACAAGATCATGACGCACATCGTTGAACTGGGCACCTAAGGCGTCGAAACGGTCTAGGATAAGGCGTTGAAACTCAGCAAAAGCGCCGCCCGAATTCGAGCGCGTCGTGCGGTCGTCGGTGACTTGGGGTTCTACCATGCTTTCTATAAATGTCCTACCACTACAGAGCATGCAAATGGTCTAACCTTGACCTCTGATGCCAAAATGATGTAAGGGTAGGCTGGTGGTGCACGAAGACTACGACTCTAGTGCTGGTGCGGAGGTGGCACACTAATACAATTCTAAATGTAATGCCATATTCGGTATTTGACAAATAATTTAAGAAAAGTAAATTTTAGCAGCACGTAAATATTTGAAATAAAAAGCAAACAATTAATTTCAGCAATTAAGTAATGACTTCCTCCGCTCGGAGGGCCAAAGCAAGCGTGCGGCGAATAATTCCTCCTGCAATTATTAGTATAATAAAACCAATTTCCACGCAACAATAATTTCACACGATACAATAAAACACCAAATGAAAATGTCAAATCCAAGAGTACAATACCACAAACGCTCACAAGATAGAGGGCTGAACCGAGACACTGAAGATTTGAAGGGCCAGATGTGTAGATCGGCAATCGGAGGTGGAACCGGTGGCGAGACGACGGTGACGGTGGCTGCCCTTTGGCGGGAAACGGTGGTAACAAATGGTAAAACGGCGGATCCGGCCACAAATAAGTAGATCTGTGCCGGGGATGGGTAGATCCGCTATTTAGGGGCGGATTCAGGCAAAAATGTAAAGTATGAGATGTGGAAATAACAGATCAAGAGCGAAATTCTCAGATCTGAATGGATCTAGAGAATTAGGGTTGTTTGGAAGTGGTTCCACAAAAGGGAGAAGAAGTGGAGGGTCGGGTGAACAGCAACGGTGAACATGAACGATGAACAGTATCAGATGAACAGTAATTTCGGGTGAACGGTGATTTCGTGCGAACAATGATTTCGGGTGAACAGTGATTTCGGGTGAACAGTGATTTCAGGATTCCTGGGCAGTGGTATTGGGGGTGGGATTTGGGTGATTTTCGGTGGCTGGAAGTGAGATTTGAAGGGTGGAAAACGAAGGTGGGGGTAGGGATTACCTTGGGGAGGAGTTTGATGGCCTAGAAGTCGTCCCCTACAGTTCCACGACGTCGGCACCGGGGAGGGATCGCTGGAATCCGGGAATGCTTCTTCTCCAAATCCAACAATGACTCATTTCAGTCCTCATAACTCCTATTTATAAGAAAAGACAAGCTAGAGTTTCCCCATCAACGACTATGATTGGCCGGTGGGTTCGCCCTTAAAATACATCAAAAATAAACTTGAAAAAAAGAAAGTAATGTAGTTTTTTTACTCACGGCGACGTCCCGGACGCAACCGCGGAGTCCGATCGGCGATCCGATCAAGTCCTCCTGCGCGAATACATGTACATGTGTCCCGCCTTGCGGCAAACCCCTGCAGGTGCATATGATGGTTCACCATCACTTAGCCTTCCCCTTCCGACTTAATTCCTCCATTTTTCTAGACGTGGCTCCCAATTGGATTGAGATAGCTGTGTAGGGATCAACCTCATAAATACCTGCAGCCCTCCTAAAGGCACCTCTCCTATCACCCCACGGGGCATTCTGTGCGGCTAACTTCCTCATAATATCTCACATTTTCTCCTCGGTTTTCCCCATCATAGACCCTCCTGCAGCAGAATTGATATAAGCACGTAAACTTTGAGTAAGAGATCCAAAAAAAGTGTTCATGAGGGTCCACAAGGTTCCGTCCACAAGGGAACCTTGTGCTGAGGGTATTTCCTCAGAAGGTCGTTAAACCATTCCCAAGTATCAGTTAGGGATTCTGGATCACGCTGCCGGAAATTAGAAATTTCTTTTGTAGCTGCTAGAATTTTCGCGGCAGGGAAAAACTTATTCAAAAAAGTACTCTTAAGTATAGCCCAGGTGTTGATAGACCCAGGCGGGAGGGAGTACAACTAGGATTTGGCCTTATCCCTTACAGTAATGGGAAAAGCCGAATCCTAATGGTGTCATCCGAAACCTCGTTGATTCTAAATGCGTCACACGCCTTAGTGAAATTATATAGATGCAAGAAAGGGTCCTCTAGAGGCGAACTAGAAAATCGAACAATGTGTTGAAGCATATTGAGGATAGCAGGCTTGATCTCAAAATGTTTATTTGTGATGGATGGGCTCAATATGGGATAAACGTCATCCATGCTGGGGGCAATGCACTCCAACATTGTGTGACACGCGGCTGCACCACTTCATGTTCATCCTCATTGGAATTTGGAGGTGGAGGAAATTTTACTGGAGGGTTCATTGGAGGGTTTTGAGCGTCCATGATCCGGGCTTGCTCTCTTCTCAGATTTCGCAATGTACGCTTAATTTCAGGATCAAAAGGGATAAGCTCACCCTAGATCCTCTCCAGAATCACAACCAAACAACTTTTAAAGTAAATAATTAAAAGTGGGAAACAAAAACATAATTCTGAAAACAGAAATCAGAAAGCAATGAAGTCAAAAACAGCACGATATACAAATGAATGAAAAACCCTCATCATATGATTTTCTCTCAAAACAACACGCGCGTGCTATGTTCCCGACAACGACATCAAAAACTTGATGACGATCCCGGCAAGTGCACCGATTGCACAAGTAATATAAAACTGGAATAAATTCCAGAGTATCGAATCTCACATGAAACACGGCGGGGTCGAGATATTTGTTGAGAAAATCTAGTTATGAAGATCTTGGCGGGAAGCGTTGAATCAATTAGGGGTTTCCTACAACAAAAGCAAAAAGGAAAACTACACTAAAGGTACAGGTCGTCGTCACCGCTTCTCTCACACCGCTTGTCGCTTTCACCGCTTCGCTCTCACAATCATAAATGTGGGTCGCAAACACTTCTTCTCTTTCGCTTTTCTATTGCAAAGCCCGCTCTCTCAATCACTCACAAACTCAGCTCAAGCACAAGCTCAACAACCAAACCAAGCTTAACTCACAAACTTCATCTCAACAAGAATACAAACAAGAACAAAGCACTTCACAATCCAAACCATCCACAATAAAAAGTAAACCTAAAATCACCTACACCAAATGATCATGGTGTATGGAATGATTTAGAATCTACCACATAATAAGAGTATCAAATGCTAAAGAGAAAAATGGAGAAATACAAGTTACCAATCATCAATACAAAGGGGAAAGAGACACTCTTCCTCGGACTTGTAAGAGGAGCTCAACTTGGTCCTCCAGCTCCTAAAACTCCTCGACTACCTTCCGAGATACGGGATAGAGTTGTTGCCTCCTCCTAGTCCTGTATTCTCTCCATGTTCTTTCGCCTCCACGTCCATGGCCAACTTCAAGTTCTAAAAACACTTTGTGAGGTTGGAGAAGGCTTAGGGCGAACCCCTAGTGTTTTGGGGAGAAAAACGAATGAAAACGATGCTCCTAGTGCTATCCTTCAAAATAAATCGCGAAGCTGCATATTTATAGACTGCCATAAAATAAACTCACGCATGATCGTGCACTTGTATATGCACGGTCGTGCGTGAAGAAATGAAAATTACGCTGGAAAAGCCAAGATCGCCCTATCGGCAGCATCAAGGATCGTGCAAGAAAAATTCGCACAATCGTGTACCGAACGCACGATTCCATCGTTTTCAAGGGGTTCTCCGGAAAAATCAGAAATAACACGCACGATCGTGCGCTATGTGCGAGTACAAATGCACTAGACAATGCGGTTATATATGGGGATCAAAGCTCTGTCTGCTCGTGAAGAAATGGACGATCCTGCGTGAGTTAAACACACAGGCAGGAGCATTTCTGGTGTAGACCAGCCCAGATTAGGTCAACGCAAAAGTGTCCGACGCCGCACCCGACCGGGTCTCTATCAACCTTGAGTTTTGCATTTTATTGGTTTGTTTTTAACATTTTAAGTGTTGCTATATTTGTATTTGGGATGTTATTTTCAAGTGTAGTAAATATATATATATCTTATTATATAAAACAATATAGGTATTTGGAGGTACACCATAGATCAAACAAGAGCCATTGGATCATGAGAGAGAGCATGAGATGGGGGGAGAGAGGAGGGAGAGAGAAAGAAAGAGAGTAGAGAGAGGGTGGCGAGTTTTTTTTCTATATATATATTATTAAAGAGAGAGAGGAGAGGAGAGTGTGAGGGAGAGAGAGCTAGAGAGAGAGAGGGAGGAATAGGAAGAGAACGAGATAGCGAAAATAATATTTTTACGTCAAATGATAATTTTTTTTACAATATAAATATTGTAATATTAATGTATATTTTTTACGATCATTTTGAGTACTCATATGTATATGTTGCGGACATAACCCGCCTTGATGCGGGCGCAACTTGCAGACGCATCGAACACGGGCGATGCCCGGGTCGAGGCGTCTGCAAGTTGCCCGCCTGGATGCGGCCGAAGGCCGCCCAAGAGCATCGAGCACGGACGTAGCCCATGCGAAGATGCTCGTATTTATATATATATATAAATGTATTTATAAATATATATGTGTGTGTTCAACTAGCCGGCTCACATATCCCAGGGCCCGGTCCTGTTCCTCTTCCCCGCAGCAGAGGAGCTCTCCCGGTTCAGACATGGCGCGGCTAGGGTTCAACGACTCTTCCGGCTTTAGCGCTGCGCCTGGAGGAATCGACACGACCCGACATCGTCGCGCATCCCCGCGACATATGCCCACGACGCTGCCCATGATCCAGCCATGCCAGGTGCGAACGAAGGGCACGACGAGCTCTCCAGATAGGTTTCAATTCCACGATCCATTCAGTTCTGCCATGGCCGCTCGTTCCTGCAATCGCCAGATCTCGTGAAGGTTATTTATTTATTTTTTTAAACCCTATAAAAGGGGATCCCTGTAAACGTTTGGATTTGGTGATTTTGATGAATGATTTGATGTGCTTATGTATTTCCTGTTTGGGAGTGGTTGAATGTTGGAGTTTAGTTGTAGAAGATGATGAATAGTGATTAGGTTTTAGTTTTCTGTTTCAGATCTTGGTTATCCCTGTAGATGTTTGGTCTGAGTTTGGAATCTTGCTGTAATTTCATTTAGGGGTGAAGGTTGAAACGTTGAACTGATTTATTGTGTGCCTGCCCTCCGATGGTAGGGAAGATGAACAGTAGATGAAGTTACTGTTGTGAGACCCCATGTCATGGATGAGGAATTTTTGGTTGGCTGCAAGCTTCCCGTTGGGAAGAAGAACAGTGTTTTTCTCGTGTATGAGGTTTGAGTTAATAAACAGTAACATTTAGGTTGCCAAGAAATTTGGATTGCTGTTTGTGTTTTTCCTGTTTAGTAGTCTTGTAGTCGTAGTTTAAGGTTGGTGATAATCCGAGGGAATCTGTTAATGTAATTAGGATTGCTGTTGTGAGGTTAGAAGAGAGTGAATTAATTCCGTGGAACCACTTTCGTGTGAGAGTGAGTGAAATTTAGATTGTTTAGTTTGTGGCTTCTCAAATTAGTGGAGTGTTTAGAGATTTCGTGGATCCACTAATTGTGAGAGTGAGTGAAGTTTCTCCTTGGTGCCCGTGTGCGATAGCGGCCGACCTCGGAGTGGAAGCTCGAAGGTGACAAGAAATTCCTCGCGTGATCGCCGTCGACTTCGGATACGGAAAGACGCCTCTTTCCGTGGGTAACGTGCTTCTATTTTTTTCTTGTGCGAGTCTAACTTTTCTCTTAGGATAATTAGACTCATTGTGAGGTTTCACCCGAATTTTGTCAGCAAACGCTACGCCAAAAACTTTAAACGAAAACGTATTTTGGGTTCACGATTTCTGTTTTGCTACGACAAGCGGAACAGAACGAAAGTTGCGAGCTTCCTTCCCGAATTTAGAAATTGAACTATTTTCACATGATTTCTTTTTTGAACGAAATAGTGAATTTTGTGTTTTACAAAAAAAATATCAAAGTTGTTTAATTTCAAATTCTGCTCAACGTCCTTTCTAATTTCTTGTAAAAATTTAATTTAATCATCGCACGCATTTAGAGTTTCCTAGAAAAAGCTGACAGGTACGCAAACCCTATGCGCCGCCCTGCGTATAATAGGAACCCGCATATCATTTTAAACTTTTTTTTAAAAAAGAGATTTTTTTAGCATCATTATTGCATTTGACTTGTGTGTTCGTATGCATCAACGTAGTGGTAGAATGCGTCCAGTTGAACGAGGTCAATCGAGTCGTGGAAACGAAGGGAATGAACCACCCCGTGGTTTCTTCCATTCACCCACCAAATAACCGAGTTGAACATGAACATGCGAGAAACGTTAGAAAACTTTAGAGGTAGGGTGAATAGTTTAGAAATACCCCTCGAGCGTCAATGTCACCTCAAAATCGAGATGAGCATCTCTGTGATGGAATATTATGGGAGTGTGTGAAAGTGAAGTTGTGACCCTTAAAAAAAGCTACTAGTTTCAAAATGGATGACTTGGTGATGGTTCGGCTAAATCCAGAATGGTTACCTTCTGGCACCGTAAAGAAGCTAGTTGACCATAGAACTGGACCCTTTCGAGTAGTAAAGCGGATTGTGCAAAATGCGTATGAACTTGAGATGTCTTCCGTTTGGGGAGCAAAACCGGTTTTTAACGCAGCTAATCTCACTTTATTCCCCGATGAACCGCATGAGTCTTTAGAATTTTCATTGCCTTCTCTTCCGTTTGATTCTTCTGGGTTGGTGAGTGAGAGTGAGGAGCCACATTCAGGACACACTCGTTTTTATTCCGCCACTAACACACCACCCGCAGTTCTAACATTTTCAATTGACAGTTTTCAGATTGAGCATGAGATAACAGATGAGTCTACTATACCAGTTCCTAGAGCTGTTGATCGACTTCCACGACAGATTTTGGTTCCCGCGCAGATATTGAATGACAAGACAGTAACCACTACTGATGGTAGTGTTCAGAGATATTTTGTTCGTTGGCACGACAAACCAAAGAAAAAGACATGTTGGGTCTTGGCCGAGGAGTTACAGCGCATGGATGCTGATCTTCTACAGCACTACCGCCCGGAGTACTCACCAGAGATGAGTGATTTCGAGAGAGGGAGAGTTGGTGGAGATCAGCCCAGATCAGGTCAACGCAAAAGTGTCCGACGCCGCACCCGACCGTATCTCTATCGACCATGAGTTTTGCATTTTATTGGTTTGCTTTTAACATTTTAAGTGTTATATTTGTATTTGGGATGTTATTTTTAAGTGTAGCAAATATATATATATATATATATATATATATATATATATATATATATATATATATATATATATATATATATATATACTAGCATCTTCGAACGGGCTTCGCCCGTTCTCGATGCGTCGCTGCGGGCTTCGCCCGCAATCAAGCGGGCTTCGCCCGCTTGACCCCCCGGCGGGCTTCGCCCGCCTTCGCCCGCCCCCCGGCGGGCGAAGCGTAATTATAAAAGTATTTAAAAGCTAATTAATAATAAAAAATATAAAATATTAAATTAATTATTAAATAAAAAATATAAAATATTAAATTCAGTATTAAATAAAAAAGAAAAAAGAAGCCGATACCCGCCCCCTCCCGCAGCGCAATCCAGCGCCAGGCCCCGCCGCCGCCGGCGGAGCCGCCGGCGGCCTGCCCGGCACCCCCGGCGGGTTCGCCGGAGGGCGGCGAACCCGCCGGGGGGTGCCGGGCAGGCCGCCGGTGGTTCCGCCGGCGGCGGCGGGGCATGGCGCTGGATTGCGGTGCGGGAGGGGGCGGGTATCGGGTTTTCAAGGGATATGAACAGTAACTGAAATGGGTTTTTTTTTATATGCAGGCCATAGCTAATAGATCCAAAGGTCCATTTTCAATATTATTTGATCCAACGGTTCAGATCTCATCTTTGGTGTGCTTGAAGATATGCTTATTCTTTTAAATAATAAATATATATATATATATATATATATATATATATATATATATATCTTTATTATATAATACAATATGCATATTTGGATCACACCATGAAACTCATTTGGACCGTCCGATCAAGCTCCATCAAATACGGGTCGTTGGATTCAAAGCAGGAGATCTGCAAATATCAAAATCAACTTTTAAATCACTGTTCACCCATAACAAAATCCCGATACCCATTTTCGGACTCCCGCACCCTCACGACCTCACCCCCGCCGCCGCCGGCAGAGCCGCCGGCGGCCTGCCGGCGCCCACCGGCGGGTTCGCCGGCCTCCGGCGAACCCGTCGGGGTGTCCGGCGGCGAGCGGGCAGGGCCACCGCCGGCGGTGGCCCTGCCCGCTCGCCGCCGGACAACCCCCGACGGGTTCGCCGGCGGCCGGCGAACCCGCCGGTGGGCGCCGGGCAGGCCGCCGGCGGCTCCGCCGGCGGCGGCGGGGGTGAGGTCGTGAGGGTGCGGGACTCCGAAAATGGGTATCGGGATTTTGTTATGGGTGAACAGTGATTTAAAAGTTTAGGTTTTTTTTTATTTTTAATTTAATAATTAATTTAATAATTAAAATGATTTTAAATAAAATAATTAATATGTTTTTAAAAGTAATAAAATAATTAAAATGCTTTTAAATATTTTTATAATTAGGCTTCTCTGGCCGGGGGGCGGGCGAATCCCGCCGGGGGGTCAAGCGGGCGAAGCCTGCTTGATTGCGGGCGAAGCCCGCAGCGACGCATCGAGAACGGGCTTCGGCGGACGAAGCCCCCGGCCGGGGGGTCAAGCGGGCGAAGCCCGCAACGACGCATCGAGAACGGGCTTCGGCGGGCGAAGCCCGCCTGGGGGTCAAGCGGGCGAAGCCCGCTTGATTGCGGGCGCAGCCCGCAGCGACGCATCGAGAACGGGCGGAGCCCGTTCGAAGATGCTAGTATATATATATATATATATATATATCTGTGTGTGTGTGTGTGTGTGTTCAACTAGCCGGTTCACATATCACATGGCCCGGTCCTGTTCTTCTTCCCCACAGCAGATGAGCTCTCTCGGTTCAGACATGGAGCGGCTAGAGTTTAACGACTCTTCCGACTTTAGCGCTGCGCCTGGAGGAGTCGGCACGACCCGACATCGTCGCGCATCCCCGCGACATCTGCCCACAATGCCGCCCATGATCCAACGATGCCAAGTGCGACCGAAGGGCACGACGAGCTCTCCCGGCAAGTTTCAATTCCACGACCCATTCAGTTCTGCCAACCGCCAGACCTCGTGAAGGTTATTTATTTATTTTTTTAAACCTATAGAAGGGGATCCCCTGTAATCGTTTGGATTTGGTGATTTTGTTGAGTGATTTGATGTGCATCTGTATTTCCTGTTTGAGAGTGGTTGGATGTTGGTGTTTAGTTGTAGAAGATGATGAATAGTGATTGGTTTTAGTTTTCTGTTTCAGAACTTGGTGATCCCTGTAGATGTTCGTTCTTAGTTTGGAATCTTGCTATAATTTCAGTTAGGGGTGAAGGTTGAAACTTTGAACTGATTTATTTTGTGCCCGCCCTCCGATGATAGGGAAGATGAACAGTAGATGAAGTTACTGTTGTGAGCCTCGATGTCATGGATGAGGAATTTTTGGTTGGCTGCAAGCTTCCGGTAGGGAAGAACAATGTTTTTCTCTTGTGTATGAGGTTTGGGTTAATAAACAGTAACATTTAGGTTGCCAAGAAATTTGGATTGCTGTTTGTGTTTTTCCTATTTAGTAGTCCTATAGTCGTAGGTTAAGGTTGGTGATAATCCGAGGGAATCTGTTAATGTAATTAGTATTGCTGTTGTGAGGATAGAAGAGAGTGAATTAGTTCCGTATAATCACTTTCGTGCGAGAGTGAGTGAAATTTAGATTGTTTAGTTTGTGGCTTCTCAAATTAGTGGAGTGTAGAGATTTCGTGGATCCACTAATTGCGAGTGAGTGAAGTTTCTCCTTGGTGCCCGTGTGTGTTAGCGGCCGACCTCGGAGTGGAAGCTCGAAGGTGACGAGAAATTTTTCGAGTGATCGCCGTTCAATTCAGATACAGAAGACGCCTCTTTCCGTGGGTAACTTAATTCTATTTTTTTCTTGTGCGAGTCTAACTTTTCTCTTAGGATAATTAGACTCATTGTGGGGTTTCGCCTGAATTTTGTCAGCAAACGCTATGTCGAAAACTCCAAACGGAAACATATTTGAAGTTCACGATTTTCGTTTTGCTACGACAAAGGGAACGAAACGAAAGCTGCGAGCTTCCTTCCCGGATTTAGAAATCGAACTATTTTCACGTGATTTCATTTTTGAATGAAACAGTGAATTTTGTGTTTTACAAAAAAATATCAAAGTTGTTTAATTTCAAAGTCTGCGCAATGCTCGCTCTAATTTTTTTATAAAAAAATTTAATTTAATCATCACACGCATTTATAGTTTCCGAGAAAAAACCGACAGACGCGCAAACCTACGCGTTGTCCAGCATCAATTTGGTATCAGAGGGAGGTTCCGAAATTTTTCTAAGTTTCGAGATCCGCACTGCGTAGAATAGGAACTCGCATATCATTTTAAACTTTTTCAAAAGAAGAGAAATTTTTTTAGCATCATCATTGCATTTGAATCGTGTGTTCGTATGCATCAGCGTAGTGATAGAATGCGTCGAGTTGAACGAGGTCAACCGAGTCGTGGAAACCAAGGGAATGAACTACCCCCGTGGTTTCTTCCATTCACCCACCAAATATCCGAGTTGAACATGGCCATGCGAGAAACGTTAGAAAACTTTGGAGGTACGGTGAATAGTTTAGAAATACCCCCTCGAGCGTCAATGTCACCTCAAATTCGAGACGTGCATTCTGTCTGTCCACATGTTGCATGCGCTCTTGAAGTTGCGCCTGATCAGTTCAGGATTGCCCACGTGCAAATAGGCGAACCATAAATGCGTTGTATCGAGCACGTGAAAGGAGGCCAGAGTGATCCATTCTGTCACCAGTGTCTGCTGATGAAAAAATGATCGCATCTGGTGAGGCAGCCTAAGGGTTCATCGTTGCCATTATAAGTTGGAAATGACAACTTGGTGTAATGGGACATTATGTTTCCCTCATGTGGTATCATGGCCAGGGGATCAGGTCGAGGAAGCTGCACTAGAGGCGCCTCGCTGCTGCAAGCCTGATCAATAGGCGGAGTTGTAACGAACGGAATGGATGCATTCAACTTTAAGCATGTTGGTGAGGGTCCATGTCTGCCCGATGACACGCTTCAGCCTCGAGAAAACATCCTTATATGGATCATGGATATCATGCATGTTTGCATGAAGTAGCACAGGCTAAAGAGCGGGTGATTGGACAGTTGGATTCCTTGGAGACGACTGAATTTGAGTTGCCGCGAGAGCCGCTACGCTTCCCTATGACGAGGCACAAGAAAACAACAACAGATCCAACAACTGAAGGTTAGGCGGAATTGCGGACGCGAAAGACAGAGCCTATCAGTCAATGCATGTAAAAAGGGGTTGCAGTTACTATTTACTGCTTGAGGGGGATGGTGCTGGAGCGTCAGAATTCACCATGCAGTGCGTTGAGCAAAGGAATTAGGTCACCCGACTCGACGAAAATAACTGTCGCTGGTGGCGGACGTCGTCAGGCTCGACGGAATAAGTTGAAGCAGATGATATTGCTGGGTGTGCAACGCGTCGAGCAGAATGGATTAGGTCGGAGGAAGAAGGCGACACGTCTGGACATCCAGAATGCACCATACAACACGTTGAGCAAAGGAATTAGGTTGCTGGGCTCAACGGAAACGACTGTCGCTAGAGGCGGACGTCGTTGGGCTCAACGGAAACGACCGTCGCTAGAGGCGGACGTCGTTGGGCTCAACGAAAAGGGCCGAAGCAGATGATATTGCTGGGTGTGCGACGCGTCAAGCAGAAGGGATTAGGTCGGGGGAAGATGGTGACATATCTGGACATCGCTCGGATCGGCGAAGACAAGCGACTCGTCTTGGGATATCAAAAGCTTGAGAAGAAACAATGTGACATAAGAAGACAAGCGACTCGTCGCTAGACGTCGTGCAGGTCGACGAAGACCCTCCAGAGCAGTTGAAACAGAAACACACCGAGCTTCGATGGAGTTTGCCAATGTCTTCGATAGAGGTTGTCGATGCTTGCCATGGAAACATAGGAACTGGAGGAATGTATATCTGGTACTAAGTTATGTGCTCGTCAGAGTGGTGCCCGGAGGCGATACTACGGAGCCGGAACCGCGATTGCCTAGGCGGGGCTTGCTTGGGAGGAGAGAGCTACCAAAATCTCACACAAGGCAAGGAAGAGACTGAAACATTTCTTGAATAACAATACAAGACCCAAGAGGTTCCTTAAATAGGTATCAAGTGCCAAAATAGTAAATAGTCTTAACACATGAATTTACTTAAAACTTAGCGATAATAAGATCGAACAATAACACCAGATGATAAATTATAACTCAAGATAATAATCGGGCACGAAACCCATAATAGAGTACAACGATCTTCGCACTATGAGCCTCCGTTTCCGTTGTAAACATCCCTACCCCCGACTCATTTATATGCATGTATAGACAGGTGCAATGCAAGATACTAGAAACGTGTAACAAAAAATTATGTTGCGTTTATACTGCAAATGTAAATTTTTATCCCCATTATCAATGTTGCAGATGTCGGATGTCGGGGACACGTTGGTTTGGGTTTTCATATCGGTTTTTTATATATCCGGGGATATATCGGGAATGTTTCATATATCAGATTTTAATATTTAATTAATTATATATGTAATTAAATGTTATTTTTTAATTTTTATACATATCACAGTACTACCTATTTTACAACATATTGAACTTTTAAATATTAAAAATTATATGTAACATTTAACATACAACACTTTAAAGATGAAAATTTGTAAAAGTAGTGATTTTAAGATCAAAATTTTAAAAATCAAATTTTAAACATAACTCATTTTTCATCACGTAAAGACTCATCTATAGTCGGTAGAGTAGATAGAATATGATTTTCATCCGATTAACCCTCTAGATCTCCCTCGTCCACCTCAGATATTTTCTCTTTCCCCTTCTTTGATAACTAATTGCCACTTCTTTGATTGTAGTTAATCTTTGAGGCCTCATTTCATCATGATCAATGTTGACTATATTTCCAATTTGCGCTAATGTCAGCCCCTCTCCAGGAAAGACTTCATCATCTCGATCCTTATGTTCATCCTCCCCAGGTTCAACATTCACCATCCACTCTTGTACCATTCCAGAATCAACATTCTTAGCTGTCAATGGATCTCGAAATATCTCTGAATATTTCGACTTCAGCAAAACATTGAACTTTATAAATATTAAATCGTTCAATCTTTTGTTATCAAGTTTATTTCTCTTTTTAGAATGTATCTACAAAATTTTTTATAAAAGTTAAATAATGCATACAATCGTATAATAAGATTTTAATGTTTAACTACATAACTAAATTAATGTATAGCATCTCGAAGGTGCTCTAGTTCCTCTCAAAGCCAGATGATGAAGTAGTCAGACTTTAAATTTTCGTGACCATAGTTTTAAGGTACGACGTATCAGCACCGTTAAGCCTCCACCAATATACTGTGAAAATTAAAATGACAGCACAATGTATTAATTATTTATTTATTATGCATAAATACATCATTACTGTTAATAAATATATATATTAAAATGTACCTGGATTTAAGTTGGGATTTTGTAGCTGTCTCTTTGCCATCTCTTTACCAAATAACACTTGTTGGTATTGGTAAACATCAAGCTCAGCACTGATGCGATCCTGTGTAGAAGGATCTTTCCTATATATCTTTGAGAGACACTCAACAAAACCACTCATAAACCTTCCGCCAGCCTCAATCTCCACTCGTTGGTACCAGTGATACGGGAACCTCACTTGAATCAGCATAAGAAGCCATTCTAATAGGGCAAGAAATGAAATTAATATTAGTTAGATGAAATGAAAAAAATATTTTACATGACTACATCATGAGAAAAATTACAAGTTGAAAAAAATCAACATCAGAAAAATCCCGTAACTTCTTTAGGTCGTTAGATCTTCAGATATCTTTTATATTATCCACGCAATATTTTATTTATTCTACAACATTTTACATTCTCAGTAGTATACTAGTATACAAAGTTATAACTATCATTCAAAATTTTAAAGTATCCAACAAAATGAACAAATCATTTAAGTATCATTCAAATTTTCAAAACATCTCACATTTTATTTATCAAAAGACACAAAAGAGCAAAACAACTAAAAATGTGATTGGATATACATGCATCATTGATTGCAAAATGAAGTTGGATAAATAACTATTAGTGGGGGTATTTCAAATCATTTGTTGATTAATAGATGCGTCAAATAAAAATAAAGCAGCAACTAATAAGAAATAAAGCAATTGCGCAGCCACCATGCTACAACCGGCAAGTCAGCCACAAGACAACCACCATGCCTTGCTGAACTAATAAGGCAACAAAGCAGCCACCAACAATTAAATGGGTCGGCAGCCACCAGCAACAACCCACAAGACAACCACCATGCTACAGCCGACAGCTAGAACAACAACGAACATAAAAAAAACAAATTACAAAACGATAGAATGAGAGGGGGAGGTAGGGAGAAGAATGAACCAGCCGAGAGAGCACCAACGAGCAGGGAGAAGAAAGAACCGGTGAGATAAAGTATCGACAGCGCGCGAGAGAGGGAGAGCACTAGTGAGCTAGAGAGCACCAGAGAACCAGTGAGCACCAGCGAGCAGGGAGAAGAAAGAACCAGAGAGATAAAGTACCGACAGCGCGCAAGAGAGGGAGAGCACCAGCGAGCAAGAGAGCACCAGAGAACTAGAGAACCAGAGAGCACCGACGAGCAGGGAGAAGAAAGAACCAGAGAGCTAAAGTGCCGACAGCGCGCGCGAGAGGGAAAGTACCAATGAGCTAGAGAGCACCAGAGAGCACCAGCGAGCAGGGAGAAGAAAGAACCAGAGAGATAGAGTGCCGACGACACGCGAGGAAGAGCTAGGGCAGGAGCGACGGGGAGAGCTAGGGCAGTGCGGCAGGATGAAATGAAATGAGCGGGTCGGGGGAGTTAAAACAGTGGCCCGACCCCGCTCATTTCATTAATAAAACTAATAATTAAATGAAAATATAAATATAAATAAAAATTTAATTTTAATAAACGCCCGATATGGGCGTTTTTTGGGGCCGGCATGTCGTCGGTCCGCTATTTTCAAAACGCCACAAGTCAAATTTAAACCGGTTTTGTTTCGTTTTTGCTCCCAAACCTTCATGTCGGCCGACATGTCCGACATGTCGGCCGATATCCACAACACTGCTCATTATACAAAAACATGATTTTATTCCTGAAGTTTCTCAATGCAAATGTTTAGTTTAACACTTCCTCATGGTATTGGAAAATTATCTGACGTTAACTTAATATCACTTCTCAAGATGGATTATGTTATGGGCATAAGCTAGTCGCCCTAGATATATTACAAGAATAAATTACGCATGTTATTAATATCTTGTCATGTCTTTATTAATGTCAGATAGTGTCTTTAATCTTCTATGTGTCGAGTTTAGTGTAGGTTTCTTTATTTCATGCAAGGGTATTTCGGTACTTGAGTTCAAAAGTTGTGATCTTATTTAAAGCCCCCTTGGGCTAGCGGAATGTCATCCACAAAGTAAAATCTACTTATCTTGTATGAGATTGTGACAGCCCTCCCTCCCGAGCACACACCATCTAAGCAACTGCGGTTCTGGCTCCATAGTATCCTTCGTCTTCATCATCCCCTCCTCCGGACATCCTTCGACAATCTACCAACGTATTACAATGAGCCTGGAACAACATTGGTATCGTAACGATTTTGGCCTCTCTTCAACCCAATCCAGCTACATTCCCACAAAAAGTAGGCGCTTGCATCTTCATCACGGTCAGCACACACTGGATCGTCTACCTCAAGCTCGGAATTTGCATGATACATTTCTCAAGTTCTCTGAACTCCACTTCCTCCAACTGTTGTTCGCCTTTGCTGAGCCCCCTTGAAGGGCAGGCCCATCATGTTGATGCCATACGATACCTCTGTCGTCCCCATTGTTGATGCCATACGATACCTCTGTCGACCCCATTGTTGATGCCATATGATACCTCTGTCGACCCCATTGTTGATGCCAGACGGATCCTGCGAGCGCTGTCATCGTCCCTAGTGTCGACCTGCAAGCTCGTTCATCTCCACCATTTCTGTTGTTTCCTTCCTGCGCCTCTCTGCATCTTCCGCTGCGCCACTGCCATCTTTCTGCTCATCTCCATCGCCGAGCCACCCACTCCTTCTTCATTGAACACAGAGCAACTGACAGTTCTTCCTTGTTCCACTACATCACCCTCGCTGGTTGCCCAAAATCTCATCCTCTCGAGCACCGTGCATGTTTCTCTTGACCGCCTGCCAGAGTACCGCTATCTTAAGCCCCACGACTTCTGTCCCGTGCATGCTCCTGTTTCGAGCTCAAGGAATAACCTGTGACATCTGTAGCTGCCAGCCCTACTTATATATATATAAATTAATTGATTCTTTATTGATAATTAATTAAGTACATTTTTTATCCTAACAAATGACATCTGAGATTGCCCAACAAAAATGGTTTCGATGCCACGGTGCCTGCTCATAAGTCGATACTTATCCGCACTGCGATCATCGCCTTACTCGACGACATGATAGTTGCACACAAAAGTAAACAATTGCTCATCACATGACCTGTGCCCCCACCTGACCAGGTACAAGATGTTGATATTATGATAAATCCAGCAGTCCTCCAGCACCTGTCACCTATCCTTCTCATTCAGAAGGACACACCACTGCCATACCTCGATAGTACAAAGATCGTCAGGGGCTCTCCTCTTGCAAGACCAAAAATTGATATTGTATTGAGCAGCTACCACACATTTGCGGATTACTTTCCACCCTTCCACTGGCACCGCGATGATATTTTTTGAACAAGGCAATGCTGCTAGTCATTGTTATGGCGAGTGTTTAAAGAAACAACTGATCAATCGCCACTTCATACCCAGAGTCCTTATCATGATTTCGAGCTTGAGGACAAGCTCGGAGAAATGGAGGGATGATATGTTACAGACATGGGCTAGTCGCGCTAGATATATTACGGGAATAAATTATGTATTTTATTAATATCTTGTCACGCTTTTATTAATGTCACATCGTGTCTTTAATCACCTATGCATCGAGTGTAGTGTATGTTACTTTATTTCAGGTATTTTAGTTCTTGAATCCAAAGGTTGTCTTATTTAAAGACCTGGTGGACTAGTGGAATGTCATCCAAGTTAAATCTATTTCTATTTTGTATGAGATTGTGATAGCTCTCTCCCATGTACATCCCCCACGTAGGCATCCGCGGTTCCGGCTCCATAGTACATCCGCCTCTGACAATCAACCAATGTCTTATGTTGAGCCCGTAACAAATTATTGTTCTCCTATCGTCTTTTTGTTCAAGACCATAAAATCTTTTTGTAGTTAAATGAAAAACTTGGTAAGTTTTACTTGCATCGTGATATAAATTATCAATATTTGCGTGTTATCCGTAAAATTATTTCACGATCAAGTTCCTCTCCATGATTCCAGTAAAGCCAAGGCGATTTTCAAGTTTGTTTGGTTGTTGTTGGGCAGTGGACCCTTCGTCCTATAAACCGTTCTCATTGGGTTGATGCATTGTTCAGGGCCGACTCAAGATAGCAGATTTCGGATGGGCTGCAGAACTGCAAGCACATGTAAAGAGACAAACCATGTGCGGTACCATTGATTACCTTGCACCAGAAATGGTGGAGAAAAAGGCGCATGATCAAAGTGTGGATAATTGGACCCTCGGCATTCTCTGCTATGAATTTTTGTATGGCTTCCCGCCATTCGAAGCTGAAGATCAGCACGATACGTTTAGGAGGTATGTTATAATTCTTAGGACACTGAATCATATCAGTATATGCACTACTTACTCTTTTGCATGCATGAAATACCAGGATTCTTAAGGTTGATGTTGTATTCCCTTCCTCACCTTACATCTCTCCAGAAGCAAAGCATTTAATCTCCAAGGTAAGCAGTCATTTAATTTTAGGACTAATTATAAAAAAATCTCCTCCAATTTTACGTAATTACATGAACCTCCCCTCTATCTTTCAAAATTACCAAAATCTTCCCTCTAAACTTATATAACATGTACAGTTATTTTGAAAGATAGAAGGGAAATCTCAGCAATTGTGCAAAGTTAGATGGGAGAACCAGTAAATGACCCTTTAATTTACTTTTCTCCAATGTAGAATGATCTCTCTTTTATTGCTGTTTTAATGTTATTTGTCTTTGTAGCTTCTAGTGAAGGATTCATCAAAGAGGCTTTCTCCACAAAAAATATTAACGCATCCATGGATTGTTGAGAATGCAGACCCTTCTGGATGTTGCAAGGAATAAAGCTGAATCAATATCTAACTTCTATATGGATAGTTCCATGTTTCTGTTTTTTTCGAGGCAGTTTTTGTTGTATGAAATAAAACCACTTGTTTTCTCGCATAGCTATTGTAAATCAACTCATGATCGATCACCTCGAGTATCACAACTAGTGCCTAATATTTTGATGCCGTGTAACCAGCTAGCTCAAGTCAACCAATGTTTGAATTAGATATCCGTCAATGTTTATACATCTATTGCGGTATTATGATCGATATGTTGGAGTGTCATGAATAATGCTGAATGCTTTGATGTCGTGCAGCTAGAGCAAGTCAACCGATGCTTGAGTTAGTTATTTTTCCATGCACCAACAATTTCTTTTCACGAGACTTTTAGTAGTGCAAATTTAAATGTTAAGAGGATGTGCAATTTTTTTTTGTCTATCGCATGATTATGATCAATATGTTGAGTGTCATGAATAATGTTGAATGCTTTGATAGTTTTTTCTCCAATAAAATGTTGATATCAAATTATTTTGCAAGATGTTAAAGTAGTGAAGATTAATTTTAAGAATAGCTAATTGACTTGACAATTTATTTTAATCTTTTGTTTTTCATATGTTTTTGAGTTCAAAATAAAAGATAAAAATGAGGGTTTGGATCACAAGCCCTCAAACACATAAAAGGTCATACCCCTCAAATACAGTTCAATTAAGGCCGTACATGACTACAAAATATGTAAAGTGTTTGTTTTAGGAAACTGATTGACCTATAGGGGGGGGGGGGGGGGGGGGAATATGTCCAATTCAAATTTATTCAGATCTTGGCTACTTATGAACAAAAATTTCTTTAGTGAGAAACTTGACACAATCACAAAAATCAAGAAAATAGATAAACTAAGATCAACACAGATCTAATCTAACATTTACAACACAAATCACAGCACAACACACGAATTTTATAGTGGTTTTCCAAATTATGCGTATATTTTCTTTCCCTCTTCGCCTATCTAGCAATAATCTAGATTCAATCAAACTTCTTTCTTTTTCTCAGATCCTCAGATCTTACACCTCAGAGCTCAACTGACTCCTACAACTCAGATTCCCTTCAAGAATCCTATCTCAGAGTGCACCTTCACTCCTACACCTCAGCCAAACCCTTGACCTACACCCTCAGAACACAACTGTTCGTACAACTCAGAGAATGTCTTACCTCATGCTCTCAGCCCTACCTCAGCCTTTATAATTTAGGCTTACAGCTTATATATATATATATATATATATATATATATATATATATATATATATATATATATATATATATATATATATATATATATATCCTACCCCTCAGATCTGCTAACAGATCTTACAAAATATGAATTAAAGTAGACTAGAATTTGAGATTTGATAAATCACCCAGCAGGAAAGAAACATGTGACTTCTTCTTGATCAGATATTGATGAGTAATCTTCTTCCTTGAACTTGATTGAGAAGAAATAGTTCAACCCATCTTAGCTTTTTCAAAGCTTCTTGAAGGTGAAAGTAGGGTTGAACCTGGCTGGAGAAAATTGGAGTTGATCCACGATTTGCCTCCTCTCGATCTTAAGAATTCTATTGAATTGATCTGACAGATTGAGATGAGAAGAATGAGCAAATCTATGTTGTTTCTGTTGTGTTGGTCTCCTTATATAAGCTTTGGCAAGGGTGTCAGAACTTCAGCCTTCGATTTCTGGACTTAAAGAATTTCTGTCTTGAGAGCTTCTGTATAAAGTTGTTGGCACCAGTTCTGGGTGTTGACACTTTTGTACTTAGATTTTGTCGACACCAATCCTGGGTGTCGACACTTCTCTTATAGGGATGTCGACAACAATCGAGTGTGTCAAACTGCTAGCTTCTTGTCTCAACACAACTTGTATAAAAGGTGTTGACACTAGTCTTGAGTGTCGACACTGCTGGTTTCTTGACTAACAGTGTCGACCCAAGTCCTGGGTGTCGACACAGCTTGCTTCCTGTCTCAGCACTACTTGAATAAGGGTGTCGACACTAGTCCTGAGTGTCGACACAACTTGATTACTTGTCTCAGCACTGCTTTTACAAAGGTGTCGACACTTGTCTAGTGTCTCGACACTTTTGTACTTAGTTTATTTTCTTCAACATAAAACCTGCACAAGTAAACTCAACATACATCAAATACGAATTTGTGTATATCATTGAGTTGAAAGGGCTTCTTCAAATCAGGTACACAATTCCCAATGTACCCAACAATCTTCCCTATTTGGAGAAGTCATAACCCCAATTCAATGATATACACCATAATGCCAAAGTAAAATACTTGAAATGTACATTACAGGTGTTGTAACAAATATATATACTGAAGGAGCAAATACTACAACAGATATAGTAAATTTCAACTAAATGTTCATTTCAACTTGTTCAAAAATTACATTGTTTTTTTAATTGAACTACAAAATTACAAATATTTCCTAAGGCAAAGGGTTCTAAGACTGATCAGGTTCTTTGATAACATTCCATTTTCATGATGGGCCTTTTAATTTAACTTCAGGCACTTGGTCATCAACCTTCTTCTTGCCTTTAACATCTTGTGCCTTAGCAAGTTCCTCTTTCTTAATTTTTTGCCTTTCAACATAGTGATATGACTTGAGAAAGTATTTGCTAGGTTTAATAGAGTCAGCAGGAATCTCCCCAGCCTTCAGAGCTTTCCTGAATTTATGAATGATCTCTTGCTGCTTTGTATGCTTTGCCCATTCTTGTTCAGAATACCACTTGCCCCTGTCAGTTATATTATTGTAAACTGCTTTCCATGCAGTGAGTATAATGGATCTGGAAGTTGGATTTCACTGCTCAAAATTTGACTTAGCCTCAGCCTGCTCCCTGAATCTTTTCATAGCTAACTGAACTTCTTGTTATTTGAGCAGAGCATTATCAGTCATTTCCACCTCCTCACAGACTATATTCTGAGCATGTCGAGGAAGACTGCACATAATTTTCACGGCTTGCTGAATAGTCTCAAATTGTGTTGGATGGCTGCCAGACTCAGCAGTGAGATCATCATAGGCAATAGTAGGAAGGCCTAGAGTGCCTCTGATGCTATTTGAGGTCCAGATAACATGCTCAGAGCTTGACTTTACAATCATTCTCTCTCCCTTTATGACTTCTCGCTTCACATGATCACGGAGGTCATTCTTATGAAATCTTACTTAGTATTCCAGATGTCCGATCCCTATAGACAAATGTGTCTTTGTTTGGAGCAAGTGATCATCTAGGTCTTTGCATGAAGCCTTGACTGCTTGAACTACATGAGTCTGCATGAGTAGATATCTTAGTTTCAAGAGTTGTAGCAGTTGACCCTATTTTTGTTTCCAGTTCAGTAGTCTGGGCATCTAACTTTCCTAGTGAAATTTCATGCATTTCGATCATGTTTTCATTCATTATGGTCTGGTTCTCAAACACACATCCTTATTTAAGACCCAAAACCTCCAGAGCTTCCTTGGACTCCTTCTATTATTTGGCTAGGTGAACCACACCATATGCACCTCTCTGGAAGAAATCTGTCATATCCTTTTTCAGTAAATTCATTTCAAATCTAATGGACTTGATATCCTGGGCTAGCTGAAATTGATTCTCCTGATTGCTCTCATCAACATACTTTTATAGAGCTGTCCTTTATTGATCCAACATTATTTGCATTTGAAGCAAGAGTGAGCTAAAGTCTATGGGTGGTGCAAGTTGTGTTATAGATTGTTTAGTTGCTTTGTATTTCCTGTTACTAGCCCTCATTTGTGAAAATTTTCTTTTCTTAAGCATGAACACTTTCTCCTCTTCAGATCTTGGGGAGCTCTCCACTTCCACTAGTTCTTGCTGAGAAATTCCTTCAGTATGTGGGGCATGAGTTTCTAGCTCCCCCTCAACCATTGCACATACTTTAGCATGGGTGGTGTCCTCCATGTGTTCATCTGGTTGCTCCAGGGCTGCACCATCTCATTCCTCAGTGTCCTTTGAGATAGCAGTCTCATTTTCTGGCCCAGACACAACCACATCTTGTGCTAGCACATCCTCCTGTTGCGTAAAGGTCTCCAAGTCATGGACTACTTCCATGGCTGTATCATATGCAGCAGTATAGTCTGATACCTGCAGTACAGGGAGGTTCTCCCCCTCAAGTTGATCCCTCTCTGGGATTGGTTCTCATACTGATAGATCTTTTTCAGGGAGTGTCTCCCCCTCAATCTGAGCATCATCAGCAAGAGTGGTCCTTGGGGAAGCAACTACTTGATCTTCAGTTTAAACCTCTATCCTGGATCTTTCTTTATCTCCTGAGTCACTGGTAGACTCATCATCTACTTCAGGTACTTTCTTGAGCTTCTTTGTCTTCTGTTGATCAGAGGAGTCCTGTGTCAGCTTCCTGTCCCACCTACTCATAATCTTTATATCCATTCTCCTCATATGATTGATCTTTGAACCAATCTTGAGGTTGATATTGTTTGAGAGTACTAGTACAAGGTAAAGGCTTACTATTCTGCCCATATTGGGCTTGCTAACACTCTCAACAATCTTATCAAATAGTATCCTACTCTAGTTTGTCTTTATCTTGAAGATGATTCTAGTCATGATGTTGAACATGGCAGCTGACATTCTGTCATGCACACCGGTCTTGCACAAGAGTACCCTGCCCACTATTTCAAATAGAAATTTACCTTGAGAATTCATCCCCTTCCTAGCAAGGGTACTTCCTACCTTGGTGGAAGAAGGTAATCCACACAATGTCAAGGCATATTTAGTTCATCCTGAATCTACTACTTCTTCATCATCATCCCGACCAAACTTGGACATGTGAAAGACCTTCGCCAATCGACTAGGTGTGATGCAGACTTTGCCTCCATTGACATTGGATTTGATTTTCTCAGATGTGACCTTGACATTGGTATAAAATTCAAGAACTTCTCTTTTCCAAATGTTTGAAGGTTCAGAAAGTACATATTCTAGTTCGGTGTCGGTGATTAGGGTAATACCATTCTTGATATCTTCAGTTGCTGAATTAAAACCATTTCACACAAGTTCGTATCCTTTGAAAAGATGATCTTCATTCTCGGGTGCCATTTGAGTAGAGAATGAGGAATGTAGAGTTGACAGAGTTCTAGGGCTCGACACTCAGAAAGAAACAGTTCAGAAATACAAAAAGGCATGGTCGACTCCTCACACATTCTATTTATAGGCTTCCTTATGGGGAAAACGAAAGGGTGTGCTCAAGGTTTACTAATCCAAAATTGTCTAGAAATGATAAAGTCTCGACACTGACAGTTTTGTGTCGACACCCGTTGACACTGGTGTCGACACAAGTCAGCACCAGGAAATTGTTTCTCGACATTACCTAGGTGTCAAGACATCTGTTGGTGTCCCGACACATTCTCTGGTGTCTCGACACTTTCGTTTATATCACGGCACATCCTATATGGACTTAGCCAATTTTTTTCTTATTTTCTAACAAATGGGACTTGACCTTTTTAATGTCTTACTTGTTTATTTAAGTAAGTAGACTTTGTTACTTAACTTATACAAGTTGAACATGGATTTTCTAGGTACCAATAAAAATGGTTATTCTGAACCTGAATTCTTGAGCTCCCTAATAACAAGATTTACTCTGTTTAACATACCTAGTTCAAACTTGAAGAAATTGAACTTGTTTTCATCTAAGGGTTTTGTGAATATGTCAGCAATTTGATTTTTAGTTGGAGTATAATGTAAACAGATATTGCCTTTTTCAACATGTTCTCTAAGAAAGTGATATTTGATTTTTATATGTTTGGTTCTACTGTGAGAAACGAGATTATTAACAATTGAGATTGCACTAGTAGAATCACAATACATAACCGATTTCTTAGTTGTACACTGTAGTATAGGAGTTGATGTTGAATCCATAGTAACTGTGCACAACAGCTCTCAGCTGATGTATACTCAGACTCAGCTGTTGAAATAACTACACTTGTCTGCTTCTTGCTGCTCCAACTGAAGAGTCTTCTCCATAGAAATTGACTAGTTCCTGAAGTACCCTTTCTGTCCCCTTTACAGCCTAAAAAATCTGCATCTATGTATCTAGTTAGATCAAATATCCATTCCTAGAATACCAAAGCCCAAGATTAGGTGTGTCCTTTAGATATCTCAGTATTCTTTTAGCAGCTATATAATGAGACTCTTTAGTCCAGACTTGGTACCTAGCACAAACACATGTTGAAAACATGATATCTGGTCTACTAGCTATCAAGTAAAGAAGTAACCAATGATGCCTCTACACAAGGATTCATCCACTGGTTTCCCAGATTCATCCTTGTGTAGTGATATTGAGGAACCCATTGGGGTTCTCACGGTAGAAGAATTTCCATACCTTACTTCTTAATCAACTCCTTTGTGGATTTAGACTGAGAAATGGATATACCACCTTCATATTATCTAACTTGGAATCCCCAGAAGAACTTCAGCTCACCCATGCTGCCCATTTCAAACTTGTCATGCATAAGCTTGACAAATTTCTTACAGAGCAACACATTAGTAAAGCCAAAAATGATGTCATCTACATAAATCTAGACTAGAATGTTTGAACCTTTGATGTCCCTTAGGAATAGTGTCTTATCTATCTTCCCCTAGAGAATTTGTTCCCTATGGGAAAGTTAGACAGAGTCTCATACCAGGTTCTAGGTGCCTATTTTAACCCATATAATGCTTTATGTAATCTGAAGACATGAGAGCTAAATTTAGGATTTACAAAACCTGCTGGTTGTTCTACAGAGACCTCTTCCTTCAATGTACCATTTAGGAATGCTGATTTAACATCCATCTGGTAGACGTTATATCCTTTGTAAGCTGAATGAGCTAAAAATAATCTAATGGCTTCTAGCCTAGCTACAGGTGCAAAGGTTTGGTCAAAGTATATTCCTTCCTCTTGTCTATACCCCTTAGCCACAAGTCTTGCCTTATTTTTAACTATGACTGCATTCTCATCTAATTTATTCATACATATCCACTTAGTTTCTATGACATTGTGATTTCTAGGTTTAGGAACTAGACTTCAGACCTTACATCTCTTAAATTGATTGATCTCTTCTTGCATTACCATGATCCAGTTGGGGTCTGAATTAGCTTCTTCATATTTCTTAGGTTTCATCTGAGAGAAAAAGCTAGAGAATAGAACCTCATTATGATGTTTACTCGTAGTGGTCACATCTAGCATGTCATCACTTATTATTTGATCAATAGGATGATCTCTAAGGTGTCTAACAGTTATAGACAAATTTCTACCATCACCTAGTTCTTCAGGTAGTGAAGGGTGAATCTCTTCCTCCCCCTAGACAGTGACCGTGTCTTCTATAGGAACTATATAACACCCCATCCGTCGCATGACATATAACAGAAGGTCCAGCTGAAACCCGACGTCATATACCATAGACAGTCGGAAAGGTTACATAATAATATTCAAACTATCCAATTAAGACTACACGTCCTACACAGAGCATTCTAGCGGAAGCTTTTAAAGTTGAAAGAACCCAAATCTTAAATCCATATCCAAGAATGTCCACATCCACACAACAGGAATGAAACCCCAAATACACTAAAAAGGGTACATGGCCTTATAACCTTACAAATGTTCACTTAATAAAAACATGTCTTACATACATCGGATCGCAGGCCGGCCGCACATGATAAAAATAAAAACAACTGTTTGCTTTGGCCTTCTATGGCCAGCACAGCAACATGGGCTCCAGCCCGCTATTTGGTACTCGGCTCCGCAGCACCTGCAAGCACATTCCACCGCACGGTGGCAAACAAAGCAACGGTCAGCCAAAAGCCGACCAATTTATAACGACCCTGCCCCTAACTCGGGACGGCGGTGCTCTTTCCCTGCATATCATTAGCCCAATAAAATAATAAAGCGCAACTATACTACGCTACAGGTGTAGGCTCGCACGGCCAAACACCCCGTGCACTCAGGGCACATTAACGGTGAATCCTGACCAATCATCGTCTTCACCACCACCCCAAGATGGCAACAACATGTGAGCATTTAGCCTTTCTGACCACCGTCTAAGGCTCCCGACTATGCCAACGGCCAGTCCCCGTCTTCGGGTCTCTCGCACCGAACCACATAGCCTAGGTCCAATTCCACTTGCCCGTTGCTCACGCCGCATATACAATTTAAGTCCTACACGCGAGCCAAGCTTCTCTCGGATCCCATAACTTTCCAAACAATCTCATAACCCAGTTATGATCAAGGCCGGTTCCCAGACCGCCAAGTTAGCAGAACACATTTCCGCTCAGTTTTCCGGGTGCGCCTTGAAGCTAACCTCCAAGGATCCCTGATGCAATCTACCGCGTAGAAACCAGAAAAATCCAAAGCACGGAGTCTTCTCCGGCAAAACATATCAAATGCAACATCACCGATCCAGACAATACACGTCCGGGTAGGCTTCACACACAATGCCTATGCCCGTACTTACGATTCCGGACTCTATATGCAACACAAGGGGGACTATTCACATCAACCCCAAGGAACACCACACACTCACCGCACACTCGCGGGAGCGGGATTCCCTATGCAGAAAGAAAGAGCTTCACATGCTCAAGTAGAGAATCGTTACGCTTGTAGTCCGCTTTGGCGCCATGGAAAAACTACACGGATGGAAATCTTCGCAACGAACTTTCCTCCACAGATCTGCTCTCAGATTTCGAAATGGTGCTTCGATGCTCCGCCGGCGGCCGGAATCCCTTCCTTCTTCCTCCTCTTTCCAACTCCTTGAGAGAGAGAATGGTTGAAGAGAAATGAAGGATTAACTCCCCTATTCCCGGCCTTAACAGAGCAGGAAACCATCTGGGCCATTGGATCTTAATTAAAGAAAACGAACGGCTCAGATCCGTTCAAAAATCTCCAGACCTGGGCCGAACACGGCTTGGCACACGGCCGTGTCCTAGGCCATGTGCCTCGCTCCAGGCACGATCGTCGAACGGAGGAAAGACACACGGGAAAAGACACGCCAGTGTCTCACCTGACACGCCCGTGTCGGGTTTCTCGACACGCCCGTGTTTGGGGGCGTGTCATGCATAACCGCCACGACAACGGATACGACCAAAAAGAACATAGATAGGGATACGGGTAGGCACACGCTCGTGGCAAATGACATGCCCGTGCCACTTAGCCGTGTTTCTAGCCGTGTCCTTCTCGGGATGAAAACAACCAAAAACACCAGCCAAACACGGCCTTGGACACGCCCGTGTCCTATGCCGTGTACCCCTATATAGGCACCAAAAATCCCCTTTTTCGTGACCGACTCAAATACAATTTTCGGGGCGTTACAAACTATAACATTATTTCTAGCCTCTAATTCTATAGAAGATGAATCTCCTATATTTAATTTTTCTATCATAGAGTCAACATCTCTTAGACTAGAATTGTTAGATAATATATTATGTAAAATAGAAGTTTCATCAAAAACAACATTAATTGATTCTTCTACCACTTGATGTTTCAAGTTGTAGATTCTATATGTCTTGCTATGATTACTACAACCTACAAAAATACCTTCATAGGACTTCTTTGAAAACGTAGTTAGATAAGTCTTCCCATTGTCTAGGACATAACACTTACTTCCAAAGATCTTGAAATATGACAAACTTGATTTTCTGCCTTTCATTAGTTCATAAGGAATCTTATTGCGAGTTTTGTTGATCAAAGCCCTATTCTAAACATAACATGCAGTGTTTACAGGCTCAGCCTAGAAATATTCATGGAGAGATGTGTTACTTAGCATAGTTCTAGCAGACTCAATGAGAGTTCTATTATTCCTCTCAGCAACCCCATTTTGCTGGGGAGTTCTAGGAGAAGAGAATTCCTGAAAGATCCCTAGTTCTTTACAAAAATTTGTCATTCTTTCAGATTGAAATTTTGTGCCATGGTCACTTCTGAACTTGACCAGAGAACAACCCTTTTCATTTTGAATTTATTTGACAAAATTAGCAAGAATGTCTAGAGTTTCAGACTTTCTCCTTAGGAAGAATACCCAAACAAATGTAGAGTGATCATCTACAATCACATAGGTATAAGACTTCCTACCTAAACTAAGAACTTGCATAGGATAAAATAGGTCCATATGGAGTAAATACATACACCTCTCAGTGTCTTTGGACTGAATGCTCTTAAAGGAGACTTTTGTCTGTTTACATCTTCGACATGCTGGACACATGCCTTCTTTGGAGCATTTTAGTTGGGGTCCATTTCTAACTAAGTCCATAGAAAGCAACTTGCTCATAGATCTATAATTTAAGTGAGCTAGCCTCTTGTGCTATTGCACACACAAAGAGTCTTTCTCACTTGCTACTAGGCATACAAGATAATCCTTATTTATACATAAGAAATTTAGACAATAAATGTTGCCACTCCTACTGTCTGACAAGATGATCTCTTGATCACTTATTTTCCTTATCAGACACTTATCATTGTGGAAGGCTATTTCATAACCTATATCACAAAGCTGACTTATGATTATCAGAATATGTTCCAATCTTTTCACATAAGCCACTTTTGTGATAGTCACTAGACCATTAGAAATGTTACCATATCCTTTTGTGTAGCCTCTTTCTGAGCCACCAAAGTTCACGTTTGGTCCAGCCTTTACTTATCTATAGTTTATCAGCAGACTCCTGGTTCCAGTTATGTGCCTGGAACAACCACTGTCCAAGTACCATATAGACATTTTTATGGTACTTGGATCCACCTGCAATCACATAATTAGATAACCTTAGGAACCCCAATAGTTTTGGGGCCTTGGTTCCTGTTAGACTTAGTTGTGTGAACTACAGCAGGTTTTCTTAATGTATGAGACTGAGATCTAAAAGAGGGTCCTGTTGGATTGCACCAAAAATCTAGAGCAAAATGCCCAACCTTCCCACAACACCAACACTCATATTTATTATACCTTCTCTTAGGCTGCACCTTTGAAGTTGAACTTTTGTGCAACTTAGAGTTGGCTTTCAGATTCCAAGGTTGTGGTGCAGAATTGACACCTTTATTTTTAGAAATGAGTGCTGCGCACTGGAACCAGATTCAAGAATTTCTTGTCTCCTTGGATTGATCAAACTTTATGGAGGTCTATAGGCCTTATTGTCATTAGATATAGTTCCTTTCCAGCAAGGCTCATTATTGACCTTGCTAGTGGAGCACTCAACAATCATGTGTCCAGGAACATATGATGCCTTGCATCTATTAGAAGTCAGATGCTTAGCTGGTGGTTTAGATGAATCCATTGGGGTTTTCCCTTTTGGATCAGGTTTCTTATATATATTATTATCCTCAATATATCTTACACCACTTCTAAATGGTTCATAAAATATATCAATAATGGGCAAGATAGACTTAGGCTTGGAAAACTTGTCCAAGAGCTATCTTTCCAGAAGAAGCTTTGATTCAAGGTTCTTGACTGTCTTGGCCTGTTCAACAATGATTTCATTTTGTTCATCTAGTATGTGAGTTAAATCTATCAATTCCAGTTTTTGATGATCCAACTTTATGGTTGCATCTTTAAACTGAAAAGCAACATCTCTAAGATTCATAATTTTCTTTGCTTGTTTTTTAACAAGTTCTTTGTTGTTCATAAGAGCTTTCTACAATATCTCATACTTCTCTATGAGATTGTTGATGTCATCCTCATATTTTGAATCCTGTTCATAGTCTGAGTCTGAACAAGAAATAGAATTTAAACTACTGGATGGAGATTTTACCTCATCAGGATGGTGTTCATCCTGAGCCTTTTCATCAGTGTTGGCCATGAGTCCCTCCTCTTTAGAGTCACTATCAAATGTGGAGAGTGGAGCTCTTATTATTATGTCTAAGTCTTCAGTGGCTATCAAGGCCATTAGAGCCTCCCCTTCTTCAGACTCCGAAGAATCAGTTTCACTTTCTGAAAGTGTTGACTGCTTCTTAGCTAACAGACTCCTGTCAGCCTTCTTATGTACATTAGACTTCTTATTTTCAGTCTTCTTTTCCTTTATTTTTACTGGGCATTCAGAAATGACATGCCTTGACCTATTACAGCAATAACAAATAACATTAGTCTTAAACTGTTTGTTCTGAGAAGAGTCGTACCTGTCTCCAGACTTCTTTTTCCAGGGATTATCTGAATGGTCAGTCTTCCTGTGAGAAGAATCTCCACCAACACCCTCCCAGCTACCCTGTCATTTTCTCCTCTGAATCTTCTTAAACTGCTTGGAGAGTAATGACAATTCTTCTTCAGTTATATATTCTCCAGATGAAGCAGTTTCAGAGTCTTCTGACTGTGTTTCTTTTCTGACTATGGGTGCGGTCTTTTCTCTATTTTTCTTGGATGAATCAGCCTTTAAAGCTAGTGTTTTCTCCTTACTGTGAGCCTTAGCTATGTCTTCTTCATATTTCCTGAGGTTTAGTTGCATTTCATGAGATAGCAGCTTGCCAAAATGAGTCAGGGGGTCTATATTGGCTAAGTTACCCATTTCCCTGATAGCACATATATTGATGTCTCATTCCTTATTTAGGGACCTCAATAATTTATCATTCAGTTCATAGGTTGTTAATTTTCTTTCATTGGTTCTCAAGTTTTTCACAATTCTAAAGAATTTCTCAAAGGTCTCAGTTACTGTGTCTGTTTTGTCTTGCCTGAAGGCTTCATACTGCTGGTTTAATAGAGATTTTCTGTCATCTCTAACCTCATCAGTGCCTTCCATGTACACTATCAAAGATTCCCACATTTCTCTAGATGTTTTACAGTGTATCAGATTTTGGAATGTGTAGTCATCTATGACACTAACGATTATGTTCTGAGCCCTCTTGTCCATAGAGGCCAGAATTATCTCATCCTTGTCCATCTCCATGTAGGTCTTATGTGTCCTTATATTGACATCAAGACATGCCACTTTCATAGGTATGAAAGTTCCTTCCAATACAGTGATGTATATTCTTGGATTTGTAGCCTCCATAAAGAGTAACTCTTTCCTTCCAGATCCCAATGTTTTCTTTAGAACAGACTGGAAGTTTGATGGAATGGCTTTCTCTTTAAGACATGATTTGATCTCAGTTAATCCTCAGTATTCTCACTAGGCTATTATGCCTTCACAGTAAACCACCCTCTGATACCAATTGTAAAGTGTTTGTTTTAGAAAACTGATTTACCTATAAGGGGGTGAATAGGTCCAATTCAAATTTATTCAAATCTTGGCTACTTATTGACACAAAAATTCTTTAGTGAGGAAGTTAACACAGCCACAACAATCAAGAAAACAGATAAACTAAGATCAACATAGATCTAATCTAACATTCACAACACAAACCACAACACATCACACAAAAATTTTATAGTGTTTCCCAAATTATGGGTACATCCACTCTCCCACTTTATTTATCTAGCAATGATCTAGCTTCGCCCAAACTCCTCCTTTCTTTTCCTCAGATCCTCAAATCTTATACCTCAGAGCCCAGCTGGCTCCTACAACTCAGATTCCCTTCAAGAATCCTACCTCAGAGTGCACCTTCACTCCTACACCTCAGGCAAACCCTTTCCCTACACCCTCAGAACACAACTGTTCCTACAACTCAGAGAAAGTCCTTCTTCACCTACCTCAGGCTCTCAACCCTACCTTAGGCCTTATAATTTAGGCTTACAACTCATATATATATATATCTATATATATATATATATATATATATATATATATATATATATATATATATCCTACCCCTCAGATCTGCTAACATATCTTACAAAATAAGAATTAAAGTAGACTAGAATTTGATATTTGATAAATCACCCAGCAGGAAAGAAACATGTGACTTCTTCTTGATCAGATCTTGATGAGTAATCTTCTTCCTTGAACTTGATTGAGAAGAAATAGTTCAACCCTTCTTAGCTTTTTCAAAGCTTTTTGAAAGAGAAGGTAGGGTTGAACTTGGCTGGAGAAGATTGGAGTTGATCTATGAACTGCGTCCTCTCGACCTTCAGAATTCTATTGAATTGATCTGGCAGACTGAGATGAGAAGAATGATAAATCTATGTCGTTTTTGTTGTGTTGTGTTGGGTATTTCATCCACATGAACCCAGATTTGATGAAGTCACCCTGAAACTAGGATGAATTAAGTTGTATTTGATGCTTGGTTTGAGCTATATGTTTGCAGGAGTTTCACTGGGAAGTGTAGACCAATGTCAGCCCACAGTGGGTCACCAAACACAGGAACTGTGCAATGTAATCCCTCATTGTATATTCCAAGGTGTTGACTCATGTGTGGTCTCTCTATTGAGATACACTTCATATTCAAGCTATTGGACTATGGGAAAGGAATTGGAAGTTGGCTACTCTAGAAGAATCAGTTTTTCCAACATCAGAAAATTTTTAAGTGTTTTACTCGAGTAGAGCCTTCACCTACTCGAGTAGTCTGGGTATAAGTTACTCGAGTAAAGGAATCTTGTACTCGAGTAGACATAGTCATATACTCGAGTAGCTAAGTCACCTACTCGAGTAGACCAAGTCATATACTCGAGTAGCATGCTTATATACTCGAGTAGATTACTCGTTATACCCGAGTACCATAAGGTTTTTCTCATCTAAATTTCTCTAAGTCATATACTCGAGTAAGTATACTCACATACTCGAGTAGATAGAAACATACTCGAGTAGTTCATTTTACCTACTCGAGTAGTTCATGTGTCACCCGTGTACCTTGACATTTCCCTACTCCAGAATTTTTCTAAGTCTTTTACTCGAGTAGAACTTTCACCTACTCGAGTAGATTACTTTCTCTCGAGTAGTGTAGTTCAACTACTCGAGTAGTTGCCAGCAGACCTCTTCAGAATTTTCTAAGTATTCCACTCGAGTAGTACTTCTTATACTCGAGTAGGTTGTGTAATATACTCGAGTAGCTCTTCCAGTACTCGAGTAGATCCTCTTTATACTCGAGTAGGTCTCTTCACATACTCGAGTAGTTCTGTCTGCCTACTCGAGTGGTTGATCTCTATATACTCGAGTAGTCTCTTTTATACTTACCCGAGTATGTTTCCCATCATATACTCGAGTAGTTATTCAACTACTCGAGTAGTTATTGACTTACTCGTGTAGTTGGCCAAATCTTTCCGAAATTTTTCTAAGTCATTTTTCTGACGGGATTTTTCAAATCACGCGACATGATTGGTCCACGTGTACATCATTATGACCGATTATGACCGTTAGTCTCTCCTATATAAGGTCTTATCAGAAAATGATAAACCCTAAGTATTCTAAAAGCTTTCTTGTAATTTCTTTTTCGAGAAATATTCTTCAGCCGCCTCTTCTCTGATTTTCGCGAAACGGAAGCCGCCGCTGCTGCCTTCTTCTCAGGCCAAAGCTTCTACGTTCAGAGATTTATTATGAAGAAAAGTTACAGATCGAGATCGACTTCACTGATCATATTTTCTCTCGATTTCTATAAAAGCGAGTAGATCCAGATCGACGCCGAGAATTTCTTCACCGATTTCTGAAAGTGCTACAAAGTTGAAAAGAAGAAGATCCTGGCCATTTCTTTCAGATCTGAGTGATTTACTGTTTGTATTCTTGTAAACTCTTTATTAATCTTGTAGGAGAAATCTTCTCCGAGTGTAGGAGTTTTTCACTCCGAGTTTGTAGGAAGTGCTATCTTCCGAGGTGTAGATACGTTTTGTTTGGATCGAGTTTGTAGGAACTTTGTTCCGAGGGTAGGATCGATTTGTGATCCGAGATAGTGGAGTAACCGAGTCTAGTTGATTGCTAGATCGGTGAGGGAAAGTGGATGTACCCAAGGTTGGGGAACCACTATACATCTTGTGTCGTCTGTGATATTGGTAGATATTTCTGTGCAGTGCTCTAATTAATTTTTATTCCACAAAAGACGCACAAACCACCTATTCACCCCCCTCTAGGTGATTTAGGTCGACAACAGTCTTCTTTCAATTGGTATCAGAGGCAGGTTAATCGTTAAAAGGTCAACACCTTAATCAGATCTAGATCTGTTGTCTGAAAGATTCTACCATAAAATGGACAAGGGCAAAGATTTCGCCAAGCTTCCTCTATGCAACAAAAACAACTTTCCCATGTGGAAAGAAAGGATAAAATTTTTCATGGAAGCTGTGGATCCAAGGATCTTCATGATCGTTGAAGAAGGTCCTTACATTCCCATGACTATGTCCACTATCGACCCTACCAAGAAAGTTCCCAAAAAGCTAATGGATCTCGACAAAGACGAGATTGCACTTGTCTCTCTTGACAAGAAAGCTAAGAACATCATAGCAAGCGCAGTCGATGACTCGATGCTACAGAATTTGATTCACTGTCAATCAGCTAAGGAGATGTGGCACTCCTTAGTCTCTTTGATGGAAGGGACCGAAGAAGTATGGGATGATCGGAGATCCCTTCTCAATCAAAAATATGAAGCGTTCCGACAAGGGAACAAGGAAACAATTGCCGAAACCTTTGAGAACTTCTTCAAGATTGTAAATGGCCTAAGGGTGTATGGCCGTGTCTTCACAAACGGAGAACTGAACGACAAATTCTTGAGATCCCTAACCAATGAATGAGATAACAAGGTGTAACGTCCCGAATCGCTCTAGGCCCCTAGTGTGTGTGTTTTTTGAGTTAGGAGGGTTGACTCAAGTCCTGAGAAGTGCAGGGAATTGGACTGCACTTGTGGAGAAGTGGAGAAATCAGTGTAAAAAGACACGGGCGTGACACGGGTAGTGACACGGGCGTGTCCCTACCCGTGTGCGTCGAGTTGAGCTCGACGAGGCGTGTCGAGATCGTCGAACTGTGTCGACACCAAGTAACACGGGTAGTGACACGGGCGTGTCCCTACCCGTGTGCGTCGAGTTGAGCTCGACGAGCCGTGTCGAGATCGTCGAACTGTATCGACACCAAGTGACACGGGTAGTGACACGGGCGTGTCCCTACCCGTGTGCGTCGAGTTGAGCTCGACGAGCCGTGTCGAGACCGTCGAACTGTGTCGACACCAGGTGACACGGGTAGTGACACGACCGTGTCCCTACCCGTGTGCGTCGAGATAGTCTCGACGAAGCGTGTCGAGATCGTCGAGATGCGTCGAGATAGTCGAGCAGGGGACACGGGTAGTGACACGGGCGTGTCCCTACCCGTGTGCATCGAGTTGAGCTCGACGAGAAGTGTCGAGATGCAACCCGAGAAGTACACGGCCAATGATACGGCCAGGCACACGGCCGTGTCATGTGAACACGGGTCGGGACACGGGCGTGTCCCTACCCGTGTCAAACATTGAACCGACATGGAAACTGCCACGGCCGTTTCGCGGAAGCGGGACACGGGTAAGGACACGGCCGTGTCCCTACCCGTGTCATATTTTGTTTATAAGGGGCAGAGGAAACCCTAGCTGTTTTCACTCTCATTTCACCCCCTATCTCCTGTGAGAACTCCTGGTGAGAGGAAAACCGCTGGAGCAAGTTCTACCGAAGGAGATTCGTCATCGCCGTGAAAGAGAAGATGCCGCCGAGGAGAACTACGCGATCCATGGCAAGAAATGGTGGTACCGCTGGAGCCAATGTGAGTTTCCTACCCTCTCCCTTGGTGCTAGATCTTAGAAATTTAGGAGAGACATCGGTTCAAGAGAGCTTGATGGAGAGGAGAAGATTTCTAGGTTAGGCCATGTTAGAACTTGTGTTCTAAACTTTAGATCTCTTCAACCCTTCCCCTTTTCTTCAATATGACGATGGGTGGATGGTCTCGTGAGGAGTTTATGGCCTTTGAGATTGAATAAGGGAGGAGAATATTTCTGGAAAATTTAGGAACGATCGCCTTGAGGAGGAAGACGAACCAATGCCGTTCATTTTCCTTTAAGATGCGCGCAGAATCTGTATACTGCGTGCAGCAATCTTCTAGGCCATTTTCTCGATGGATATGGCCAGATCTGGGCTTTTGACTAAACACGAAAGTTGTAGCCCTCAGAAATACCTTTCCAACGAGTGGTTGCATGACTTCAGGTGATGTCTGTGGCCCCGAGAAAACCTAATCGAGTTTGCTGTCCGGCAATTCCTGTACACAGAAATTGTGTTTTGTGCGCAGTGAACTTTGAAGCCGATTTCGAGTTAATTATTGTCAGATCTGGGTTGTGACCTGAATATGAAAGTTGTAGATCATGGAAATACCTTTCCAACGAGGGGTTACACGCCTTCATCGGATTCTTGTAACTTCAGGAAACTCCGGTCGAAGTTGCTGTCCAGTGCTAATCCTGCGCTGAAATTCTGGGTCTCTACATACATTGTGGATTTGAAATTGGTGGATCCAATGTCGCAATTAATTCGTGGTTTTGGTGAAATAATTTTATGTTAACCACCAAAGTGTTATGGATGATAATATTTACTGTTTTAGAAATCAATTTATTATTGCAAGATAGCTTGAGGCCTGTTGATTTCCTTATGTTTAATTGGATTGATTTGATAATACTTCGGTAGGTTGTCGTAAGAGCAAATCTTGTTTATATCATATTGAAATCACTTGGGATGATATATAGATGGGTAACCCATGACCATGCATATGTTATATATATCGGATTGAATTTAGGAGTCCAACAATAGTGTGTCGTCTCCTATTGGCATCTTATAGTAAATGTGCAAGTGCGGTGTTGACCGCCACCTGTTCTGGTCGTGTTGAGGTAAGGTGTGGATGGATGGTTGGGCTGTGTCCTCGTGCTCACTCCGAGGCCCCTTCCATGATATGTTGATGTGGAATTTGCATGTGGTGTGAGTCGACACGCGGTGTCGCAATCCCGGGTTAAGGATAGTGTGGCAGGTCTACGGGCTCGCCAGTCGTCACACCGACGGGAGTTGGCAGTTAGACTTGGTCGGTTTGGGCTGTGTCCTCGGTGTTCACGTCCCGAGGCCCCTCCGACCATGTGAACGGTTGGGCTGTGTCCTCGTGCTTTCTTCCGAGGCCCCTTCCGGGTCACGCAAGGCCAGTTCGGGCTGTGTTCTTGGTGCACATCTACCCAAGACCCCGCTGGGCCATAGTACGCATGGGCTCCGCTGTTGTGTTCTTAGCGTTGAGGCGTACGAAGGCCTAGGTGAAGTAGTGTGATACCCGCCTAGTAGTAGAAGTGCCCGTTTTACTGTCACCGCTTGGCCACGGCGGCTGATGCCTGAGAGGTTAGCTACCTGCTCGAAAAGTGGGAACTACAGTCTGTGTCGACATAGCAATTGCATGGGTGTGCATGGGTGAGTCATGGCATAGCATTCATAGCATTTCATATCGTTGCACAACAAGATCCTCATCGTATAAGTTTGTATGGGCACTCTTATACGGTGAGTTACTTTTATGTAACCCGATCCTTAACTTATAAGTTTGTATGGGCATTCTTATAAGTTAAGTTACTTTCCTGCTGTTACTTATACTTGCTAGTTTAGTGTAGCTTTTACATAAATGCTGATTATGATGCTGTTACTCTTACACTACTGCCACCTGCTTGTACTTCCTTTACTTGCATACTTGTTATATACTATACTCTTGTTCCTTTTCTCCGCCCGGTGCCGAGGAGTCGCCGGGGGAGCGGATATGAAACCACTTAGTCGTTTCGACTAACGGTTGCTACGTCTTCCTTTTTAGGAGGTCACGCCGCAGGTGGAGCAGCCGCAGACTACGCAGCAGGACAGCCAGGCCAGGATGACAGGGCCTGAGGTGACGGTGCCGTCGATACCGTCAGTTTCTGATGTTAGTATTTGATACTCTGATGTAGCCCGTTTGGGCAATGTTTAGCTGTACTCTGATATATTGTAGAAGCATGTTTTAGCTTCTCGTTATATTGATGTATTTAGACATTATTACTTAGTGTGGATTTTGACTTCTGGATGTTTATTTATTTGGTTGGGTTGGCATGTTATATTGATATTGTTGTAGCCGGCGGAATAGGCGTCTTGTGGTACAGGTTAGCCCGTGTGCTAATGCTACCGCAAAGCGGCTGTTCCGGGCATAAGACTCCCCCTTCGTGCCGTGTTTTGGGGATCCGGGGAGGAGGGGTCTTACAAATGGTATCAGTTTGCCACGATCCTCAACTAAGAAGTCATTCAACAATGGTGCCACCCCCGTTTGGTTAGTCAGTTTGGGGACCAGCTGACTTAGCGGAAGCAGTGGTGTGCCCATATGTAATTCACATTAAGTTTGTCCAACTTTGACCCTACGATTAGCCAACCTGACCTTGGGTACATACCTTTATACGTCGATCTTCCAAGTTTGGACGACCCCAAGTATGTAAAACTATGGTATAAAGTCTTGCGAGATCCCCTCGGGCAAGCACTTTTGTTTATAGCGGATTTTGAATCTAACGGAGAAAATAGACATGACAGATTTCCTAGGGCAACCACTTTTGTTTATAGGAGATTTGTGCTTGGTGGAGATAATAGATATGGTAAAGTGGTTGGGAGCGGGTCTTTTGGGTATTCAGACAAGCGTTAAGAGACTCGCTGAAGGAGTGATTGAAGCGGGACCCAGCTCAAAGACGAGGACTTCGAGGAAGAAACTAAGCATTCGTCCTTAGTCTGCCTAAGTTTTTCTAGGAATCTGGCTTGAGCATTCACAATCTTGATACCATTTATAAGACCCCTCCTCCCCGGATCCCCAAAACACGGCACGAAGGGGGAGTCTTATGCCCGGAACAGCCGCCTTGCGGTAGCATTAGCACATGGGCTAACCTGTACCACAAGACGCCTATTCCGCCGGCTACAACAATATCAATATAACATGCCAACCCAACCAAATAAATAAACATCCAGAAGTCAAAATCCACACTAAGTAATAATGTCCAAATACATCAATATAACGAGAAGCTAAAGCATGCTTCTACAATATATCAGAGTACAGCTAAACATTGCCCAAACGGGCTACATCAGAGTATCAAATACTAACATCAGAAACTGACGGTATCGACGGCACCGTCACCTCAGGCCCTGTCATCCTAGCCTGGCTGTCCTGCTGCGTAGTCTGCGGCTGCTCCACCTGCGGCGTGACCTCCTAAAAAGGAAGACGTAGCAACCGTTAGTCGAAACGACTAAGTGGTTTCACATCCGCTCCCCCGGCGACTCCTCGGCACCGGGCGGAGAAAAGGAACAAGAGTATAGTATATAACAAGTATGCAAGTAAAGGAAGTACAAGCAGGTGGCAGTAGTGTAAGAGTAACAGCATCATAATCAGCATTTATGTAAAAGCTACACTAAACTAGCAAGTATAAGTAACAGCAGGAAAGTAACTTAACTTATAAGAATGCCCATACAAACTTATAAGTTAAGGATCGGGTTACATAAAAGTAACTCATCGTATAAGAGTGCCCATACAAACTTATACGATGAGGATCTTGTTGTGCAACGATATGAAATGCTATGAATGCTATGCCATGACTCACCCATGCACACCCATGCAATTGCTATGTCGACACAGACTGTAGTTCCCACTTTTCGAGCAGGTAGCTAACCTCTCAGGCATCAGCCGCCGTGGCCAGACGGTGACAGTAGAACGGGCACTTCTACTACTAGGCGGGTATCACACTACTTCACCTAGGCCTCCGTACGCCTCAACGCTAAGAACACAACAGCGGAGCCCATGCGTACTATGGCCCAGCGGGGTCTTGGGTAGATGTGCACCAAGAACACAGCCCGAACTGGCCTTGCGTGACCCGGAAGGGGCCTCGGAAGAAAGCACGAGGACACAGCCCAACCGTTCACATGGTCGGAGGGGCCTCGGGACGTGAACACCTAGGACACAGCCCAAACCGACCAAGTCTAACTGCCAACTCCCGTCGGTGTGACGACTGGCGAGCCCGTAGACCTGCCACACTATCCTTAACCCGGGATTGCGACACCGCGTGTCGACTCACACCACATGCAAATTCCACATCAACATATCATGGAAGGGGCCTCGGAGTGAGCACGAGGACACAGCCCAACCATCCATCCACACCTTACCTCAACACGACCAGAACAGGTGGCGGTCAACACCGCACTTGGCGGTTGCGATCATCTCCGAGCCATCCGGAAGGCGTACTCGTCGGGCTATGCCGGTAAAGTACTGTACACCCCCCATGTCTTTTATGAAATCCTCGGACACAAAGGAGTGCGAGTTTGAGTTATTTATTGATGGGAAGGCCTTTGATACGCCGGCCACGGTTCATGATTTGGAGTTGGGAGCAGTGGTGTTCGCTTTGAAGGTCTGGAGGCATTATTTATATGGCATCCACTGCGAGATCTTTTCCGATCACAAAAACTTGAAGTATGTTCACACTCAGAAGGAGTTGAACCTGAGACAACGACGGTGGTTGGAATTTCTATGCGACTATGAGTTCACCATGAACTACCACCCCGGGAAAGCGAACTCGGTAGCCGATGCCTTGAGTAGAAAAGCGCCAGGCTCTAGTCCAGAGTCTCAGTTGATGAGTATGGAGTTGGCTCGGATGATCGAGGAGATGGAAATTACTCTAGTATTCAAGGCTCCTTCGGCCGAGTATGCGGAGTATTTGGCCAACATGAGCATAGTTTGTGATATTCGAGACCGGATTCGGGTGGAGCAAGGAATGGATGCGGCCTTGGCCCCGACAATCAAGGCAATTGAAGATGGGACCACCGATGAGTACACACTCAAAGACGGCCTTGTTTATTTTCGTGGCCGACTCTATATTCCCAAGGGCGGCAAAATTCGGGAGGATATCTTGAGAGAGGCACATTCCTCTCAATATTCAGTGCACCCGGGTATTGCTAAGATGTACGCCGGATTGCGGAAGACCATGTGTTGGCCGAGAATGAAAAAGGATGTCCGGTACTATGTTACACATTGCGAAGCTTGCCAAAGAGTGAAGGCTGAATGCAGGAGTCCCGGTGGTTTGTTGCAGTCGCTGCCCATTCCCAAATGGAAGTTTTAGGATATCTCCATGGACTTTGTCCATGGGCTACCTCGCTCATGCTCCGGGAATGATTCAGTGTGAGTTATTGTGGATCGACTAACAAAGGTGGCCCGGTTCATCCCAATGAAGAAGGAAGCACACGTGGATGTTTTGGTACGCCTTTTTGTGGAGCAATTTGTACGGTATCATGGTGTGCCCAAGACAATTGTTTCGGATCGGGATGGTCGGTTTACATCCAATGAGTGGAAGGCGGTACAGGCGTATTTGGGCTCACGCCTAACCTTTAGTACCGCATTTCATCCTCAGACGGACGGGCAGTCAGAGCGGACCATCAGAACACTGGAGGATTTATTGAGGTTATGTGTGCTGGACAGAGGAGAGCCATGGGAAAGGATCTTGCCACTAGTGGAATTCTCCTATAATAATAGCCATCAGGCAAGCATCGGCATGGCGCCCCATGAAGCCCTTTACGGAAGAAGGTGCAGGACTCCCTTGTCTTGGGTGCAGGATGAAGATCCGAGGGCATTGGGAAATGAATACATAGATGATACTGATGCGGCGGTCAGATTGATACGGGATCGCATGTTGGAGGCTCAAAGTCGACAGGCGAAATATTACAATAAAAAGCACCGGATGGTGGAGTTCCAAGTGGGCGAAAAAGTGTTCCTCAAGATTCGGCCGATGCATGGAGTGTCGCGGGTGCGTGGAGTGAAAAAGCTCAGCCCAAGGTATGTTGGGCCTTATACTATATTGGAAAGGATTGGCCCGTTGGCCTATCGGTTGGAGTTACCACCAGAACTAGAAAATCTCCACGACGTATTCCATGTATCGTCGCTTAGAAAAGCACTATTGCGGCCCGACCAATTTATTCCCACTACTGATGGTGCGGTGGCGTCGGATAGGTCTGTGCGACTAGAGCCGGTACGAGTTGTTGACAGCGAGACAAGAACATTACGCCGCAAAAGTGTTCCCTTAGTGAAGGTGCTATGGATGAATCATGGGAAGGAGGAGTACACCTGGGAGCCTATGGATTTGATGCAGCAACGCTACCCGGAGTTGTTTGCCCAAGGTAATCTTATTTAAAAACATATGATAAATTTCATGTTAAGCTTTTCTCCACACAGCCTAAGCCTGATTTCAGGGACGAAATCTTTTATTTTGTTTATAGGATTTGTAACGTCCCGAATCGCTCTAGGCCCCTAGTGTGTGTGTTTTTTGAGTCAGGAGGGTTGACTCAAGTCCTGAGAAGTGCAGAGAATTGGACTGCACTTGTGGAGAAGTGGAGAAATCAGTGTAAAAAGACACGGGCGTGACACGGGTAGTGACACGGGCGTGTCCCTACCCGTGTGCGTCGAGTTGAGCTCGACGAGGCGTGTCGAGATCGTCGAACTGTGTCGACACCAAGTAACACGGGTAGTGACACGGGCGTGTCCCTACCCGTGTGCGTCGAGTTGAGCTCGACGAGCCGTGTCGAGATCGTCGAACTGTGTCGACACCAAGTGAAACGGGTAGTGACACGGGCGTGTCACTACCCGTGTGCGTCGAGTTGAGCTCGACGAGCCGTGTCGAGACCGTCGAACTGTGTCGACACCAGGTGACACGGGTAGTGACAAGGCCGTGTCCCTACCCGTGTGCATCGAGATAGTCTCGACGAAGCGTGTCGAGATCGTCGAGATGCGTCGAGATAGTCGAGCAGGGGACACGGGTAGTGACACGGGCGTGTCCCTACCCGTGTGCATCGAGTTGAGCTCGACGAGAAGTGTCGAGATGCAACCCGAGAAGTACACGGCCAATGACACGGCCAGGCACACGGCCGTGTCATGTGAACACGGGTCGGGACACGGGCGTGTCCCTACCCGTGTCAAACATTGAACCGACATGGAAACCGCCACGGCCGTTTCGCGGAAGCGGGACACGGGTAAGGACACGGCCGTGTCCCTACCCGTGTCATATTTTGTTTATAAGGGGCAGAGGAAACCCTAGCCGTTTTCACTCTCATTTCACCCCCTATCTCCTGTGAGAACTCCCGGTGAGAAAAAAACCGCTGGAGCAAGTTCTACCGGAGGAGATTCGCCATCGCCGTGAAAGAGAAGATGCCGCCGAGGAGAACTACGCGATCCATGGCAAGAAATGGTGGTACCGCTGGAGCCAATGTGAGTTTCCTACCCTCTCCCTTGGTGCTAGATCTTAGACATTTAGGAGAGACATCGGTTCAAGAGAGCTTGATGGAGAGGAGAAGATTTCTAGGTTAGGCCATGTTAGAACTTGTGTTCTAGACTTTAGATCTCTTCAACCCTTCCCCTTTTCTTCAATATGACGATGGGTGGATGGTCTCGTGAGGAGTTTATGGCCTTTGAGGTTGAATAAGGGAGGAGAATATTTCTGGAAAATTTAGGAACGATCGCCTTGAGGAGGAAGACGAACCAATGCCGTTCATTTTCCTTTAAGATGCGCGCAGAATCTGTATTCTGCGCGCAGCAATCTTCTAGGCCATTTTCTCGATGGATATGTCCAGATCTGGGCTTTTGACTAAACACGAAAGTTGTAGCCCTCGGAAATACCTTTCCAACGAGTGGTTGCACGACTTCAGGTGATCTCTGTGGCCCTGGGAAAACCTAATCGAGTTTGCTGTCCGGCAATTCCTGTACACAGAAATTGTGTTTTGTGCGCAGTGAACTTTGAAGCCGATTTCGAGTAAATTATTGTCAGATCTGGGTTGTGACCTGAATATGAAAGTTGTAGATCATGGAAATACCTTTCCAACGAGGGGTTACACGCCTTCACCGGATTCTTGTAACTTCAGGAAACTCCGGTCGAAGTTGCTGTCCAGTGCTAATCCTGCGCTGAAATTCTGGGTCTCTACATACATTGTGGATTTGAAATTGGTGGATCCAATGTCGCAATTAATTCGTGGTTTTGGTGAAATAATTTTATGTTAACCACCAAAGTGTTATGGATGATAATATTTACTGTTTTAGAAATCAATTTATTATTGCAAGATAGCTTGAGGCCTGTTGATTTCCTTATGTTTAATTGGATTGATTTGATAATACTTCGGTAGGTTGTCGTAAGAGCAAATCTTGTTTATATCATGTTGAAATCACTTGCGATGATATATAGATGGGTAACCCATGGCCATGCATATGTTATATATATCAGATTGAATTTAGGAGTCCAACAATAGTGTGTCGTCTCCTATTGGCATCTTATAGTAAATGTGCAAGTGCGGTGTTGACCGCCACCTGTTCTGGTCGTGTTGAGGTAAGGTGTGGATGGATGGTTGGGCTGTGTCCTCATGCTTACTCCGAGGCCCCTTCCATGATATGTTGATGTGCAATTTGCATGTGGTGTGAGTCGACACGCGGTGTCGCAATCCCGGGTTAAGGATAGTGTGGCAGGTCTACGGGCTCGCCAGTCGTCACACCGACGGGAGTTGGCAGTTAGACTTGGTCGGTTTGGGCTGTGTCCTCGGTGTTCACGTCCCGAGGCCCCTCCGACCATGTGAACGGTTGGGCTGTGTCCTCGTGCTTTCTTCCGAGGCCCCTTCCGGGTCACGCAAGGCCAGTTCGGGCTGTGTTCTTGGTGCACATCTACCCAAGACCCCGCTGGGCCATAGTACGCATGGGCTCCGCTGTTGTGTTCTTAGCGTTGAGGCGTACGGAGGCCTAGGTGAAGTAGTGTGATACCCGCCTAGTAGTAGAAGTGCCCGTTCTACTGTCACCGCCTGGCCACGGCGGCTGATGCCTGAGAGGTTAGCTACCTGCTCGAAAAGTGGGAACTACAGTCTGTGTCGACATAGCAATTGCATGGGTGTGCATGGGTGAGTCATGGCATAGCATTCATAGCATTTCATATCGTTGCACAACAAGATCCTCATCGTATAAGTTTGTATGAGCACTCTTATACGATGAGTTACTTTTATGTAACCCGATCCTTAACTTATAAGTTTGTATGAGCATTCTTATAAGTTAAGTTACTTTCCTGCTGTTACTTATACTTGCTAGTTTAGTGTAGCTTTTACATAAATGCTGATTATGATGCTGTTACTCTTACACTACTGCCACCTGCTTGTACTTCCTTTACTTGCATACTTGTTATATACTATACTCTTGTTCCTTTTCTCCGCCCGGTGCCGAGGAGTCGCCGGGGGAGCGGATGTGAAACCACTTAGTCGTTTCGACTAACGGTTGCTACGTCTTCCTTTTTAGGAGGTCACGCCGCAGGTGGAGCAGCCGCAGACTACGCAGCAGGACAGCCAGGCCAGGATGACAGGGCCTGAGGTGACGGTGCCATCGATACCGTCAGTTTCTGATGTTAGTATTTGATACTTTGATGTAGCCCGTTTGGGCAATGTTTAGCTGTACTCTGATATATTGTAGAAGCATGTTTTAGCTTCTCGTTATATTGATGTATTTGGACATTATTACTTAGTGTGGATTTTGACTTCTGGATGTTTATTTATTTGGTTGGGTTGACATGTTATATTGATATTGTTGTAGCCGGCGGAATAGGCGTCTTGTGGTACAGGTTAGCCCGTGTGCTAATGCTACCGCAAGGCGGCTGTTCCGGGCATAAGACTCCCCCTTCGTGCCGTGTTTTGGGGATCCGGGGAGGAGGGGTCTTACACAAGGTATGTGCCATCAGTGAGTTCGGGAAGCTAGCTGAAACGGACCCGCAAAATCTCTTTGGAAAGCTTATGTCCTATGAACTCCAAATCAATACAAGAAAAGCTGAAGAAGAGAAGGGCAGGTCTGCTCTAAAGGAGAAATCTGTCGCTCTAAATGCAGACACCTCCAGAAAGACTAAGGCTGCCTCCCCCTCTCCAGCTCCAGAAGTTGATGATGAAGAAGAAACATCAGAGCCCATCACCTCAGGCTCTGAACTATCTGAAGGAGAGTTCTCCTTTCTCTCAAGGCAATTCAAGAAGTTTCTTAATAAAAAGAAACAATGGAAAGGCAAGGATGCCCCACACAAAAGATCGCGGCGCGATGACGATCGACAAAGAAAAGGCTCAAGCAGCCACGACAGATATAACTCTAAACAAAACAAATACACTTCAACTGACATCATTTGTTATTGCTGTAATAAGCCAGGTCACGTCATTGCTGACTGCCCTCACAAGAAGAAGGAGGATGGTAGAAGAGAAGAAAAGAAATCCTCATACAACAAGAAGAGGAAGGAGAAGAGCCTCATAGCCAAAAAGAGCAAGACTCTTAGCGACTCCGACTCATCTGAGTCAAGCAAAGAAGAAGAAGCTTACTTTGGGCTAATGGCTCAAACCGATGATGAACAAGAGCCCCAGTTCACTGGGAAGGTAAATTCTCATACCCCTCTTTCAGATTCTGAAGTCTCTGACCATGATTGCGAGGGTAGCTCTTCTGACAATGAGTCAGAACTAATGGCCCAGTACAAGGAGTTAATCATGGCTTACGACAAATGTCGTCGAGTCGTGAAGACTCAGGCTAAAGAGATCAAATCTCTAAAAGCCGAAGAGAGCAACTTGAGAGAGAAAGTCGCAAAGACTGACTCTCTCGAGGAAAACTTCAATAATACTATTAAAGAATACAACAAGGCTCTTGAGCACCTTGACCTGAAGGAGAAAATCATCAAAGGATTGGAAGCCGAACTTGTGGCTGAAAGGAAACTTGTTGAGAGTTTCTCGAAGCCCAAGACAGTTCTTCCATTCGTTGCTGAATTCTCAGCAAAGGCCAAGGGAGCTGGACTAGGCCATGAAGAAGCTCCTAGTAAATCCTCTAGGAGAAACAAGAATCAACCGAAAAATAAGGCTGCCAAAAAGGCCTCAGTCGAAGAAAAGGGAAAAGCCCCTCAAACTCAAACCACATTCAGAAAGGTCATCTTTCCAACAAATGAGTTTGACTTTGACTCATCATACGGGCACTTTGCTAGGCCTACTTATGTAGAGCCAAAGTCCCGCTATCAAGGATGGGCTCGACCCCGAAACTTTGGCGAAAGTGTCTTTAAGACACCTTATGAAGAAGTTGTTCTTCAGAGCCACGGCCCTTTCAATCATGGGCATAACTTCAAGAACGCACCAAAGACAAAGCCTGTTGTAGAGAAGCCCATAAAGGAGAAGAAGCCATGTGATTGCCATCATCACGAGGCATCTTCCTCTAAGAGTACTACCCATGCTAGACCAAAGCTCCAAAAGGTCAAGCAGGAGATTTTGAGGCAAAGGTACAATAGATTTGACTGTTGGTGCTGTGGAAAGGTTGGTCACTTCGCCATAGATTGCTGGTTCAATTCCAGAAACGCTGCAACCCCTCATGTCAGCAATATGAGAAAGACCGCTCATAATGCCAACACTCGTAGGGGGAGCACTCTAACCCGATACCAAGGACCCAAACGTGTTTGGGTTCCTAAGGCGAATTGATTATGATTGCAGGGAAGTCCAAAGGCCAACAAAATGCCTATCTGGTACTTGGACAGCGGATGCTCTCGGCATATGACCGGGACGAGAAGCCTCATTCAGAACTTTACTCCAGTCATGAACGGACCAAAGGTCATCTTTGGAGGTTCAGACCGTGGAATTACTAGAGGCTATAGTATGATTACGAATGACAATGTATCCTTCTCGGATGTGGCCTATGTTGAAGGATTGGAACACAATCTCATTAGCATAAGCCAACTCTGCGATAAAGGATACATAGTTGAGTTCCATGCTGATAAGTGCTTGATAAAATCCGTTGATAATATGGAAACGATTCTATCCGGCACTCGAAGCAGAAATATTTTCTTTTTAAACTTCATCTGTATAGATTCCTCCACACTAGTGTGTCTTTTGGCAAAAGATAGTGCGTCTCTTGGTGACCAATGACACAAGAGACTAGCATATATTAATTTCAAAACAATTAATAAATTATTTTCAATGAACTTGGTACGTGATGTCCCAAATGTCAAATGCGTCAAAGACAGACCTTGTCATGCATGCATAAAAGGCAAGCAAACAAGGACTACCTTTAAAAGCACGGTTGGCAAAGACCCTAACAGATGTCTCCATCTATTACACATGGACTTGTTTGGTCCACTGCAGATTAGAAGTTTGGGAGGCAAGGAATATACATTGGTAATTGTTGATGACTACTCGCGCTTTGCGTGGGTGTTCTTTCTGAAACACAAGTCAGATACCTTCGATATCTTTACCAATTTTGTCAGGCAAGTCCAGAATGAATACAACTGCTCCATAGTCAAAATCAGAAGTGACAACGAAACAGAGTTCAAATCTGGGGCCATGACAGAATTCTGTGAAAGCTTAGGTATCTTTCATGAGTTTTCCTCTCCTCGTACTCCACAACAAAATGGAGTGGCTGAGAGAAGGAACAGAACACTCATAGAGGCCTGCAGGACCATGTTGAGTGATGCTTCACTACCGGAGTACTTCTGGGCTGAGGCCGTCAACACTGCATGCCACGTACAAAATCGAGCACTCATAAACAAAGACCACAATAAGACTCCTTACGAACTTCTAAAAGACAGAAAACCAACAGTCTCTTACTTTAGAATCTTTGGCTGCAAATGCTTCGTACTTAACAATGGCAAGTATCATACCACCAAGTTCAACAAAAAGAGCTTTGAAGGTATTTTTGTAGGATATAGTAGCCATAGTAAGGCATACAGGATTTTCAATAGAAAAACCCTGGTGGTGGAAGAATCGATACATGTTGTATTTGATGAGACGAGCTCGCTGCAAAGTAATCCGTCTAGTGTGCTCATTGAAGATGCAGGTGAAAAGCTGAAAGAAACTAGCTTTGATGATCCGTCCGAAGAAGAAGGCGAGAAGTTCATTAAGATCACCACTCCCACTCCTATTGGAGAGACTGATGATCAAAATGAAGAAGTCATCCAGGATGAAGAAATCACTCCAGTGCTTGAAGATAATCCAGATGCAAGAACTCTAGAGCTCAGACATCTGAAAGATCACCCCATGGACCAGATCATAGGAGATCCCCAGGATGGTGTCAGAACTCGGAGAGGTACAACTAATGAGAATCTTCATTTGAGTTTTCTCTCACAGGTTGAACCAAAGAAATTTGAGGAAGCAAACTCAGACGCATCATGGATAATGACAATGGAAGAAGAGCTAAATCAGTTCAAGCGCTGCAATATGTGGATGCTGGTTCCAAGACCCAAGGGAAAGAACATCATTGGAACAAAATGGGTCTTCAGGAACAAGATGGATGAAGACGGGACTATCATAAAGAACAAGCCCAGACTCGTCGCTAAAGGCTATCGTCAAGAAGAAGGGATCGACTTCGACCAGACATATGCTCCAGTGGCCAGACTGGAGGCAATAAGGTTGTTCCTAGCATATGTTGCCTTCAAAGGCTTCACCGTCTATCAGATGGACGTGAAGTCGGCCTTTCTGAATGGTAACTTAAAGGAAGAAGTGTATGTGGAACAACCTCCAGGTTTCGTTGATCCTAACTTTCCCGATCATGTCTACTTTCTGCACAAGGCCCTATATGGTCTGAAACAAGCTCCTCGAGCTTGGTATGAAACGCTGTCTACCTTTCTACTTGAGAACAAGTTCACAAGGGGAAAGATAGACAAGATATTATTTCTTAGGGAAATAAAAGACCAGATTTTGCTAGTGCAAATCTATGTCGACGACATTATCTTTGGCTCTACAGATAGCAACCTCTGCAAAAAGTTCTCAAAACTTATGCAAGGGAAGTTTGAAATGAGCAGTATGGACGAGTTGAAGTATTTCTTAGGGCTTCAAGTGAAACAATCTGAAGATGGAATTTTCATCTCATAGACCAAATTCACCAAAGAGCTAATTAAGAAATTCGGAATGGAGAACGCAACCTCTATGAGGACTCCAATGGGCTCAACTATGTCTCTGGACAAGGATGAGAAAGGGAAACCTTTTGATGAAACCAAGTACAGAAGCATAATTGGATCCTTGCTCTACCTCACTGCCAGTAGGCCTGACATAATGTTCTCAACATATGTCTGTGCTAGATTTCAGGTGAACTCTAAGGAATCTCATTACGCTGCTGCAAAGCGGATCCTGAGATACCTTAAAGGCACACCAAATCTTGGCTTATGGTACCCAAGAAGTAATGACAGCGAACTAATTGGATTTTCAGATGCAGATTTTGCAGGCAGCAAAGACGACCGGAAAAGCACCTCAGGAACTTGCCAATTCTTCGGAAGAAGGCTAATTTCCTGGAGTAGCAAGAAGCATAACTGTGTTGCAATCTCAACGGCCGAGTCAGAGTATATCTCTGCAGGCAGTTGTTGCGCACAGTTGCTATGGATAAAGAATCAGTTCGAGGACTACAACATGCAGTTCAAGGATATTCCCTTGTACTGTGACTCCTCCAGCGCAATTGCAATAGCCAACAATCCAGTCTCCCACAGCCGGACAAAGCATATCGAGCTAAGGTACCACTTCATCCGGGAACATGTGGAGCATGGAGACATAGATCTCCAATATGTGCCTACAGATAGGCAAGTTGCAGATATCTTCACAAAGCCACTGGACGAGACCAAGTTCTCGTTCTTCAAGACAGAGCTTGGGATGCTCAACAAAGAAGACTAAAGAAGGCTGAATGACTACAAAGCAAGTAATTGCAAAGGGTTAGTCAAAAATCTATTCTTTCTCAACTTTATCAAAATTCAACTCGAGAAGCTTGAGACATACTCGAGTATCTAGAGACCTACTCGAGTATATGAATGAACCTACTCGAGTATGTGTACTGACCTACTCGAGTATCTACAGACCTACTCGAGTATGTGTGCTGACCTACTCGAGTATATACAGACCTACTCGAGTAAGTCTTTCACCTACTCGAGTAAGTCATTATCTACTCGAGTAGTTTTCTCCGCATACTCGAGTAACTCCAGTCGACCTACTCGAGTAGCCCCTTTACCTACTCGAGTAGCCTACATCTCTCTCTCGTGTCCTGATTCCCAGTTTTTTCAAAATTGTTCTATTCGCCACCCAAGGCTATATGCCGACTCTTTATTTAAATTAATTAGCGGAAATTGAAGAGTTATATATATATATGAAATTCCGAAACATCAAACCTACTCGACATCCTTTCTATCTCTCGAGTACACTGTCTCTTCGCCTACCCTGCCAACTCGCCTCCGCCGCTGTTGCAGAGTTCTCACTCTCAACTCCTCCAGTCATTCGCATCCATGGAGACTTCTCACAAGATCGGCGTCGGCTCCGAACTCGTCACCGACGGTATTGCAGAGCATTCCGACGATTTCCACAACCTCCTCATTCTTCTAGACACCGCCGACCTCTCCTTCATCCTCCAAGAACCCTGTCGCGTTCTCTTCCCCGCAGTTGCAGAATTCTTCTCAAATCTCAAGGTTCGACGGAATGGCAAAGTCCTAAAATCTACAGTTAAGGGTTTGAAACTACAGTTCACCAAGACCTCTGTCTCTCAACTTCTCCGTTTACCTATTGTTTATGAAGAAGATGATCTGGATGCTGAAGATTCTGACCGAACCGCACTCTTCTATGGCATTTCTCCTGAAGCTCAGTACATTAAGAGGTCTGACATGAATGCTGAAGGAAAATTTCTGGTAGACATCATTGGCAAAATTTTACTGTGCAAGACTCACTCCATCAGAGACATTCCCTCATACTTCTTCGATATAATGCAAGCAATTGTCTGCCGCAAGAAATTTCAATTTGATATGCTGATTTTGGACAAGATAAAGTACAGCATGAAATCCCCCAACTACGCAAGAATTATATCTCTGCTCCTTCATGAAACAAATCCTAAAGTATTCAACTTCTCAAAAGGGACTCCACTTCACCACATGAAGAAGGTCTCCATCTCTTCAATTCAGAGATGGGATCTCAAGCTCAAGAACTCTGCCCAAGCTGCAAAGGTCTCAGAAATCCCAGTAGTTCCAGCTGTAGAGGACAGGACTCCATCTCCCTCTCCTCATCATGTGACCAGCTCCTCTGGTGCACCAAGTGAGGGGGAGCCTGCTCCATCTAGCCCAGTCAAGCAACCCTCTCCTCAGCCAGAGATTCCATCCCTACCTCATACTCCAAAGAGTCCAGCCACTTCCTCAGATCAAGTACCTCAAGACACTCTTCTGTCCACAACTGCTGCCATCGATGCCATGATTGCAGAGCTTACTGAAGATGTGCTTCCCCCTCCTCCTCTATCTCCTCCAGCTCCAACCACTGAACATCACAAGGACTTGTCTCCAGCACAGTCTCCTGCCCACTCTCCAGCCAGAACTCCAACATCTTCTCCAACTCCTCCAGCAGATAAGCCAGACACTATTTTTATTTCTGATGAGCCTTCTCCTGAGCCAGCTGAGGCCCCTCTCAAAAACCTTGATTTCTCCATTCCCCATGATATAGAAGAACTGGATGCTATCATTCATACCACCAGAGCTCTCAGCTCAGTGCTTATTAAAGAAATAGCTCCTTGGGTACCTCCTCCTCTTCCTACTGCTGCTCCCTCTACTACTGCTGCTACAGTTTCCTCCTCCTCAGATCTGCTGCAAAGTATTGCCATTCTTCTTCAAGAACAAAGACATCATTTTGACACCTCTCTAAAGGTGGTCACTGACAAGGTAACTGCTCTTGAGACTGAGATGAGCAGAGGTTTTGCTGAAATTCAGCATAACACTGACAAGCTAAAGTACCTGTTCCAACTTGGTGGCAAATCTCTTGACCATACTATCACTAGTATTGGCAATGTCATGGAACAAGGTGTAACCCTGGCCAACAATCAGATTGAGCTAGACAAGAGGACTGAAGCCAACAAGATGAAGATATGTGAAGAAGTTGGCACTTTAAAAGATGACACCATAGAGACAGTATCTGTTGAAATCAGAAAGGGGGAGGGTTTGATAAAAGAACTCAAAGAACAGGTAGAAAAATCTACTGCTCAGAAGACAGTTGAATGGGAAGCTCATGTAAAGACCATTCATGATGATGTGCTTGCCCAAATACAGAGTGTCAAATTTCACACCTATGACACTGCTGTCTGGATGCACAATCAGATCTTTCCAGATCTTGCAGTTGACCCAAACCTCATTCCCCATCATCTCAATCCTCTAGCCACAGATGTCTCTGCTCCTACTGTTCCTCAACAACCTACCTTCTCCCCCAGGCCTGGAGACTTAGTTGCTCCTCTAGACACTTATGTTCCAGGCTGGGAAGAAGAAGATCCTGCTGATATATTACTTCAAGCTCCTCCAGAGATCAGAACCAAGAAGAAAAGGAAATATGGTGAAGGTCCCTTTGCCAGCAGGACAAATCCTACTAAGGCCCCTGAACATGCTGAAGCCTGGTCTCCAACTTCAAAGTCTCTCATCTTGGACACACTCAGGTTGGTCATGGATCACAATGAGAACAGGAACATGCACTACAGTTCCTAGGAATGTGAGTTATATGAGAAGTCTATGCTGAAAAGGAAGATCCATGATAGAGAATTTGGGAGAAATAACCCTGCTGCTCCTCCAAGGACTCCTAAGTATTTCCCAAAGCCATTCAGCTACCTAAGAAGACAATAAGAGAAGATGGATAAGCAGCAATCCCAAGACCAAACCTAAAAGATGATGAGAAATTGAAATGACAAATTGTAGACTTGATGTTTTTGGAAACTTACATATATATACAATTCTTCATTACTGTCTAATTATCCTTTTCATTATCCTTTGCTTACCTGCTCATATTTTTTTTCTACTTAGTTTCTTTTATGTCCATAATTCACCTTAGTGTAAAGGGTTCTGAATTCAACAAATAGGGGGAGATTGTTGGGTATTTCATCCACATGAACCCATATTTGATGAAGTCACCCTGGAACTAGGATGAATTAAGTTGTATTTGATGCTTGGTTTAAGCTATATGTTTGCAGGAGTTTCACTGGGAAGTGTAGACCAATGTCAGCCCACAGTGGGTCACCAAACACAGGAACTGTGTAATGTAATCCCTCATTGTATATTCCAAGGTGTTGACTCATGTGTGGTCTCTCTATTGGGATACACTTCATATTCAAGCTATTGGACTATGGGAAAGGCATTGGAAGTTGGATACTCTAGAAGAATCAGTTTTTCCAACATTAGAAAATTTCTAAGTGTTTTACTCGAGTAGAGCCTTCACCTACTCGAGTAGTCTGGGTATAAGTTACTCGAGTAAAGGAATCTTGCACTCGAGTAGACATAGTCATATACTCGAGTAGCTAAGTCACCTACTCGAGTAGACCAAGTCATATACTCGAGTAGCATGCTTATATACTTGAGTAGATTACTCGTTATACCCGAGTACCATAAGGGTTTTATCATCTAAATTTCTCTAAGTCATATACTCGAGTAAGTATACTCACATACTCGAGTAGATAGAAACATACTCGAGTAGTTCATTTTACCTACTCGAGTAGTTCATGTGTCACCCGTGTACCTTGCCATTTCCCTACTCCAGAATTTTTCTAAGTCTTTTACTCGAGTAGAACTTTCACCTACACGAGTAGATTACTTTCTCTCGAGTAGTTTAGTTCAACTACTCGAGTAGTTGCCAGCAGACCTCTTCAGAATTTTTCTAAGTATTCCACTCGAGTAGTACTTCTTGTTCTCGAGTAGGTTATGTAATATACTCGAGTAGCTCTTCCAGTACTCGAGTAGATCCTCTTTATACTCGAGTAAGTTTCTTCACATACTCGAGTAGTTCTGTCTGCCTACTCGAGTGGTTGATCTCTATATACTCGAGTAGTCTCTTTTATACTTACCCGAGTATGTTTCCCATCATATACTCGAGTAGTTATTCAACTACTCGAGTAGTTATTGACTTACTCATATAGTTGGCCAAATCTTTCCGAAATTTTTCTAAGTCATTTTTCTGACGGGATTTTTCAAATCACGCGACATGATTGGTCCACGTGTACATCATTATGACCGATTATGACCGTTAGTCTCTCCTATATAAGGTCTTATCAGAAAATGACAAACCCTAAGTATTCTAAAAGCTTTCTTGTAATTTCTTTTTCGAGAAATATTCTTCAGCCGCCTCCTCTCTGATTTTCGCGAAACGGAAGCCACCGCCGCTGCCTTCTTCTCCGGCCAAAGCTTCTACGTTCAGAGGTTTATTCTGAAGAAAAGTTACAGATCGAGATCGACTTTACTGATCATATTTTCTCTCGATTTCTGTAAAAGCGAGTAGATCCAGATCGACGTCGAGAATTTCTTCACCGATTTCTGAAAGTGCTACAAAGTTGAAAAGAAGAAGATCCTGGCCATTTCTTTCAGATCTGAGTGATTTACTGTTTGTATTCTTGTAAACTCTTTATTAATCTTGTAGGAGAAATCTTCTCCGAGTGTAGGAGTTTTTCACTCCGAGTTTGTAGGAAGTGTTATCTTCCGAGGTGTAGATCCGTTTTGTTTGGATCGAGTTTGTAGGAACTTTGTTCCGAGGGTAGGATCGATTTGTGATCCGAGATAGTGGAGTAGCTGAGTCTAGTTGATTGCTAGATCGGTGAGGGAAAGTGGATGTACCCAAGGTTGGGGAACCACTATACATCTTGTGTCGTCTGTGATATTGGTAGATATTTCTGTGCAGTGCTCTAATTAATTTTTATTCCGCAAAAGACGCACAAACCACCTATTCACCCCCTCTAGGTGATTTAGGTCAACAACAGTCTTCTTTCATGTTGGTCTCCTTATATAGGCTATGGCAAGAGTGACCAGCTGCCCCTGTTAATCCACTGACATCTGACAGTTCTGATGGTTGTCAGAACTTCAGGCTTCGAATTCTGGACTTAGAAGAATTTCTGTCTTGAGAGCTTCTGCATAAAGGTGTTGACACCAGTTCTGGGTGTTGACACTTCTGTACTTAGATTCTGTCGACACCAATCCTGTGTGTCGACACTTCTCTTATAGGGGTGTTGACACTGCTAGCTTCTTGTCTCAACACAACTTGTATAAAAGTTATCGACACTTGTCCTGAGTGTTGACACTACTGGTTTCTTAACTAACAGTGTCGATCTAAGTCCTGAGTGTCGACACAGCTAGCTTCCTGTCTCAGCACTACTTGAATAAGGGTGTCGACACTAGTCTTGAGTGTCGACACAACTTGATTCCTTGTCTTAGCACTGCTTTTACAAAGGTGTCAGCACTTGTCTAGTGTCTCGACACTTTTGTACTTAGTTTATTTTCTTCAACATAGAACCTGCACAAGTAAACTCAACATACATCAAATACAAAATTGTGTATAACATTAAGTTGAAAGGGCTTTTTCAAATCATTTACACAATTCCCAATGCACCCAACAAAATATTTATATAATTTTAGTGGCTTGAACATTATTTTGAGCATTGTTTTACTAATGCAGTGGAAGGGAGGGAATTGGAGAGAGCGCGTGAAAACAATATGCTTATATATATATATACAAATATATGTATATATGCTTAATGCGTATATACAAATATCCATGCGATTCGCATGCAACAGAGTGAATCTCCTCACCGCAAACCCTATTCACCTGATTTCATTTTGAAAGTGAAGGTAGATATGAAATACTCCTAGAGGGGGGGGGGGGGGGTGAATAGAGTATTGTTCTCTCTTACAAAACTCTTCAACTTTTGTTGTATTCCTAAGTGAACAGGTCAGTAAGTAAAATAAATAAGCACAGCAACCTATCTAATCACAGAGCAATACAGCCAAAACAAAAGAAAAGGGCAACCAGACGACACAAGAAATTTATAGTGGTTCCCCAACCTGGGTACATCCACTCTTCTACCACTCTGGTAGGAATCCACTCAGGTTTTTGATCAAGTACCTGACACCAATGAGCTTTTGTTCAGGTGCTCAAAAACCAAAACCTCAAGTCTTTTGGTAGGAGACTTGTAACCAGGAATAATTTTGAAGGGAATTAAAACCCTGTACAGTAGATGGAAAAAGGGTGATGAGGTCTTCTCTTTCTCAATATCAACTGAGAAGACTTGTGGATTGATGTCAGTAGATTGCTCCCCCTGATATCTTGAATGAATCAGGAAATCTGGAGCACTGCTTCAGGGTGACAGGTCTTCAAAAGCTTGAGTGCCTGGACCAGAGATTGCTTCAAGAACTTCTTTGACAGATAGATTAATTTGTTGTCCTTCTGAAGTTGTCCTGTAGGATTGAAGGAAGAAGACTCTTGATAGTGATTGTATGTTCTTCTTCTTCTTGATGAAATTATTTTCTGTCCTGGGCAGATTGTAGTAAAGAACTTTTTGATTGTTGTAGGATTGTTCTTCTGTGCAATGTCTGTCTGTGTGTCTGGTATGTGTTGTACTCTTGATCCTTTTCTTTTCTGACTTTTTACTGTCTGGAGAACGACCAAAATTTGAATGTTTGAGCAGTAAATGCAGTCGGCCTGGGAAGGAAGCGACAATCAATGATTTCCCTAACTGTCCCATGGAAAAATGGCATGTAATAATCCATGATCAATGCTCGTTCCAACGGTAACATTCCGAAAAGATTGAGCATTAATTACTCAGGAATCATCGCCAAGAAAAGGGACGGGAAACTGGAGAGGACCTAGTCTGGAATCGTCGAACGAAGAACAGGAATCGTCGAGCTGAGTTCACAGTTCGTCGAGCTGAGCTGATGAGTTCGTCGACCAGACAATAGCAATTGGTCTTCCAGGGAATGTTGTCAAATCTGCTTCAATCTTCGTCGAACTAACAATCTTCATTCGTCGACCAGAGATCCAGAGTTCATCGAACAGATAATCATCACTGTCAGTCTTTATTCGTCAAACGGAGATCCAAATTCGTCGACCGAAGAAATTGTGGACTTAGAATCTGAGAAGTCTCTGACTGAGAAGGATTCAAATCGTAGAGCAGAAATCATCGAGTAGAATACTGAAATCGTCGACCTGAGAAGTTGAGAACTTGAGGTCCAAGTTCGCCGAGCTCGGAATCTAGTTCGTCGACCAAAGCTTGAAGCTGGACTTAGAAAAAATCTGGAGTTACCCTGACTTTAGCTTGTTGAAATATCTCAGTCTTCGTCGAACAGAGAACTAAGATCGTCGAGCCCAGCACTAAGAATTATCTCAAGATCGTCGAGCTCAGAACGCCTTTCGTCGACATGAGTTCGAAGAACGTCGAACTCATTTGACTTAGTCTCGAAAACTTCTAATTCTTGAGTCTCTGATGGTCTGTTGATAGCTGGTCCATCTGAAGTTGACTCTAAGGACTTGTCCTAGACTCTAGGACATAAATTTTACCCTGACAATACATGTTGGGTCACATCATAATCTAGTGAACCTAGCCCAAATCAACTAGGGATCCAACAATCTCCCCCTATTTGGGTGAGGTCACTAAGAGACTCAAAGCAGATAAACAAAGCAAGAAAAAGAAATATATCTGGTAGAGAATTACCAACACATGCAACATATATATATATATATATATACATAGGCTTTGTTTAAACAAGAGCATAGTTTGAAAACAAATGCAGAAAGAAATTAAAACAAGATAAAGATTACTTCTTCTTCTTTTTCTGCAAAGACTGGTCTTCTGTTGTCTTCTCTCCTGGATTTTTGAAGATAATTTCTCTGGTTGGATCTTGAGCCTGTGCTTGAGTCATAGTCATGTCAGCTGCCCCAATAATCTTCAGTGATGTAGCTCTGGGGACAACTGCTTCAGGATGGAGCTTCATATAATCATCAACATTGAAAAGTTTGTTGCCTTTGTCAAATCTCTTTAATTCTTCTTTTCTATACTTAGACATTGTTGTGAATCCAGAAGTGTCTTTACCTTCAGCTTTGGCTTTATTGATCAAAGATAAGCCAATTAGTTCCTGGAACCTAGCCATTCTTGCAGTATTGGCTGTTTCAGGATCTTCAAATGGAATAGGAGGAGAGTATGGCCTTTTAGGACTGTCTGCTTTCGGTTCTTCAGATATTTGTTGCTGCTGTTGAGATTGTTGATTACCTGAAGATTGTTGCCTCTGCTGGCTGCTTGCAGAAGATCTCCCTGAATGTCTCTGATAGGTTTGCATGGGGGCAGATCTCTGAGAGCTATAAGATCCAGTGACACCAGCTGCTGGAGGAGGAGGAGGTGGATCCTTTCTATACCTGTGAACTGGAGGAGGAGAATATCTCCTACTTCTTTTCCTTTCCTTCTGCTAGTTCTTGGATAACCACATCCATGCAGGCATCCCATTATAAGGAGTAACATTGTGCAGAATATAGTAGGGAGTGTCAGCAGTGGGATTGGGTTTAGGAGCTGGAGGAGGAGGAGCCTTCCTTTTCTTTAACAACAATTTCTTTTTCTTCTTGGAAGCTTCTTCATCTGAATCATCATCATCATCATCTTCTTCTTCACTATCAGAACCCTGAGGGTTATCATACAAAGCATCCAATGCTTTCAGGGCTTTATCATCAATAACAGCCTTTTCTGGAGGAGGGGCAGAAGGTTCAGAAGCTGGAGCTGGAGCTGGAGCTGGAACTGGAACTGGAACTGGTGAACTGATTAAGACTGAGCAGTCTTCTTGAGCTCTATTCTCTTCCTCAATGTCTGCCTGAATTAATGCATCCAGGTCAGGCATTGGGGAATCATCCATAACAAAAATTGGGGCTGAAATCTCTTCTGGAGAAGATGGAGTAGCTGCAGAGGGTGGATCAAAAGCTGGAATGGCAAAGTCGTCACAGAGTTGCTTAGCAACTGCTGGACTTATTGGAGAAGTATAGGGCACAATAGCCAACTGTGGCTTAGTAAAGTCTGCTGGAAGAGACTGCATATGTACAGTATCAAAATGTTGTAGTAATTCTTGTAGATTAACTGTGGGATTGAGAATAAAATCACCAACAGTTTCAGCAGTATCCATGTCAGTAATATCCATATCAGTATTAATAAAATTAATCAAATCAATTAATTCTGTATCTGTACAATCTGGAAAAACTTCTGAAGCTGTATCTGCTGGGGAATCTGTATCTGAAGCTTGAGCTGCTGCTTCATCATCAGGCATCTCCCCCTGCCTGGGTTCGGTGGGGACTGAGGCCAGGCCCTGGACTGAGGAGGGGGCAGCAGAAAGGGCAGAAATTTGAGCAGATAAAGAATTAATAGAATTCACAAGAGGTGTAATGACCTCTATGATAAGGGTTTTGATGAGAGGAGTGAGGAAGGTGAGGATAAATAATATGGTAGTTGAATCAAATGAGGAAGGGGAAGAGGATGTTGCATTATGTGTGGAGGAGGGAGCAACTAAGGATGGAATGGAGGGTGGAATAGCAGATATGTGATGAGAGGATGGTGATGAAGATGGAATGGCGGCATCTGGCTTGGCAATGTCTGAGTGTAGGGTGAAAGATGGAATGGATGACAAATGAGGGGGAAGTGGAGACTGAGGAGGTGTAAGATTATGTGTGTCATGAGGTGAAGCAGGGGGTGTTGATTGTTGATTAGCTTGCAGAGGGGAAGATGGATGTGGAGATGGGATGTTGGTGATGTCCAGTGGTGGAGATGGAGGAGGAGTAGACACATGAGGAGGCTGCTTTGCTGGAAGGGTTGCTGGAAGAGATGGCGGAGGGGGATGGATCTCCTCAGCAGGTGTGGGAGTGGCTTTAACAGCCCTGGTGCCTTCTGAAGCAGGGATGGAAGAGGAGGAAGCCTTGGATGGCTTGGAGATCGTCCTCTCCCATCTGCCAAACAAAGCGCAGGTGAGGCGCTTGCTGGCATTGATGAAGATGGTCGGGGAGACCATGAATTCACCAGCCTTTTCCTTGAGGAAGATCCCCAGGATTCATCAAAAACAAACCTCTTTCTTGCTGATTTTCTTCTTTATCAACTCAAAGAAGATCTTGATCCAATCAACAGGACGCTTATTCACCACGACGCACATGATAAGAAATTGATGTCTGGTTATGTAGTCGTGTGCGGTGTGCTTGCCCATCAGTACTTTTCCCAAGATATCCGCCAAGAACTGGTAGGCGGCAGACAGTTGTTTCTTTAATAACTTGTTAGGGTTGCTTCTAGAAAACCCCATCAACTTCAGCATCGAACTGTATTCTTCAGAATCCATATCCATGTCATCTTCTCCATTTACCAACCCAAAAATTTCTGAAAGAACGGCATGAGATAGAGAGACAGCATTACTCCCGATATTGCCTGTCAGAACATTTTCCTTAGAAACTGACGAAGTGTATACCCATTCTCGAATTTCAGTTGCATGCAGTTTAATCCTTCTAGTCATAAAATCTTTGAGACCAAGTTCTTCCAAAAGTTCTAGAATATAGAGAAATATTGGGTCAGAGTGCTGGAAAGAATCAAAATCCATGTCAAAGCTGGTGTTGAATTTCATTGCGGCTAAGGTGCTTGCTGGAACCGCCATTGATGACCTGCAAGAGAGACAGAGAAAACGACGATCAAGAGCAAGAGAACTGAAAGCGCGGGACTGAGGTCGAAGAAAACCTAGATATAATGTTTTCCAGAATATGAATCGACAATCTCCGTTCCACGAAAAAGAAACAGTTCTTCGAACTGAGGTCGACGAAAAAAATTCTAGATAAATAATTCGTCGATCTCATCCAAAAGAATCTAAAACAGTTCGTCGAACTCCGTTCGACAAAATGTATTCTGAAGCAAAGTTCGTCGATCTCCGGTCGACGAAAATTGTTTCCACACACAGAGAATTCGTCGATCTCCGGTCGACGAGGATCTCCCAAACTTTCCCTAATTCGTCGAACTCCGTTCGACGAACTCTGGAAAATTCGTCGAATGCAGACAGAAACTAATTTAACTCTTCTCCATTGATCATTCCCAGTTGATTTATAAAGAACAGATGATTTTTCTCATCCAAGGGTTTGGTGAAAATGTCTGCTCTCTGTAAATCAGTAGGAATATGGATTAGGTTAATTTTCTTTTTGTCTACATTATCTCTAATGAAATGATGTCTTATCTCAATATGTTTAGTCCTACTATGGTGAACTGAATTCTGTGCTATAACAATAGCATTAGTATTATCACAAAATAATATTGAATTATTTAAGTTGACACTATAGTCTAGGAGTTGGTTTTGTATCCATAACATTTATGAACAGCAGCTCCCAGCAGCCATGTATTCTGCTTCTACAGTTGATGTGGACACAGATGTTTTCTTTTTACAAAACCAGGAGACAAGTCTCATACCCAGGAATTGGCAAGTTCCAGAGGTACTCTTCCTGTCCACTCTACATCCAACATAGTCAGCATCTGAGTATCCAGTTAACTCAAACTTTGACTCTACAGGATACCAGAGTCCTAGATTAGGACAACTCTTTATATATCTCAAAATTCCTTTTAAGAAAATAAGGTGAGATTCTTTAGGGTTCACTTGGAACATAGCACAAATACATGTGACAAACATGATATCAGGCCTGCTAGCTGTTAGATATAATAGGGATCCAACAATTGCCCTATAATGTTTCTGATCTACAGGTTTCCCTGCTGCATCAGAATCCACAACAACATTAGTAGTTTTAGGTGTTTTCATTCCTGAAGCATCACCCATCCCAAACTTCTTAATAAGCTCTTTAACATACTTATCTTGGGAGAGGAAGATACCATCAGGGAGCTGCTTCACTTGGAGAACAAGAAAGTAGGAAATCTCACCCATGCTACTCATCCCAAATTTGGAATGCATGAGGTCAGCAAACCTCTTGCATAATTTGGGATCATTAGACCCAAAAATGATGTCATCCACATATATTTGTACTAACAAAATTTGGTCCTTATGATGTCTAGTGAAAAAAGTTTTATCTATGGTTCCTCTTGTAAATTTATGCTCTAAAATAAAGCTTGCTAAGGTCTCATACCAAGCTCTTGGAGCTTGCTTTAAACCATAGAGGGCTTTATGCAATTTAAATACAAAAGAGGGTTGAGTTAGAGAGATAAAACCTAGAGATTGTTCTACATAAACCTCTTCTTGAAGCACTCCATTCAAGAATGCACTCTTGACATCCATTTGGAAAACTTTGAATCTCCTATGAGCTGCATAGACAAGGAATATTCTTATGGCCTCTAACCTTGCAACAGGGGCAAAGGTTTGGTCGTAGTCAATTCCTTCCTCTTGCCTGTAGCCTTGAGCAACAAGCCTAGCCTTGTTTCTCATAATATTTCCTTGAGCATCCAGCTTGTTTCTATAGACCCATTTGGTTCCAATAACTGGGTAGTTATGAGGTCTTGGAACTAAATCCCAAACTACATCTCTCAAACTGATTTAGTTCCTCTTGCATTGCAATGATCCAGTGGGGATCTTGATCAGCTTCATAGATGGTGAGATATTCAATCTGAGAGAGAAAACATACATGCATCAAGTCTTGGTTGAGTTGATGCCTTGTCTGAACACCTGCTGAAATGTCTCCAATCCCTTGAGATTTGGGATGATAACTAAGTGTGACAAGATCAGCTGGTGGAGTTTGTTCAGTAACAGCTTCTATAATTAATTCCTCTTGAGGAATGTTATTAGCTGTTGAGGGAAGTTCAACCACTTCCACTTGAATCTCTTCTTCACTATCTTAAGCAACCTGTGGAGAAGGATGGGTTGATACCTCTTGGGTAAGGTTGTTCCTGGATCTCTTCTGATCAAGGCTAATGATAGAACACCTACTCACCCTTAAGCAAAGCTCCAAATCTTCCTGAACAACTCAATAACTCAGGGCGAGCTTTGATAACATCAAAGATTCACTAGTCTTCTCATTTGTATTTAAGAAAGAGAAGACATCATAACTCTCTCACCCCCTCACTGTACAAAGGGTTCTTTAACTCCCTTCAAAAGTTATTCCTCGATTGCAAGTCACCTGATCAAAAGACTTGGGTTGGTTTTTGAGCACCTGATCAAAAGCTCATTGGTGGCAGTCACCTGATCAAAACCTGTTAGTGGATTCCTACCAGGGTGGTAGAAGAGTGGATGTACCCAGGTTGGGGAACCACTATAAAAATTCTTGTGTTGTCAGGTTTCCTTCTTTCCTTTTTGTTCTTGCTGTGCCTGCACTAGTTAGTTTTGCAGATCCTGTGTTAGTTAGTTTAATTTTACTACGCCTGTGGTAGATTAGTTTATCTTAGGATTGCACTTTTACTTACAACAAATTTTGGTATCACATTGATGCTCTACTCTGTAGATTTAATCAACACCAAAAAGTTTTAAAGAATTAAATGATACTCTATTCACCCCCCTCTAGAGTATATCAGGTCTAACCATTTCTTTTAAAAATGTTCTATTAAAAGTGGAGCTTATGGGATGAGCTCTTCCGTCCTTGTAGGATGTACGAAGAAGGTAAGGCTAAGTTCTTGCCGCAACCTGAAAGATGGATTCTTGGGGAGATGAGGTTGAAGCTAGGAACCGGGACGTCTCTGGCCCTTTCCCCGCGAGTGTAGGAGTAGATTTGGGCTGCTAAGAAGGAGTGCGAGCTGGCAACCTGGACTTCCGTATGTCCAGCCCCGTGGTTCCAAAGGGAGGTGATTTGCTCTGCAGGCCAGTGTCAGGGGAAGTCTGAGTCCGTGCGTCGTCGTGTGGGGTGTGGATTCGCAGCGTGAAGGTCTCAAGACACGGACAAGAACCACAAACAAAAAAATCAGACACACACGACGATGACTAGGATGAGATATCCAGAACACAAAGCTCAAGTCGAAGTAGTGAGAAACGTGCATCCGGGAGTGGCTTAGTGAATATGTACACTAGTTGGTCATCATTGCCAATGAAACTTACACTCACGTTCTCCTTTTTATATGATCTCGAATAAAGCGGTGATGCACATCGATATGTTTTGATCTAGAATGGTGCACTGGATTATATGTCAAGTCTATGACACTCTTGTTGTCGCACCTAAGTGTAACATTCCTACAATTTAAGCCAAAGTCTTCTAACGTTTGATACATCCATAGTTCGTAAGCACAATAGTTTCCTAAGGCGATATACTCGGCTTCAGCGGTGGATAGTGCAACCGAGTTTTGTTTGCGTCTTGACGAGGAGACTAGTGCAGGGCCTAGGAAATTACATGTACCACTTGTGCTCTTGAGATCAAGTGAACGCCCTGCATAGTCAGAGTCACAGTACCCAGGTAGTGTGAAATCGATGGTATGTTGGTACCATAGTCCAAGGTTCGGTGTTCCTATAAGGTACCTAAAAATATGCTTTACTGCTTTCAAATGTAACTCTCTAGGGTTGGCTTGGTACCTAGCACAGATACCTATCGCAAATGTGATATCTAGCCTAGAGGCACTCAAATATAACAATGATTCTATCATACCTCTGAACACAGTCTAATTGATGAAAATGCCACCTTCATCTTTTCCTAATTTAAGAGAGACACTCATAAGAGTTTTGACATGTTTCAGATTCTCATACCCAAAACGCACAAGCATATCTTTGATATATTATGATTGACTAATGAAAATCCCGTCTTTGCATTGAGAAATCTGAAATTCTAGGAAATATGTAAGTTCTCCTACTAGTCACATTTTGAATTCAGATTTCATTAAGGTGACAATATCTTCACATATCTTTTCATTCGTGGCCCCAAAAATGATATCATCCACATAGATTTTCAATATAATTAGATCTGAATTCGTGGTCTTTACGAATAACGTGGTGTCCGCACTACCCATCCTAAAGCCATGATCTAAGAGAAAAGTGGTGAGCCTATCGTACCAAGCACGTGGTACCTGCTTCCGTATGTACAAGGCCTTCACCAACTTGTATACGTGGTTTGGATATGTGTCATTCATGAAACTGGGTGGTTGCTCGACATATACCTCTTCTTTAATATATCTGTTTAAGAAAGAACTCTTAACATCCATTTGGTACAATCTAATTTGCTTATAACTTGCAAATGCCAAAAACATACGAATGGACTCAAGACGAGCAACCGGTGCAAATGACTACTCAAAATCCACACACTCAATCTGAGAATACCCTGGATCCACCAACCTAGCTTTATTTATTGTTATCCTAGACTCACTATCAAGTTTATTTTTGAAAACCCATTTTAAGCCTATGATTGAATGATTATCTGGACGATCCACTAATACCCATACCTTACTTCGCTCGAATTGGCTCATCTCCTAATTCATCGCCAAGAACCATGATTTATCTTTTAGGGCTTCTGAAACATTCTTGGGTTCAATATCAGAGAGGAAACACAAGTTTGAGAATGACTCATGAAGTGAGGACCTAGTTCTAACTCCATGAGATGGCTCTCCTATGACTAGTTCATGTGGATGTTGCTTTAAAAAAGTTAAACTACTGGGAGAACTATATCATTATACAAGGGTTGGAGTTTCATTCGCCATAATGCTCTCCTCATCCTTATCCCCCATTGTTACACTCTCATCAACCTCCTCTTCATTCGGCTTGGGATCGTTAGATGGGGAATTTTCATCGAAGTGCACATGAGCCGGTTCTTCAACCATTAAAGTCCTCTTATTTTAGATCCTATAGGCCTGACTCTTTCTTGAGTATCCTAAGAAGATGCCTAGATCAGATTTTTTGTAAAATTTTCCTAGATGATCCTTAGTGTTTAGAATATTGCATGGGCAGCCAAAGACCCTAAAATACGATACAGAGGATTTCTTTTCAAAATACAACTCGTATGGAGTTCGCTTTAAGAGTGGGCGAAGCATGACTCAGTTCATCACGTAGCTTGCCGTGTTAACCACTTCATCCCAGAAAGATCATGGTAACCGAACACGGCGAGCATAGTGTGGGCTAATTCTTGAAGAGTGCGATTCTTTCTTTCCACAACCCCGTTCTGTTGAGGAATGCGAAGGGCAAAGAATTCGTGTCTAATTCCTAAGGTGTCACACAGGTTTGAGAAGTCCTCATTCTCAAACTCTCCTCCATGATCTGATCTAATACATTTTATTTTTAGCTCCTTCTCAATTTGAAGTCGCGTGCAAAGATTTGAGAATTCGCTAAAGGTGTCAAATTTATTTGCTAGAAAGATCGTCCAGCAATAACGTGAAAAGTCATCTATTATAACGAAGGTGTATAATTTTATACCTAGACTACATGTGTTTAGGGGTCCGAACAGATCCATGTGAATAAGTTTGAGTGGTTTAGACGTGGAAACTTTGGTTTTGCTTTTGAAAGAGGTTTTAACAAATTTGTGTTTTTGACACGGACTGCATAAGACATTCAAACTATCGCTTATGTTGGGAAGATCCCGAATAAGTTTCTTTTTCGATAGTTTTACAATAAGCTTGCTACCAGTATGTCCTAGTCTCCTATACCAAAGGTCTAATTCCTCATTTTTAGTAACTAGGCATTTCAAATTTGATGCAGAAATATCATGAAAACTAATAGTGTACACATTATGATTTCTGTGAGCTACAAGCAATACACTAGATGTTTTGGCATCAATAATTTTGCAAGTGTTTGTAGATGACTCAAATATGACATTTAGACCTTTATCACACAATTGGCTAAAAGAAATAAGATTATGCTTAAGTCCATCTACAAACAGAACATTAGAAATAGAAAATGCCTTGTTACCTATAGTTCCGCTTCCAAGTATCCGTCCTTTGTTGTTGTCCCCAAAGGTCACCATGCCACCCTTCTTCTTCTCCAGGCTTAGGAACTTGTCTTTATCTCCCGCCATGTGCTTGGAGCAACCAGAGGCAAAGTACCACACATTACTCATGTCCTTAGCTAACCAACAGACCAAAAAAGAAGATGAGGGTAAAGGTCTGGTTACCCAAGTTTTCCCACTCATATGATAGGTAGAAAACTTTGGTAGCTAGATTTGTGTATTCCTCTTGGCACCTTTCCTCAAACACGAGCCAGATGTGTGACCAAACTTATGACAGTTTGCACACAAAGTGTAAGCAGTGTATGCTGCCTTTATGGAGTTGCTTGAGCTCTTGCTTGAGGATGGGGATAGCCCTCCAGAATTCTTAACCTTGTCTTTAGACTTATTAAGTTTGGACTTAGGCTTTGAATGATATTGATTCCCGCTCAGCGCTGACGTTGGACTCACGTATCCTAATCCAAACTTCCCAGATCCATGACATTGTGCACCCAGTAGCATATTTAAAGACTTTTGGCCTATTCCAACCTTTTGGATGTCACAATTAAGATCATGGATCCTCGCCTTTATGGCGGTGTTTTCAGTCACAAGAATTATACACCGATTGGCATATTATTTTTTGCCTTCCTCTACCTTGGCAAGAGACAAGGGAAGTCTCTTCTCCAAGACATTATTTTCATTTATGAGACTTGATTTTCACTGACTACTTGGAGAGACTTGCTTTTTGTTCTTCGATCATTGTCATCAAGTGAGAGCACTCTAGACACTCGATCTTTTCTTTGCCACTTCTAGTAATTTCACCTTTTAATTTTTCTAAGTCCTTTTTGATTTTCATGTTTTCTCCTCTCAAGGACTTTTTCTCAGAAATAACACTTTCTAATTTATCAATTAAATTTTCATAGATTTCAAGAAGTTCAGTATAAGTGGGTGGTGTTACCTCAGTGTCGCTCTAGACACTGGAATCATTGTCAGATTCTTTCCCATGAGACATAGATTTGTCTCGTCTTCACTCCTCGAGTCTGTGGTGCTTGATTCATCAGAACCATCCTCATCCCAGATGAGCACCTTCAACACCTTCTTCTTCCCATTGTGCCTGCTTTGCTTTTATTTTTCCTCCTTCTGGAGTCTTGGTCATTCTCTTTTTAGGTGCACAGGCTTGTGGCAGTGGTAGCACTGCAGCTGGGACTTCTCATCATCGCTTTCCATCTCTTTCGATGTCTTGTTCCACCTTCTGCCTTCTCCAGCTCCTCTCTTCAGGAATTTCTTGAATTGTCCACGCTTCTTGGGATTCTTCATGAATTTTTTGAACTCCCGAACGTAAAGGATGTCCACCTCATCTTCCTCAGAATCTTCAGCATCATTTCTCTCCTTTGCGGCCTTCAGTGCTAGTCCCTTATTCTTTAATTTCCTAGGTTATTCCTCTGCTTGAATCTTCAATTCAAGTTCGTGTCTCTTTATATTGCCGATGAGGCTCTCTATCTCCAGGGTGCTGATCTCATAAGACTCAGCAATAGATGTCACCTTTGGGTTGAAGCGAGGAGGCAAAGATCGCAGGATCTTCCTCACTAGGTCACCATTTGGAAAGTTCTTTCCGAGAGTTCTTGAGGCTTTGATGATCTTAGTAAATCGCGTGTACATGTTGTCCACATCCTCGTCAATCTCCATCCGAAACTATTCATATTCAGATTCGAGTTGGAACAGCTTCGACTCCTTCACCTGCAAAGTACCTTCGTGAGTGAGCTCAATAAGACGCCATATATCATAAGCAGTCTCGCAGTTACATATTCTATTGAATTCAGTTTTGTCCAAGGCATAGAATAATGAGTTCATGGCCTTAGAATTATTCATACATCTAAGCTTGTCTGTGTAATCCCACTTATCACGTGGTTTTTTAAGTCTTTATCCCAAATCGTGACAGTGGGCGCAGTGTACTTTGTCTCTATCATGGCCCATACGTCCATGCTTTGAGTCATTAGAAAGATTCTCATGCATGTTCTCCAGTGACTATAGTCACTCCCCATAAAGAGTGGAGGTCGACTCACAATTTCTCCCTCATTGAATGCGTGAACAAAGTTGGCCATCTTACTTCAGGTTTTTAAGCCGTTTTGAAGTAACCTCCCTCTGATACCACTTGTTGGATCTCGTGGCCAAAATAATTCATTGCTTTGATGCGTTAACTGGAATTTAAAAATATTTTGCCAAAGAAAATCTAGTTTTGGAAGCTACCGCAGGGCGTTAGGTAGCTAACATGCGGCGGTAATACACAAAGCTCATTTTCCTATTCATATCTGAATTCAAACCCCACAAACGCACACACTCACTAAATAATCACAGTACACACCTAGAAGTAATCAACACAGAAATAAAAGATTTCATTGCATGAATTCAAAACAACAATATTTTTAGATGAGTACAAAAAGATGATCTCTATGATGCCGGAGATCTAGGCGGTGAGTAGATGTAATGCCCGAATTCTCGAGAATGAATGGGCTGAGTAGGGTGGGCAACACAGCTTGAGACACGGGCGTATCCCCAAGCCGTGTCCTACTCTGTGTAAGGTACACGACCGAGGACACGGGCGTGTCCATGGACATGTCCTGCACTTGAGTGCTGGAAGGGTGTCTTGAGTGATTTCGACGAAATGAGGTCGACGATACTCGAGTGGGCAACACGGCCTGTGATACGGGCGCGTCCATGGTCGTGTCCTCGAGTGCCCTCGACACTTACTCAAGTGATCTCGACGAAATGCACTCAACGATCCTCGAGTGGGGTACACGGCCTGTGACACAGGTGTGTCCAGGGCTGTGTCCTTCTCTGTGCTTGGCCAGGATTGCTGAACATGGGATGGACACGGTCGTGACTGAAGCCGAGTCTGGTACACGGGCTATGACACGGGCGTGTCACACGGCCATATCCCCCGTAGCATCGTAAGTGATCATGACAGGCACTTCACAGCAAATGATTGGAGGCTAATCCATCAATTATTGGGAACAAAGGTAACGTTCTGTACGACCAATGACAGTAAAAACGATCTTTTGGTTTCTATACCAATCCGCACCACAGACCAGTTGGCTCACTCCTTTTTCCTCCAAGAAAAGTCTTCGAGTCGGCCTTCACCTCCTCACAAGGAAGGGCCTTAGAGTTCCACTAGATCCTCTCAATCTAGACGTCTTTATCCCCAGAACGATTTCCCACGGAGTCCTACCCGGATTCTGACGACCTTTACAGGTCAATTTTCCCCTCCACAAGATTTAGACAAGGCAAAATTACAAGAGTAAAAGATGTAAATATTTAATGATGAAGTTATACCTCTTGAAGACTACTCCGTAGAGCAATCCACGACCTGTGCTTGAGATCTCCGTTTGTTGGCAACCGGTCGGCTCTTCGTATTCAATATAGATCTTGGATCGCTAGATACTTTCGGTCACGAGCAGGAGAGAGACGACTGTCTTCTTCTTCGACGGAGACTTGTGGAACGGAGTGCAAGAAAGAGCGGCCGAACCCTAAAATTCACAAACTCCCGTCCTTCCTTTTTCTCGGATATCAAGCCCAGAAGTCAAGACGGCTTTTTAAACGTCTTCATGAAAATAGGCTACCGCTGGCGGTAAGACTAGCGCACGACTGTAGGTTCGCGCGCTTGTTGTTCCAACTATCATCCAAATATGGAATAATATTTAAAACGAATATTTCTGTTTTATCATTGCTAGCTCTGCGTAGTTATAGCTACCGTTGCACGGTAATATAGGACACAACGATTGAGAACAGTCGTGTCGATATTCATCGAGAGGTTAGAGCGACGCGGTAAATGCTATCGCCAGCATTAATTCGGCTTTTCGAGATATTTGTCTCGGCATTCATCGAAGGACTAGTGCGACACATTACCCTCTATCGCCTGGCGGTAGATTGGTTTCTCAAGAAGTCCTGTCCGACGTTCGTCGAGAGACTAGCGTGACACTGTAATAACTAGCTCCTGCGGTAATTTCCCGAGAGCCTGGCTAAAATAATTCCTTGCATTAGCGCATGCGATAGAACTAGTGCGGCGCAGTAACTTCCTGAGAGCTCTGTCCAATTAATTCACGGCTACCGCTCGTCGGTAACTTCTACCGGTCGCCGTTAGTGGCCATAAGAATCTTCTTCTTATTCGCTTGCACCTGTTAACCTACACACTCTATCAACAGAATACGTGATCAAATACAACCTTGGAGTTGATATTCTCAAACTCAGGGAATATGTAACATCAGTTCCAACACTGAGTGCCTCTCTTTCAGCGATCTTATGTATCTTTGTTTTTCATTTTAATATGTGTGTGTTTGTGTGTGAGTTAGATTTGTCGTTTTTATGTTTTCAAATCATCAATTTGCTTATCTTTATCTTAGATTTTTTCAAACTTACTAGTTGTTATTATAGCTTTTCTTATCGTGTCCCTTAGGTTTGTTTAGATTTAGGATTTTTGTGCTTTTCATTCATTCTTTTGGATTTATGAAAATGGTTTTAAAGTGGTTTTTATCTTTTTTTACTTAGGTTTTTTAGCTTGTAAAACTTTTGGTTCTTTTAAACTTTTTTCCACTTTTTAAGAATTTTTACAAAGTTATAAGAATGAATTAGTTGTTATTTTAATTTTTCAAACACTTTGATTTTTGCATTTATTTAAAACCTTTTTGCTCCTTTAATTTTTATTTCTACTTTTTATGCATTTTCAGCAAATTATAACAGTAAAAATGTGATTGTTTTAATTTTTCATTGACTTTATTTTTCTCCTTTTTGCTTGCGTGTGTGAGTGTATGAGTTAGGTTTTCATTACTTTTCTTCAAGTATAGTGCGTGCGTTTATGAGTTAGCTTTTACAGCTTTAATTTCCCACCTACTTGTTTGAGTATGACTTGTCATTTCCCGCCTACTCGTTTGAGTAGGATTTGTCATTTCCCGCCTACTCGTTTGAGTAGAACTTGCAATTTTACAGCTTTCATTTTTCGACTACTTGTTTGAGTAGGACTTGGAATTTTACAGCTTTCATTTCCCGCATACTCGTTTGGGTAGAACTTGTCATTTCCCGCCTACCCCTTTGAGTAGGACTTGTCATTTCCCGCCTACTCATTTGAGTAGGACTTGTCATTTCCCGACTACTCGTTTGAGTAGGATTTGTAATTTAAATTATGTAATTTTCCTTTTTTTTTGTAACTTAGCTTTAACTTTTTATTCATGGCTTTGGTCGAGTGCGCGCGTTCATTTTTTTGTAAGATTTTCTTGTTCTAATGTTAGGTTATTTTATTATGTATTTTTTTATAACCCTTTAGTGCTTAGCTTAGAACTCATGCCTCACCAAACTCATAAGCCGTCCCCATCCCAATGAGTGGCTAATCACTCTTACTCCTCGGTATCGAAGAGCATTGGGACATAAAACTCTTTTTAAATAATCAAAGGTCTTATTTTACTATTTAATTAAGAACTTAATGTTTACCCCGGGTATACGACGCGTAGAACCACACATCAATGTGTGGGCTCTATTTTTGTTATCCGTATGCTAGCTAGCCGAGAGGCCGTGCATATGGACCGATCACTCTTGGGTAAAGAGAGTTTCGCACTAAACCTCGAGAGAGGAGGCACGAAATTCTTCCAAATTGGATCCCCCCAATAGCGGGGTTCTTAACGTAAAGCGGGCATTAAGAGGAATCCTTCGCCAAATGAGAGCTTGGTCGAATAGTCTTAATGTTCAGGTGAGTGATAGTCATAGAGATAGGTGAGCTAATTCTTTTGGAACCTCCACGGCTAAGTTTACCCTTTAATTAAATTGAAACCTAAGATTTCTAGTTATATAAATTTATTTTAGTCCTAACGTAGTTCTATACCGAGTGTTATTTCTTCATCGATCTTTTTCTAAATATTTTTCAGCTCTTTCTTATAGCCTCCTAGTTATTTAATCCGACAACTTTAATTTTTTTGTAAGGTAATAGTCCTTCCAGGAGGAGTAGAGATAATCAGCCCGCCCCCGCAAATATACGATCTTGATATTCCCCAGAATATCCTATATAACTTGCGATAGATGCACTTGCCTCCTTTGGTTGCACGAAATACGAAACCGGCATGCTCAGTAGATAAATCAGAGCTGGGCTTCGCACAAATCAAGTTTTTGACTCCGTTGTCGGGGATCGAACCAGGGTCACCCGCGCGACAGTTGGGAATACTCACCACTTTACTACAACGACGGCGGGAATACTCACCACTATAACCCTTCAGCACTTAGTTTAGAACTCACGCCTCACCAAACTCATATGCCGTGCCCATCCCGATGAGTGGCTAATCGCTCTTAGCCCTCGGTATGGAAGAGTATTGGGACATAATAATATTTTTAAATAATTAAATGTCTTCTTTTTATATATAATTAAGAACATAAGGTTTACCCCGGGTATCCGACACGTAGAACCACATATCGATGTGTCGGCTCTATTTCCGTTATCCATATGCTAGCTAGCCGAGAGGCCATGTGTATGGACCGATCACCCTTGGGTAAAGAGAGATTCACACTAAACATCGAGAGAGGAGGCGTGGAATTCTTCTGAATTGGATCCCCCCAATGGCGGGGTTCTTAGCATAAAGCGGGCATTAATAGGAATCCTTCGCCGAACGAGAGCTGGGTCGAATAGTCTTAATGTTTAGGTGAGAGATAGTCCTAGAGATAGAAGAGCTCATTCTTTTAGAACCTCCACGACCAAGTTTACCCTTTAATTAAATTGAAACCTAAGATCTTTAGTTATATAAATTTATTTTAGTCCTGACGTAATTTGATACCAAGTGTTATTTCTTCATCGATCTTTTTCTAAATCTATTTTGAGTTATTTCTTATAGCCGCCCAGTTAGTTAATCTGACAAATTTATTTTTTCGGTAAGATAATAGTCTTTCCGGGAGGAGAAGAGATAATCAACCCAACCCGAGAAATATACAATCTCGATATTCTCCTGAATATCCTGTTTTACGTGAGATAGGTGCACTTGCCTCCTTTCAACATGCGAAATCTAAACCCAGCGTGCTCACTAGATAAACAAGAGCCGGACTTCTCACGTATCAAGTTTTTGACGCCGTTGCTGAGGACTTTCGTGTTGTTATTTCGAATTTCGGAGTCTATTACTTTTACCTATTTTTCTAAAAACTAAAAAAAACTTAAAAACTCTACTTAAAAGCCAAAAAAAGAGTTAATTATTTAGTATATATTTTAGGGTGTATGTCCCGCGGACAACCTTTGGAGTCTGATAATTTTGATTTCGATCCTGAGATCGAACGCTCACTTGCGCGTATTCGATCTCAACGCCAAAATCCCTCTTTGGACCCCGAAGAATCTATCGGAGAACCCTCTGCCATTGTTATGACCGACCCTATTCGAAACGCGGTCATGGAGGGTACAATGTCTTATTACGCCCGACCAAATTTGGACGATACTGGGTCCAGTATTGTTCGCCCGGCACTGGAGAACAATAATTTTGAAATAAAATCTAGCGTTATCCAAATGATCTAAAACACCATGCAGTTCGATGGACAGACGGATGTGGACCCAAACGTCCACCTTTCTAGTATTTTGGAAATCTACGATACTTTTAAAAATAATGGAATCACTGATGACGTCATTCGCTTGCGCCTTTTTCCTTTTTCATTAAGATCTAAAGCTAAGGAGTGGTTGAATTCCCTCTTGTGAGGATGTATCACGACCCGGGACGAGCTTGTGGAACAGTTCTTAGCGAAGTATTTTCTGCAGTAAAAACTACAAAGTTGCGGGCAGACAATTCTTTGTTTGTACAGAATGATTTTGAGTCTCTATTTGAGACTTGAGAGAGGTTTAAAGAATTCCTACGCAGGTGTCCGCACCACGCGTGCCAGCGTGGTTGCAGGTCCAATTCTTTTACACTGGGCTTAACTATCAGATGTGTCAAATGATTGATGCGGCTGCCGGGGGTACTCTGAATAATAAGACCCCCGAGTCTGCCCAAGCTCTTATCGAAGAGATGGCCATGAATGCCTGCCAATGGAACGTCCCGCAGGGATGTCCCAAGCTGGCGGCCGACCTCTTCGAAGTGGATGCCACTGCTCACTTAGCCCTTTAAGTTAAAAGGCTGACGAAGTAGGTGGCAGAGATGTCTACTACCTCCTCCACTCCACTTTGGTCGATTACCTCTAACGTCAGCATAGTCGATGAGTTCGTAGACTATGTGGGATCTTCTGGGCGACCTTCCTTCAATCCCAACATCAACCCTTATATTAACCACTATAATACGGTTTGGAGGAACTACCCCAACTTCTCATGGATCAATGCTAATAATGCGCAGCCGCAGACAAATTCTTTTGCGCCCGGATTTTCGTCCCCCCCCCCCTCTTCCAAAACCCTCCCCGATGGAGGAAACTTTTTCTAAATACATAGCATCCAACTAGTCAAATATCCGAAACATCACTGGATCTCTAAACAACTTAGAATTCCAGGTTGGACTGCTGGCGGATGATGTCCGAGCATGCTCTCGGGGCACTGTTGTAGAACACGGAGCCCAATCCTTGGGAGAATATCAATGCGTTAACCCTCCGTAGCGGAAAGGAGGTGGTCAATCCAAAACAGATCGATCAGCAGGTACATATTTCAACTTCGACCCCTCTTCCCCTTCTTCGGCTGCGCCGTATTTGCCAATTTTAAATGATAAAATTATTTTAAAAACGCCCTTGTCGTATCCACATAAGTTAGATAGTGAGCGTAAGGATGCGCAGTACAAAAAATTTATTTTATTATTAAAATATATTCATATTAATGTTCCCTTCTGCGAGACAATCTCGCAGATGCCTAAGTATGCAAAATATTTAAAAGAACTTCTTTCTAATAAACAAAAATTAGAAAATATTTTGCATATATCTCTCAACGCAGACTGCTGAGTGGCTATTACTAATAAATTGCCCCTTAAAAGAAATGACACGGGGCAGTTTTCCATCCCGTGCCTTTTTGGCAATATATTAGTAAAATACGCTCTAGCAGATTTAGGCACGTGCATTAATTTGATGTCGTTCTCGCTCTTTCAAAAATAAGGTTTTGGTACTCCGGCCCCTACTAAAATGCGAATCCAACTAGCGGATCGCTCGTTCAAGTTTCTCGTAGGGGTAGTGGAGGTTGTTCTTGTCCGAGTTGATAAGTTTATCTTTTTGGCAGACTTCGTCATCTTAGACATCGAGGAGGACACCAATGTACCAATTATACTCGGTCTCCCTTTTCTCACCACCTCCCGTGCATTAATTGATGTGAGTAACAGCCGTCTCCTCCTCCTTCGAGTAGGAGATGATGAGGTTACTTTCTCTATTAATCCCTCGATAGGAGATTCGCCATCGAGCGATGACTTTCGTTATAATTTAGATACCTATTTTGGAGATTGTTCTTCCCCTATTTTTGAGTCTACCTTTTTAAACGACGATATTTTTGCGTTTGAAAACTTTAATTGCGAAGACGATGACATCGCAAAATTATCTTTCGAACCATTTGGATCGAAAGATATTAAAATTAAAATCTCGTTAGAAGAACCTCCTTGCCTAGAGCTCAAACCTCTACCCGAATAACTCAAATACACATTTTTGGGAAAAGATGATACCCTTCGCATTATCATTTCTTCGCATTTGAGCGATTCAGAGACTTCTGGTTTATTGTAAGTTTTGCTTAAACATCGCCATGCAATTGCGTGGCAAATTTCTGATTTAAAAGGGATTAACCCTTCTTTCTGCACCCATAAGATTTTCTTTAACGATAATTGCCGCAAAACAATTCAGCCGCAGCGACGTCTTAATCCAAACATGAAAGACGTCGGTAAAGCCGAAATCATAAAATTATTATATGCAGGGATTATTTATCCTATATCGAATAGTGCATGGGTTAGCCCGTTCATGTTGTGCCCAAGAAGGACGGTCTTACCATAGTGGAAAATGAGCATAATGAACTCGTCTCAACTCGTACTGTTACGGTTGGCGGGTGTGCATCGATTATAGAAAACTAAATGATGCTACCCGTAAGGACCATTTCCCACTACCATTTTTAGACCAAATTCTGGAGCATTTATCAGGTCATCCATACTTTTGTTTCTTGATGGTTTATCGGGGTTTTTTCAAATCCCCATTTCCACTGATTACCAAAAGAAAACAACTTTTACTTGCCCATTTGGCACCCTCGCATACCAAAGAATGCCATTTGGCCTCTACAATGCGCCAACAACATTCCAAAGATGTATGCTTGCGATCTTTGGCGTGCTGGTAGGAGACATTATGGAAGTCTTTATGGATGACTTCTCTGTTTTCAGATGCTCATTCCTGACTTATCTTCGTAATTTAGATTGTGTCCTCTAGCGATGCGAGGACAAGCATCTCATTTTTAATTGGGAAAAATATAACTTTATGGTTCGAGAAGGTTTGGTTCTCGGCCATAAGATTTCGTTTAAGGGGATGGAGGTCGATAAGGCCAAAGTTGAAATTATCGAAAAATTTCCCCTGTCTTCTAACGTAAAATCTATTAGAAGTTTCTTAGGACACACAGACTTTTATAGACGTTTCAATCAAGATTTTTCAAAAATAATAAAGCCGCTTACCCGCCTCCTAGAAAAGAATCAAATTTTGTCTTTAATAGGGAATATGGGTCTGCTTTTAATTTTATAAAACAAAAACTTATCAATTCACCGATTTTAGTGGCTCCCGATTGGACCCTTCCGTTCGAGATTATGTGCGACGCTAGTGATATTGTCGTAAGAGCCGTTCTTGGCCAACGCATAAACAAATATTTTCATCCAATTAATATGCTAGCAAGACACTCACTTCCGCACAAAGTAATTACATGACAATGAAAAATGAACTTTTAGACGCCGTTTTTGCATTTGGTAAGTTTCGCTCGTATATAACGCAATCTAAAGTTATCGTATTTACCGACCACTCAGCCTTAAAATATTTATTAGCTAAAATGGACACCAAGCTCTGCCTTCTTAGATGGATTCTCCTCCTATAAGAGTTTGATTTGGAGATCCGAGATAAAAGGGTGTGGAAAATTTAGCCGTCGATCACCCCTCCCGCTTAGAAAATCCAGGTGCGGATGCGCTCATCGAATTTGACATAAATGATAGATTCCCCGAGGAACGCCTCCTAGCCACAAATACTATTTTGTCTTCCCCGTCTTGGTTCGCAGATTTCACGAATTATTTAGTTGTGCGAGTGTTCCCAAAAGACTTTTCGAGCCAACAAAATAAGAGATTCTTTTCTAACTTGAAAAAATTCTTTTGGGAGGATCCTTTTCTTTTTCGTAATTAAGCGGACCAGGCAGTCCGAATATGCATTGCAGGTGTGGAGTGCATGCAAATACTTAGGCACTGCCACGAGGGTCCGACTGATGGGCATTATCAAGCTAACCAGATCGCACGGAAGGCGCTGGTGGCGGGCTTCTTTTGGCCCACTTTATTCAAAGATGCTCACAATTTTGTGCGCTTCTGCGATAGCTGCCAGCGGTCGGGTAACATCTCTCGTCTCGACGAGATGCCCCCAAATTTATTTTTAGAATTCGAAGTCTTCGATTTGTGGGGCATCAATTTTGTTGGCCCCCTACCTCTGTCTTTTAAAAATAATTATATTTTAGGCGGTGACTACGTATCGAGGTGGGCGGAAGCGCAAGCTCTCCCCACCAACGATGAGCGAGTCGTGGTTACCTTTCTTTAAAAAATATTTTCTCGCTTCGGCACACCTCGCGCTATTGTGAGCGATAGGGGAACACATTTCTGTCATGCTCAAATGACTAAGATGTTTGCTAAATATAGAGTCACACACAAACTTGCCACCCCCTACCACCCGCAAAAAAGTGGCCAAGTTGAGATAGTAAATCGAGAGATTAAGCGTATATTAGAGAAAATCGTGAAGAAACAGTGGAGGACAAGGCCTTCTACTTCACAGGGAAAAGAAGACTTCTATCAGAACAAAAAGTCTTCAAAGAAAGACAGGAAGAGGACTAAGTCTAGCAAGGCCACTGTTTCAAAAATAGTGTGCTATTGCTGCAATAGACAAGGCCATGTTGTTGCAGATTGTCCAGAAAAGAGAAAGGAGTCTGGTGACAGGAAGAAGACTCATTTCAAAGGCAAGAAAGAGAAGTCTTTTGTAGCCAAAAAGGAGAAGACTCTGTCAGATATTTCTTCTTCAGAAACTGAGTCAGATGCTGAGGCATACATAGGGCTGTTTGCTGAAGAAGAAGAAGAAGAGTTCATGCAGATTATGGATTCTATATATGAGCAAGAAGACAGTCAATGCCAAGGGCTAATGGCATTGACAGAAAGTGACAAAATCCTGGAGCAGCCAGGACCCAGTAAGGTACAAAGGTCAACTTTAGGTTCAGTTTCTTGTGCCAGTACAGAATCAGATTCATCATCATCAAATGATGAGAGTGCATCTGAGTCTGAAGAAGATATTCATCAACTGATAGATGAATATAAAGTACTGTTGCAAGCTTACAAGAAGAGTAAGTCCCTAGACAAAAGTCAGGCAAAGGAAATTGCTGATCTCAAAGCTGCTGCAACAAATTCTGAGAAGTTATTTGATCAAAAGCTTAATGAGATAGCCAGACTGAAGCACATAACAGTAATTCAGATGGGAACTATATTATTTAAAAATGATCAAATCAAGTGTCTGGAGATTAATCTTCAGAAGGAGAGAGAGCTTGTTGCTAGGTTTTCTAAACCTAAGTCAGTCCTACCTTTAATTGATGAATTTGTTCATCACAAAGGCAAGGCTGGACTGGGTTTTATTAAACCTGCAAGGACTGTCCAGTCCAAGTCCAAGGGCAAAGCCCCAACACTCAACAAGCTAGCTGTGGATAAAATAGCTAAGACTGTACCTAGGCAAATGTACAATAAGTTTAGTGTTGGTGTTGTGGCAAGATAGGCCACTTTGCAATGGACTGTTGGCACAATGCTAGTGCCAAAGTGAGTAGCAAACTGCCTATTGGAAAACAAGTAGGTAGCTTTGTCAGGTTGCAAACTAACAAGTACCAAGGACCCAAGAATTCTTTGGGTTCTAAGGTTCATTAATCTGTTTTGCAGGTGAGTCCAAGTGGCCATGCCCCAACATGGTACTTGGACAGTGGATGTTCCAGATATATGACTGGAACTAGAGGATTACTAAGGGACTACATTCCAATCAAAGATGGTCCAAAAGTCACCTTTGGTGGTTCTGAAAAAGGAATCATCAAAGGATTTGGTAACATTTCTAGTAACTTAGTTACCATTACTCAAGTGGCTTATGTTAAAGGGTTGAAACACAACCTAATAAGTATAAGTCAATTAAGTGATGTAGGATATGACATCTCATTTGTGAAAGATGGTTGTCATATCAGGAGGTCAACTGATCAAGAGATCATTTTGACTGGTTATAGGAAAAGGAATGTCTATTGCTTAGACATTATGGTTGAGAACAATGGTTCTCCAGTGTGTCTTGTAGCTGATGAGAAAGTCTCTCATTGTGTCAAATGGCACAAGAGGATAACCCATCTTAACTACAAGATAATTGGTAAACTCTTTAGCAAAGAGTTAGTGAGGAATGGTCATCTAGTTAAGTGTGTTAAAGATGGTATTTGCTCAGCTTGTCAAAAGGGCGAGCAGACTAGATCCACCTTTAGAAGCATAGAAAACAAAGATGCTGTGAGGTGTTTATACCTCTTGCATATGGATCTCTTTGGTCCAATGCCAGTTCACAGCCTAGGTAGGAAGGTCTATACCTTTGTAGTTGTAGATGACTACTCAAGGTTCTCTTGGGTGTTCTTCTTAAGACAGAAATCTGAAACACCTAGTGTCTTCCATAGCTTTGTCAAGCAAATTCAGAATGAACTAGACAGTACAGTGGTCAAGATTAGAAGTGACCATGGTACTGAATTTCAGTCTGATAGCATGACAAAACTATGTGAAGAATTTGGGATATTTCAAGAATTTTCTTCACCTAGAACACCTCAGCAAAATGACATTGCTGAGAGGAAAAATAGAACCTTGATTGAGGCTGGTAGGACCCTATTAAGTGATACATCACTACCAGAATATTTCTGAGCTGAAGCAGTTAATACTGCATGCCATGTTATTAATAGGGCTACCATCACTAAAGGCCTCAACAAGACCCCCTATGATGTTGTGAAAGGCAGGAAACCAAACCTATCCTACTTCAGGATCTTTGGTTGTAAGTGCTTCATACTTAACAATGGAAAGTCTTACTTGACTAAGTTTGCTGCCAAGTCCCAAGAGGGAATTTTTGTTGGGTACAATAATAACAGTAAGGCTTATAGAGTCTACAAATTGTCTACACAAGTTGTAGAAGAATCTGTACATGTAGTATTTGATGAGACTAAACTTATTAACAATGAGTTGTCTAGTAGTGTATGCAACTCCACAGGTATAATAAAGAAGATGGACAAGCTCACTATAGAAGAAGGATCTGCTGCAAGACAGCAAGAAGAGGATAGTGGCTGCTGTCCAGGGGGAGTACTACATGTACCTTATGCAGAAGAAGTACAAGGAGTGTAGCAAGATGAAGGAACTGAAGAGGTTCAACCAGAAGTCAGGATGCCTCCAGCCAATAGTCATCTTAGAGATCATCCAGTAGAGCAGAATATTGGTGATCTAAGATAAGGGGTAAAAACAAGGAGCAGAAATCTGAATGCAGCAATCTACTCCAGTTTTCTATCTCAAGTTGAACCAAAGAAGTTTGAAGAAGCCATTCTAGATCCACAATGGACTGAAGCAATGCAAGAAGAACTGAACCGGTTCAAAAGGTGCAAGGTCTGGGAACTTGTTCCTAAACCTAAAGACCACAATATAATAGGAATCAAGTGGATCTACAGGAATAAGATGGATGAACAAGGGGTCATCATTAAGAATAAAGCAAGACTGGTTGCTAAAGGATATAGGCAGGAAGAAGGTAATGACTTTGATCAAACCTTTGCTCCAGTAGCCAGACTGGAAGCCATAAGGATGTTTCTTGCCTATGCAACCTTTCAAGGATTCAAGGTTTACCAAATGGATGTCAAGTCAGCATTTCTGAATGGTAATCTTAAAGAGGAAGTCTATGTGGAACAGCCATCAGGTTTTGTTGATTCAACTCTACCTAATCATGTCTATAGACTTAGGAAAGCTTTATATGGGTTAAAGCAAGCCCCTAGGGCTTGGTATGAAACCCTATCTAGTTTCCTCATTGAGAACAAGTTCTCAAGGGGGAAAATAGATAAGACTCTATTCCTTAGGGAATCTAGAGGCAAAGTTATACTAGTCCAAATATATGTAGATGACATTATATTTGGGTCTACTGAAAGCAGCCTTTGCAAAAAGTTTGCAAAACTTATGCAAGGTCAATTTGAGATGAGTAGTATGGGAGAGCTTAAGTTTTTCTTGGGTCTCCAAGTTAAACAGACTGAGAGTGGTTTATCCATATGCCAGTCCAAGTTCACCCTAGAACTCATAAGGAAGTATGGTATGGATTCATCCAGTACCATGAAGACTCCTATGGGGTCAAGTATGTCTCTTAGCAAGGATGATGCAGGGAAACCTGTAGATGAAACCTTGTATAGAGGGATAGTTGGCTCCCTATTATACTTGACTGCAAGTAGACCAGATATCATGTATGCTACATGTGTCTGTGCAAGGTATCAAGCCTGCCCTAAAGAGTCTCATTTGACAGCAGTCAAAAGAATACTGAGATATCTAAAGGGCACTCCCTATCTAGGCCTCTGGTACCCTAGGAATGAGGATTTTGATCTAACAGGTTATTCAGATGCAGACTTTGCAGGATGCAAAGAAGATAGAAAAAGCACTACTGGAACTGTCAATTCCTAGGTGGGAGACTAATTTCATGGAGTAGCAAAAAGCAAACAAGTGTGGCTATCTCCACTGCAGAGTCAGAATATGTGGCTGCAGGAAGTTGCTGTGCTCAACTTCTATGGATACAACATCAGCTTGAGGACTATGGATTTCAGGTAAGTAGAACTCCACTCTTTTGTGATTCTACTAGTGCTATTTCAATAGCTAATAATCCTGTATCCCATAGTAGAACAAAACATATTGAAATTAAATATCATTTTCTTAGGGAGCATGTAGAAAGAAAAGATATTTTACTAGAATATGTTAGAACTGATAATCAACTAGCTGATATGTATACTAAGCCCCTAGAAGAAGCTAAGTTCAATAGGTTTAAAATTGAACTAGGAATGATAAAGTTAGAGTAAGTTTACAGAATTGAAATTGGCTAAGTAAAAAGGTGTCGACACATAGATATTTCTGTGTCGACACAGAAAGTAAGTGTCGACACTTCAGGAAAATGGTGTCGACACATCTAGGAAGTTGGTGTCGACACTTCAGAATATTAGTGTCGACACATGTCAAGTAGGTGTCGACACATCCACAGTGGTGTCGACACTTAAGTCTTACTCAGAATTCTCTAAGTAAAGTCTCGACTAAATGTCGAGTTGAGTGGTGTCGACACATAAACTTGTGTCAACACATATTATCTGTTGACTAAACTTGTGTCGACACATATGTGTCGAGACATTATAAGTCAGTGTCGACACTTATTGTCAGTGTCGACACAATTTAAGTTAGCTGTCCCGCCTGTTCATCTTCAAACCTAGAAAGGTATAAATAGAATTTTGCCTTAGTTTGTCGACACGCTTTCAAAAGTTTCGAGACCAAAACTTGTGTGTCGACACCTCTCTTCTCTCAAGACAAATTCTACAAACCCTAATGGTGCCAAAGCTTGAGGAGAATGTCAACGAAGGGTACGAACTGGTGCGGAATGCTTTTGAGGATGCCGATCAAGATATCAAGAACGTGATAACCCTAGTAGCAGATTCAGGGTTAGAATATCTTGTTTCTGAACCTACTAAAATCTGGAAGAAAGAGGTACTGGAATTCCTCAATGGAGCTGAAGTCGACGAATCTAGATACAAGATCAAATCCAGAGTTCATGGAGCAAAGTTTAAGATTATACCAAAAAGTCTGAGAAAGGTACTTCAGTTGCCAAGAACTAAAGAGGAAGCTGAGGTTACTGCTTCAAAGACTAGGGAAGCTCTAACCTGGTGTGGACTAGATTCTAAAATGAAGATTGGTTCAGTTTTCAATAGAAAAGGCATGAACAGCCAAGGCAAATTCATGTCTGAGATAGTTGGCAAAGTCATTCTCAGTAAGCCAGGAGGGCATGATAGGATATCTGCCTCTATGTTCACCATTATGACCAGGATTATCTTCACTCTCAACACTGACTGGTCAGTTATAGTGTTTGAGAAAATCAAGGAAAGCCTGAAGAAGCCCAACCTGGGCAGAATTTTAAGTCTTTACCTTGCTGGTGTTATACCTGAAGTTATGCAACAAGCAGCTGGAAGCAAAATCAATCATATGAGAAAAATGGATATGAGGTTGTTCTCTAGATGTGACAGGGTGTTGTCAAAAGAGATGCCAACACCTGAGAAGATATCTTCTGAGAAGGAAATTCCACCAAAGAAGAAGAGGAAAACTGCTCCAGTGGCTCAAGTGTCTACAAGCAGCTCTGACAGTGAAGAACAAGTTGTGTTCTCACCTGATGAGAATGAAGAAGAGCCTGCTGTGAAGTCTCCAGCTCCTCAAAATATTGCTGAAATCCAGGGGGAGCATCTAGTTGTAGAAGAACCAACTACACTAGAAAGTGAACAAGCAACCAACATCATACTAGAGGTAATCTCTAAACTAAATGCTTTAGATTTTCCTATAGAAGATACTGATTTGTCTGATGTTCATCAGCAAATTCAGCTGAATAACCAAGTCCCAGATGCTGTCATAGAAGACACATATGTTGTAGTAGAAGTTGTATCTGATCCAGTGGTTGAAGAGCCCAGAGTTTCTCCAGCTCATTCACCACAAGAGTATACAATGGAAGATTTATTTCTAAATCTGGATCAACAAGACTTTGACAAGGACAATACTGCTACTGAAGGAGAAAATGCTCCAATTGAGGGGGAGCAAGTTGCAATTCTTGAAGAGACTACAAGCCAAGAGACTGAGAAAGCACCAGATGTACAGACTGAGAGGCCCCCAAGCCCTAAGGAGAGGGTTGAAATTGCTAGCTCCTCAGAATCTGAAGATGAGGAGGCTACAAGGGCTAACCAAAAGAAATTTCAAGTGTTCAGAAGAAGAAGCCAGAGTTACAAGAAGGCTCTCCAAACTATAGCACCACAGCCTATAGTTCAGCCAGCACCATCAGTTGATTATAGTGCACTGATGGTTGCTATGCAGATCAAGTTGGATGAGCACAGAAAAGCAATTGAGAAGTATGTGGATGAAGGGCAGAAGTGCTTGCAGTTTGATCTAGCCCAGGACATAAAGTCAATAAGATTTGAGATGAATCTTAACAAGAAGGAGATGACAGACTGCTTCCACAAAGGGGGGAATGCAGTGGTGTACTTGGCTACACACCAGGAGAAGATAAAAGCACAAGTAGATGACATAGCATTGAAGCAAGGGTATGTTCTTGAAAACCAAATCAGGATGAATGATAATTTAACTGCTTCCCATAATGCTATTGTCACTGAAATGAAGAACATAGCTGCTGGACCTTCTACCTCTTCTGCTACTGTTAAAGCTGAATTTGACAAAGTATTTCAAGAAGAAATCACTGCTATTAAGACTGCCATTCAAGAATCTCAGAAGATTATAACTGACAAACTTCAAAGGTTAAAACCCTTCTTTAAGGATGGAGTTAATTATTTGGATAATCAAGTGAGATTTCAGAAAGATGATGTCAGAGATCATATAGAACGAGAAGTCATAAAGGGGGAGAGGGTTTTAGTCAAAGCCAGCTCTGATCATGCCAAGTGGATCTCAAATTCTATCAGAGCAACTCTTGGATATCCTCCTCTTTGTGATGATGATAATGTTGCTGAATCTGGTATTCATCCTGCCTATCTAGGAGGGGAGCAACCTGAAGTAGCTCAAGTCATCTACCCTCCTCCAGATTTTGACATGATTCATGCAGATGTATAGTCCATGTATAGCCCACCTGGGGGTAATGACAATGTCATTATTGAAAAAGTTGTTCAGCCAATTTCTGAAGCTATGCAAGAGGCACTGCAGAAAGAAGAAGAGACTAGATTGTCTAAGAAGAGGTTTAGGGAACAAGCTGAACAAAGACCAGACTTTGAGCAGTGGAGCCCTACCTCTAGGAATATTATTTTGACTGCCTGGAAAGCTGCCAAAGATAATGTGCATGACAGGAACAAATGGTTTTCTGAGGCTGAATGGAGAAAACATGAATCAAGGCAGGAGGCAATAATTCAATACAGAAGGAAGGCCAAGATGGGAAAGCTACCTCCTACTGCTCAGGAGCCTAGCAAGTACTTCCCTAAGCCTTACCATTATTTTGAAAGGTAGAATATTAAATCAGAAGAGCTTAAGAAGAAAGACTTGAAAGGCAAGAAGCATGCTGAAGCTGAAGTTGCTGATGCTCCTGTTCAAGCCAAAGTTCAAGCTGGAAAAGGAATAGTGATTAAGGAGCCAGAACAGAAATAGAATTAGAATTTTCTTAAAGTTTACTTTGAAATCTGTTTTGATGTAAAACATTCTGTAAACTTTTGAAAATGAATATGACTGATTAAAACAATGTGTTATATGTTAAATCTATTTCATATTTGTTCTGTGATGATGTCTGTGTATACATGTTTGTTTGATACATGTTTATGTTTACCCTGCTATATATAATCCTGCTTTACATCATTTTGTAATTTATTTATGAATGGTGTATATCATTGACTAAGGGTTATGACTTCTCCAAATAGGGGGAGATTGTTGGGTACATTGGTTTAAATGTACCTGATTTGAAGAAGCCTCACCCAACTCAATGATATACATCAAAATGTATTTGATGTATTTTGAGTTACTTGTGCAGGTTAAGTATTTGCAGGAATGAAGCAAAAAGTTTCTAAGTCCATGTGTCGACACCCAGAGGGAAAGTGTCGACACTTAAGAAGACTTGTGTCGACACCCAAGCAAGCAGTGTCGACACTTGGAGTCATTGTGTCGACACCAGGGATGCTGAGTCGACACCAGACAGAAAGTGTCGACACAAGGACATGTGTCGACACTCAGTGAAGAAAAGTGCAATGAAGCTGTGTCGACACTTAGCAGTAGTGTCGACACCTAGAAGAACTGTGTCTACACCAGAAAGTGTCGACACTTGGAGCTGTGTCGACACTCAGCAAAAGTTAGCAGAGACTAAGTATAAGTGTCGACACCCAGAACAATGTGTCGACACACAACAGAAGAGTCAGCACTTGAAGTAAGTGTCGACACTCAGAATAATGTGTCGACACTCAACAGAAGAGTCAGCACTTGAAGTTAGTGTCGACACCCAGAATAATGTGTCGACACACAACAGAAGAGTCAACACTTGAAGAAAGTGTCGACACCCAGAACAATGTGTCGACACTCAGCTGAAGACTCAACACTTGAAGAAAGTGTCGATACATGTAGCTGTGTCGACACTTAGCAAAGAACAGCAAGATCAACAAAATTATTCTAAGTACAAGTGTCGACACTAAGGGGATGTGTCGACACACAGCTGAAGTCTCAACAGAAGAAGAATGTGTCGACACAAGGAGCTGTGTCGACACTCAGCAAGTATCAACACTGAAGACATGTGGCGACACCAAGAAGCAGTGTTGACACTTAACGAGTACAACACATGAAGATGTGTCGACACAAGGAGCTGTGTCGACACTTAGAAGAATTCAGCAAAATACAGAAGTACAAGTACTTGTGTCGACACTCAATTTCTGTGTCGACACCTGAAGAAGAAGCAGTGTCGAGATATAAGATCTACAACACAAGGAGTTGTGTCGATACCTTGTAGACTAGGGTCGACACTTAGACAACTTGTGTCGACACTTGGTCTATAAGTGTCGACACTTAAAGACAGAAAGTCTCGACACTTTCAGACAGTTGAGATTTTTCAAGAACTGACTGGATGACTTGACAGCTGCCATTCCAGCCGGTCTACAACACCTGTCAGAGTTGTCAGAATTCAGTTATGGACCGGACCAGCCGGTTACCATGAAGAAGGCCTATAAATAGGCTTATACAGTATACAGAAACTGTAGTTGAGAAAATTGAACACAAGTTCAAGTGATCATTAACAAGAAGAAGATCTAGCTTTCAAGTGCAGATCTAAGAAGTTGGAGAGAGAGAGCTCCATCCAAGAAATCAGTTGTTGGAACCAGACAGAGAAGAAGGGTTCAGATTCACTCTGAATCTTAAGTAGCAGAGATCAAGGATCAACTGCAGAAGGAGTCAATCTTATTGAGTTCTACTTTCAAGAAGCTTTGAAGAAAGCTAAGTCAGATTGATTTCAGCTGAGTTTTCCAAGAACTCATCAAGAAACTCACATCTCATCTCTCTATTCTCTGAGTTGTTGAGTTAATATTATTGTAATCATTTTTATCTTGTAGAATCCTTTGGATCTGAGTCTTGTAAGCCTGCAATTATAAAGGCTGAGGGTAGGAGAGTTTTATCTCTGCGTGTAGGCCTTGGTGGCTGAGAGTAGGCCTTGGTGGCTGAGTGTAGGCCTTAGTGGCTGAGTGTAGGCCTTTGTGGCTGAGTGTAGGCTTTGTGGAAAAGCTGAGTTGTAGGGCCTTGGGCCTGAGGTGTAGGAACCAGTTTGGGTTCTGAGATAGTGGAGAAGTTTGGCCGAATCTAGTATACTGCTAGATAGGCGAAGGGGGAAAGTGGATGTACCCAAATCTTGGGGAACCACTATAAAACTATGTGTCTTCTGTGTGCTGTGATTTGCTGTGAATACTGTGTGATTGCTGTGCAATAGTAGATTAAATTCTGTGTTAAAAACTATTTGCTGCCATAAAAAGTCAAAAAGAATTTGGTCACCTATTCACCCCCCCCTCTAGGTGTTTAGGTACTATATCTTTCACGCGAGTTTACCTTCTCGCGATACTCTGAGTCGCCAACTTCCTCATCCGATTGAGCCATGAGCCCGAAGTAGGCTTCATCATTCTCTGAGCTGGACTCGCTTGAGTTGCTGTCACTAAGAGTCTTGGACTTCTTTATGACAAAACTCTTTTTTTCCTTTCTCTTACCCTTGAACGAACTTTTCTCCTCTTTCTTGGAGCCCTCCTTCTTCTTGTATGGGAATTCAACTATCACATGACATGTCTTGTTACAACAATAGTGCATAACGTTAGAGGAAGAATGTTTGTTCTATTTCGATTTATACCTGTCCTACCAGTTGTAGCTTTTTATAGAACGGTCACCATCACGATGGGATTTCCTAAAGTCAGTGGAGGATGACTGATTTTTCATTTGTCTCCTCTTGCTGAGCAGTTTCTTGAACTGCTTCGATATGAGAGAAAACTCTCTATCTGATAGTTCAGAGCCAGATGTTCTAGGCTCCGAATCTTTTGGGGTGTCAGGAGCACGAGTTCAAACTGGGGAAATAGCTTTGGACTTCCTTGAACCTTCAGCTTTTAGGGCCACCGAATTATCTTTGTTGGAAGTCCGACTGCTTTGCTCTTCCTTCTTTCTGGTTTTCATTTGTAATTCGTAGGAGAGCAATTTCCCAAAAAGTTTCTGAGGGTCAGTCTCAGGCAACTTTCCAAACTCCCTGATGGCAACCACTTTAGTGTCCCATTCCTTTGTCAGGGATCTGAGAAACTTGTCGTTTAGTTCGCCATTGGTGAAATTACGACCATAGTTCCTGAGGTTGTTTACTGTCTTAAAGAACATCTCGAAGCTGTCAGCAATACTATCATTTGATCCTTGCTTGAATGCTTTGTATTCCTGATTCAACAACGATTTGCGATTTTCTCTGACTTCTTATGTCGCTTCCATTGGCACAACTATGTAGTCAAACATTTCTTTGGCTGATTTACAATGGAATAGATTCTGAAGCATTGAGTCGTCCACTGCACTTGCGATCATGTTATTTGCCTTCTTATCAAGAGAGATTAAGGCAATTTCATCCTTAGTCAAGTCCATCATCTTCTTGGGATCATAACTGAAGGATTCAGAACCGATGGTTAAGTCGGTATGTGGGGTCCTTCTTCCACATTCTGAAAAATTCTTGGATCCGCCGCTTCCATGAAGAACCTTACTCATTATTTCCACATGGGAAAGTTTTCCTTTGTGCATACTAGGAGCTTCATAGAAGACATGTCTTTGCTTTTGTCCAAGGTGACTAGACAGAATCTCTTGACGCTAGAACAAGGATCTTATTCAAGGTGTTAACCTTATATCGAACAAAACGCCCCTCTGATACTAATTGAAAGTATCTAGAATCTACCTAAATCACCTAGAGGGGGGTGAATAGGTGATGTTTGCGTCTTTTTGTAGAATAAAAATTGCTTTAAAAATCAAGCACACAAATATCGAGATTTATAGTGGTTTCCCGAGTTGGGTACTTCCACTATCTCGCCTCGCCTATCTACCACGAAGGTCTAGATTCAGCTACTTCGCCAATCTCAGATTTCTTCAAATCTTACACCTCGGAACCGCAACTCCTACAACTCGGAGATGACGCTCCTACCACTTGATCCACAACCAGATCTACAAAATCGATCCACAAGCGATCTACAAACTCTATCCGCAAATGGATCTACAAACTCAGAGAAAATCTCCTACAAGATTAAAAGAATATTACAACAATATTACACAAGATATAAAAACTTCAGTCTGTTGTTCTTTGAATATAATTGACCTTGGAATCGCTTGTAGAACACAAAACTTGCTGACTGGAAGATCATGAATCTCAATTTGAATCTTCAAACGACTTGATCTGGAGGATTATAGATCTTTAAATGGCAGCAATACAAACTTAGAGGTCAATGAAGATGAATCGTGCACTGTAGTTTGAGACAGATCGGGAGAGTTCGCAAAAACACTGTAGGTCGGTGGCGAACACGATCAATTTCTGACTTTGGAAGTTTTTCAAGGTTGGAAATGAGAGCTAAAATACGATTAGGTTGAAAGGAAATATCTCCTAGGTATTTATAGAGATATCCCTTCCAACGGTTATAAGAAACTTTCCAAAAATGAAATCAAGAAGCTACTGTGCATGGCCGACCGAAAACCTGTAACAGCAGTTTGAAAATTTCAAAAAAAATGCCCTAAGTCAAATTCGTCGAGTGGCGACGAGTATCATTAGTATACTTGCCGAATGGGTCTATGATATACGATAAAATATACTTAGATAACACAGCTCAGGCCGGCAATGCACTCAACGCCAAAGTGGGGAATCATACTCGACAAATTTGTGGAGTATCAGCTGGTATACTCGACAAATTCGTCGAGTATCAGCTGAATGACTCAACACCCTCGAAGACATGACATGTAATATTCGACAAATGAGACTTAGAAAAATCCATAGAAGTAGCGTCGAATGGACTCGACAAATTTGGCGTGTATCGTCTAGTATATTCAATGAATTCAACGAGTATCGTTAGATACATTCGACGAATTCAACGAGTATACACGATGATTCTCGACGAATTTTACTTGGCGGATTTTCCAATACTCAGAGAATTTGCTCTAAGTACAAATGGTGAATTCGGCGAGTGTTGGAAGGTATATACGATGAATTTGACGAATATGAATGAGCATACTCGACGAAATCGACGTGTATTCCAAGCCAAACTCGACGAATTTTACTTAGGCAAATTCCTGTCCTTCTGAATCCAAGCCTTGTTCCTTCCTTGATTCTTCTCCTATACTTTGAATAGAAGTACACCCCAATAGAGAGATTATTTGTGAGTCAACACATTAGCCTATACAATGAGGGATTACATTTTATTATCCTATGTTTACTGACCCACTATAACCTAACATTGGTGTGTACTTAGCAATGAAAATATGCAAGTACATAACTCAAAAGGAAACATCAAATACAGTCACAATTCATTTTAACTTAACTGGACCGTTTTTAAATTCAGGTTATTGTGGATACAATACCCAACAGTAACCCTTAAACAACCACCAACACAAACACTCACCCCGTCATTTTGGGAGTATAACATAAAGTGGTGGGCCCTCGTTATTGGATGGTCGTTCACACCGACGTCGATACGTTGACATGAAAAGTGTAAGTGTTCACTCAGCCATAAAGGACTGGTGGATTTGCCAGCATTAGTACAAGAGGCTCTGTAGCACCTGACTGTGGGTATACCAAGTAATACGTAGGGTCTAGGCTGGGTAGTGTGAATACCAACCTAGGAGTGGGGAGGCCCCACCCACTACCTCTGTTTGCCACTATGAGAGGTACCTGCGTGTTTAGCTAACTCCAAATGGGGGAACTAAAGGTCTGTGTGCATAAAGTTGGGTGGGTGCGTTGCACTTGTGTGAAACTCATCATTTAACATGCATAGCATTCCATGTCATACATACCCTGCATAAAACCTCTACCCATAATGTATAAATTAGTATGAGATCTTTTATACGTTAGGCCCTGCAAAATTACCCCCTAACTTATAAGTCTCTATGTGCATTCTTATAAGATAAGGTTACTTTCTCTACGATGATAGTTAGCTCCTCTACTTTTACTTTAATTTGTTACTTTTATTATGCTGCTGCATTTACTTGCTCTTTATATAATTGACATTACTATATTAGATACTTTTAGCATATGATAGTTAGGGCCACTATCACCAGCTCTTGCTTACTCTCCACTTTCAGTCCCTTTCCTTTCATCCTCCCCCACACGTTGCCTAGGTAACACAGGGGGGAGGGAGGGGGACCAAGACTTAGTTTAAACTAACAGCCTGATGGGCATAACACCAGGGTCGCCAGTTGGGAGACAGAGTACTGCAATAGGGGAACCATCACGTCCAGGAGGAGGTGAACCAGCCTAGTCCTGGTGTGGTAGCAGCAGCAGTCATGAGATCAGTGAGTGGCTTGTATTTTTTACTTCTGCGAGCGTTTTGTAGTGATGACTATATATACTGGGCAGTAGGCCTTACCTTTCCTTTCAGATTCATTATTATACTTGTGATCCGTTTATTTCATTTATGTGGAGTCTTATATATTGCTATGTGATTGTGGATTCATGTTTATATGTTTACTTCTTTTCTTCTATGGATTATGGTTGAGTAGTTGCCGATAAAAGCAACGATTTGTGGTAACGACCCTCTCAGTGTTGGTGTAACCACAAAACGCCGTATTTGGGCATAAGACCCGATAAAAAGAAGGGGGGGGGTGTCTTATACCGGACGCGGCGCCGACCTGAGCAAGAGACGACCGACCAAGCCTTTCCCGCCAAGGGGCGGGGTATGGATGGCCGTGCTCGACCCCTCCGCGGTAGCCGTAGGAGGGAAGTCCCTTCGTTGGCTATAGTGGCCGATGGTAGCACCGCGCCTTGCAGGCGTGGGCACTCGGGTGCGCAGTGTAGCTTCCGGCCAGCCGACAACTGGGTCGGCATGAGCCAGCCTACCAGTAGAGGGAGAGAGGGGCCGGCCCCGACGGTTGACCCATGGATGGTTCAGGTAAGACGATCCTGCATGCGTAGATCGCACAAAGAGGTTCCCACATGATCCCCATTTGGATAGTGGGATCATGGGGAAGTGGGCTAACAGCACCCCAAATGTATTATAAAAGTGAGTTGGCTCCATAATTTCCCCCTGAAATACTCGGTGTTAGAAATCTCATTTGTGATTAGAGCGAGGATTTATTCTCCTCTTATGAAGGATTTAATCAGCGATAATGATGGTGATGGAGAAGGGGGTGGTGCTAGAGAAGGCAGATGGCAGCGCTTCACGAGCGAAGGTAAGTTGTGAAAGAGACAGAAGACATAGAAAGTGTGTTGTGAGGGAAGTCGGGAGCCACCGATGCAGGAACAAATCAACCGAATGGGGCGCCCGCCGGTGCTCGCCTCCCGATGTAGGGACAAGAGTGCTTAGGCGTGCACGCCTCCCTTGGAGGCTGTGTTTACGTGCACTTGGGGAGAGTACGCATGCTCACATCGAGAGTACGTACGGGCGCGTGCACTTGAGGTGCGTGCAGGTACGCGTGGGCGCGCACGGGCATGAGCTACCGGGGTCCGCTCTAGCGTGCACATTTTTGCTTGTGCCCCCTCTTCGTTAGGCATGTCATTGGTTGCATACGCTTTGGTGTGGATTGTGCATGTGCTTAGGAGTGCGTGCTTGCACTCGACTTCCGCAGTTTTTGGCCTCCCATGTTAGGATTACAAATGTGTGGGGCTCAATTTGAACACCTGATACTTGATAGATTTTGTCTAACCTTTGATCTTTATTTTCAGGTTTCGAGGCATCCTACATGGCTTATGCGGCTGTGCACTATGCTCACTACTATGCAAGTTGCCGTTTGGAGGAAAAGGTACAGGTTACCTGCTAACCTTGAGGTAAGGAAACCTCATCCTAAAGAAAGACTCCAGAACCCTCCTAGGGGTTGGATGACGATTTGCGAGACGACTTTGAAATTCAGATTCTGCTTTCCACCGTGCGAGGAGGTGATTGATATTCTGAAGTTCTGTGGAATCCAGATATCCCAGTTCACTATGCTAGGAATGACTCTCCTAATGGGGCTGGTGGCATTCTTCAGGGAGCTTGACTCCAAAGTTTCTTTGGAGTTATTCAGGGACTATTGTGATGTCTGTGTCGATGGTGGTGACCGCATCGAAATTTGCAACAACAAAAGTTGGCTTGACTTTGAGTCCTGTACAAATAGTTGTCATAGGAACACCTTGTTCTGATATGTCAGAAATTCTTGGGGTTTGCCATAGTTCTGGAATTCATTGCCAGATCGTTGCCGACATCAAAGAGGGAGAGAGCGGGACTTTCGCCGATACTGGGATTTTAAGATTCTCGAGAGTAGGCAAAGCACTGGTTCAATATTTCTTTATTTTTTGAAGAAACGTGCATGCCCCAGCATGGCCTTTAAGTTGAGGTCGAGTGCACTGCTGTATCAGTTTGAAAAAGAAAGCTTGTTTGCAAGAGTAGATATGATGCAACTAAGGGGTTGCAGACTTTACCGAGTCGAAGAGAGGACTTGGTTGAGGAGGCCTCGTGCAACGAACTTGCTCCAGCCAATTTTGATTTTGAGATGATAGAGATGTCTGCCCCCGAGTCCTTCATTCGAAGAGTTCTGACCCCCGAGTGTCTTCATATTTGAAGGCAATGAGTGACATGGTAAGTGAGTCGTTCATATTTATTTGAATTGATTATTCTGTACGACATTAACCATTTATTTGCTATTTGCAGACTAAAACTCAGACACATATAATGTTCACATAGAATGACCATTATGTGATATTGAAAGACAAATATTTAGCCCTCCAGGAGAAGCTTCAAGTAGCGGAGGATTCAGTTGCAGCCTCCGAAGAGGATCTTTGTCGAGAAGTATCCCGATTTCAGCAGATTGGATCAGAGCTGAAGTCTGAGATGGAGGAAGCCCGAGCATCGTTGTAGATAAAGAAGTCCATGGCAGAGAAAATCATGCAAACTTTGAAGACTGCTCAGGAGGAGAGCTGCAGCTCAAGGGAGAAGTTGGAGGTTTCCAAGGCTGAGATAGCATGTCTTTCTTCAGAAGAGTGAGTACTCGAGATAAAGGCGGCTGGTATTGAAAAGTACATGGATTTCTTGGATTACTTGAGCGGTCGTGATTTGCTCACCAACGAGGTTCGCAAGGATGTTTGGACCCGAGAGGTTGAGCCTCAAACAGAGGACGTCCGCGAGCTTGCGCTCAGACTCGACGTGTTGAAGGCTTTTCTCCTAGTAGCCAAATGTCTGAAGTGCGGCGTCTTAAGTCTTAGTTTTGACAACATTTTTGACGACAAAGGTAAAGAGCCTTGAGTCGGGTGTAGATGTGATTTTATGTAGAACACATATGTTTATATTAACGTTGCAGTATTGTTTTCATTCATTTTGCTTCTGTTATACGGATCCCAGTGGCTGGCGGAATGTAAGCTTGTGGCAGTATCAGAGAGTGCGGAGACTCGATCTAACGATCGAGGATGAGAGAAAAGGTTAGATCTTAACTATACTAATTAGAGTAAAATCACAGCACATAATAAAGTAAGAAGATCAAGCAACCAGAAGAGACACAAGGATTTTATAGTGGTTCCCCAACCTGAGTACATCCACTCTTATACCACCTTGGTAGGAATCCACTCAGGTTTTTGATCAGGTTCCCTGTCACCAATGGGTTTTGTTCAGTTACCCAAAAACCAAACCTCAAGTCTTTTGGTAGGAGACTTGCAACCAGGAATTACTTTTGAAGGGAGATGACAACCCTTTATATAGGAGGTGGTGAAAGAGTGATGGTGTCTTCTCTGTCAACAATCAGAGAGAAGACTTGTGGATATTTGATGTTAGCAGATTTCTCCCCCTGAGATCTTGAATGGTTCAGGGAAATCTGGAGCACTGCTTCAGGGTGATAGGCCTTCAAGACTTGAGTGCCTGGGCCAGAGATTGCTTCAGAAACTTCTTTGACAGATAGAGTTTTATTGTCCTTGAAGTTGTCCTGCAGTGATAGGGAAGAAGAAGACTCTTGATAGTGATTGGATGTTCTTCTTCTTCTTCAGATCGCTGTTATCGCTCTGGTCTAGGGCTTTTAGTTACTGTAGAGATCTTGCCCTTTCTGTATCTTTCTTTTTCTGTCTCTATTCTCTGTCTCTGTCTTTGAATTCCTTAATCTTGATGGCAGAAGAAACATTCCCGAGTGTAGTAAATGCTTTGGAATTTGATCCGAACTTAATTCTACTGTAACTGTCCGTTTGAACAACTATTTTCACTGGAATGTTGACTGTAATTAATCCGTAATTAATTCTGCCAACTGTTACTGATTGCTCAGAAATTGTCGACCTGAACTTTCGTCGAGTTCATCAATCGTCGACCTGAGTTCGACATTCGTCGAACTCAGCTAGATTCGTCGAGCTGAATATCTTGCCTGCATTCGTCGACCAGAGCTTGCAGTTCGTCGAGCTGAGTTTCTATTTCATCGATCTGAGAAACTGACTTGCTAATTTTGTCGAGCTGAGCAAGTGTTGTCCACCAATTGTCGACCTGAGTTCGACATTCATCGAACTGCGTTCAACGATCGTCGAGCTGATTCTTTGACTTTATCTTAACTGTTGTTCAGATTTCTTTCAGCAATTCTGGAGAGTTCTTCTGAATGACCTGTCCGGAAAAGTCCTATGACCCATGACTATACATGTTGGGTCATTCTAAGCAACCATAATAGTGTTCCTTTCCCAAATCCTAACTGGGGTTCCAACAATCTCCCCCTATTTGGGTAAGGACACTATATAAATATAAGTAAAATATAAGGCAATTAAATACAATTAAAACTAGATCAAGTACTTCTGCTATTGCTGTTGCTGTTGTTACAGCTGTTGGTGATCCTTGCCCAAATCTGCAGCATTATAATCTGTTGTTGTTGCTGCTGCTACAATCCCCACAAACTGCTGCTACTGCTGGAATTTCTGCAGCTTCATTTACAGGCATCTCCCCCTATATGCATAGCCTTGCACAAATTATTCAGCCGCTGATATCTTGTATATTTGCTGGACTGAATTCTTTTCCTGCAAGGTGTTCTGGACCCAGATAACCTTGGGTCCTGGTTTTCTTTTATAATAGTCAGAAATAAAAGAATAAAAATTCTGTTTTGAAATTCTGAGTTCGACGAAAAATATTTTCGTCGATCTGAGTTCGACGAATGATATTGAGATCGTTGATCTCTATTCACAGAATGATAATAATTGTTTTTTGTGATCCATTTTTGTCGATCTCTGTTCGACGAATTAAATTTGTTTCGTCGAGCACAGAGTCCTAAATAGTTCAAAGCAAAATCTTTGTTCATAGTTCGTCGATTTGAGTTCGACGAATAGTATTGATGTTGTCGATCTCCGTTCGACGAAATATTTTGAACTAAGATTTTCTGATGATTTTCATGTGATAATCTGAAATTAGTGTTAAATTTAGCTGAAGAAGAGACAAGGGAAGAAATAACCTGATCCTCTTCATCTGATTCACACTCTGATTCTTCAGATTCTTCAGCATAGCTGCTACGAGAAGCATCTATTGCCATTAGGCAAAATTCTTTTGCTCTTGCTTCTTCTTCATCCTTAGCTGAACAGGAGGAAGCATCTGAGTCACTCCAGGATTTAGCATGAAATGGTCTTTCTGTTGCTGATCCAGCAGCCAAAGCTGTGAGGGAGTCCCACATCTCTTTTGCAGATGAACATTCAACAAGTTCTTCAAAAATGTCATCAGACATTGATTGTGCCAGAATGTTCATTGCTTGTGCATCAGCAATCTTCATCTTTTGCTGGGCATCTGTCCATTGGGATGATGGAACATCATTTGGACTTGTTGTTTGCTGAGGTGGAGCTGGACCTGACAAAATAGATTTAAAGATATTTTCATCAATGGAGTCCATATAAAATCTAATCCTTGTCTTCCATAGTGCAAGTATATCTAGATTGCATATGGGCAGTCTGGTGCTTGAGAACTCTTCAATTTGTGCCATGATAAAACTCTAAAGATTTTTAAGATCTATCAAAGGATCTTTTGGTGCAGGTGTTAGCCTGTACAACCAATTAAACTCTTAAGGTGTGGTAGTTTAACCAACCTCCCTCTGATACCAATTGAAAGAAAAGGTTAGATATTAACTAAACTAATTAGAGTAAAATCACAGCACAGAATAAAGTAAGAATATCAAGCAACCAGAAGAGACACGAGGATTTTATAGTGGTTCCCCAACCTGGGTACATCCACTCTTCTACCACCCTGTTAGGAATCCACTCAGGTTTTTGATCAGTTGCCCTGTCACCAATGGGTTTTGTTCAGGTCCCCAAAAACCAAACCTCAAGTCTTTTGGTAGGAGACTTGCAACCAGGAATCACTTTTGAAGGGAGATGACAACCCTTTATACAGGAGGTGGTGAAAGAGTGATGGTGTCTACTCTGTCAACAATCAGAGAGAAGACTTGTGGATATTTGATGTTAGCAGATTGCTCCCCCTGAGATCTTGAATGGTTCAGGGAAATCTGGAGCACTGCTTCAGGGTGATAGGCCTTCAAGACTTGAGTGCCTGGGCCAGAGATTGCTTCAGAAACTTCTTTGACAGATAGAGTTTTGTTATCCTTGAAGTTGTCCTACAGTAATAGGGAAGAAGAAGACTCTTGATAGTGATTGGATGTTCTTCTTCTTCTTCAGATCGCTGTTATCGCTCTGGTCTAGGGCTTCTAGTTACTATAGAGATCTTGCCCATTCTGTATCTTTCTTTTTCTGTCTCTATTCTCTGTCTCTGTCTTTGAATTCCTTAATCTTGATGGAGGAAGAAACATTCCCGAGTGTAGTAAATGCTTTGGAAATTGATCCGGACTTAATTCTACTGTAACTTTCCGTTTGAACGGCTATTTTCACTGGGAATGTTGACTGTAATTAATCCGTAATAAATTCTGCCAACTGTCACTGATTGCTCAGAAATCGTCGACCTGAACTTTTGTCTAGTTCATCAATCGTCGACCTGAGTTCGACATTCATCGAACTCAGCTAGATTCGTCGAGCTGAATATCTTGCCTGCGTTCGTTGATCGGAGCTTGCAGTTCGTCGAGCTCAGTTTCTATTTCGTCGAGCTGAGAAACTGACTTGCTAATTTTGTCGAGCTGAGCAAGTGTTGTCCACCAATCATCGACCTGAGTTCGACGTTCATCGAACTGCGTTCGACGATCGTCGAGCTGATTCTCTGACTTTATCTTAAATGTTGTTCAGATTTCTTTCAGCAATTCTGGAGAGTTCTTCTGAATGACCTGTCCGGAAAAGTCCAATGACCCATGACTATACATGTTGGGTCATTCTAAGCAACCCTAATAGTGTTCCTTGCCCAAATCCTAACTGGGGTTCCAACAGAGGAATATAAAGATTCGTTCCGAGTGTGTAGCCAAGCCTGGACAAGAGAGGATATCCAGAGAATGTAAGTATTGAATCTGGGTGTCGAAGAATGTAAGTATTCGTTCAGACGGTGCGACCGCGAGGGGGGCATGTGTAACGCCCCCGATTTTTCTGTAGTTATTTAATTCAGTAATGATGTATTTATGACGTCAGGGCGTTACTTTTAACGTCAAGTTGACGGCGCGATGCCGTTAGGGAGTTTTCGAGTCCATTAGGTCCGACTGACAAAATTTTGTTGTTTTCATCGAAAACTAAAACTTTCTTTATTTTGGGAAATTAAGTTAATTAATTTCGTACGTGCTCATCAAGTTCCGCCATGATCCGAGCATTTTTGGAGTCTCGGCACACATTTGTAATTTTGTATTATTTACGTTTGTCGTAAACTTCAGAAATTAATATCTCGAGAACAGTACGTCGGAATTTAGTTTTGTCTTCGCTGTTAGATTCGTAGCGCTGACATTCGCCTACGATGTGAATTTCATTCGAATCGGGGTAAGTTTAGTCCCTATATCGTCATTTTATCCAGGAGTATAAGACAACTGATTTCTCGAGAAATAACATTGATTTCTCGAGAAATAATATTGATTTCTCGAGAAATAATGTCATTTCTCGAGAAATAGCATTGTACATCAAGAAACAGCTTTGTTTCTCGAGAAACAGCTTTGTTTCTCGAGAAACAATAATGTTCATCGAGAAATAGCTTTGTTTCTCGAGAAACAGCATTGTTTCTCGAGAAATTCTTTCCTGTACTTTTTTGTGAACGTTCGGGCGCCATTTTGAGGGTGAAAACCGAGTAAAATAAAAAAAATAGTAAACATGAAATTTGTTTGTCTCGATGAGATCTAAAACTTTCATGTTGATTACCTTTCGATTCGAGGATATCTTAAACTTCGATTTACGTTTCTGGCGCGCATGCGCATAAGATTGTTATTATTATTACTATAATTATTATTATTAATACTATTATTCCTATTATAATTATTAAGTATATAAAGACATTAGGTTGGAGAAAACTGTATTCATCTTCTCCAAGAGACCAAACCGAAACAAGAGCGGCGACTTCTCCTTGATCGTGAACTTCCGACCGCGATTCCGGGAGCCTCGGTGGATGAAATCTTCAACGGAGCATATATCCAGAAAGCTCTCAACGAGGGCTACGCGTGTGTGGTACATATTGCCCATTTTGGGGACCTTTTCGTGCGAGGTTTTTCGGCACAAACAACCGTTTTGAACGATTTCCTGTAGATTTTGCTTTGTCGTGCCTTCTTTCGGACCGATCTACGACGTGGGGTAATTCAGAGGACGATTCCGGGCGATCGAGGCAAGTGGAGGTTTTCTTCCTTCCCTCTCATTCCTAATGTGGTATGATCATTTTTGCACCATTTTAATTCCACTTAAAATCAAGATTTGACATGCTCTGACCATCACTTGTTTTCTACCCGACAAATTTATGTCCTTATTTACCAAATCAACCGTGAAATTTTGCTTAAGTCCATATAGTCCGATAACTTAGTCGTTAATCCGCTGTAAAGGTTCTTCATTTATTGAGTGAGCCTCCATTTCATCAAGTCTATTCTATGAGTTGTTCGGCGAGCCTAGTTGATTATCCGATAAGGAATGATTGTCTTGGTAAGATCCGTATTCTAAAGTTAGGGATGTTGGGTCTAGTCGGTTGTGCCATTCTCGGGATATAAGTAGTTGTTTTAGAGCTGTTGGTGTTAGTGGACAAACCACTATCGCAGCATCCTGTATTTTGAGATTTTTACCTTGCGGGGCTTTCCCCGGTGTTGTTTGGTTATTACTGCTGGTGTGCTGGCGGAGTTATCTCTCACCGCAGTAACTGGATATTTTCCAGTTTTGGTGTGTTGAGTTATGAAACCACCTTTTCCCTTGGGTGCTCGTGGATTTGGTGGGCGTGTTGGAGGAGGTATCTCCCCCCACTGTTGTTGGATGCTTATCGGTGTTTCCCTTGGGGCCCTTGTGGAGTTTGTTATGTGGGTGTGTTGGCAGAGGTAACTCGCCCCACATTTACCGGATGATTACCAGTGTTAGCAATTAAATTCTTTGCTTAAATTAGTAGGACCCTTGCTATATAATTAGGTTGTCAGATTATAGCTGTACTGTTAAGCTATCGTTTCCACCTCGCTTGTTGTAGCCTGCCATACGTGAATGCTCACATAAGTTTTCTCACTGTTTACTTATTATACATACTGTACCTTTCTTTTAGTATATTCAGTCTTGGGTTTCTACCATCGGTAGAGTAGGACCGCCTGATGAACAATTTATTGCATCTAAAGCAGAGACATCTCACTGTGAGCGAATATGAGGTCTAATTTCGTAAGTTGAGCAGAATTGCTCCTGATTTGGTAGCTTCAGAGGCAGGGAGAGTGAAGCGTTTGCTCAGAGGACTTCGAAGTGATGTCCAGCAGTTGGCATGCTTATAAAACTGAAAGTTATGCTGAGGCAGTGGAAGTCGCTCTGAAAGTTGAGGCGATTGAAAAATCTAAGAATCGAGGTGCCGCAGCAAAAAAAGATAAGAGGAAAGGTGATGAGGATGGAAGCTCTAGGGCATCTGGCCCTTCTTCGAAGAAGAAAAGTGGAGAAGCGTGCAGCTTCTATGGTCGCCCTGGTCACCCCTACGAAAAGTGTTTTAAGAGGATCGGAGCTCAGAAGCAGCAGTGGGTGCTCTCCATTCAGGGCACACCCAAGGGAGATCTGGTATGCCCTATCTGTGGAAAGAAGGGGCATGATGCGAGTCGATGCTGGTCAAAGGATAGAGCCTGCCACCAGTGTGGGCAGAAGGGACACATAAAGTTTGCATGCCCACAAACTCTACAACCGTTGTAGCCTACTCCGCTGCGGGCCCTGCCGTCGCCACCGCATCTGGATAAAGGAAAGGGCAAGCTGAACGTGATGACACAGGAGGAAGTGCAAACCTCCACTCAAGTGATATCAGGTTAGATTCTAAACTAACTCTTAGGTTTTAGCTTTTCCGTACCACTCTGCTCAAATAGTTACGTATCCGCTTTTATTTCGCAGAGTTTAAGGTAAAGAACTGTATGACGCGTGTTTTATTCGATTTCGGTGCTACCCACTCATTCGTGGTTAGGGATTTTGTAGAGCATCACAGGTTGCCTCTCGATCTAGTTGGTGATTCCTTCCGTGTTAAGTTTCCCTCTGGTGACTCGGTGGTGTCAACCCAGGGCATCCAAAGTTGCCCTATTCTCTTAGGAGATTTCGTCGCATTCGCTAATCTAAAGGTGCTTGACTTGGTGGAATTTGACGTGATTTTGGGCATGGACTGGTTGTCCCATTATGAAGATGTGATCCAGTGCAAGGTTAAGAGCCAGGACTTCAAAAAGGACAACAACCACCCCATGAGTGTGTATGGCTTCCTGCGACAGGGTTCCCCGATTATTTCTGCGGTGTGTGCTCGGAAACTCCGAGATTTCGGTTGTTTTGCTTATCTCGTTTCTATTTTGGAAACTGTTAATGGTTTTCCGTGTGTCGAGGATATTGCTGTGGTGCGGGAGTTTCAGGATGTTTTTCCAAATAATCTTCCTGGTCTCCCACCTAAGAGAGATGTAGAGTTCGTTATTGATCTTGAGCCTGGTACTCGCCTTATTGCTAAGGCACCATACCTTATGGCCCATGTGAGCTGGAAGAGTTACATACTCAGATTGACAAGTTATTGCAGTGTGGATTTATTAGGTCAAGCACTTCGCCTAGGGGTGCTCTAGTCCTGTTTGTGAAAAAGAAGGATGGCTCGATGAGGCCGTGCCTTGATTATAGAGAGTTAAATAGGATAACCATCAATAAAATGTACCCGCTGCCGAGAATCGATGATTTGTTTGATCAGTTGCATGGAAGCACAGTGTTTTAAAAGATTGACCTTCACTCAGGCTACCACTAGTTAAGGATCCGTGAGTCTTATGTCCCACGAACAACTTTTCGATCTCGACACAGACATTTTGAGTTCTTGATGATGTCCTTTGGACTGATGAATGCACCCTCTGCCTTTTTGGATATGATGAACAGAGTGTTTAAGGATTTATTGGACCATTTCATAGTCATATTTATTTTTGACGTGCTTGTGTATTCATGAAGTGCGGAGGAGCATGCCCAACACTTGCATTTGGTCCTATCTACCCTGAGAGAGCATAAGTTATATGTGAAGCTGAGCAAGTGTGAGTTGTGGATACCTCAGGTATCCTTTCTGGGTCATGTGGTGAGTAAAGATGGGATTTCAGTTGATCCAGAAAAGATCTCTGCTGTTATGGATTGGAAGAGACCTACTACACCTAAGGAAATCAGAAGCTTCCTCGGGTTAGCAGGTTATTATAAAAGGTTTGTGGAAGGGTTTTCAGTATTGTCTACCCCAATGACTAAGCTCACACAAAAGAACACAACTTTTGTATGGAGCGTTGAGTGTGAAGGATCCTTCCAAGAATTGAAGAGGAGATTGTGCACTGCCCCAGTATTGACCTTGCCTACTGAGGGAGTGGAATACTCTGCATATGTGGATGCATTGCACGTCGGGATTGAATGTGTCTTGATGCAGGAAGGTAAAGTGATTGCGTATGGATCAAGACAATTAAAGATCCATGCGAAGAAGTACCCTACACATGATCTAGAGTTTGCATCTGTGATCTATGCCCTGAAGCTTTGCAGACATCTATTGTATGGAACGTTATGTAAGATTTATATAGACCATAAGAGCTTGAAGTACTTCTTCACTCAAAAGGAGCTGAATATGTGCCAGTGTATGTGGGTGGAGTACATTACAGACAATGAGGTATAGATCCTTTTTCATCCAGGTAAAGCTAATGTGGTAGCTGATGCCCTGAGCAGAAAGACCACGCAGATCTTCAACCTCTTCGTACAGTCCTTGGTGGAGGAGTTCTTACTGATGGACATTTCAGTCAGCAATAGTGTTGGGACTTCCTGCTTGGTGGTAGCAGAGCCGTCGTGGATTACCCTCTCTAGGTTGCATCAGAAGGAAGACCTAGACGTTTAGCATCTCTGAGGGAGGACAGAGAAGGGAGAATTGCCTAACTTCTCCATAGATGCAGACGGTACCCTGAAGTACTCAGGTAGATTTTGTATCCCCGCGGTGGGTGATATTCAGACTAAGATTTGCAGTGAAATGAATGATTCCAACGTTGCCTACCACCATGGTTCTACGAAGATGTATAGGGATCTGAAATAGATTGTGTAGTGGTATGGTATGAAGAATGACATAGCAAAGTTTGTCTCTGAGTGTTTCACCTGCAAGCGTGCTAAGGAGGATCATTGTAGGCCTGATGTCAAGCTGACACCGTGGGAAATACCGAGTTGGAAGTGTGATAGCATATAACTGGACTTTATTACTGGGTTGCCAAGATCTCCCCGAGGGCATAATTCAGTTTGGGTTATAGTTGATAGACTGATGAAGTGTGCACACTTTGTACCTTTCAAGATTGGATATTCTATGAAGAAGATAGCTGAGTTGTATTTGGAAGAGGTCATCCGATTGCACGAAGTGCCAGTGAGTATCGTGTCAGATCGAGATTCCAGGTTTATGTCAAAATTCTGGCAGAGCCTGCAAGGAGCGTTGGACACTGCCCTCAAGTTTTCAACCGTATATCATCCGCAGACTAATGGTCAAACAGAGTAAGTTAATCAGATTATGGAAGATATGATCAGATGTTATATCTTGGACTATGGTGGAGCTTGGGACGAGCATCTCAGACTGATGGAGTTTGCGTACAACAAAAATTATCAAGAATGTTTGCAGATGGCCCCGTTTGAGGCTTTGTATGGGAGGCGCTATAGGACTCCCTTATTTTGGGCTGAGGTTGGTGAGAGACCATTGTTAGGTCCGGAAGCCCTAGAAGAGATGAGTGTTGTTGTAACCCATATTCGGGAAAAGCTCAGTGTAGCTTGGGAGCATTATGAGAAGTATGCAAATCAGTGAAGGGTTGATTTGGAGTTCATAGTTGGGGACATGGTTTTTCTGAAGGTCTCTACGATGTCTGGTGTTACAAGATTTGGAAGGAACCATAAGTTGGATCACCTGTACGTGGGACCTTTCCCGATTATTGAGCGCATCAGAGTGTCTGCTTATAGGCTGGATCTACCTGCTACCTTCCATGTCGTCCATGATGTGTTTCATGTAAGCCAGTTACAAAAGTGTGTACTTAGTGATCGTCATGTCCTCGACTCGGTGCCCCAGTCGCAGCCTAATCTTTCGTACGTCGAGGAACCTGTTCATATTTTGGAAACTCTGGATCGGGTGTTGCAGAGAAAGACAATTCCAATGGTCAAAGTTCTTTGGCGGAATAAATACATCTAGAGCGCGACATGGGAATTGGGGTCAACGATGAGGGAATCTCAGCCGCATCTCTTCCCCTAGTTTTCGGGTACGTCTCAAATTTGTTGGTATTTGGCAATTTCGTTTGGTTTAGTTTTGGAGTTGTGTTCAGTTTCATGACGAAACTTCTTTTTAGGGGGGTGACTATAACACCCCCGATTTTTCGGTAATTATTTAATTTAGTAAAAACGTATTTATGACGTCAGGGCATTACTTTTAACGTCAAGTTGACGGCGTGACGCCGTTAGGGAGTTTTCGAGTCTTTTAGATCCGACTAACCAGATTTTGGGGTTTTCGTCGAAAACTAAAAATTTCTTTATGATGAGAAATTAAGTTAATTAATTTCAGACTTGCTCGTCAAGTTCCGTCGCGATCCGAGCATTTTTGGAGTCTCGGCGCGTGTTTGTAATTTTGTATTATTTACGTTTGTCGTAAACTTTAAAAATTAATATCTCGAGAAGGGTACATCGGATTTTAGTGTTTTCTTCGTCGTTAGATTCGTAGCGCTGACATTCGCCTACGGTGTGAATTTCGTTCGAATCGGGGTAAGTTTAGCCCATGTATCGTCATTTTATCTAGGAGTATAAGACAAAACTGATTTTTCGAGAAATAACATTGATTTCTCGAGAAATACATTGATTTCTCGAGAAATAATGTCATTTCTCGAGAAACTGAACTGTTTCTCGAGAAACTGCACTGTTTCTCGAGAAACTGCACTGTTTCTCGAGAAACTGCACTGTTTCTCGAGAAGATATTCTTTCCTACACTTTTGCGAACGTTCGTGCGCCATTTTGATGGTCAAAACGGTGTCAAATAAAAAATAGTTAACATAAAATTTGCTCTTCTTAACGAGATATACAACTTTCATGTTGATCACTTTTCGATTCGAGGCCATATTAAATGTCTATTTTCATTTCCGGCACGCCTGCGCATAAGATTGTTATTATTATTACTATGATTATTATTAATACTATTATTCCTATTATAATTATTAAGTATATGAAAGCATTAGGTTAGAGAAAACTCTATTCACCTTCTCCAAGAGACCGAAACGAAACCAGAGCGGCGATTTCTCATTGTTTGTGAACTTCCGGCCGCGATTCCGGGAGCCTCAGTGGACTAAATCTTCAACGAAGCATAGATTCGGAAAGCTCTCAACGAGAGCTACGCGTGTGTGGTAGGTATTGCCCGTTTTGGGGACCTTTTGTATGAGGTTTTTCGACCCTAACCGCCGTTTTGGCCGATTTCCTGTAGATTTTGCTTCGTCGTGCCTTCTTTCGAACCGATCTACGACATGGGGTATTTCGGAGGACGATTCCGGGCGAAATCGAGGAAAGTGGTGATTTTCTTCCTTTCCTCTCATTCCTAATGCGGTATGATCGTTTTTGCACCATTTTAATTCCACTTAAAATCAAGATTTGGCATGCTCTGATCCTTACTTGTTTTCTACCAGACAAATTTATGTCCTTATTTACCAAATCAACCGTGAAATTTTGCTTAAGTCCATGTAGTCTGATAACTTAGTCGTTAATCCGTTGTAAAGGTTCTTCATTTATTGAGTCAGCATCCATTTCGTCAAGTCTATTTGACGATTTGTTTGGCGAGCCTAGTTGATTATCCGACAAAGCATGATTGTCTTGGTAAGATCCGTACGCTAAAGTTAGGGATGTCGGGTCTAGTTGTAAGTCCCCCCACCCGGATCGCAAAACACAGCACGAAGGGGGGTCTTATGCCCGGAACAGCCGCCTTGCGGTAGCATTAGCACACGGGCTAACCTGTACCACAAGATGCCTATTCTGCCGACAACAACCAATATCAATATAAACATGCCAACCCAACCATAATATAAAAGAGAAGAAGTCAAATCCACACTAAGTATATAGTCAAAATACAGTAAATAAAGAGAAGCTAAAACATGCTTCTACAATATCAGAGTACAGCTATAAAAGTTGCCTAAACGGGCTACATCAGAATCTCACAACACTCACATCCGTAATCGGCGGTAGCGACGACACCGTCACTTCAGGCCCTGTCGTCCTGGCCTGGCTGCCCTGTTGCATGGTCTGCGACTGCTCTACCTGCGGGGTGACCTCCTAAAAAGGAAGATGTTGCAACCATTAGTTGAAAAGACTAAGGGGCTTCACATCCGCTCCCCCGGCGACTCCTCGGCACCGGGCGGAGAAAGGAACAAGGGTACAAGTATAATAAGTTGTAAAACAGGTACAAGCAGGTGGTAATGGTACAATATGATTAACAACATTATAATCTAGCAGTTCTACATAATCAATAACAAACTATCAAATACAAGTATCTACAGCAGGAAAGTAACTTAACTTATAAGGATGCCCATACAAGCTTATAAGTTAAGGATCAGGTTACATAAAAGTAACTCATCGTATAAGAGTGCCCATACAAACTTATACGATGAGGATCTGTTGTGCAATGTTATGAAATGGTATGTATGCTATGCAATGACTCACCCATGATCACACACATGTAAATGCCATGTCGACACAGACTATCGTTCCCACTATTCGAGCAGGTAGCTAACCTCTCAGGAATCAACCGCCGTGGCCAGGCGGTGACAGTAGAGCGGGTATCTCTACTACTAGGTAGGTATCCACACTACTTCACCCAGGCCTCTGTATGCCTCAACGCTAAGAACACAACAATGGATCCCATGCGTACCATGGCCTAGCGGGGTCTCGGGTAGATGTGCACCAAGAACACAGCCCGAACTGGCCTGGTGTGATCCGGAAGGGGCCTCGGAAGAAAGCACGAGGACACAGCCCAACAGTCCACTTGGCATGGAAGGGGCCCCGGGACACAAACACCGAGGACACAGCCCAACCACCCAAAGTCTAACTATCAACTCCCGTCGGTGTGACGATCAGCGAGCCCATAGACCTGCCACACTATCTTTAACCCAGGATTACGACACCGCGTGTCGACTCACACCGCATGCAAATTCCACATCACCGTGTATGGAAGGGGCCTCGGAAGTAAGCACGAGGACACAGCCCAACCATCTAACTATACCTCATCTCAACACTAACCCAACTAGTGACAGTCAATACCGCACTTACATCCTTCCTCAAAACTACCCGTAGGGAGACTACACTCTAAGTATTGGACTACTAAATCTCATCTCATTAAACAATTATACACATGGCCATAAGTTATCATTCTATATGTCTTTCCAAACGATTTCACCATAATATAACATAATGTGCATATATAATAGTCTACAAATTTCTAACAAGTCACTTTGTTTAAATAAGCTTGCCTCACAATTCAGTTATATGAAATCCAATTAGTAATCTTCATCATTCATAGCACTACGGTGGTTAACATAAAATAGTTCACCCAAAATCTCAAGTTAGCTTGCAACACCGATTCCACCGAATCCAAATTCATACTATATAAAAACCCAAAATTTAAGTGCAGAATAAATCTGGATAACAAATTCAACCGGAGATTCCTGAAGCTATAGGAAATCGGTGAAGACGTGTAACCCCTCAATGGAAAGGTATTTCCATGGGCTACAACATTTATGTTCAGACCACAACCCAAATTCAATAGTATCAAACTTGAAATCCGCCTTGAAGTCCACTGCGTACAGAACACAATTTCTGCATGCAGGATTTATCGGGCGTCATGTTCGTTCAAACTTTCCTGTGGCCACAAACTTTGCATGAAGGCGTGCAACCACCTGTTGGAAAGGTATTTTCAAGGGCTTCAACTTTCGTGTTTAGTCGAAAACCCAGATCGGGACATATCACATCATAAAATGGCCAAGAAGATCATTGTGCGCAGAACACAGATTCTGCACGCATCTTAAAGAGGAATGAACGGCATCAGTTCATCTTTCTCCTCAAGTCGATCCACCAAAATCACCTCCAGAAATTCCTCCACCCTTATTCACCCTCATGAGGCCTTTACTCTTCACGAAACCATCCCCCATCTTCGCATAGAAGGTTGGAGAGGTTGAAGACACCACAAACCAAGAGCACAAGCCCTAGATCGGCCTCATCCTAGAGAAATCACCATCTCGCTAGTCAAGACTCTTTTGAGTCGACATCTCACTGAGATATCTACAGATCTATCACCAAGGGAGAGAGGAGGAAGCTCACTTCATTTCCGGCATTTCCACTATTTCCGACCATGGACCGTGTAACTCTTCTTGGCGACATCTTCTCCTTTACGGTGACGGCGGATCTTCTCCTCCAAGACTTTCTCCAGCAGATACCCTCTCTACAGAAGTTTCTCTCAGGAAATAGGGGATGAAATGAGCATGGAAACAACTAGTGTTTTAATTTCCCCTTATATATGAAAATTGACACGGGTAGGGACATGCCCGTGTCCTTACCTGTGTCCTACTTCGGGGGAAGCATCAATGACGGTTTTAGCGTCGGTTCAACACTCGACACGGGTAGGGATACGCCCGTGTCCTGACTCTTGTCCACATGACACGGCCGTGTTCCCTGGCCGTGTCCTTCTCTGGATACCTTTCGACAAACTCAACTCGACAAAATGGCACACGGGTAGGGACATGCCCGTGTCTCTACCCGTATCATACAATTCGTCAATCTCGACACGTAGTTCGTCGTTCTCGACAAGCTCTGTCAAGTTTAACTCGACACACATGGGTAGGGACATGCCCGTGTCGCTACCCGTGTCATACGATGTCGACATACCTCGTCGATCTCGACATGCCTCGTCGAGTTCAACTCGACACAACGACACACGGGTAGGGACACGCCCGTGTCTCTACCCGTGTCATACAATTCCTCGATCTGGACAAGCAGTTCGTTGATCTCGGCATGCTGTGTCGAGTTCAACTCGACACACACGCACACCGGTAGGGACACACCCATGTCTCTACCTGTATCGCTGCACACAGGTAGTGACACGCCCGTATCACTACCCGTATTCTTCTCTGGACATACTCGAGTTATCGACTCAGGAGCTGGCCACTCCCACACGGGTAGGCACACGCCCGTATCTCTACCCGTGTACTATGCTTGACTGATTTCTCCTCCTGTCCACATGTGCTGCCTAGTTGTCAACACTCCCCATGAACCCTAGTCAGCTCTCCTGACTCAAAAACACGCACGAGGGGCCTAGTGCGATTCGGGACGTTACAAATCCTATAAATAAAATAAAAGATTTCGTCCCCGAAATCAGGCTTAGGCTATGGGGAGAAAAGCATAACAGAAAATATAATATGCTTTTAAACAAAATTACCTTGAGCAAACAACTCCGGGTAGTGTTTTTGCATCAAATCCATCAGCTCTCATATATATTCCTCCTTCCCATGATTAGACCATAACACCTTCATCAAGGGAACACTTTTGCGGCGCAACATTCTAGTCTCGTTATCTAAGATCCGCACCGGCTCTAGTCTCACAGACCTATCAGATGCCACAGCACCATCAGTTGTGGGGATGTATTGATCGGGCTGCAACAGCGCCTTCCGAAGCAACGACACATGGAACACGTCGTGGAGGTTCTCTAGCTCGGACGGTAACTCCAACCGATAGGCCAATGAGCCAATCCTTTCCAATATAGTATAAGGCCCAACATACCTTTGGCTGAGCTTTTTCACACCACGCACACGTGACACTCCATGCATCGGTCGGATTTTCAAGAACACCTTATCACCCACTTGAAACTCCACCATCTGGTGCCTTGCATTATAATACTTCGCCTGCCGACTTTGAGCCTCCAACATGCGATCCCGTATCAGTCTAACCGCCACATAGGTATCATCAATATATTCAACACCCAAAGCCTTCAGGTCTTCATCTTGCACCGAAGACAAGGGGGTTCTACACCTTCTTCCATAAAGAGCTTCATGAGGAGCCATGCTGATACTAGTCTGGTGGCTGTTGTTGTAGGATAATTCTACCAACGGTAAGAGCCTTTCCCACGGCTATCATCTATCCAACACACATAATCTCAGCAGATCTTCCAATGTCCGGTTGGTCCTTTCAGATTGCTCGTCCGTCTGAGGATGAAACGTGGTGCTGAAGGTAAGGCGCGAGCCCAAATACGCCTGTACCGCTTTCCACTCCTTGGAGGTAAACCGACCTTCACGGTCAGACATGATCGTCTTACGCACGCCATGATACCGTACGAATTGCTCCACAAAGAGGCGTACTAAGACATCCACATGAGCTTCTTTCTTCATTGGGATAAACCAGACCACTTTCGTCAGGCGATAAACTATCACCCACACTGAATCATTTCCTGAGCGTGAGCGAGGTAATCCATGGACAAAGTCCATGGAGATATCCTCAAACTTCCACTCGGGGATGGGCAATGATTGTAGCAAACCACCGGGACTCTTGCATTCCGCCTTCACCCTTTGACAAGCTTCGCAATGTGTAACAAAATATCGGACATCCTTTTTCATTCCCGGCCAACACATGGTCTTCCGTAAGCCGGCATACATCTTAGAAATGCCCGGGTGCGCTGAATATTGAGAGCAATAAGCCTCTCTCAAGATATCCTCCCAGATTTTACCGCCCTTGGGAATGTAGAGCCGACCACGAAAATAAACGAGGCCGTCTTTTAGCATATACTCATATGTAGTCCCATCTTCGATTGACTTGATTGTCGGGGCCAGGGCCACATCCATCCCTCGCTCCACTCTGATTCGGTCCCGGATATCACAAACTATACTCATGCTTGCCAAGTACTCCATATACTCTGCCGAAGGAGCCTTAAATATCAATGTAATATCCATTTCCTCAATCATCCGAGCCAACTCCATACTCATCAACCGAACCTCTAGGCTGGAACCTGGTACCTTTCTACTCAAAGCATCAGCCACCGAGTTCGCCTTTCCGGGGTGGTAGTTCATGGTGAACTCATAGTCTCATAGAAATTCTAACCACCGCCGTTGCCTCAGGTTCAACTCCTTCTGAGTATGAACGTACTTCAAGTTTTTGTGGTCTGAAAAGATCTCGTAGTGGATGCCATATAGATAATGCCTCCAAACCTTCAAGGCGAACACCACCGCTCCCAATTCCAAATCATGAACCGGGTAATTGATTTCATGCTTCTTCAACTATCTCGAAGCATAGGCAATCACGTGTCCGTGCTGCATCGACACCGCTCCCATCCCTTGGTATGATGCGTTAGTGTAAACTTGAAATCCTTCCTTCCCAGATGGAAGTGCAAGGATGGGGGCGGAGGTAAGTCTATCCTTCAGCTCCTGGAATGCCGCTTCACATTGGGTTGTCCACTCAAATGGCACACCTTTTTTCGTCAATGAAGTAAGAGGAAGAGAAATCTTTGAAAATACTTTTATGAACTTGCAGTAGTACCCGACAAGCCCAAGGAAGCTCCGCATATCGACCGCCGACTTCAAGGGAGACCACTCCTTCACGGCACGCACCTTGGACGGATCCACCGCTAGCCCAGCTCCACTGATCACGTGACCCAAGAAATCAACCTCCTTAAGCAAGAATTCGCACTTGCTGAATTTGGCAAACAAGGCGTGCTCTTTTAATTTCTTCAATACCAAGGTCAAGATCTCAACATGCTCCTCCTCTGTCTTTGAGTAGACCAAGATGTCGTTGATGAAAACAATGATGAAGATATCCAAATAAGGTTCAAACACCTTGTTCATCAGGCTCATGAAGGCCGAAGGGGCATTTATGAGCCCAAACGGCATTACAATGAACTCGTACAGTCCATATCTTGAACTAAAGGCCGTTTTCTGGATGTCCTCCTCTTGTATCCTCAACTGATAATATACTGAGCGCAAGTCCAGCTTATAAAACCAATGTGCTCCCACTAGTTGATCGAACAACTCGTCGATCCGAGGTAGCGGATAAGTGTTCCGCACCGTCAGCCGATTGAGTTCCTGATAGTCTATGTACAAGCGCAAGGTTCCATCCTTCTTCTTCACGAACAATACAGGGGCTCCCCAGGGAGACGAGCTGGGGCGAATGAACCCTTACTCCACCAATTCTTGCAGTTGGACTCTAAACTCTGCGAGTTCCTTCGCGGCCATTCGGTAAGGTGCCTTGGATACAGGCTTGGCACCCGGTACTAGATTAATCTGGAAGTCAACCTCTCTGTGCGGGGGTAATCCTGGCAGTTTCTCAGGAAATACCTCGGGGAAGTCCCTCACTACCCGTACGTCTTTTATATCCAATGCTATCTCCTTCAACTCGAACCAGATCATGAAGACTTCATCCCCCTTCATATGGGCTTTTACTGTCTGAACTGAAGATAGCAACATGTGAGGTGCGATGCTAATACCTTGGAAGATGACATCAGAGTCCTCATGTCTCAAGTAGATTCGTTTCTCTGCACAGTCAATCCTTGCAAAGTGCCAGTCCAACCACGCCATGCCCAAAATGATGTCAAACTCCGACATTCTCAAGACCGTGCAGGTGTATCAAAGGCCTTTCCTTCAATAAATATCTCGAACTCGCACTTAGCGGTTGCAATCATCTCCGAGCCATCCGGTAGGCGCACTCGTCGGGCTATACCAGTAAAGTATTGTACGCCCTCCATGCCCTTAATGAAGTCCTCAGACACAAAGGAGTGTGAGGCACCGGTATCGAACAGCGCATAGGCCGTCTTCCCGCCAACTATCACGGTGCCTAAGTACTTATAACCAAAACTTATTGATAGGTGTCTAGTATGTCTCAAGCAACTTTAAGTTTGACAATGAAAATGTGATAATCAATTAAATCATACCTGCAATCACATCTTGAGGATTCCGTTCTTGCGCCATGTCCAGCGCGTATACTTGATCTCGGGCAAGGCCGGGGTTTCCTCCTCACGGTCCTCGTCCTCGACCATGCATGTAACCCCGCCCCCGCGGAGCTGCCGGAGGGAAAGCAGGAGGGACATTTCCAAACAACCGCGGGCAAAAACGACGAATGTGGCCCAGTTGGTTGCATTCAAAACACACCAGCCCACGACGCCCTTCATGTTGCTGAAATTGTTGAGGCAGAGGCGGTGGAGGCAACGCAGGCGGCTGCAGAACCGGATGCTCCACTATAAAGTCTCGGTGGAAACGTCCTCCACCTCTTTGATGTCCTCTTCATCTCCTAAAGTCCTGCCTTCTTCTATTACTTGGACCAGCTTCTATCACGTCTTCTGCAGGCCTCTTACCACTACTCAAGTGATCTGCCTCCAATCTCTTCGCCATGTCGATAATCTCCGCCAAGCTAGCGTCCGCTATAAACAAAAGGGCCTGCCTTAGGGGGTCTCGCAACCCTTTGTAGAAACACTTGGCGTATCCTCTATCATCCAGTTCATATGAGTCCGCGAACCTTGCGAGATGCTGGAACTCTCGCTGGTATTCTGTCACCGATTTTGATCCCTGATTCAGTAGTAAAAACCTCTTCTCGAGCTCGTCTCGAGCCGATGTAGGAATGAAGTGCTCCAAGAAGACACCCGAGAACTCGCTCCAACTTATCTCAGTATACACTCGTCCTTGGAACGTGGAGCCCATGAGTGACTTCCACCACCTCTTAGCATGTAGATCCAAGACGGACACCACCAACGATACAACCATGTTGGCTGGGCAACGGATCCCCGCAATAGCTCTTGGACCGTGTCAAGCCATTCCTCCATGCGTATGACCGACTCCGTCCCGAGGTAGGCGGGAGGGGAGAGAGCCCAAAAGGTGCTCAACCAGTTAGAGTCCTAAGCCTGTTGTTGAACCGGAGAATGTTGCGCCCTAAAGGCATCCAGAATGGTGGTGAGCATCTGCCCCAACTCAGATTGTTGAAACTAAGTGGGTATGGAAGGGGAAGGAGTGCCCCCCATCGGCTCAGCGTGTACTGGAATCTACACGTAAAACACAAACGTATGGTCAGATTGGCTAATCTTGTGGTCAAAGTTGGACAACTTAGTGTGAATTACATATGGGCACACCACTGCTTCCGCTAAGTCAGTTTGTCTGCAAACTGACTAATCGAACGGGGTGGTACCATTGTTGAATGACTTCTTTAGTTAAGGATCATGGCAAACTGATACCATTTGTAAGACCCCCCTCCCGAATCCCAAAACACGGCGCGAAGGGGGGTCTTATGCCCGGAACAGCCGCCTTGCGGTAGCATTAGCACACGGGCTAACCTGTACCACAAGACGCCTATTCCGCCGGCAACAACCAATATAATATAAACATGCCAACCCAACAATAATATAAAAGAGAAGAAGTCAAATCCACACTAAGTATATAGTCCAAATACAGTAAATAAATAGAAGCTAAAACATGCTTCTACAATATCAGAGTACAGCTATAAAAGTTGCCCAAACGGGCTACATCAGAATCTCACAACACTCATATCTGTAACTGACGGTAGCGACGACACTGTCAGTTCAGGCCCTGTCGTCCTGGCTTGGCTGCCCTGCTGCATGGTCTGGGGCTGCTCTACCTGCGGGGTGACCTCCTAAAAAGTAAGACGTAGCAACCGTTAGTCGAAAAGACTAAGTGGCTTCACATCCGCTCCCTTGGCAACTCCTCGGCACCGGGCGGATAAAGGAACAAGGGTACAAGTATAATAAATAGTAAAACAGGTACAAGGAGGTGGTAATGGTATAATATGATTAACAACATTATAATCTAGCAGTTCTACATAATCAATAGCAAAGTATCAAGTATAAGTATCTACAGCAGGAAAGTAACTTAACTTATAAGGATGCCCATACAAGCTTATAAGTTAAGGATCAGGTTACATAAAAGTAACTCATCGTATAAGAGTGGCCATACAAACTTATATGATGAGGATCTATTGTGCAATGTTATGAAATGGTATGTATGCTATACAATGACTCACCCATGATCACACACATGCAATTACCATGTCGATACAGACTATAGTTCCCACTATTCGAGCAGGTAGCTAACCTCTCAGACATCAACCGCCGTGGCCATGCAGTGACAGTAGAGTGAGCATCTCTACTACTAGGCGGGTATCCACACTACTTCACTTAGGCCTCCGTACGCCACAACGCTAAGAACACAACAGCGGAGCCCATGCATACTATGGCCCAGCGGGGTCTCGGGTAGATGTGCACCGAGAACACAGCCCGAACTGGCCTGGTGTGACCAAGAAGGGGCCTCAAAAGAAAGCACGAGGACACAACCCAACCATTCACTTGGTACGGAAGGGGCCTCGGGACGTGAACACCGAGGACACAGCCCAACCGCCCAAAGTCGAACTGTCATCTCCCGTCGGTGTGACGATCGGAGAGCCCGTAGACCTGCCACACTATCCTTAACCCAAGATTATGACACCGCGTGTCGACTCACACCGCATGCAAATTCCACATCATCGTGGCATGTAAGGGGCTTCGGAAGTGAGCACGAGGACACAGCCCAACCATCCAACTATTCCTCATCTCAACACTAACCCAACTAGTGACGGTCAACACCGCACCTACATCCTTCCTCAATACTACCTGTAGGGAGACTACGCTCTAAGTATTGGACTACTAAATCTCATCCCATTAAACAATTATACACATGGCCATAAGTTATCATTCTATATGTCTTTCCAAACGATTTCAACATAATATAACATAATGCGCATATATAATAGTTTGCCAATTTCTAACAAGTCACTTTGTTTAAGTAAGCTTGCTTCACAATACAGTTATATGAAATCCAATTAGTAATCTTCATCATTCATAGCACTACGGTGGTTAACATAAAATAGTTCACCCAAAATCTCGAGTTAGCTTGCAACACCGATTCCACTGAATCCAAATTCATATTATATAAAAACCCAGAATTTAAGTGCAGAATAAATCGGTGAAGACGTGTAGCCCCTTTATGGAAAGGTCTTTCCATGGGATACAACGTTTATGTTCAGACCACAACCCAGATTCAATAGTATCAAACTTGAAATCAGCCTTGAAGTCCGCTGCGTACAGAACACAATTTCTGCATGCAGGATTTATCGAACATCATGTTCGTTCAGACTTTCGTGTGGATACAAACTTCGCATGAAGGCATGCAACCACTCGTTGGAAAGGTATTTTCAAGTGCTTCAACTATCGTGTTTAGTCGAAAGCCCAGATCTGAACATATCACATCATAAAATGGCCAAGAAGATCACTGCGCGCAGAACACAGATTCTGCATGCATCTTAAAGAGGAATGAACGACATCAGTTCATCTTCCTCCTCAAGTCGATCCTCCAAAATCACCTCTATAAATTCCTCCACAATTATTCACCATCATGAGGCCTTTTCTCTTCACGAAACCATCCCCCATCTTCGCATAGAAGGTTGGAGAGGTTGAAGACACCGCTAACCAAGAGCACAAGCCCTAGATCGGACTCATCCTAGAGAAATCACCATATCGCTAGTCATGACTCTTTTGAGTCGACATCTCACCTAGATATCTACAGATCTAGCACCAAGGGAGAGGGGAGGAAGCTCACTTCATTTCCGACATTTCCACTATTTCCGGCTATGGATCGTGTAACTCTTCTTGGCGGCATCTTCTCCTTCACGGCGACGACGGATCTTCTCCTCCAAGACTTTCTCCAATAGTTTCGCTCTCTACAGAAGTTTCTATCAGGAAATAGGGGATGAAATGAGCATGGAAACGGCTAGGGTTTTCATTTCCCCTTATATATGAAAATTGACACGGGTAGGGACATGCCAGTGCCCGTACCCGTGTCCTGCTTCGGGAGAAGCGTCAACGACGGTTTCAGCATCGGTTCAACACTCGACACGGGTAGGAACACGCCCGTGTCCCGACCGGTATCCATATGACGCAGCCATGTTCCCTAGCCTTGTCCTTCTCTGGATACCTTTCGACGAACTCAACTCGACAAAACGGCACACGGGTAGGGACACACCCGTGTCTCTACCCGTGTCATACAATTCGTCGATCTCGACACGTAGTTCATCGATCTCGACACGCTCTATCGAGTTTAAATCGACACACACGGATAGGGACATGCCCGTGTCTCTACCAGTGTCATATGATGTCGACACACCTCGTCGATCTCAACACGCCTCATCGAGTTCAACTCGACACAACGACACATGGGTAGGGACACACCCGTGTCTCTACCCGTGTCATACAATTCGTCGATCTCGACATGCTGTTCGTTGATCTCGATACGCTGTGTCGAGTTCAACTCGACACACACGCACATGGGTAGGGACACCCCCGTGTCTCTACCCGTGTCACTGCACACGGGTCGTGATACGCCCATGTCACTACCCGTGTCCTTCTCTGGACATACTCGAGTATTCGACTCGAGAGCTGGCCACTCCCACACGGGTAGGCACACGCCCGTGTCTCTACCCGTGTACTATGCTTGACTGATTTCTCCTCCTGTCCACATATGCTGCCCAGTTGTCAACACTCCCCATGAACCCTAGTCAGATCTCCTGTCTCAAAAACACGCACGAGGGGCCTAGTGCGATTCGAGACGTTACACTAGTCGGTTGTGCCATTCTCGAGATATAAGTAGTTGTTTTAGAGTTGTTGGTGTTAGCGGACTAAACCACTGCCGCAACGTCCTGTATTTTGAGCTTTTTACCTTGCAGGGATTTCACCGGTGTTGTTTGGTTGTTACTGCTAGTGTGCTGGCGGAGGTATCTCCCACCGCAGTTACTGGATATTTTCCAGTTTTGGTGTGTCGAGTTATGAGACCACCTTTTTCCCTTTGGTGCTCGTGGAGTTGGTGCGCGCGTTGGCGGAGGTATCTCCCCCCCCACTGTTGTCGGATGCTTACTGATGTTTCCCTTGGGGCCCTTGTGGAGCTTGTTATGTGTGTGTGTTGGCGGATGTTTCCCCCCCACATTTACCGGATGCTTACCAGTGTTAGTAATTAAATTCTTTGCTTAAACTAGTAGGACCCTTGCTATATAATTAGGTTGTCAGATTATAGTTGTACTGTTAAGCTATTGTTTCCACCGCACTTGGTGTAGCCTGGCATACATGAATGATCACGTAAGTTTTCTCACTGTTTACTAATTATACATGTTGTACCTTTCTTTCAGTATATTCGGTCTTGGGTTGGTACCCCTGTTAACCATTGTTTACCTTTCTACTTTTGACTTCCCGCCGCCACTTGTACTTTCTTGCTGAGGCGTTCTTCTTTTAAATGCCCCAGGCTCAGGACAGTAGCTGTTTGTGGAGCTAGAGCTGGTGTTTTCAGTGTTGCAGTATTAGCTGGGACTTCTTTTCACCTCACCGTCGTGAGGTAGTTTGTTTGTTATAGTTTTGTTGTTCTTACCTTAGTTCAGACATACTCTTGGGTTTTGTGGGTTTATGTCAGGTTGTTGACACCCATAGATTGTGGGTGATTTTAGACACTTTGCTAGCTGCTGGTTTACTTTCTCATTATTTTGTTTAGCTTACTTGCTCTCTGTAAAGTTTTATGCTAGGATTGCATGTCAGGTATTTTAAGTATAAAATTAAAAGGATTTATACCATCATTCATTGTATCTTACAAAATGAATAACAATTTATTTTAAAGGTTTATAAAAGTTCTTTCATGTTTATATTAAACTTAGAGGTCTGCATAAGATGTGTTATCAATGGTTGTCATGACCATATAGGATGATAAGTGAATAAAATAAGTATTTTCCGTTGCTTAATTTTAACGACATCCTTACTTGTGGACTGATCGTTCCACTGAACCGAGAGACACGGTCATTAAATCTTAACATTCATGAAAAGTATTAGGAGTAGGTTTTCGCCCGAGCACTTGCAGTTGTCCCCTACACGGCGTGGCATCACGACTCGTATTTTCTCTTACTCGGACATATTATTTAATGCGGAGAAAATGCGGGTTGTGACAGCAGGCCCTGATGATGGCGGGGCATTGGCCTACAATAATGGTGGAGAATGTAAGTATTCGATCTGACCGTCGGAGAATGTAAATATTCGATCTGATTGCGCGACCTAGCCTAGATATGAGCCAATTATCACAGAATGTTAGTTTTCGATCCGGATGTCGAAGAATGTAAGGATTTGATCCAACAGTGCGATCGCAATGGGGCAGGCCTTGGTGATGACGGGGCGTTGGCCTACAACAATGCCGGAGATTGTAAGTATTCGATTCGACCATCAGAGAATGTAAATATTCGATTCGGCTGCGTGACCTAGCACAAGTTTGGATTTTTCGCCAGAGAATGTAAGTATTTGATCGGGGGAGTGCCCAGCCTGGTTGAAAAAGTGACTTCCAGAGAATGTAAAGATTCGATCTATAAGTGTCTGAGCCTGGTCGTAAATATCTCGCCTGAGAATGTAAGTATTCAATCCGGGGAGTGGCTAGCTTGGCCAAAGAAGTCTCAGGCAGGAATAAGGAAAAAATAATGCAATATAATCAAATCAAAGATAGTTTGCGCGAGTCGTGGTTCACGACTTTTACATCATATAAAGTAAGAGACAAAAAAATAATATAAGAATTCATTGATAGAAGCGACGCATATTATGCGCATTCCAAGTGTGGGGAAGTCTTTCCTTCTTATATTCTGATTTTGTAGGTTCCTGGTTTAATAATGGCTGCGAAGACGAATGGTCCCTCCCATAGTGGTGAGATTTTGTCCCCATGCGACCCTTTACCAGTTATTTCGATGCTTCGTAGGACAAGGTCCCGCACATTAATTGGTCTAGGTTTTACCCTTCGGTTCTATAAGGGTTTCACTCATCCTTGGTACGCGGCGCTACACATGGAAGCTGTATCCCTGATTTCCGAGATGAAATCAAGGTTTTCTCTAAGTAAATCATCGTTCTTCTCTTGATTGAATTTGAGAATGCATGTATTTGGGATGTTGATGTAGATAAAGATAACTGCCTCTGATCTATAACAAAGATGGAATGGGGTTTCCCAAGTAGAGGTTTTTTCGGTAGTGCGGTACACCCATAACACATTAGGGAGCACGTCCATCTACTACCCCCAGCTTCTTCTAGTCGAGTTTTCAGCCCATTGAGTATGGTCATATTAGTTACTTTGATTTGTCTATTTGTTTGCGAATGTGATACGACGGTGTAGCGTAGGTTGATCTTCGAATCCTCACACATTCTTCTGAATGACTTTCCTGTGAAGTGGGCTCTATTATCAGTAATGATGGTGGCTAGGATCTAGAAGCGATAGACGACATTCTTCCAGACAAATTGCTTGTGTTTTCTTTTGTTATCTTAGCTAGGGGCTCAACTTCTACCCATTTGGTAAAGTAATCAATTGCCATGATGATGGACTTTCTTTGACCAGACGCTACAGGTAGGGGACTGAGAAGGTTGACACCCCATTGCGCAAATGGCCAGATACCTTGAAGAGATGCAAGGGCCACTGGTGGTTGATGGTGAATGTTGGCGTGAAGTTGGCAATTTTTGCATTTTTTGGATGAATTTTGCTGCAACATTTCTCATAGTCAGCCAGTAGAATCCTTGGTGCAAAATCTTTTGGGCTATGGCCCTACCACCCAGGTGTTCTCCACAAACTCCTCCATGAATCTCCCGTAGAGTATATTCTGCATCGGACTATGGTAGACACTTTAGATAAGGTCAAAAAAAGGATCTTTTAAACAACTCTCCATAAATGAGAGCGAAAGTTGCAGCTCACATTCGCAAATATTGTGCTTCTATAGGGTCCTCCGGGAGGTGCCCATACTCGAGATAAGCCCTCAACAGGGTGATCCATTAAGATTCTGGTATATCAATCGTAGCTATGTCCCATGGTCCCTGAATGCTCGGGGCCACCACATCTTCTACTCACCGTCGACAAGTTTGATTGCTGGAAAGAGATGTGGACAACTTAAAGAGCGTATCTACTTTCAAATTTTGTCCCCTGGGGATGTGCACCACCTAATACTGGGGGATCTTAACGAGGAGAGCCTTAACGAGCGAGTGATACTGTGCCAACTGGATGCATTTTTGCTTTGAAATCCCCTTCGATTTGGGAGGCCACAAGTTGAGAATCAATATAAATGGCCCCCTGCAGGCGATGGCGAGCCTGAGGCCAGCGACTAGGGCCTCATACTAAACAATGTTATTTGTAGTTGGAAATTTTAATTTGAGGCCGTATTCCAAGATAGTCTCTTCTGGGCTGATAAGGAGTAAGCCAGCCCTAGCCCCCAGCTCTAGAGGCTCCATCAATATAGTAAGTCTAGCAAGTAGAGGAAGTGTTGGGCATAACTCCAACCTTGGGAGGAAGGGTGCTTTCTACGAGGAAGTCGACCAACACCTGAGATTTAATGACTAGTCGAGATAGAAAATATATATCAAATTCTCCAAGCTCGACTGCCCATTTTACTCATCTTTCGGAAGCATCTGACTTTTTTAGGATTGTATATAGGGGGAGCTCGGTTAGCACTTTAATTATATAAGCTTGGAAGTATGGTCAAAGCTTTCTTGCAGAAAAGACGAGGGCTAAGGCTATTTTTTCCGCCGCTGGATACCGAGTTTTGGTATTTGTGAGGATCTTGTTGAGGTAGTATACGGGTCACTGGATCCCTCCTTCCTCTCTGACCAATACCGAGCTTAAGGTCACTAGAGAGATTTCCAGGTACAGATGTAGAACCTCTCCAAGGACTGGCTTTGACAAAAGTGGGGGTGAGACCAGGTATTGTTTGAGATGCTCAAAAGCTGCTTAACATTCATCTGTCCACAAAAATCCGGAGTTGCGCACCCCTTGGAGGATATTAAGGAAGGGAAGGTACCTGTCACCGATGCGTGCCAGAAAATATTAAAGCACGGTGATTCTCCCATTTAAACGCTGCACTTCTTTAATTGAGCGCAGAGGTGACATTTCTTCCAATGCCTTGATCTTCTAGGGGTTTGCCTCAATTCCCCGTTGGGTTACTACGAATCCTAATAAATTTTCCGTTGTGACACCGAAGGCAAATTTCCTGGGATTGAGCCACATTTGGAAGCGGCTAAGGAGGTGAAAACACTTTTCAAGGTCTTCCAAGTGGTTGTTGCGCGAGACACTTTTTACTAACATATCATCCACATAAAACTTTAGGGTCTTTCCGATGAGGTCCTTAGACACTTTATTCATCAATTGTTGATAAGTTTCCCAAGTATTATAGAGGTCAAAGGGCGTCACCTTGTAACAGTACACTCCTTTGTAGGTTTTGAATGCAGTGTGTTCTTCATCATCTAGATTCATCCTTATCTGATTGTAACCAGAATACGCATCCATGAAGCTGAGAAGCTAGTGCCCAGTGGTTGAATTAACGAGCTGGTTGATTCTGTGAATAGGAAAACTGTCCATTGGGTAGGCCTGGTTTAAGGTTCTATAATCAACACACATCCTCCACTTGTAGGAGGCCATTTTTACTATGAAAACATTGGTAAGCCAAGTGGAATATTTTGCTTCTCGAATAAATTACACTTATAAATGCTTTTCCACCTCTTCCTCGATGGCCTAGAGTTGTTCGGGGGCAAAGTTCATCTTTTTCTGGATTACTGGCTTACATGCATGATTAATATTGAGAGAATGTATAATTAAGCGAGGATCTACTCCAGGCATGTCCTCAGGCATCCAGGCGAACATGCCCTTGTTTGCATGAAGAAAAATGATGAGTTCCTCCTTATTGACCTCAGATAGGTAGGACCCCAACAACACCTTTCGGGTTGGGTCTTGCTCGAAAAGTGAAACCACAATTAACCCTTATGGGATCCCCTCTCTATATTGTTATTTTGTCGTGCAGATCAAATTCATTGATGTGGTGGGTAACTACAGTCACTGGGTAACCCTGCTTTGGGTATCAAGTGCGAGATGCTTCATGGCTTCATATGACAACCCCTATCCCGCTGGGAGTTGGAAAATTCATAGATTGGTGTGAAATTGACGAGATAGCTCCAAAGATAGATTGGATTGGTCTTCCAAAGATGGCATCGTAAGACAAACATTGGTCTATGACAATAAACCGGAATTTATGCATAGCCTGCCTCAGGAATGTATCCATGGTGACTGGCAAGGTGATCATTCCTGGGACCAGAACTGGGTGGTTGTCGAACCTGTAAATAGGTCCGATTACAGAATCGAGGTGTTGCTTAGTGAGCTTCATGCTTTGGAGGGTAGACATGAATAGAATGTTGACAGAACTCCCATTATCGACCAAGATCCTTTTGATATTATAACAGGGATCTTCGATTCCTGTACTGATAACGAGCGGGTCATGGTAGGGAATTCAAAATACCACCAGGTTTTCATTGTAGAAGGTGATGATGTTGTCTTGCCTGAGTTTTTTTTGTCTTCATGACAAAGATGCCCGCTGAGGGTACCTAGTGGGAGAGATCCTGGATCCTTGCAATGGTCTTGATGTCGCCCACCATTTACAAAGGGCAAGGTCTTTTGATCTTCTGAGGATGTCAGGAATTCGTTACAACGCCCCCGATTTTTTAATGTTTAATTTAATTCTTTTTTTGCGTATTTATGACGTCAGAGCATTATGTTGACATGTGTTTGGCATGTGCCGTGGTTACAGCATGGTTTTTGCTCTTTAGGTTTTCAGTGTGGCTGGGTTTTGGCTTGTTTGCATGATTCCCTTACGAGCCGGGTCTGTTTTGGTGACTCGGTGGAACCTTTTTGGGAATGCTTGTGTTTTGGATTTGGGAGGTGTTTGCCTGAGTTTGGTTTGTCGGATTTGAATTTCGACTTCCCCTTTGGATTCATAGCATCGATATTTAGCTATGGTGAGATTTTCGTAAGATTCCAAGTTGTTTTGGATTTCGCGACGTTTTGGGAATAAATAAATATTAATTGTAATGTAATATTATATTATTATAATTAATTATATATGTATATAAATAGCCGAATTAGGTCGTGTAGATAGTACTATTCATCGTCTTCCTTAACCCGACGATGCCATTTTTCGCGGAAGAGGAGGGAGGACAGGGCGTGCGTTCGACCGGCAATTTCCAGGGATCCAATGGTCGGTTTCGTCAATAGAGTAGAGATTCGGAAAGCTCTCGGTGAGGTCTATGCGATCGTGGTAAGTTTTCCCCGATTCCTCGATTTTTATACATTAGGGTTAGCGATTTTGACCCCTTTTCCCCTCAAAAAATTTCAGGAAACGTCGCTTGGACCTTTCTACGGCCAATCCTTGTTGCGGCGCGGGCGGGCGGCATTTCTTCGAAGGTTCAAGGCAAGTGGAATTCCCCCTCTTGCATGTCCATTTTGTTGTTCATTTTCTTCTCTTTTTTCCTCCTTCCTTAGAGAATAGGAGTAGTATAGGTCTATCATGAAAAGAACCCCTAGGTTAGTTCTTGATTTCGGCCAAAACCGTGCAAACTAGGTTTAGCGGACAAAGGAATTTTCGGCGAGGTTAGATGAATCGATTCGTCTGGTTTTCTTTAAGTAGAATTCGGCGGGTAACAGGTAGAAATTCGTCGAGTTTGGGCAAGTGATTTTCGTCGAGTTTCAACGAACAAATTTGGCGAGTATCGAAATTCGTGGTGTATGGTAAGGGTGAGAATTCGCTAAGAGAAGCCGGTTGTCACCAAGTATTTTTCGGCGAGTATCATGGGCCGATTCTCCGAGTATAGTAATGATCTGTCAAGTATCGCTAGTCATTTCTGCCGAATAGCGTAGAATTCGCAGACTATCGCCGAGTCTGTTAAGGTATGATTCGTCGGGTATGGGTTTTGTTTTTAGTCAAAGTGTTTTTTTCTCGAGTATCGGTTGGTGGTTCGTCGAGTATACACGACAAATCGAGCCGATTCATCAAGTATCATCGAGTTTCGTCGCTAAGTCTTTTTTTGTCGATTAGTCGAGTATCATCATGTGTATCGAGTATACTCACCGAATTATCACTGGACTTGGTGATTTTTCGCCGAGTAGTATAGAATTCGTCGAGTATCGCTGTAAATCGTCGGGTATTCTCGCCGAATATGCCGGGACTGAGAAGTTTTCGTCGATTTTCGTCCTGTTCGTTGAGTTTGGTCCTTAGGGCTTATATTTGGGTATTTTGTCCCCTTTGTCTTGGGAAGTTTTTGAGTTTGGTATGGCATTTCAAGGGGATTGGTTGTAGTTTATTTTGTTTTGAAGTTATATTTGGTATGGCCATGGTTGGCCGAAGATATTTGACCCTGGTGGGTTTATGACTATTGGTGTGTTGGGTAGGTTCCCACCACCACAAGTCCCGGTTTTCCCCAGTATTGGGTGTGTCAAGGTATAAGACAACCTTTCTTTAAATCCTTGCAAAGTTTGTGACTGTTGGTGTGTTGGGTAGGTTCTCACCGCCGCAGGTGCCATTTTTCCCCGGTGGTTTGTGATTGTTAGTGTGTTGGGTAGGTTTCCACCACTGCATGTGTCGGTTCTTCCCCGATGTTTTTACTTATAGAGTTATGAGCAGAATATTTCCTTATACTTACTTATGTACACGTTTCTTAAAGCATAGTTATTTATCGCACTTGGTGAAAATTTTCATGCTCTTGGAGTTGGTAAGTAGCTTTTACCTTGTTTGATTTCTCATTCAGCTGAGGTTGTCAGTTTTCCTTATAGTAGGGTTTGGTAAACCCCATTTTGTTTTTTCTTGATTATTATCTAATTTCTTCCTTTGCCACTTATATTTTCTTGTTGAGGTGTTCTTCTTTTGAATGCCTCAGGTTCACGGTAGTAGCTGGTTGAACGGCTAGGTTTCAGAGTTTGCTAGTGGACTGCTTGTTGCAGAGGTTTTCCTCACCCTTGTGAGGTATTTCTTGGTTGTTTCCTTGTTATTACAGACATACATACCTTCAGTGGGTTCATGTCAGGTTGTTGACGCCCACAGGTGGTTTTGTTTTTAAATGTTAAGTATTTTGCTAAGCTGCTAGTTTGCCCTTTTGTGGTTGTTTTTACTTGCTGTCTGGGAAGACTTTATATTAGTTTGCATGTTAGATATTTTAACTTATAAAAGTATTACTACTAGTATTCCATATATGCCATCTTTCTAAAACTAAAATATTACTTTCTAGCCAAAGTAAAGACTATTTCTATACTTATAATAAATCTAGAGTCTTGCATGCCGCGGGTTGTCCTTCAGGAATGTTTATGCTCGTGTAGGGTGTTAAATCAACATAATAAAAGTATTTCTACAGCGTATAACTATATTTTCCTAGTGTACTAATTGATCCATTGAGCCGATGGATATGGCTAACCACTTAACATAAAACTGGATTTTCATTAAATAACTTATAAATCTTTCATAAAGGTGTTTACTTAATGTTTTGCCTAAGCATCTGCAGTTATCCGCTGTTGACGTGGCATCATGACACGCATTTTCGATCACTCTGATATGTTGTTAAATGCGAAGAAAATACGGGTTGTGACAGTTGGTATCATAGGGATAGGTTGTTTAACAATTAGTTAAATAGCTATCTCAGGTTTGTGTTAGTCATCTAGCATCATTTCATACACACACCAATGTGTCATCAGTACGTCTTGGCTAATGCATGAACACTACACTCATAAGCATGATAAGAAGTATACATGACATATTATGTAGTATGAGATGCATAATATGTGTTTGTATATGGAACCACCATAGGTGGCAACATGTGACGGTTATGCAGCATGGGATGCATAACCATCATCATATGGATGCCCATTAGCATGTTTTCTCTTTCGCTACATGCAATGTTATGTAGTATGGGATGCATAACATTTCATGTGTACGCTGCTCATAACATGCATTAAGGCCTTTTTAGATTACATAACACAACATGCATGACATAACATTGCATCAACACATGTGCTAAGCTAAAGATATACATGATGACATATATACACACATGGTTTTGAGTCAAAGAGAATAAAAATTCATGCATTCATGGTTTTGGCACACGAGTCGGTAGGATGACAGTTTATCATCCTAAGTTTAGGCATGACATCATTATTGAAATCCCAGAGCAAGTTAGCAGCATGAGCAAGTACTTGAGTATGTTTTGTCTGGACTATATTGTTTGGTGCTAGCGGTTGAGATAGGTTTTGATTAGTTTTCGTTGTTTTATTAGAATGGTTCCTAAGCGTGTGGTGAATAAGCCAACTCCCCAGTCAGAGGGCGAGTCTTCAGGTGCGTAGAGCAAAGCGGTGATTGAAAGTCTACGATAGAGTAATGAGACTTTGTCCAGACAGATGGTGGAGATGCAATCGCAGATCCAAGCGTTGTTATCATTTTGTGTCAGGACAGCTGCCGAGAGTGAAGGACCCTGCAGTGGGTCAGACGTTTCCTATTCCCCCCGCTCTTCTGGTGCCCCCAGTGTTATTGCCACTAGAGATGACTTTTATTTCGCATTTTCAGAGACTAGGACCCCCTAATTATGATGGTAGAGCAGATTTTATGGATTTGGACAATTTGATAATAGCCACCGAGGAGATGTTTCCTTACTCTAGAGTTTCAGCGGACTAAAGGGTGATGGTCACTGCGTATCAACTCAAGGGACATGCTAAGAGTTGGTGGCTGAGAGAGAAGGAGAATCTTAAGGATTGGTGTTCATGGGAATCGTTCAAGGATTTGCAGCTAAAGAAGTTTCTGACATCGGTCGAGAGAGACAATCTAATGAATGATTTTCTGCATCTAAAGCAAAGACAACTTACTATTACCGAGTATGAGGTGGAGTTCAACAAATTGACTCATTTTTCCCCAGACTTGGTGTCTCCAAAGTCGAACAGAGTTAAACATTTTCTAGGTGGTCTTAGGAATGACATCCAACAACTAGCTTATGCTTATGGATCTGAAAGCTATGCTGAAGTTGTGGATGCTGCTTTGAAGGTTGAGGCGTTTGATAATGCCAAGAAACGAGGTCAAAAAATGAGAAAGGATAAGAAGAAGGCCGGTGAGGGTAAGAGTTCCCAAGAATCAGGAATTGCGTGGAGGAAAAGAATTAAGGATATACGCAGTTTCTGTGGCCAACCAGGCCGTCCGTTCAAAAAATTCTTCAAGAGGATAGAAGCCCAGAAGCAGGAGCAAGTTCATGCGATCCAGAGTGCGCCTAAGGGAAATTTAGTCTGTTCTGCGTGTAATAAAAAGGGGCACGATGCTGCCCATTGTTGGGGAAATAAAAAAGGCTGCTTTTAGTGCGAACAAGAAGGACATTTCAGGTTGAAGTGCCCGCAGGCTCAGCACCCGTTAAAACCAATTCCACTTCAGGCCTTGCCGCCGCCACTGCTATTGGACAAGGGGAAGGGCAAGCTGAACGTGGTGTCTTTGGAGGAAGCTCAGATGTCTACTCAAGTTATCTCAGGTTAGATCCTAACCTAATTATAGCTTTTAGTTGTAGTGGTAGTTTCGACGTACATTTCCTTAGTTGTGTGTACAATTTTATAGGAAAGTTTAAGGTCAAGAACCGCTGGGCGCATGTTCTTTTCGATTCTAGTGCTACCCACTAGTTCGTGGCTAGGAGCTTCATTGAGCGTCACTGTTTGACTCGTGATCTTGTTGGCGACGCGTTTTGTGTTAATTTTTCTCCTAGCGAATCAGTGGTATCAGACCAAGGCATTCAGAGTTGTTCGATTCTGTTAGGAGATTTTCTAGCCATTGTTGATCTTAAGGTTATAGACTTGGAAGATTTTGCCGTGATTCTGGGCATGGACCGGTTGTCCAAATATGATGTGGTCATCCAGTGCAAGGTTAAGCACTTGGACTTCAAGATGGACAACGGTCAACCCAAGAGTGTTTATGGTTTTTCGCGCCAAGTTTCTCCTATTATTTCTGCGGTACGTGCTCGGATGCTTGTAAATTCCGGATGTTTTGCTTGTTTGGTTTCGGTGTTGGCGACCAATAGTAGTTTACCACGAGTTGAGGAGATTACTGTTGTGTGCAAGTTTCCTTATGTGTTTCCTGATAATGTTCCTGGTCTTCCACCTGATAGGGACGCAGAGTTCATAAAAGAGAGTGTTAGACCTAAAATACTCTAGAGGGGGGGGGGTGAATAGAGTATCTTTTAAATCTTTAAAACTTTTTGCTGCAAATAAAAGTGAAATCCTAAGATACACTAATCTACCACAGGCACATAAAAAATTAATCTAACTAACACAGGCACAACAAGAACAAAAGAAAGAGGGAAACCATACAACACAATAATTTTATAGTGGTTCCCCAACCTGGGTACATCCACTATTCTACCACCCTGGTAGAAATCTACTAACAGGTTTGGATCAGGTGACTGCCACCAATGAGCTTTTGATCAGGTGCTCAAAAACCAACCAAGTCTTTTAATCAAGTGACTTGCAACCAAGCAATAACTTTTGAAGGGAGTTAAAAACCCTTTATACAGTGAGGGGGTGAGAGAATGATGGTGTCTTCTCTTTCTCAAATACAACTGAGAAGACTAGTGGATATTTGATGTTAACAAAGCTCCCCCAAAGTTATTGAGTTATTTAGGAAGATTGAGCTTTGCTTCATGGTGAGTAGGTCTTCAATCTTTAGCTTTGACCAGAGGAGTTCTAGGAACTTCTTCTTGACTGATAGAGCTTTGTTGTCCTTGAAGAATCTTGGAATGAAGAATGAAGAAGACTCTTGATTTGGGATGGATGTTCTTCTTCTTCTTCAAGAGTGTCAAGGTGATGACAAGATTATTTTTCTGAACAGAGAAGAATTTGAATGAATGCTGCTCTGTCTCTTTTTTGTGTGCTGTGTCTTGTTGTTATGTATATCTCTCTCTGTGTATGTTATCAATAGTAAGGAAGAGAATCACTTTTATATCATTAATGGAATTTATCCCTTTAATTTTTGAATTCCTTACTTCATTTATTGCTGACGGCCAGGAGAATGTAAAATTAGGCTGGAGAGAATGTCTGCATTAATTGATTTCCCCAACTGTCCTATTAAAAAGCGGCAAGTAATAATCCTGATGAATGTCATAATCAATGCTGCTTCTTCTGGTAATATTCAGAGAATATTAAGTATTGATTACTCATGAATTACTATAATAAAATAAGGACAGAAGGAAGGAAAAATCCAAGTCTGGAACTACACAGAAATCGTCGAGCAAAGAACAGAATTCGTCGACCTGGGTCCAGAGTTCGTCGAGCTGAGAAGTCATGTTTGTCGACCAGATAATTGTTATTCGTCGACCTGAGATCCAAGATCGTCGAACTGAGAATAGCTAAGTGGTTTCTGATAGACTCTTGCCAATTCTGTGCACTAAGATCGTCAAACTGATAATCTAACTTCGTCGACTGGAGTTCAGAGAAATTTTTCTGGGCTTAGAATGTTGAAGTAGAGCATCAAGAAGTCATCGACCTGAGAACTACGTTTGTCGACCTGAGAACTGCTAACTGCTACTTGATAAAACTTGTCAATATTGTGGTCTAAGTTCGTCGAGCTGAGAACATAAATTCATTGACTGGAGTTCAGAGAAATGTTTCTGGACTTAGAATGTTGAAGTAGAGCATCAAGAAGTCGTCGACCTGAGAACTAAGTTTGTCGACCTGAGAACTGTTAACTGCTACTTGATAAAACTTGCCAATACTGTGGTCTAAGTTTGTCGAGATGAGAACATAAATTTGTCGACTGGAGTTCAGAGAAAGGAATTCTAGACTTGGAATGTTGAGGTATAGTATCCAGAAATCGTCGACCTGAGAACTAAGTTCGTCGAGCTCAACTCAGAGAATTGTCTCTGAGTTCGTCGTGCTAAGCAAGACTTTAGTCGAGCTGAGTTCGACGAATGTCAAACTCAATTTCCTGAAACTAATTTTCTCTAAGTCTCGAGTCTTCTGCAGTCTATTTTTGGCTGGTCCATGCAATGTTGACTCTAAGGACATGACCTAGACTCTAGGACACAGACATGACCCTAGCTATACAAGGTGGGTCAATAATCCTAGTTTAGTGAATCTAGCCCAAATCCAACTAGGGATCCAACAATCTCCCCCTATTTGGGTGAGGTCACTCATTACAGACACAAATCATTTACAAAGCAAGAAAAAAAATATGGCAGGAAACTTTAAAATATGCAGCAAATATATATATAAAGGGCTTTGTATCATGAAATAAATAAGCAGTTTAAAACAATAGACAGAATAAACAGTTAAAATTCATTTCTTTTGCTTTGGCTCTATTTTCTTAACCTCTTGAGCTTTATCACCAGGCTGAGTAAACTTGATTTTCCTGTTTGGATTGGCTTCTTGAGTCTTTGTCATTGTCATATTAGCAGCTCCAATAATATTTAGGGAAGTAGCTCTTGGCACCACAGCTTCTGGATGTAATTTCATATAGTCTTCAACATTAAAAAATTTGTTAGCTTTGGCAAACCTGTTAAGTTCCTCCTTCCTGTATTTGGACATTGTTGAATATTGAGAAGGATCCTTTCCTTTAGCTTTGGCTTTGTTAATCATAGATATGCAAACCAATTCTTGGAACCTGGCCATCCTTGCAGTTGTAGCTATTTTTGGGTCCTCAAAAGGTACAGGAGGAGATGCCAGTCTCTTTGGACTTTCAGTCTTTTGATGTTCAGTAGTTTGTTGTAGATGTTGCTGGTGATGTTGATGTTACTGCTGCTTCCCTGAGGAGTAGTACCTGTGCTGGCTGCTTCCAGAAGAGGAGGAGGATCTACCCTGATGCCTCTGATAGGTTTGATACTAGGTAGTCCTTTGAGATGAAGAGCCTAAAGCACCAGTAGCAGGAGGAGGAGGAGGAGGGTCTTTCCTGTATCTCTGTGGAGGAGGTGAATACTTCCTACTTTTCTTCCTTTCTTTCTGTTGATTCTTGGACAGCCACATCCAAGCTAGCATGCCCATGTATGGAGTAATATTCTGAAGAATATAGTATGGAGTATCATGTGTTGGGTTTGGCTTTGGAGCAGCAGGTGGAGGAGCTTTCCTCTTCTTAGAAAGTTTCTTTTTCTTAGAAGAGGGACTGTCATCTGAATCCTCTTCATCATCATCATCTGAAGAGTCCCGTGGATTATCATATAAAGCATTAATCTCTATCAATGCTTCTGCAGATATCAATAGTTTTTCTGCCTGGGGAGGAGCTAGACGAAGAGCTGGAGCTGGAGAACTGAGTACTGCAGTACTTTCAGCAACTGATTTATTCTCTTCTTCAATATCAGCTATCATCAACTCATCAAGATCAGGCATGGGGCTATCATACATAATAAAGGTTGGAGCATAGATGACTTTGGGAGGGGATGAAGTAGTAAAGGAATCAACTCTTGGTGGAGATGAATGACAGGAGACTCTATAATAGAAAAACTAGCCTTGAGTTGCTTGGAAACTTTGGGGCTTATTGGGGAGGTATAGGGGACTATAGCCATGGATGACTTTATGCTGTATTCTGGAAGAGAATTTAAGTAAACTGTATCAAACATTTTCAGCAAATGCACAATATCTACTGTGGGATTTATTATATAATCACCAATAGTCTTTATTTTCTCTATGACTGTCTCATCCAAATCCATATCAGATTCAATAAAATTAATTAAATCAATTAAATCATCAGCTTCTTCTGCTTCTGCTTCTTCTGGTGCTGCTGCTGCTACCTCTTCTGCTACTACTACTTCTTCTGCTGCTGCTGCTGCTACATCTTCACAGAGTATCTCCCCCTGCCTGGTTTCAGTGGGTACTGGAGCCAGGCCCCTGACTGAAGAAGGAGGGATGAAGAGAGCAGAGATTTGAGCAGCAAGAGAAGAGATGGAAGAAGCAAGAGGTGAAATAGCCTCTGCTATAAGGGTTTTGAAGAGGGGAGTGAGAAGTGCTAGAATAGGTGGAATGATGGAGGGATCCAGTTACAGGAATGCAGGAGGTGTCTCAGTAGAGACAGAAGGGTGGATGGAAGATGATGGTGGGGGAGGGGGTGGAAAGTCTTGCATTGGTTCGTATGGGGAAGAAGGAGTGTGAAGGTGGGATGAAAGCAGATTGAATGATGATAGGGATGACAGATTGGAGATGGAAATGTGGTGGTAGTGGAGATGAGGGTGGTGATGGAATTGGTGTACCATGTGGTGATGGAATTGGTGTACCATGTTGTGATGGAGTTGGTGTACCATGTTGTGATGGAGTTGGTGTACCATGTTGTGATGGAGGTGAGGTATGAAAGTGAATATGAGTTTGTAATGGATGTACTGGGGATGATGTAGGTGTAGGAGTGTGGACTGTGGTTTGTACTGGGGAATGAACTGGTGAGGGGAGTTGGTGTACCATCCGAGGATGACTCTGGATGACTAGAGGTGGTGGAGGTGGAGTAGGGACATCCTCAGCAGGGTGGGGAGTGGCTAGCACAGCCCTTGTACTCTCAAAAAGACTGGAGGAAGAGGAAGAAGCCTTGGATGGCTTGGTGATGTTCCTCTCCCACCTGCCAAAGAGGGCACATGTGAGCCTCTTGGAGGCATTAATGAATATGGTCGGTGTGACCAGGGATTAAGCAGCCTTTTCCTTAAGGAAGATTCCCAGAATCCTTCCAAAACACACCTCCTTCTTGATGTTCTTTTTCTTGATCAACTCAAACATAATCTTAGCCCAATCTACAGGCTTCTTATTCACCACAACACACATCAACAGGAATTGATGCCAAGTGATATAGTTATGGGCTGTGTGCTTACCCAATATCACTTTGCCCACAACATCTGCTAGAAACTTATACTCAGCAGATAGATGTTTCTTTAGCAGCTTGTTGGGGGTTTCTCCAGAATAACCCATTTTATTTAACATTTCATCAAATTTCTCATTATCAATTTCCAACTCTGCTTCACCATTAGTTAATCCAAAAATCTCAGTCAGGACGGCGGGGGTAAGAGACTTCATTACCCGATATTGTGCCTGTCATGGTGTTTTCATCTATGGTGGAGGAAGTGTAGACCCATTCCCTGATCTCTGCACCGGCTATCTTGATTCTGGTGGTCATCAAATTTTTCAACAGCTGATCTTCAAACAGTTTCAGGATGTCCAGGAAGATAGGATCCGAGTGTTGAAATGACTCAAAATCTATATCAAATCCAGTATCGAACTTCATGGTCCAAGACTTCCTGCGGGAATTGCCATGAGTGCGCCTGCAACAAACACAAAAGAGATCAAGTGCAATCAAACTGAAAGCGCGGGACAGAGGTCGAATAAAAACCTAGATATACGATTTTTCAGAATATGAATCGTCAAACTCCGTTCAGCGAAAAATAAAGAATTCTTTGACCTGAGGTCGACGAAATATTTTATCGATAAAAAATTCGTCGATCTTAGTCTGAAGATTTGAAAATATTTAGTCGAGCTCTGTTCGACGAAAATTTTCTGAAGCAGATTCTTCGATCTCCGTTCGACAAAAATAACTTCACTCACAGAGAGTTCGTCGATCGCTGTTCGATGAATATCTCTAGTACTTTTCTCAGTTCGTCGATCTCCATTCGACGAACTTTGAAAAATTCGTCGACCACAGACAGAAATTAAATTAAAACTTCTCCATTTATCATTCCAAGCTGATTTATAAAGAACAAGTGATTTCTTTCATCCAAGGGTTTGGTTAAAATATCTGCTCTTTGTAAATCAGTGTAGATATAGACAAGTTTAATTTTATTTTTGTCTACACACTCTCTAATGAAATGATGTCTAATGTCTATATGCTTAGTCCTATTGTGATGGACTGGATTTTGTGCTATGGATATAACACTTGTGTTATCACATAAGAGAGTTGAATTATTTAAGTTGAACCTGTTGGGTACATTGAAATATGTGTACCAGATTTGGAGAAGCCTCACCTAACTCAATGATATTCATCAAGGTGTATTTGATGTGGTGTTGAGTTTCCATGTGTAGGTTAAGGAAATGAAAGAAAATTTTCTAAGTACAAGTGTCGACACTTGAGAAGCATTATGTCGACACATAGGAAAGGCTGTGTCGACACCAGGAGCTAGTTTGTGTCGACACACAGGACTTGTGTCAACACATAGAGATTCTGTCGACAACAACTGTGTAGACACACAGGACTTGTGTCGACACACAGAAAGCTCAGTCAACAACAACTATGTCGACACACAGGACTTGTGTTGACACACACCAGAATTTTTGTTGAAGTCAACTATGCCAAGACAAGAAGTGATTTTGTCGACACACAGGACTTGTGTCGACACATTCTGCAGAAGCTATGTCAAGAAGATAGAGAAGTGCTGTGTCAATATTATGCAAGCTGTGTCGACATCACCAAGGATTGTGTCGACACATGAACTATTTGTGTCAACACATTTGCAGTATTGTCTCGACACTTTTCTGCTGAGCTGAAGTTCATTAAAGTATCAGATATAATGACTGGAGACTTGACAGCTATCATGCTCAACACAGCTGTTGTTTTTGTCAGAGCTGTCAGAAGGCCGTTAGGAACCGGATCAGTCGGTAACATCAGATGGAGCCTATATAAAGACATGTTCTATCATCAAATATAAGTAATGAAGAATTAAGAAGAAGGAGAGAAGTCTTCATCCAGAAATAGAAAAGTCATCCAGAGAGGGCAGATCCTGAACATTCTGCAAGAAGAAATCAGAACCACATCTGATTAGAAGAAGCTGGATTGAGGATCATCTCCAACTTCAAGAAAATCAACCTTACTTTGTTCAGATTCAAGAAGCTTTGAAGAAGCTAAGATAGGTTGATTTTAGAGAGGTCAGATCTATCAAGAACTGATCAAGAAGCCTTCACCCTTTCTCTCTCTAACTGGGTGATGGAATTTTTCTTTGTATCATCAAATTTTCTGTATGATCTTTTATAGATCTAAGTTGTAAGCCTAAATTTATAAAGGCTGAGGTAGGGCTGAGTGCCTGAGGTAGGAGATTGAGTTCTCTGAGTTGTAGGCCTGGGAAAAGGCTGAGGTAGGGCTTGAGTGCCTGAGTTGTAGGCCTTGTGGAAGAGGCTGAGGTATGGCTTAATTGCCTGAGTTGTAGGAGTGTGGACTCACTCTGAGGTAGGATTCTTTGAGAGAATCTGAGCTGTAGGACTTGTTGAAGTCTGAGTTGTAGGAATCATTCTGGGTTCTGAGTTGTAAGATTTGAGGATCTGTGAAAGAAGAAGGAAGTTAGGACGAATCTAGTACACTGCTAGATAGGCGAAGGGGGAAAATGGATGTACCCATCACTTGGGGAACCACTATAAAACTGTGTATCTTCTGTGTTGCTGTGTTCTTTAATCTGTGTTGTGAACTGTGCTGTGTTAATTACTGAATAATCTGTGATTTAACAGTAAAAAGATTATCCGCCTTAAGGAAAAAGAATTGAACCTATTCACCCCCCCCCTCTAGGTGTTTAGGACATCTTGAAACCAAGTCTTTCAAGTGGTATCAGAGCCAGGTTGCTCAAGAAAATACTTAATAGTCTGAGTTGATCTATAAGGCAGTTAACATTTAGACAAAATGTGTTCAGGAGAAAATCACAAGGAACTTGGATCCATGAATTTACCTATCTGTAGGAAAGAAATTTTTGGTATTTGGAAAGAGAGAGTCAGGTTGTTTATGGAAGCATCTGACCCAAGAATCTATATTACAGTTAAAAAAGGTCCATTCATTCCCATGAAAATCTCAGTTCTTAATACAAATCTCAGGACTCCAAAAGATTATTCTGAAATGACAAAGGATGAGATCATCTTAGCTACTATGGATAAGAGAGCACGAAACATAATAATCAGTGCTATAGATGACTCAACATTCCAAAACTTGATTCACTGCAAAACCTCCAAGGAGATGTGGGACACCTTGATTGTCTACGTGGAGGGATCAGAAGAAGTGAGAGAGGACAGGAAGTCTATGCTTAATCAGGAATATGAAAGTTTTAGACAAGCCAAAACAGACAGCATAACTGAGTGCTAAAAGAAGTTTTTCAGAATAGTCAATGAGCTAATGTCATATGGAAGGATTTTTAACACATATGAGCTCAATGATAAGTTTCTTAGATCTCTAACTAAGGCCTGGAATACTAAAATATGCGCCATCAGAGAGGTGGCCAGGCTTGCAGATACACCTCCACCAACTCTATTTGAAAAACTATTATCCTATGAGATGCAGCTCACTGCTAGAAAGGATGAGGAGAAAAGCAATAAGTCTGAATACAGAGAGAAGTTAGTTGCCTTGAAGGTTGAAGATAAATAAAGGGCATGAGAAAGTCACCATCTCCTCCCAAGAAAATGAATGAAGTTGAACCAGAAAATACTGGCATCAACACTTCAGATAGTCATAATTCTGATGAAGATTTTGCTGTCTTCACAAGGCAGTTTCAAAGGTTCATGAAGAAGAAGAAATGTATATCTAAGCCATCCTCCTCACAGTCCAAGGATGATTATTATCAGAAAAGAAAATCTTCAAGAAAGGACAGGTATGACACTAAACTTAGTAAATTAACTTCTACTAAGATTGTTTGCTATTGTTGCAACAGTCCTGGACATGTAGTTGCTGACTGTCCTAACAAAAGAAAGGAATCAAATGACAAGAAGAAACTGCAAAACAAGGGCAAGAAGGAGAGATCCTTTGTTGCAAATAAGGAGAAAAGCTGCACTGATTCCTCATCATCTGATTCTGAAGCTGAGACTGAAGCTGAAGCCTACATTGGACTGTTTACAACTGAAGAAGATTCAGTGGAGATAGAATTCTTGCAAATGCTAGATTCTATCAATGGGATTGATCTTCATTGCAAAGGGCTGATGGCTATATCTGAAGAATATCAGTGCAAGGATCAGCCTGGTCCCAGTAAGGTAAACAACCTTTCATCAGTTTCTGACTATTATACTGGATCAGAATCAGAAGCATCTACATCAAGAGATGTGGATGGTTCAGAATCTGAAGGGGATGTTCATCAACTTATTGATGAATATGATGATCTGTTGCATGCACTTAAGAGAAGCAGAAACCTTGTCAAAAACCAGGCTAAGGAAATTGCTGCTCTTAAGTTGGCTGCATCTGATTCAGAAAAATTGCTAGATCAGAAGATGAATGAAGTTTCCAAGCTGAATAATATAACTTTTATTCAGATGGGAACAATTACATTCAAAAATGATCAGATCAAGGGTCTAGAAGTCAGACTATAAAGAGAAAAGGAACTTGTGGCTAAATTCTCAAAGCCAAAGTCTGTCTTACCATTGATTGATGACTTCATTCACCAAAAGGGTAAGAAAGGTCTAGGTTTTAAGAGAAGAACTAGGACAGTAAATTCTAAAAGAAAAGGCAAAGCTCTAGTTCAGCCACAAGCCTTCAAACCCCCTATTGATTTTAGGAAAGTTGTGCAACCTACTAACAAGTTTGACCATGACATTACACATGGTCACTCTAAGGCTAGTATTCTGAATGACAAGGGTGCAACTGTCAATAGGGCAGCCCATGTACACACTCACCATGTTCCTCAGGAATCATTGGTATTTGATGCACCAGCCCCAACACTAAATAAAAGTACAACTGACAGCAAGGCTGTTAATACTGTATCTAAAAGAAGATACAATAGATATGAGTGCTAGTGCTATGGCAAGGTTGGGCATTATGCCATAGATTGTTGGCACAACACCAGTGTCAGAAAGAATGTCAGCTTACCTGTTAGAAAGACTGTGGGGAAATCAGTCAAGTTTCAGACTAACCTGAACCTAGAACCCAATACTTATTGGGGTTCTAAGGTTAAGTAATTATATTTGATGCAGGTGAGTACAAGTGGTCATACCCCAATATGGTACTTGGACAGTGATTGTTCCAGGCACATGACTGGAATAATAAGGATGTTAAAGGATTATACTCCAATAGTGAATGGACCCAAAATGATCTTTGGTGGATCTGAAAAGGGGATCATCAAAGGGTTTGGTAACATTTCTAATGGCTCAACTACTATCACCCAAGTGGCATATGTGAAAGGTTTGAAACACAACCTAATAAGTATAAGACAACTGAGTGATCTTGGTTATGGCACTTCATTTATTAAGAATGGGTGTCAGATTGGAAGGAAAAGTGATCAAGAGGTCATCTTGTCAGGTTATAGAAAGGGGAATGTTTACTGTCTCAGTTTTGATTGTGAGAATAAGAACTCTCCTATATGTTTAGTTGTAGATGAGAAAGCATCTGAATGTGTCAAATGGCACAAAAGGCTAGCTCATCTTAACTATAAGACTATAGGCCAACTCTATAGCATGGAGTTAGTGAGGAATGGTCCTCAGTTCAAGTGCATAAAAGAGGATGTATGTTCAGCTTGCTAAAAAAGAAAATAGACCAAGACATCTTTTCATGAACATGATACCAAAGATTCTGTGAGGTGTTTGTACCTCTTGCATATTGATATATTTGGTCCTATGCCAGTTCATAGTCTAGGTAGGAAAGTCTATACACTTGTAGTTGTGGATGACTATTCTAGATTTACTTGGGTTTTCTTTCTGAGGCAGAAATCTGAAACCCCTACTGTCTTCCACAATTTTGTTAGACAAATTCAGAATGAACTTAACAGTTCAGTGGTCAAAATCAGAAGTGACCATGGGACTGAATTTCAGTCTGAATGCATGATAAGATTTTGTGAAGAACTAGGGATTCATCAAGAGTTCTCCTCACCTAGAACTCCTCAGCAAAATGGTATTGCTGAAAGAAAGAATAGGACTCTTATTGAGGCTGGTAGAACACTACTTAGTGACACTTCTCTCCCAGAATTTTTCTGGGCTGAGGCAGTACACACTGCATGTCATGTTCTCAATAGAGCATCCATCACTAAAAGTCATAAAAAGACACCCTATGAGATATGAAAGGCAGAAAACCAAACATATCCTATTTTAGGATCTTTTGTAGCAAGTGTTATGTACTTAATAATGACAAGTATTATTTTACTAAGTTTGCTGCCAAATCCCAAGAAGGGATATTTGTGGGGTATATCAACAACAGTAGAACTTACAGGGTCTATAACTTGACTACTCAGGTTGTAGAAAAATCTGTTCATATAGTCTTTGATGAAACTGAACTAATCAACTATGAGAAGTCTAGTGTATCTTGTAGCCCTATAGGTTTGAAGGAAAAGATGGACAAGCTAACCATTAATGAAGACCAACCTACAAGGCAGGATGAATAAAATGATGGCTGATGTCCAGGGGGAGTAGAAGACCCTCAAGATGATGAAGAGGACAATGAAGTATAGCATGTTGAAGAGATTGGAGAAAATCAAGGTGTAGATGGATTGCCTCCAGTAATAAGACATCTAAAGGATCATCTAGCACACCAAATTATTGGTGATCGAAGACATGGTGTCGAGACAAGGAGTAGGAACATGAACACAGTTCTTTGTTCAAGTTTCCTGTCCCAAATGGAACCCAAGAAATTTGAAGAAGTCATACAAGACCCAAACTAGATTGATGCAATGCAGGAGGAGCTGAATCAATTCAGAAGATGTAATGTATGGGAGCTGGTTCCTAAACCAAAAGATCATAATGTCATAGGGACTAAGTGGATCTACAGGAAAAGGCTAGATGAAAATGGCATTATAGTCAAAAATAAATCAAGACTGGTAGCAAAAGGCTACAGGCAGGAAGAGGGAATAAACTTTGATCAGACATTTGCTCCAGTGGCAAGGTTGGAAGCAATAAGGTTATTCCTTGCCTATGCAGCATACCAAGGGTTCAAGGTATTCCAGATGGATGTCAAGTCAGTATTTTTAAATGGTGACTTAAAAGAGGAAGTCTATGTTGAACAACCCTCAGGTTTTGTAGATTCTCTCTATCCTACTTATGTTTATAGGCTTAAGAAAGCACTATATGGTTTGAAACAAGCCCCTAGGGCTTGGTATGAAACCCTGTCTACATTCCTCATAGAGAATAAATTCTCATGGGGGAAAATAGACAAAACTCTATTCCTTAGGGAATCAAAGGGCAAGATGATCCTAGTTCAGATATATGTTGATGATATTATCTTTGGATCAACAGAAAACAACCTTTGTAGAAAGTTTGCCAAACTTATGCAAGAGAAGTTTAAGATGAGTAGTATGGGTGAGCTGAAATTCTTCTTGGGACTCCAAGTTAGACAAACTGATGATGGCTTGTCTATATCTCAATCTAAGTTCACCAAGGAGTTGATTAAGAAATATGGTATAGAGTCAACCTCCACCATGAGAACTCCAATGGGATCAAGTATGCCTATAGGCAAAGTTGATGCAGGGAAACCTGTTGATGAGTCTTTGTATAGAGGGATAATTGGCTCCCTTTTATACTTAACTGCTAGTAGACCAGACATCATGTATGCTACATGTGTCTGTGCTAGGTATCAAGTCTGCCCTAAAGAGTCTCATTATACTGCAGTCAAAAGAATTTTGAGATATCTTAAGGGAACCCCAAATCTTGGCCTTTGGTACCCTAAGAATAGAGATTTTCTACTGACTGGGTATTCAGATGCAGACTTTGCAGGATGCAAAGAAGACAGAAAAAGTACAGCTGATATATGTCAGTTTTTAGGTGGAAGATTGGTGTCGTGGAGTAGTAAAAAGCAAACAAGTGTGGCTATTTCCACAGCTGAGTCTGAATATATTGCTGCAGGCAACTGCTGTGCTCAGCTATTATGGATTCAACATCAACTTGAAGATTATGGAATCCAGGTAAGTAGAACTCCATTATTTTGTGATTCTACTAGTGTCATTTTTATTGCTAGAATCCTGTTTCACATAGCAGAACAAAGCATATAGAAATAAGATTTCATTTTCTTAGAGATCATGTTGAAAAGGAATATATAAGTTTAGAATTTGTCAATACTAATTTTCAAATTGCTGATATGGTCACCAAACCTCTAGATGAAACTAAATTCAATTATTTTAAAATTGAATTGGGCATGCTGAATGTAGAATAAGAATGATAAATTTAACTAAGTAAATGTGTGTCGACACTTAAAGACAAAGGTGTCGACACTTAGTAGATGGTGTCGACACATAAGAAAAATTCTGTCGACATATCCAGGAGATTGTGTCGACACTCAGAATTTAGTGTCGACACATAGCTATCTAGACACATAAATGTTGGTGTTGACACATACAGTCGTCTATGTCAACACACAGAAATTAGTATAAGCTCTTAAGCTTAGTTGTGTCGACACATCGCAATTGGTGTCGACACATAGAATAGTAATTCTCTGTTGAGACTTTAGTAGACTGTGTCGACATAATCCCAACAGTGTCGACACAATAGGTTTATTTTAACCCACCTTTTGACCTTCTTTATTTAGAAACATATAAATAGGTGGAAGTAAAACCCTGTCGACTACGCTCTCAACATTCTCGAGACCTAAACCTTTGTGTCAACAGACCTGCATCTCTTTTCTCTCTCTCTCATCCCTCATGGTGCCAAAGCTGGAAGACAACATCAACGAAGGCTATGAACTAGTTCGTGATGCCTTTGCGAGTGGATCTAGAGACATCAAAGCCGTGATTACCCTAATCACCGAAAATGGCTTAGAATACTTGGTCTCAGAACCTACCAAGATTTGGAAGAATGAGGTTCTTGAATTCTATACAGCAGCAACACTGGATTCAACGGGCATGAAAATTAAGTCATCCGTTCAAGGAAGCAAGGTCAAACTGGCCCTGAAGAGTTTGAGGAAGACACTACACCTGCATAGGGTTCAAGAATAAGATGAAGTTTTATCTTCCATGACCAGAGAATCTGCAATGGTGTGGACTGGATCCCACCACCAAGATTGGATCATCTATGCTCAGAAAGGGAATGAACCCCCAGGGAAAATTTCTTTCTGAAATTATAGGAAAAGTAATTCTGTGCAAACTAGGAGGCCATGAAAGGATATCTGCCTATATGTTCAATCTAACGACCAGAGTCATCTTCAAGGTCAAAACCAACAGGTCTGCTGTGATCTTTGAAAAGATCAAAGAAAGTTTAAAGAAATCTAATCTAGGTAGAATTCTAAGTCTATATCTGGCTGTGAATGTTCCTGAAGTGATGAAGCAGACAACAAATCTAAGATAAATCATATGAGAAGAATGGATTTAAGGATACTATCCAGATGGAAAAGGGTCCTGACCAAGTATGTTTCTACACCACAGAAACAAACAAAACAGATACATCCAAAGAAGAAACCAACCCACAAGATAGCTGAATCATCCAGTGATTCGGAAGAAGAAGTGTTCTTCAGCTCTGATGAAGAAAGACCAGAGAATGCCAGGAAATCACCTGCTCCAGAGACTATAGATGATGGTCAGATGCAGGGGGAGCAGATTCCAAAAAAGCAACATCCAACTGGATCATGTCCAGGAAGTGCCTCATCAAGGGGGAGCCAATGAGCTTTCTACATCTTTAGCTTAACAAGAGTCATTACCTTCGGGGGGAGCTCATGAATAAGAGCCACCTATCAACAAAGCTGTATTGGACAGTGAAGCAGCAACTCAATCAATACTTGAGGTAGTTCAAGCAATCAATCAAACTGTTGTAGATACTGAGAATGATGCACTGGATGTGCTCCAAACTGATGTTGATATAAATATCCAAGACCATGTCCTAGATCAGGACATTACCATGGAAGACAATGTTGACTTTATAGGAGGAGAATCTACTAAGAAAGAGAAAGCTATTCCTCATGTTCAAATAAACCAAGAGGTAACTTTAAAAGAGTTATTTCCTGACATCCAAGATGCAAGGACTGAGGGGGAGAAGCCAAGAACTGAGAAGGAGTTGCCTTCTAGTACAAAAGACACTGTGGACATAACAAGTTCCTCAGAATCTTCAGAAGATGAAACAGCCTCTAGGGCCAAGAAGAGGAAACTGATGGTCCTCAGAAAGAAGATCTTAGGCTATAAGAAAGCCTTGCAGACTGTCTCCTAACCACCAGCTCCAGCAGTTGACTTCAGCTCAGTGTTGGTGGCACTGCAAGTTAAGATGGATGAGCAAAGAATAGCTCTTGAGAAATATGTAGATGAAAGTCATAAGGAACTCCAATTTACTTTGGCTCAAGGTATCAAATCTATCAGATTTGGGGTAAATCAACATAAAAAGGAGATGACAGATTGCTTCCATAAGGGAGGTAATGCTGTAGTTTATTTAGCCAAAAAATAAGTGGAAGCCAAAACACAGATAGATGACATAGCAGTGAAACAAGACTATGTTCTGGAAAACCAAATAAGAATGAATGATAATCTCATAGAGTCCCACAATGTTATTGTAACAGAACTTCAGAATAAAGCAACTGCTTTCATTGAAAATATTGCTAAAGAAAAGGCTGAGTTTGATAATTAATCTATGCAAAATTGACAGATGTTAGCATTGATATCCAAGAATCTCAGAAGGTAATTTCTGATCAGCTGCTGAAGTTCAGATCATTCTACAAAGAAGGAACAAATATTCTAGCTAATCAGATAAGGTTTCAAAATGATGATCTAAGAGACCATGTTGAACGAGAATTCATAAAGGGGGAGAGAGTGTTAGTCAATGCAGGCTCTGAACATGTTAAATGGATAACTAATACTATCAGAGCCACTCTTGGATATCCACCCCTGTGTGATGATGACAACACAGCTGAGTCAGGCATTCAAGCTGCTTATAATGAACGGGCTCAGCAGGAAGTGTTTCAAATCATTTATCCACCTGCTGACTTTGAAGGAATTCAAGTCATTGTTCAACAAATGTACAGTCTTCCACAGGAGGTTCAGAATGTGGTTATTGAGAAAGTTGAGATGTCTGAAGCAGCCTTGAAAACAGAGCAAGAAGCTCAACTTTCTATGAAAAGGTTTAGAGAGTAGGCTGAACTAAAACCTGATTTTGAAAACTGGAGTCCCACTTCCAGAAACATAATTCTCACTGCCTGGCAAGCAGTTAAAGACAACATGCATGATAGGGGCAAGTGAAACTCATAACAAGAATGGAGTAAGTATCAGAAGAGGAAAGATGTCATATTTCAGTTTAAAAGGGATCTCAAAGCTGGAAAGATAGGTGTTACTGTTGTGGAGCCAAGCAAATACTTTCCTAAGCCTTATTATTATTTTGAAAGGCAAAAGGTTAAGGCTGAAGAACTCAAGAAGAAGGATCTTAAAGGAAAGAAGCTAGCTGAATACACTGAAGCTAATGTACAAGCAAGGATTCAGTCTGGCAAAGGCATTATAATCAAGGAGCCTGATCAGCCCTAGAATAGTTTTACAAGATTTTAGAACTTTGTAATCTTTAGTTTTAAAATCTATGTAATCTGTTGTTCAGAAAATTTTTGCAGTTAAACAAAACATTGATTCATGTTCTCTATATGTTATCATATTTGTGATGATAATATGCTTGTTTTGTTTATGTATTACCCGGTCAAATAATGCTCTTATACATCATGATCTTTATTTTATTATAAAGTGATGTATATCATTGACTAAGGGTTATGACTTATCCAAATATGGGGAGATTGTTGGGTACATTGGAATATGTGTACCAGATTTGGAGAAGTCTCGCCTAACTCAATGTTATTCATCAAGGTGTATTTGATGTGGTGTTGAGTTTCCATGTGCAGGTTAAGGAAATGAAAGAAAATTTTCTAAGTACAAGTGTCGACACTTGAGAAGCATTGTGTCGACACATGGGAAAGACTATGTCGACACCAAGAGCCAGTTTGTGTCGACACACAGGACTTGTGTCGACACAGAGAGATTTTGTCGACAATAACTGTGTAGACACACAAGACTTTTGTCAATACACAGAAAGCTTAGTCAACAATGACTGTGTTGACACACAGGACTTGTGTCGACACACACCAGAATTTTTGTTGAAGTCAACTATGTCAAGACAAGAAGTGATTGTGTCGACACACAGGACTTGTGTCGACACATTCTGCAGAAGCTATGTCAAGAAGATAGAGAAGTGCTGTGTCGATATTATGCAAGCTGTGTCGACATCACCAAGGATTGTGTCGACACATGAACTATTTGTGTCGACACATTTGCAGTATTGTCTCGACACTTTGCTGCTGAGCTAAAGTTCATTGAAGTATCAGATATAATGACTGGAGTCTTGATAGCTGTCATGATCAACATAGCTGTTGTTTTTGTCAGAGCTGTCCCAAACTTCTTAATAAGCTCTTTAGTATACTTAGCCTGGGATATGAAGATGGCATCAGGTAGCTGCTTCACTTAGAGACCAAGGAAGTAGGAGAGCTCACCCATGCTACTCAATTCAAACTTTGAATGCATGAGGTCAGAGAACCTCTTGCATAGTTTGGAATTTGTAGACCCAAATATAATATCATCTACATAAATTTGTACTAACAATATTTGATCCTTATGGTACTTAGTGAATAATGTTCTATCTACAATGCCTCTAATAAATTTATACTATATCAGGAAGCTAGCTAAGGTCTCATACCAAGCTCTTGGAGCTTGCTTTAAACCATAAAGAGTTTATGCGATCTAAAGACATATGAAGGATAAGTTGGAGAGATAAAACCTGGAGGTTGTCCAACATAGACCTCTTCTTTAAGTACTCCATTTAGGAAGGCACTCTTGACATCCATCTGATAGACTTTGAACTTCTTATATGCAACATAAGCAAGGAAGATTTTGATTGCTTCTAACCTTGCAACTGGTGGAAAAGTTTGGTCATAGTATATTCCTTCTTCTTGCCTATAACCTTGAGCAACAAGGCTTGCCTTGTTTCTCACAATTACACCTTGGGCATCTAGCTTGTTTTTATATACCCATTTAGTTCCAATGACTAGGTAGTCTTTGGGTCTTGGAACTAAATCCCAAACTCTGCATCTCTTAAATTGATTGAGTTCCTCTTGCATTGCAATGATCCAGTGTGGATCTTGCTCAACATCTTTTATGGATTGAGGCTCAACTTGAGAGAGGAAACAGACATGCATCATATCTTGGTTGAGTTGATGCCTTGTCTGTACACCTACTGACATGTCCCCAATCACTTGGAATCTAGGGTGATCCCTTAATGTGACAAGATCAGTGGGTGGAGTTGGTTCCGCAACAGCATTTGGAGTTAATTCCTCTTATGGAATAATATCTGCAGTTGAATGAAGTTCAACTTCTTCCATGAGTTCTTCTTCACTGTCTTCATCAGCTTATGGAGTAGGAGGTGATATAACCTCTTATGGAAGGTTTAATTCACCCAATTTCTCACACAAGTGAGGTACCTGCAGTGTGATTTTGGTAGAAATTTCTTTCTCCTTATAAGACATGTTAGTCTCATCAAAAGTTATATGAATTGATTCCTCAATTTTTAAGGATGATTTATTGAACACCCTATAAGCTTTGCTGGCTTGGGAATATCCTAGAAAAATTCCCTCTTCAGCCTTAGCTTCAAACTTTCTAATATACTTCTTGTTATTATTATGAATATAACATATGCAACCAAATACTTTAAAATAGGTGATTTTAGGTTTCTTCCCTTTGAGCAATTAATAGGGAGTCTTATTCTTAAGTTTATGTATTAAACTCCTGTTCAGTATATAATTTGTTGTGCTTACAGCCTCTGCCTAAAAGGATAGGGGCATGTAAGCATCTACAAGTAATGTGCATGCAGCTTCAATTAAGGTTCTATTCCTCCTTTCAGCTAACCCGTTTTGTTGAGGAGTTCTAGGAGCTGCGATTCAATGCCTGATACCTTCCTTCTCACAGAACTCATGCATAAGAAGAGACTCAAACTCTATACCATGATCATTTCTGATCAATGCAACATGAGTAGAGTACTCAATCTGTATGTTCCTGAGAAAATCTGTAAGAACTTCAAATGTATCTGACTTAGATCTCAGAAAGAACAACTTAGTGAATCTTGAGAAGTCATCTACAATGACTAGAGTATAAGATTTTGCTCCTAGGCTTTGTACAACAATAGATCAAAAAGGTCCATATGTAGCAAGTACAAAATCCTAGGTGAATCACTCTTATTAACTGATTTAAAACTAGATTTAGTTTGCTTACCTAGTTGACAAGCCCTATAGAGGCCTTCCTTCTTGTAGGGACCAGAAGGCAAATCTCTCACAAGATTGTCTTTAGATAGCCTAGCAATATTTTTCATATTAACATGTCCTAGTCTTTTATGTCATGGATTATTTTGATTGCAAACAATATTAAGTAAACAGATATCTGAATTTGCAGAATGAAAATCTACTATGTATATGTTACCTTGTCTATTTCCAATTAAAGCAGTTTGTTTTTCTTCATTAGAAATAATGCAAGAACTTGAGTTAAAATGTACCTGATAACCTTCATCACATAGTTCACTTATGGAGATGAGGTTATGCTTGAGTCCTCTTACATATGTGACCTTTCTAAAAGTGACTGCTCCAATTTTTACTTCTTCAAATCCTTTAGACTGGCCCCATTTTGAATCATCAAAGATCACCTTTGGTCCCAGCTTGGACTTGTAGTTATTTAAGTTGTCCTTACTGCCAGTCATATACTTGTTGCATCCACTACCCAGATACCATTTTTGATTAACAGCTAGATAGCTCTTTACCTGCAAAGAAAAACAATTAGTTGTTCTTGACCCAGGTTACCTTGGGTCCTTATTTCTTTATATAAGAAAAGCTGGAGATGTAAGAGCACTCAAGTTGGCTTTTGTATCCTAAGGGGTGATATCTTCTGGGAGGAATTATGCATTTGGTGAATGAGTTGATATTCTCCCTAGGTTGGTTATAAGCTTTAGAAAAATTTAAGTTTCTGTTAAGTTGATCTGGGTTCGATGAATTCTGGTATGTTCGTCGACCTGAGTTTGACGAATTGGGGTGAGTTCATCGAACTCCATTCAGAAAATGATAGATGTCATTTTCTGAACCCCAAAATCGTTGATCTCTGGTCGACAAACCATATTGGTTTCGTCGATCGTAGTTTAATGAATTATTATAATATAGATCTGCGTTCTGAGTTCGTAGATTTGAGTTCGACGAACTATACATGTTTCGTCGATCGGAGTTTGACAAAAACTGCTGAACATTGTTCTGGTTATTATTTTTCTTATTCTTTCTTCTTTTCTTATTTTTGTGTGTAATTTCAGTTTGATTAGGATTGTTATTATATACTTTTTCTTTACCCTTCTCAGAAACAAATTTTATTGGAGTGGATAATATGTTCTTCTTAAGTGTGGGGGATAAACTTGATGATGCACCCAAGCCTAGTTTGCCATTCTGTCTGGCATTGACTCTGCTTGTAGTTTCCATCAGCTTAAGGCTTCTCCCATTGAGAGATTACTCAAGTTGCTTAGCCTCACATAGCTGTGTTTTTAAGAAATATTTTGTTCATTAGCTAATATTAGTTCATCTTTTAACTTAGTGTTTTCAGACATCGGATTTTCTTGATTGGATAGTCTTTCCCTAAGTATTTTAATTTCCTTTTCAAAGTTGATTAGGTCAATACACATAGTTTTAAGTTCAATCTTGAAACTGTTAGAATTATAATCAAAAGATGAAAGTACCTGACCAGCTTCTGATTCCGAAGCTCCTTCATTATCAGATTCTTCATCATCTGATCGACTGTTGGAGGCATTGATGGCCATAAGGCAGACTTCCTTGGCCTTTGCCTCTTCTTCCTCTTCACTAGAACTGGAAGATGTGGATTCATCTTCTATCTCACTCCAGGTATCAGCAACAAAGCCCTTCTCCTTCTTTTTGTATTTGCTGGAGGAAGGCCTGCTACTTTATTGTCTTCTGGAGTCCTTCTCTCTTCTTCTTTCTTTCTTCTGATTCTCTGGACACTCTGAGATAAAGTTTCCAGGTTTCCTGCACCCAAAACATACTACTACTTTAGTAGGAGTTTTATTATACCTTGTCTTATCATCGTGCCTGGATGATTTTCTTCTGAAGTCCTTTCTTACCATTTTGTAAAATCTCTTGGCAATGAGACTCATCAATTCTTCATTTACTGTTGAAGCTTCAGTCTCTTCAGCAGCCGTGAATGCTATGTTGTGCTACTTTCTTGCTAGTGGAGGAGTCCTTTGTTCTGCAGCTTCTCTGGACTTTATCAGCTACTCATAGGACATGAGCTTTCCCAATAGAGATTCTATGGAAATCTCATTTAAGCTCTTGGCCTCCTTGATTGGCCAGATCCTTGAATCACATGAGCTTGGGAAGCACATGAGGATTTTATCATTTACTTTAGTAAGGGTGATGTCCTTGAAAGATATGGTACCTAAACACCTAGAGGGGGGGGGGGGTGAATAGGTGACCTAATCCTTTTCTAACTTTGTTGGCAGCCAAACAGTTATATCACAGATTTCTGACTACTTTTGCACAGCAAACAGCAATAACAAAACATACACAGCTAATCCACAACACAATCACAGCACAGCACACAGTGTTTTATAGTGGTTCCCCAAGATATGGGTACATCCACTTTCCCCCTTCGCCTATCTAGCAGTGTACTAGATTCGGCCAAACTTCTCCACTGTCTCAGAACCCAAATTGGTTCCTACACCTCAGGCCCAAAGCCTTACAACTCAGCTTTATCCCAAAGCCTACACTCAGCCAATCAAGGCCTACACTCAGCCAAGCAAGGCCTACACTCAGCCAACAAGGCCTACACTCAGAGATCTCTATCTCCTACACTCAGGCTAACAAGCCCTACCCTCAGCCTTTATAAATACAGGCTTACAATTCACTCAGATCCAATGGATCCTACAAGTTAAAAATGTAATACAAATAATAACTCTACAACTCAGAATTAAAGGAGGGGAGTTGAGAGATTCTTGATGAGTTCTTGGAAGAACTCAGCTGGATTCACCCTGACTTAGCTTTCTTCAAAGCTTCTTGAGTAGAACTGAATAAGACTGAATCCTCTGCAGTTGTTCCTTGACCTCTGCCACTTAAGATCCAGACTAAATCTGAATCCTTCTTCTCAGCCTAGTTCCAAAGGCTGATTTCTTGGATGGAGCCCTCTCTCTCCAACTTCTTAGATCTGCACTTGAACTGCTAGATCTTCTTGTGTTGATACTCTTTGTACCACTATAATAATTACTTCAACAATAATCTGATCAACAACTTCAACAACTCTGAACTACTGTTTCTGTAAACTGTAGGTGCCTATTTATAGGCTTTCTTCATGGTAACCGGCTGGACCGGTCCATAACTGACTTCTGATATCTCTGACAGGTGCTGTAGACCGGCTGGAACGGCAGCTGTCAAATCATCCAGTCATTTCTTGAAATTCTCTAACTGTCTGAAAGTGTCGAGACTTTCTGTCTTTAAGTGTCGACACTTATAGACCAAGTGTCGACACATGCTTTGTAAGTGTCGACACAAGTCTACAAGGTGTCGACACATATCCTTGTATGTCTCGACACAGATTCTTCTTCATGTGTCGACACTAAAATTGAGTGTCGACACAAGTACTTGTTCTTCTAGCTTTTGCTGAATTCTTCTATGTGTCGACACATCTCCTTTGTGTCGACACATCTTCTTGTGTTGAATCTGTCAAGTGTCGACACTGCTTCTTGGTGTCGACACATAGTCTTCTATGTTGAATCTTGCTGAGTGTCGACACAGCTCCTTGTGTCGACACACCTTCTTGTTGTTGAGACTTCAGCTGAGTGTCGACACATTCCCATAGTGTCGACACTTGTACTTAGAATAATTTGTTGTTCTTTCTGTTCTTTGCTAAGTGTCGACACAGCTCCATGTGTCGACACTTTCTTCCAGTGTTGAGTCTTCAGCTGTGTGTCGACACATTGTTCTGGGTGTCGACACATACTTCAAATGCTGACTCTTCTGTTGAGTGTCGACACATTGTGCTGGGTGTCAACACTTACTTCAAGTGCTGACTCTTCTGCATAGTGTCGACACATTGTGTTGGGTGTCGACACTTTAACTTAGTCTCTGCAAACTTTTGCTGAGTGTCGACACAGCTCCAAGTGTCGACACTTTCTGGTGTAGACACAGCTTCACTGGGTGTCGACACAGCTCCTTGTGTCGACACTTTCTATCTGCACTTTTCTTCACTGAGTGTCGACACAGCTCCAAGTGTCGACACTTTCTGTCTGGTGTCGACTCTGCATCCCAGGTGTCGACACAATGACTCCAAGTGTCGACACTGCTTGTCTGGGTGTCGACACAAGCTTTCTTAAGTGTCGACACTTTCCCTCTGGGTGTCGACACATGGACTTAGAAACTTTTTGCTTCAGTCCAGTGATTTCTTAACCTGCACAAGTAACTCAAACATACATCAAATACATTATGATGTATATCATTGAGTTGGGTGAGGCTTCTTCAAATCAGGTACATTTGACCAATGTACCCAACAATCTCCCCCTATTTGGAGAAGTCATAACCCTTAGTCAATGATATACACCATTCATAATTAAAAATTACAGAATGATGTAAAGCAGATTATAAACAGCAGGGTAAACATAAACATGTAATATTTCACACATGTATACACATTCAACATTGCAGAACAAACAAGAAATAGACATATTCTCAGAACAATCATGAAATATATTTATCATATATTGTTCTAACATTTTTCTAATACATCTTCAATGGTTTACACAAATGTTTTTCATTCAAAAGATTACAACAATCTTCAAGTCAATTCCTAATCTATTTCTGGTCTGGTTCTTTGATAACAATGCCTTTGCCAGATTGGACTTGAGCTTTGACAGTGGCTTCAGCAGTTTCAGCAACAGCAGGCTTCTTGCCTTTTAAGTCCTTCTTCTTCAGCTCTTCTTCTTTGATTTTCTGCCTTTCAAAATAGTGGTATGGCTTGGGGAAGTACTTGCTAGGCTCCACTGCAGTAGGAGGTAGCTTTCCCATCTTTGCCTTTCTTCTATATTGAATAATGGCCTCCTGTCTTATTTCATGTTTCCTCCATTCTGCTTCAGAGAACCACTTGTTCCTTTCATGAGCATTGTCCTTGGCAGCTTTCCAGGCAGTTAAAATTATATTCCTAGAGGTAGGGCTCCACTGTTCAAAATCTGGCCTTTGTTCTGCTTGTTCCCTAAACCTCTTCTTTGACAACCTTGCCTCTTCTTCTTTCTCTAATGCCTCTTGCATAGCTGCAGAAATAGGTTGAACAACCTTGTCAATGTGGACATTGTCCTTGCCCTCAAGTGGGCTATACATTGTGCTTACATCTGCTTGAACCATGTCAAAATCTGGAGGTGGATAAATCACTTGAGCTACCTCTGGTTGCTCACCTCCAAGATATGCAGTTTGAATCCCTGATTCAACAACATTATCATCATCACAGAGTGGAGGATAGCCCAGTGTAGCTCTGATGGAGTTAGATATCCATTTGACATGGTCAGAGCTAGCTTTGACTAATACTCTCTCCCCCTTTATGACTTCTCTGGCCATATGATCTCTGACATCATCCTTTTGAAATCTTATTTGACTGTCCAAATATCTGATTCCCTCTTTAAAGAATGGTTTTAGCTTTTGCAGTTGTTCAGAGATAGCTTTCTGAGAGGCTTGAATTGTAGTCTTGACAGCAGTAATCTCAGCTTGAAATACTTTATCAAAGTCAGCCTTAACTGCAGCAGCAGATGTAGAAGGTTCAGCAGTCTTATTCTTCAATTCAGTGACTATAGCATTGTGTGAAGCAGTCAAGTTGTCATTCATCCTTAACTGATTTTCTAGTACATACCCTTACTTCAATGCTATATCATCTACTTGGACTTTGATCTTCTCCTGGTGTGTTGCTAGATAGACCACTGCATTCCCACCCTTGTGGAAGCAGTCTGTCATCTCCTTCTTGTTGAGATTCATCTCAAACCTTATAGACTTTATTTCCTGTGCAAGATCAAACTGTAGGGTCTTGTGCCCTTCATCCACATATGTCTCAATTGCCTTTCTTTGCTCATCCAATTTGATCTGTAGTGCAACCATTAAAGCACTATAATCAGCCGTTGGAGCTTGCTGAACTATAGGCTGTGGGGCAATGGATTGCAAGGCTTTCTTATAACTCTGACTTCTCCTCTTAAAGACATAGAGTTTCTTCTTCTTAGCCTTTGCAGCCTCATCTTCTTCAGATTCTGAAGTGCTGGCTATTTCAACCCTTTCCTTAGGGCTTGGAGGTTTGTCAGCTTGCACATCAGGTGCTTTCTCACTTTCTGGCCTTAAAGGCTCTTCCAGATCTTGTACTTTCTCCCCCTCTGCAACAGCACTCTTATCTTCAGCAGCAGCATCCTTGTCCATGTTAAAATCTTCTTGATCTAGATTTAGAAACAAATCTTCCATTGTATATTCAGGTGGAGACTGTGCAGGAGAAGTTCTTGGTTCTTCAACCACTTGAGAAGTATCATCTTGAACTACAGCAGATGTGTCTTCTAAAACAACATCTGGAACTTGACTGTCTAGCTGAGTTTGCTGATGTACATCAGACAAATCAGAATCTACTATAGAAAAATTCAATGTATTTAGGTCAATGAGTACCTCTTGTATGATGTTAGTGACTTGTTCACTCTCCAGTGTAGATGACTTTTCTACAACTGGAGGCTCCCCCTGGCTTTGATCCCTGTGGATGGGGCTAGCCTGTGGTAGCTCCCCCTGGATCTCAGCAATATCTTCAGCAGCAGGGGTCTTCTCTGCAGCCACTTCCTCTTGGTCATCAGGAGTGAAAACAACTTGTTCTTCACTCCCTGAACTGCTGGAGGACTCTTGTGCCACATGAGCTGTCTTTCTCTTTTTCTTAGGAGGAATCTCCTTCTCAGTAACTGGCTTCTCTGGGGTTACCACTTCCTTGGACAACACCCTATCCCATCTGGAAAAGATCCTTTGATCCATTTTCCTCATATGGTTTATCTTCCCGCCTGCTGCAGTATTCATTACTTCTGGTATGGTACCAGCTAGGTAGAGACTAAGTATTCTGCCCAGGTTGGGCTTCTTCAGACTCTCCTTGATCTTGTCAAAAACCACTATTGACCAGTCTGTTTTCAGAGTGAATATGATTCTAGTCATAATTCCAAACATATAAGCAGACACTCTGTCATGCCCTCCAGTCTTGCTGAGTAAGACTTTTCCTACAATTTCAGACATGAACTTCCCTTGATTATTTATGCCTTTCCTGTTGAATACAGATCCTATCTTCATCTTAGGATCAAGACCACACCAGGTTAAAGCTTCCCTGGTCTTTGAAGCAGTAACCTCTTCTTCATCTTGAATTTTGGGTAGCTGGAGCACCTTCCTCAGATGCTTTGGTGAAACCTTGACCTTAGTCCCATGAACTCTGGATTTGATTCTGAATCCAGATTCATCGACTGCAGCTCCATTAAGGAATTCAAGAACTTCCTTTTTCCAAATCTTTGTTGGTTCGGAAACCAAGTATTCTAGTCCAGAATTGGTGACTAGGGTTACCACCGACTTGATTTCTTGATCAGCTTCATCGAACGCGCCTCGCACTAGCTCATAGCCCTCGTTAACATTCTCCTCAAGCTTAGGAGCCATTAGGGTTTGGAGAATTAGTCTTTAGAAAAGAGAGATGTCGACATAGTAGTTTTGGTCTCGAAACTTTGAAAGCGTGTCGACAAATAAAGACAGAACACTATTTATACCTGTCTAATTTTGAAGATGAACAGGAGGGACAGCTAGCTTAACATGTGTCGACACTGGCAATAAGTGTCGACACTGACTTATAATGTCTCGACACATATGTGTCGACACAAGTTTAGACAACAGATTTTATGTGTCAACACTTGGGTATGTGTCGACACTACATAACTCGACACATTGTCGAGACTTTACTTAGAAAAATTCTGAGTAAAACTTAAGTGTCGACACCATATTGGATGTGTCGACACCTACTTGACATGTGTCGACACTAACATTCTGAAGTGTCGACACCACATTCCTAGATGTGTCGACACCTTTTTCCTGAAATGTCGACACCACTATTCTGTGTCGACATAGACTTGTCTATGTGTCGACACCTTTTTACTTAGTCATTTTCAAAACTGTAAACTTACTCTAAGTTTATCATTCCTAGTTCAATTTTGAATCTATTGAACTTAGCTTCTTCTAGTGGCTTAGTATACATATCAGCTAGTTGTTCATCTGTTTTAACATATTCAAGTACAATATCATTTCTTTCTACATGCTCCCTAAGAAAGTGATATTTAATTTCAATATGTTTTGTTCTACTATGAGATACAGGGTTGTTAGCTATTGAAATAGCACTTGTAGAATCACAGAAAAGTGGAGTTCTACTTACCTGAAATCCATAGTCCTCTAGCTGATGTTGAATCCACAGAAGTTGAGCACAACAACTTCCTGCAGCCACATACTCTGACTCAGCTATGGAGATAGCCACACTGGTTTGCTTCTTGCTACTCCATGAAATTAGTCTCCCACCTAGGAATTGACAGGTTCCAGTAGCGCTCTTCCTATCCTCTTTGCATCCTGCAAAGTCTGCATCTGAATAACCTGTTACATCAAAATCTCCATTCCTAGGGTACCAGAGGCCTAGATAGGGAGTGCCCTTTAGATATCTCAATATTCTTTTGACTGCAGTCAAATGAGACTCTTTAGGGCAGGCTTGATACCTTGCACAAACACATGTAGCATACATGATGTCTGGTCTACTAGCAGTCAAGTATAATAGAGAGCCAACTATCCCTCTATACAAGGTTTCATCTACAGGTTTCCCTGCATCATCCTTGCTAAGAGACATACTTGACCCCATAGGAGTCTTCATGGTACTGGATGAATCCATACCATACTTCCTTATGAGTTCTAGGGTGAACTTTGACTGACAAATGGACAAACCACTCTCAGTCTGTTTAACTTGGAGACCCAAGAAAAACTTCAGCTCTCCCATACTACTCATCTCAAACTGACCTTGCATAAGTTTTGCAAACTTTTTGCAAAGGCTGCTTTCAGTAGACCCAAATATAATGTCATCTACATATATTTGGACTAGTATGACTTTGCCTCTAGATTCCCTAAGGAATAGAGTCTTATCTATTTTACCCCTTGAAAACTTGTTCTCAATGAGGAAACTAGATAGGGTTTCATACCAAGCTCTAGGAGCTTGCTTTAACCCATACAAAGCTTTCCTAAGTCTATAGACATGATGAGGTAGAGTTGGATCAACAAAACCTGATGGCTGCTCCACATAGACTTCTTCTTTCAAATTACCATTTAGGAATGCTGACTTGACATCCATTTGGTATACCTTGAATCCTTGATAGGTTGCATAGGCCAAGAACATCCTTATGGCTTCCAGTCTGGCTACTGGAGCAAAGGTTTGATCAAAGTCAATACCTTCTTCTTGCCTATATCCTTTAGCAACCAGTCTAGCTTTATTCTTAATGATGACCCCTTGTTCATCCATCTTATTCCTGTAGATCCACTTAACTCCTATTACATTGTGGTCTTTAGGTTTAGGAACAAGTTCCCAAACCTTGCACCTCTTGAACTGATTAAGCTCTTCTTGCATTACTTCAGTCCATTGTGGATCTTGTATTGCTTCTTCAAATCTTTTAGGTTCAACTTGAGACAAAAAGCTGGAGTAGATTGCTGCATTCATGTATCTGCTCCTGGTTTGAACTCCTTGTCTTGGATCTCCAATAATCTGCTCTACTGGATGATCTCTAAGATGCCTATTGGTTGGAGGCATCCTAACTTCTGGTTGAACCACTTCAGCATCTGCATCATGCTGTATACCTTGGATTTCTTCAGCAACTGGCACATGTAGTTCTCCCCCTGGACAGCAGCTACTCTCCTCTCCTTGCTGTCTTGCAGCAGGCACTTCTTCTATAGTAAGCTTGTCCATTTTCTTTGTCAAACCTGTGGGGCTGCATACATTGCTAGACAACTCATTATTAATAAGTTTAGTCTCATCAAAAACTACATGTACAGTCTCCTCTACAACTTGTGTAGTCAAGTTGTATACTCTATAAGCCTTACTATTGTTGCTGTACCCAACAAAAATTCCCTCTTGGGACTTGGCAGCAAACTTAGTTATGTAAGACTTTCCATTGTTAAGTATGAAGCATTTGCAACCAAAGATCCTGAAGTAGGATAGGTTTGGTTTCCTGCCTTTCACAACTTCATAGGGGGTCTTGTTTAGCCCTTTAGTGATGGTAGCCCTATTTATAACATGGCATGCAGTGTTAACTGCTTCAGCCCAGAAATACTCTGGCAGTGATGTATCACTCAATAGGGTTCTACCAGCCTCTATCAAGGTCCTATTTTTCCTCTCAGCAATGCCATTTTGCTGAGGTGTTCTAAGTGAAGAGAATTCTTGAAATATCCCAAAGTCTTCACACAGTTTTGTCATGCTATCAGACTGAAACTCAGTACCATGGTCACTTCTAATTTTGACCACAGTACTATTTAGTTCATTCTGAATTTGCTTGACAAAGCTGTAGAAGACACTAAGTGTTTCAGATTTCTGTCTTAAGAAGAACACCCAGGAAAACCTTGAGTAGTCATCTACAACTACAAGGGTATAGACCTTCCTACCTAAGCTGTGAACTGGCATTGGACCAAAGAGATCCAAATGCAAGAGGTACAAACACCTCACAACATCTTTGTTATCTATGCTTCTAAAGGTGGATTTAGTCTGCTTGCCCTTTTGACAAGCTGAGCAAATGCCATCTTTAACACACTTAACTTGAGGACCATTCCTCACTAACTCTTTAATAAAGAGTTTTCTAATTGTCTTGTAGTTAAGATGGGCTAGCCTCTTGTGCCATTTGACACAATGAGAGACTGTCTCATCAGCTACAAGACAAACTGGAGAACCATTGTTCTCAATCATAATGTCTAGGCAGTAGACATTCCTCTTCCTATAACCTGTCAAAATGATCTCTTGATCACTTGACCTCTTGATATGACAACCATTTTTAACAAATGAGATGCCATACCCTACATCACTTAATTGACTTATACTTATTAGGTTGTGTTTCAACCCTTTAACATAAGCCACTTGAGTAATGGTAACTAAGTTTGAAGAAATGTTACCAAACCCTTTGATGATTCCTTTTTCAGAACCACCAAAGGTCACTTTAGGACTATTTTTGATTGGAATGTAGTCCTTCAGTAGTCCCCTAGTTCCAATCATATGTCTGGAACATCCTCTATCCAAGTACCATGTAGGGGTATGACCACTTGGACTCACCTGCAAAACAAATTAGTGAACCTTAGAACCCAAAGTATTCTTGGGTCCTTGGTGATTGTTAGTTTGCAATTTGACAAACCTACCTACTGGCTTTCCAACAGGTAGTTTGGAACTCACTTCGGCACTCACATTGTGCCAACAGTCTACTGCAAAATGGCCAACTTTGCCACAGCACCAACATTCAAATTTATTGTACATTTGCTTAGGTACTGCCTTGGCTGTCTTGACTACAGCAGGCTTGTTGAATGTTGGGGCTTTGCCCTTGGACTTATACTTGGACTGCTCAGTCCCTGCAGGTCTAACAAAGCCCAGTCCAGCTTTACCCTTGTGATGAACAAATTCATCAATTATGGGTAACACTGACTTAGGTTTAGAAAACCTAGCAACCAAGTCCTTCTCCTTCTGAAGATTGTTCTCCAGACACTTAATTTGATCATTCTTAAAAGTGATAGTTCCCATCTGAATCACTGTTATGTGTTTCAGCCTGGCTATCTCATTCAGTTTTTGATCAAATTGCTTCTCAAAATCTGTTGCAGCAGCTTTAAGATCAGCAATTTCCTTTGCCTGACTTTTGGCAAGGGACTTGCTTTTCTTGTAAGCTTGCAACAGCACTCTATATTCATCTATAAGTTGATGAATATCATCCTCAGACTCAAATACATTCTCATCACTTGATGAAGAAGAATCTGAATCTGAACTAGAACAAGAAACTGAATTTAAACTTGAACTTTGTACTTGACTGGGTCCTGGCTGCTCCAGGATTTTGGCACTTTCTGTCAAAGCCATTAGCCCTTGGCAATGACTGTCTTCTTGTTCATAAATTGACTCCAAGATCTGCATGAATTCTTCCTCTTCTTCTTCAGCAAACAGCCCTATGTAGGCTTCAGCCTCAGACTCAGTTTCTGAAGAAGAGATATCTGATAGAGTCTTCTCCTTCTTAGCAACAAAAGACTTTTCTTTCTTCCCTTTGAAGTGAGTCTTTTTTCTGTCACCAGATTCCTTTCTCTTCTCTGGACAATCTGCAATAACATGGCCCTGTCTATTGTAGCAATAGCAAACAATCTTTGAACCAGTTGCCTTGCTTGATTTTGTCCCTTTCTTGTCATTCTTTGAAGACCTCTTTTTCTGATAAGAGTCTTCCTTTCCTTATGATGTAGAAGGCTTTGACCTCCACTGTTTCTTTTTCAAAAACTTCTGAAAATGTCTAGTGAAAGCAGCAAAGTCTTCATCACTTTCACTGCTCTTAGACTTTGTGCTGACAGACTCATCAGACTCTGATTCAACTACCTCTGGAGGTGGAGTTGAAGACTTGTTCTTGCACTTTCTGGGAACTTCTGTTTTGAAAGCAACAGTTCTTTCCTTATGCTCAGTCCTTGTTGATTTCTCCTCCTCTTTTCTTACTGTCAACTGCATCTCATATGACAATAACTTGCCAAACAGTGTAGGGGGAGGAATTTCCCCCAACTTAGCCATTTCTCTTATGGCACAGATCTTGGTGTCCCAATCTTTGGTTAGGGACCTTAAGAACTTGTCATTTAGTTCATAGTTACTGAACTTTCTTCCATAAGACATGAGTTCATTAACTATTCTGTAAAATTTCTTATAGCACTCAGTGATGCTATCACCCTTTCCTTGCCTAAAGCTTTCATACTCCTGATTTAGCAAGGACTTCCTATCTTGCCTAACTTCTTCAGAACCTTCCATATAGACAATGAGAGTATCCCACATCTCTTTTGCTGTTTTACAGTGAATTAAGTTCTGAAAAGTTGCATCATCAATGGCACTCACTATTATGTTCTGTGCCCTCTTGTCCATGGTGGCCAGGACAATTTCATCCTTAGTCATCTCAGAGAAATCCTTTGGAGTTCTCTGGTTTGCATCTAGAACTGAAATCTTCATGGGCACATAAGGCCCTTCCTTTACTGTGATGTAGATTCTAGGGTCTGAGGCCTCCATAAACAGCCTTACCCTTTCTTTCCAGATCCCAAAGATCTCCTTTCTGCATATGGGTAATTTCATGGAACCCAATTCCTTGTGATTCTCATAGGAACCCATGTTTCTGGATTTTCTTGAATTTCTTGAATCTGTGTTTTCCCTTACACTGAATCTGCCAAACAGGATCTCCTCAGACTGTTAGTCCTTATTTTGAGGAACCTCGCTTTGATACCACTTGAAAGATATGGTACCTAAACACCTAGAGGGGGGGGGGTGAATAGGTGACCTAATTCTTTTCTAACTTTGTTGGCAGCCAAACAGTTATATCACAGATTTCTGACTACTTTTGCACAGCAAACAACAATAACAAAACATACACAGCTAATCCACAGCACAATCACAGCACAACACACAGTGTTTTATAGTGGTTCCCCAAGATATGGGTACATCCACTTTTCCCCTTCGCCTATCTAGCAGTGTACTAGATTCGGCCAAACTTCTCCACTGTCTCAGAACCCAAATTGGTTCCTACACCTCAGGCCCAAAGCCTTACAACTCAGCTTTATCCCAAAGCCTACACTCAGCCAATCAAGGCCTACACTCAGCCAACCAAGGCCTACACTCAGCCAACAAGGCCTACACTCAGAGATCTCTATCTCCTACACTCAGGCTAACAAGCCCTACCCTCAGCCTTTATAAATACAGGCTTACAATTCACTCAGATCCAATGGATCCTACAAGTTAAAAATGTAATATAAATAATAACTCTACAACTCAGAATTAAAGGAGGGGAGTTGAGAGATTCTTGATGAGTTCTTGGAAGAACTCAGCTGGATTCACCCTGACTTAGCTTTCTTCAAAGCTTCTTGAGTAGAACTGAATAAGACTGAATCCTCTGCAGTTGTTCCTTGACCTCTGCCACTGAAGATCCAGACTGAATCTGAATCCTTCTTCTCAGCCTAGTTCCAAAGGCTGATTTCTTGGATGGAGCCCTCTCTCTCCAACTTCTTAGATCTGCACTTGAACTGCTAGATCTTCTTGTGTTGATACTCTTTGTACCACTATAATAATTACTTCAACAATAATCTGATCAACAACTTCAACAACTCTGAACTACTATTTCTGTAAACTGTAGGTGCCTATTTATAGGCTTTCTTCATGGTAACCGGCTGGACCGGTCCATAACTGACTTCTGATATCTCTGACAGGTGCTGTAGACCGGCTGGAACGGCAGCTGTCAAATCATCCAGTCATTTCTTGAAATTCTCTAACTGTCTGAAAGTGTCGAGACTTTCTATCTTTAAGTGTCGACACTTATAGACCAAGTGTCGACACATGCTTTGTAAGTGTCGACACAAGTCTACAAGGTGTCGACACATATCCTTGTATGTCTCGACACAGATTCTTCTTCATGTGTAGACACTGAAATTGAGTGTCGACACAAGTACTTGTTCTTCTAGCTTTTGCTGAATTCTTCTATGTGTCGACACATCTCCTTTATGTCGACACATCTTCTTGTGTTGAATCTGTCAAGTGTCGACACTGCTTCTTGGCGTCGACACATAGTCTTCTATGTTGAATCTTGCGGAGTGTCGACACAGCTCCTTGTGTCGACACACCTTCTTGTTGTTGAGACTTCAGCTGAGTGTCGACACATTCCCATAGTGTCGACACTTGTACTTAGAATAATTTGTTGTTCTTTCTGTTCTTTGCTAAGTTTCGACACAGCTCCATGTGTCGACACTTTCTTCCAGTGTTGAGTCTTCAGCTGTGTGTCGACACATTGTTCTGGGTGTCGACACATACTTCAAATGCTGACTCTTCTGTTGAGTGTCGACACATTGTGCTGGGTGTCGACACTTACTTCAAGTACTGACTCTTCTGCATAGTGTCGACACATTGTGTTGGGTGTCGACACTTTAACTTAGTCTCTACAGACTTTTGCTGAGTGTCGACACAGCTCCAAGTGTCAACACTTTCTGGTGTAGACACAGCTTCACTGGGTGTCGACACAGCTCCTTGTGTCGACACTTTCTGTCTGCACTTTTCTTCACTGAGTGCCGACACAGCTCCAAGTGTCGACACTTTCTATCTGGTGTCGACTCTGCATCCCAGGTGTCGACACAATGACTCCAAGTGTCGACACTGCTTGTCTGGGTGTCGACACAAGCTTTCTTAAGTGTCGACACTTTCCCTCTGGGTGTCGACACATGGACTTAGAAACTTTTTGCTTCAGTCCAGTGATTTCTTAACCTGCACAAGTAACTCAAACATACATCAAATACATTATGATGTATATCATTGAGTTGGCTGAGGCTTCTTCAAATCAGGTACATTTGACCAATATACCCAACAGTCCTTATCCAAAGTGTTCAGCTCATTGATTATTGAGCTCAGTGTGGTGTACATGTCAGCAACAGATTCTGACTCATCCTTCTTGAAGTTCTCATACTGGGATATGAGATTTGATCTTCTGTCCTTCCTCTCATCAGTAGAGTCTGCCACCATTTGGTTGAGAGAGTCCCAAATAGCCTTGTCTGATGTGCATTCAGCCACCTTCTGGAAAATATCATTAGACATAGTCTATGCCAGAATATTCATGGCCTTTGCATCAACAATCTTGGCCTTCTTCTGTACATCTGTCCACTTAGGTGGTGGAACATCATGTGTGCTTGAGGTTGCTATAGATGTAGAGACAGTTGATTGAGGGGGACCTGTCAAAATAGAGTTGTAGATGTCCTCATCAATGGAATTCATATATAGTCTAATTCTTGCCTTCCAAATGGCAAACTTATTTAAGTTGCACACTGGAGGCCTAGTGCTCGCATAGTCCTTGTTCTGTGTCATGCTGTGAATATAATCCTAAGAGAAGTAAACTGTCAGATCTAACACAGGATCTTTTGGTTCAAGGCTTAACTTGTACAACCAAAGAAACACTGCTCTAATACTAATTGAAAGAGATGGTTAGACCTGAAATACTCTAGGGGGGGTGAATAGAGTATCTTTTAAATCTTTAAAACTTTTTGCTGTAAATAAAAGTGAAATCCTAAGATACACTAATCTACCACAGGCACAACAAAAATTAATCTAACTAACACAGGCACATCAAGAACAAAAGAAAGAGGGAAACCAGACAACATAAGATTTTTATAGTGGTTCCCCAACCTGGGTACATCCACTCTTCTACCACCCTGGTAGGAATCCACTAACAGGTTTTGATCAGGTGACTGCCACTAATGAGATTTTGATCAGGTGCTCAAAAACCAACCCAAGTCTTTTGATCAAGTGACTTGCAACCAAGGAATAACTTTTGAAGGGAGTTAAAGAACCCTTTATATAGTGAGGGGGTGAGAGAATGATGGTGTCTTCTCTTTCTCAAATACAACTGAGAAGACTAGTAGATCATTGATGTTAACAAAGCTCCCCCTGAATTATTGAGTTGTTCAGGAAGATTGAGCTTTGCTTCAGGGTGAGTAGGTTGTTGGAACCCCAGTTATGATTTGGGCATGATCACTATTAGGTTTTCTTAGATTGACCCAAAATGTATAGTCATGGGTCATAGGTTTATTTCCAGATGTGGCTCAGAAGAATTCCAAGAAATGCACTTTAGTCAGAAAATCAGTTCGACGGTCGTCGAATGCAGTTCGACGAACGGCGAACTCAGGTCGACGAATTCTGAGTTCCATCTCTGAACTCAGGTCGACGAACTCTGATCTCAAGCAAGAAGTTTAGCTTGACGAATTCCAGCTGAGCTCGACAAACTCCGAGCTCAGGTTGACAATCGCTAAACTCAAGACAGATTCCCCGCTCGACTAACTCCAAGTTCAGCTCGACGAATTCTGCGCAATCAGTTACAGTTGGTAGGCTTAATTAAGGATTAATTACAGTCAATAATAATAGCCGTTCAAGTGGATAGTTACAGAAGAATTAATTATGGATCAATTCCCAATGTATCTTCCACTCTCGAGAATGTTTCTTCCGCCATCAAGGCTAAGGAATTCAAATGTGCAAAAAGATATAGAGATAACAGAAGACAAACAGACAGACAGATAGAACAAGATACACAGAGACAGGAAAGTGACAACTAGTGACATGAAGTGATCAACCAAGATAGAGAAGAAGTAGAACACTCAGGCTAATATCATCAAAGCAACTAGAAGCCCTAGAGCAGAGAAGTGACATCAATCTGAAGAAGAAGAACATCCATTCATGTCAAGAGTCTTCTTTTTCCTTATACTCTCCATGATACTTCAATGACAACAAACACCTATCAGTCAAGAAGTTCCTGAATCTCTGCTAGTCAAGGCTGCAAGCTTGAAGGCCTATCACCCTGAAGCAAATCTCCATCTCCCTGAACTATTCAACATCTCAGGTGGAGCTATTTGCTACCATCATATATCCACTAGTCTGCTCTCTGATTGTTGATAGAGAAGACACCATCATCTCTCACCCCCTTCTGTATAAAGGGTTGTCATCTCCCTTCAAAAGTGATTCTTGGTTATAAGTTACCTGACCAAAAGACTTGTGGTTTGGTTTTTGAGCATCTGATCAAAAGCTCATTGGTGTCAGGCACCTGATCAAAAATCTGAGTGGATTCCTACCAGGGTGGCAGAAGAGTGGATGTACCCAGGTTCGGGAACCACTATAAATCCTTGTGTCTTCTGTGTTGCTTGGTCTTCTTACTGTATTTTTGTGCTGTGATTTGCTTTACTTAGTATATAACTCTAATTAGTTAAGTTAAGATATATCCCCCATAACTTTCAATTGGTATCAGAGGACTTTCAATTGGTATCAGAGCAGGTTACTTTGGTTGTACAGGCTAACACCTGAACCAAAACGATCTGATAGATCTTAAATATCTTTAGAGTTTATCATGGCACAAATTGAAGACTTTTCAAGCACCAGACTACCTATGTGCAATCTTGATAAGTTTGTACTATGGAAAATAAGGATTAGGTTTTATATGGACACCATTGATGAAAACATCCTTAAATCTATTTTGTCATGTCCAACTCAATCTCAGGCAACATCAAGCATCAATGTTGTTCCATCATCTCAATGGACAGATGCCCAGAAAAAGCTGAAGTTTGCTGATGCACAAGTAATGAACATCCTGCACAATCATTGCCTGATGACATCTTTGAGAAACTTGTTGAATGTTCATGTGCAAAAGAGATGTGGGACTCTCTTACAGCATTGGCTGCAGGATCAACTAAAGAAAGAAATCTTAAAGCTACAACCTGGAGTGACTCAGATGCTTCATCCTGCACAACTGAAGATGAAGAAGAAGCAAGAGCAAGAGTATTTTGCCCAATGGAAATAAATGCTTCTTGCAGCAACACTGATGTAGAAACAGACTCTAAAGAAGAATCAGAGTGTGAATCATAAAAAGAAGATCAGGTAATCTCTACCCTTGATCTTTCATCAGAAAAATTTAAGTTATTATGTAAAGATTTAATTCAATCTGAGAAGAAGATAAAACTTCTTAGAGAGAAATTAAATATTGTATCTTCAAAAAATTTAAAACTTAAACAAGATTTACAAAATGCTTTTGAAAAGATAAGTCTTTTAGAATCATATAAACTAAAAGAAAAATTAGAGGTGATAAATAAAACTACTGAAGAATTGCCAAAGAATAAATCAAATCAATATAAAAATCTTCAAAAAATCTTAGTTCAAAATAATTCGTCGAACCGAGCTCGACGAAATCAATACTATTCGTCGAACTCAGCTCGACGAACTATGAACAGAGATTTTGATTTCAACTGTTCAGGAAACTATGCTCGACGAAATAGATAAACTTCGTCGAACAGAGATCGACGAAAATGGAATACAAAAAATCATTCTGTGAACAGAGCTCGACGAACTCAATACCATTCGTCGAACTCAGCTCGACGGAAGTACTTTAATTCGTCGAACACAAGATTTCAGAACAGAAACTTTTGTTCTCTTCAAAATTATCATCAAAGTCAGCATTCTAAAAATCATTTCACTTAGTGGATAATCCCTCCTAGGAAATATCATCCACATAGTTATCATAATCAACCTGAATATTTTTTTATTTCTATTTATTATAAAAGAGAACCAGAACCCAAGGTAATCTGGGTCCAGAACTTCTAACATATCTTTGCAGGACAAGGCAGGACAAGACATGCCTTACCACAATAGAGCAGTGGTATAGGACAATAATCAAAAGCTATAGTTTCAGCCAATATAGAGAATACTTTAGTGGTTGTATAATGAGAGATTATTTGAAAGGCTATAGTAGTAGAGAGTTATAAATTCTACTCAGATTTGGGCAAGGAATTTGGGCAAGGAATTTGGGTAAGGAATTTGGGCAAGGAAAAGTAAATAGGGGAGATTGTTTGTTTTATAAAGAGGAAACTACTTTGAACGATGCAGCAATTGTTTTCTTTTATTTATTTTATTTTAAAGCACTTTTGTATATCTGCTGAAAATCTTATAATTCAAGCAGATTATTTTTGCTTTGTATTTTTACGTGTTTATATGTAAATAGTGTCCTCACCCAAATAGGGGGAGATTGTTGGAACCCCAGTTATGATATGGGCAAGGATCACTATTAGATTTTCTTAGATTGACCCAAAATGTATAGTCATGGGTCATAGGTTTATTTCCAGATGTGCCTTAGAAGAATTCCAAGAAATGTAGTTTAGTCAGAAAATTAGTTCATCGATCATCGAACGTAGTTCGACGAACGACGAACTCAGGTCGATGAATTCTGAGTTCCTTCTCAGAACTCAGGTCGACGAACTCTGATCTCAAGCAAGAAGTTTAGCTCGACGAATTCCAGCTGAGCTCGACGAACTCCGAGCTCAGGTCGACGATCGCTAAACTCAAGACAGATTCCCCGCTCGACGAACTCCAAGTTTAGGTCGACGAATTCTGCGCAATTAGTTACAGTTGGCAGACTTAATTACAGATTAATTACAATCAATAATAATAGCCGTTCAAGCGGACAGTTACAGAAGAATTAATTATAGATCAATTCCCAATGCATCTTCCACTCTCGGGAATGTTTCTTCTGCCATCAAGACTAAGGTATTCAAATGTCCAAAAAGATATAGAGATAACAGAAGACAGACAGACAAACAGATAGAACAAGATACACAGAGACAAGAAAGTGACAACTAGTGACAGGCAGTGATCAACCAAGATAAATAAGAAGTAGAACACTCGGGCCAATATCATCAAAGCAACTAGAAGCCCTAGAGCAGAGAAGTGACATCAATCTGAAGAAGAAGAACATCCATTCATATCAAGAGTCTTCTTCTTCCTTATACTCTCCAGGATACTTCAAGGACAACAAATACCTATCAGTCAAGAAGTTCCTAAATCTCTACTAGTCAAGGCTGCAAGCTTGAAGACCTATCACCCTGAAGCAAAGCTCCATCTCCCTGAACCATTCAACATCTCAGGGGGAGCTATTTGCTATCATCATATATCCACTAGTCTTCTCTCTGATTATTGACAGAGAAGACACCATCATCTCTCACCCCCTTCTGTATAAAGGGTTGTCATCTCCCTTCAAAAGTGATTCTTGGTTATAAGTCACCTGACCAAAAGACTTGAGGTTTGGTTTTTGAGCACCTGATCAAAAGCTCATTGGTGTCAGGCACCTGATCAAAAATCTTAGTGAATTCCTACCAGGGTCGTAGAAAAGTGGATGTACCCAGGTTGGGGAACCACTATAAATCCTTGTGTATTCTGTGTTGCTTGGTCTTCTTACTGTATTTTTGTGCTGTGATTTGCTTTACTTAGTATATAACTCTAACTAGTTAAGTTAAGATCTATCCCGATAACTTTTAATTGGTATCAGAGGACTTTCATAGGTCATCAATCTTTAGCTTTGACCAGAGGAGTTCCAGGAACTTCTTCTTGACTGATAGAGCTTTGTTGTCCTTGAAGAATCCTGGAATGAAGAATGAAGAAGACTCTTGATTTGGGATGGATGTTCTTCTTCTTCTTCAGGAGTGTCAAGGTGAAGACCAGATTCTTTTTCTGCACAGAGAAGAATTTGAATGAATGCTGCTCTGTCTCCTCTGTGTGATGTGTCTTTTTATTCTGTATATCTCTCTCTGTGTATGTTAACAGGAGCAAGGAAGAGAATCACTTTATATCATTAATGGAATTTTTCCCTTTTAATTTTTGAAATCCTTGCTTCATTTATTGTTGATGGCCTGGAGAATGTAAAATTCGGCTGGAGAGAATGTCTGCATTAATTGATTTTCCTAACTGTCCTATTGAAAAGCGGCAAGTAATAATCCTGATGAATGCCATAATCAATGCTGCTTCTAACAGTAATATTCAGAGAATATTAAGCATTGATTACTCAGGAATTACTGCAATAAAATAAGGACAGAAGGAATGAAAAATCCAAGTCAGGAACTGCACAAAAATCATCGAGCAAAGAACAGAATTCGTCGACTGGGTCCAGAGTTCGTCGAGCTGAAAAGTCATGTTTGTCGACCAAATAATTGTTATTCGTCGACCTGAGATCCAAGATCGTCGAACTGAGAACAACTAACTGCTTTCTGATAGACTCTTGTCAATTCTATGCGCTAAGATCGTCAAGCTGATAATCAAACTTCATCGACTAGAGTTCAGAGAAATGTTTCTGGACTTAGAATGTTGAAGTAGAGCATCAAGAAGTCGTCGACCTGAGAACTATGTTTGTCGACCTGAAAACTGCTAACTGCTACTTGATAAAACTTGTCAATACTGTGGTCTAAGTCCGTCGTGCTGAGAAAAAAAATTCGTCAACTGGAGTTCAGAGAAATGTAACTGGACTTAGAGTGTTGAAGTAGAGCATCAAGAAGTCGTCGACCTGAGAACTAAGTTTGTCGACCTGAGAACTGCTAACAGCTACTTGATAAAACTTGTCAATACTGTGGTCTAAGTTCTTCGAGCTGAGAACATAAATTCATCAACTGGAGCTCAGAGAAAGGAATTCTGAACTTGGAATGTTGAGGTATAGTATCCAGAAATCATCAACCTGAGAACTAAGTTCGTCGAGCTCAACTCAGAGAATTGTCTCTGAGTTTGTCGAGCTGAGCACGACTTTTGTCTAGCTGAGTTCGACGAACGTCGAACTCACTTTCCTGAAAATGATTTTCTCTAAGTATTGAGTCTTCTGCAGTCTGTTTTTGGCTGTTCCATGCAATGTTGACTCTAAGTACATGGCCTAGACTCTAGGACACAGACATGACCCTGGATATACAAGGTGGGTAAATAATACTAGTTTAGTGAACCTAGCCCAAATCCAACTAGGGATCCAACAGTTCGTCATAGATTTGGAGCCGGGTACCCGTCCTATTGCTAAGGCGTTGTACCGTATTACCCCATATGAATTGTAGGAGCTGCATACCCAATTGGACGAGTTGATGCATAATGGTTTTATTAGGTCGAGTTCTTCTCCGTAGGGTGCTCCTGTGATGTTTGTAAAGAAGAAGGATGGATCGATGAGGCTTTGCATCAATTATAAAGAGCTTAATATGGTGACCATCAAGAATAGGTAGCCCCTTCTGAGGATCGATGACTTGTTTGATCAGTTGCGTGGTAGCACTGTGTTTTCAAAGATTGATCCTCGTTCAGGATACCAATAGTTGAGGATTCGTGAGACAGATATCCCATAGACTTCTTTTCGTTCATGGCATGGACATTTAGAGTTCTTGGTGATGTATTTTGGATTGACCAATGCACCCTCTGCTTTCATGGATATGATGAACAAAGTATTTAAGGATTTCCTGGACCGTTTCATGGTTGTTTTCATAGATGATGTTCTGGTATACTCCCGCAGTGCTGAAGAGCATGCTCAACACTTTTATCTAGTTTTTTCTACCTTGAGGGAGCATAAGTTATATGCTAAGCTGAGTAAGTGCGAGTTTTGGTTGCCTCAGGTTTCCTTCTTGGGTCATGTGGTTAATAAGGATGGAATTTCTGTGGACCCTGAAAATATAGCTGTTGTCATGGATTGGAATAGACCTGCTACTACCATAGAGATAAGGAGCTTCCTAGGGCTAGCAGGATATTATAGGAGGTTTGTGGAAGGTTTTTCTATATTGTCTACATCGCTGACTAAGCTTACGCAGAAGAATGCTTCTTTAGTTTGGAGCGATAAGTGCGAAGAATCTTTTCAGGAATTGAAAAGGAGATTGTGCGCTGCTCCGATTTTAGCCTTACCTATTGAAGGAATAGAGTATTCTGTGTATATAGACGCATCACATGGTGGACTTGGGTGCGTGTTGATGCAATAAGGCAAAGTGATAGCGTATGGGTCGAGGCAGTTGAAGACTCATGAAAGGAATTAACCTACATATGATCTAGAATTCGCAGTTGTGATCTGCGCCTTGAAGTTATGGAGACATCTTTTATATGGCACTTTGTGCAAAATTTATACTGATCATAAGAGTTTGAAGTATGTATTCACTCAAAAGGAATAGAATTTGGGCTAGCGAGGTGGTTAGATTATGTTGTAGATTATGATATTGAGATCCAGTATCATTCGGGCAAAGCTAATGTGCTTGCCGACGCCCTGAGTAGAAAGTCGTCGAAAATTTCTAACCTTACTATGGATTTGCTGGTGGAAGAATTTCTTTTGATGGATATATTGGTGTGGAGTAGTGACTCGCCAAGTAGTTTGGAAGTTTAGAGACTTCATGGATTTAACTAACAAGGCTATATCAAAGGGATGACCCCGATTTACTGCACCTTTATAACAAAACTGTGAAAGGGGAATTGCCGGACTTTCCGATTGATGACGCAGGTACTTTGAAGCACCACGACAGATTTTGCATTCCTGCAGTTGAGGATATCTGAGTTAAGTTATGCAAAGAGGCGCATGGCTCTAGAATTTCCTACCAACCCAGTACTACTAAAATGTATAAGGATCTGAAGTAGATCATTTGGTGGTATGGTATGAAGGGAGATATAGCTAAGTATGTATCAGAATGTTTTACTTGCAAGCGAGTTAAGGACGATCATGGTAGGCCTGGATGCAAGTTGACACCCATATAAATTCTAAGTTAGAAGTGGGAGAGCATTTAGTTGGATTTTATTACTGAATTGTCGAGATCTCCCCGAGGGCACGATTTTGTTTGGATTATAGTGGACAGATTGATGAAGTGTGCTCACTTTGTGCCGTTCAAGATCGACTACTCCATGAAGAAAATAGCTGAATTATATTTGGATAAGGTCATTAGGTTACATGGAGTGCCTGTCAGTATTGTATCAGATTAATACTCCAGGTTTACGTCTATCTTTTGGAAAATCCTACAGGAAGGATTGGGTACCGATCTGCGGTATTCCACCGCTTATCATCCGCAGACTAATGGTCAAATGAATATAGTAAATCAGATCATGAAATATATGATCAGATGTTATATTTTGGACTACGGAGGAGTGTGGGATGAGCGTTTGAGACTGATGGAGTTTGCATATAATAATAGTTTCCAAGAATGTTTGCAGATGGCTCCATTCGAGGCTTTGTATAGGTGGCATTGCAGAACTCCATTGTTTTGGGACAAGGTTGGTGAGAGACCATTTTTGGGTCCTGAAGCGCTAGAAGAAATGAATGTTTCTGTAAAGCATATTCGAGAGAAGCTACCGATAGCTCAAGAGCACTATGAGAAGAATGTCAATCGGCGTAGGACCAATTTGTGGTGTGCTGTTGGGGACTTGGTGTTTCTTAAAGTTTCCATGATATCTGGTGTTAAAAGTTTCGGTAAGAACCATAAGTTGGACCCTAGATATGTGGGACCGTTTGGAGTGGTTGAGAGGATTGGTGTGGCATCTTATAGATTGGATTTGGCCGCAAGTTTTCCCGGTGTGCACGATATTTTTCACGTGAGCCAATTACAGAAGTGTGTGCTAAGCGACATGCAAGTTCTTGATTTTGTGCCCCAGTTGGAGCTCAACCTTTCGTATGTGGAAGTTCCTCTTCATGTATTGGACACTCAAGATTGAGTATTGCGAAGGAAGATAATACCGATGGTTAACATTTTGTGGCGGAACCAAGACGTAGAGAGCGCGACTTGGGAGTTGGAGTCAGCTATGAGGGAGGCTCATCCTCATCTGTTCTCCTAATTTGTTTGGTATATAACCTTTTTGATACCCCTTGGTTACTTTCTTCTTCTTCTATAATAGAAGTTTTTGTGCGTAAAGTTTCGAGACGAAACATTCTTTTAGGGGGACTGGTTGTAATGCCCCCGATTTTTCGATGTTTAATTTTATTCTTTTTTGGCATATTTATGACGTCAAGGCATTACATTGATGCGTGGTTGGCATGTTTCGCTGTTAAAGCATGGTTTTTGCTCTTTAGGTTTTTAGTGTGGCTGGGTTTTGGCTTGTTTGCAAGATTCTCTTGCGAGTTGGGTCTGTTTTGGTGACTTAGTGGAGCCTTTTTGGGAATACTTGTGTTTTGGCTTTGGGAGGTGTTTGCCCGAGTTTGGTTTGTCGGATTTGAATTTCGACTTTGCTGTTTTATTCGTAGCATCGGTATTTAGGTACGGTGTGATTTTCGTATGATTCCGAGTTGTTTTGGATTTCAGGACATTTTGGGATTAAATAAATATTAATTGTAATGTAATTTTATATTATTATAATTAATAATATATGTATATAAATAGCCGAATTAGGTCACGTAAATAGTATTATTCATCATCTTACTTAACCTGAAAGTGGCATTTTTTGCGAAAGAGGAGCGGCGGACATGGCGTGCGTTCGGCCGATGATTTCCAGGGATCCGGTGGTCAGTTTCGTCAATAGAGTAGAGATTATGAAAGCTCTGGGTGAGGGATACGCATTCATCATAAGTTTTCCCTGATTCCTCGATTTTTATACGTTAGGGTTAGCAATTTTGACCTCTTTTCCCCTCCAAAAGTTTCAGGAAATATCGATAGGACCTTTCTACGGCCGATCCTGTTGTGGTGCGGGCGGGCGGAGTTTCTTTGAAGGTTCAAGACAAGTGGAATTCCCCCTTGCATGTCCATTTTGTTTTTCATTTTCTTCCCTTTTTCCCTCCTTACTTAGAGAATAGGAGTAGTATAGATGAATCATGAAAATAAACCCTAGGTTAGGGCTTGATTTTGGCAAAAATCCTGTAAACTAGGTTTAGCGGACAAAGGAATTTTCGGCGAGTTTAGGTGAGTCGATTCGTCAGGATTTCACTATGTAGAATTCAGAGGGTATAGGGTAGAAATTCGTCGGGTTTGGGCAAGTGATTTTCGTCGAGTTTCAATTGACAAATTCAGCGAGTATCGGAATTCGTGGCATATGGTAAGGGTGAGAATTCACTAAGTGAGGTCGGTTGTCGCCAAGTCTTTTTTAGAGAGTATCATGGGCCGATTCGCAGAGTATAGTAATGATCCATCGAGTATTGCTAGTCATTTCTGCCAAATACTGTAGAATTCGTCGACTCTCGCCGAGTCCGTTAAGGTATGATTTACTGGGTATGGTTTTGTTTTTAGTCTAAGTGTTTTTCGTCAAGTATCAGTGGGTGGTTCGTCGAGTATACACGACGAATCGAGCAGATTCATCGAGTATCATCGTGTTTCGTCGCCCAGTCTTTTTTCGTGGATTCGTTGAGTATCATCGCGTGTGTCGAGTATACTCGCCGAATTATCTCTGGACTTGATTTTTCGTCGAGTAGTATAAAATTCGTCGAGTATCGCTATAAATCATCGGATATACTCGCTAAATGGGCCAGGACTTAGATTTTTTCGTCGATTTTTGTCTGGTTCATCGATTTTGGTCCTTAGGGATTAAATTTGGGTATTTTGTCCCGTTTGTCTTGGGAATTGTTTGGGTTTTGGTATATGGGATTTTATGGGGTTTGGTTGTGGTTTATTTTATTTTGAAGGTATATTTGGTATGGCCATGGATGGCTGAGGATATTTGACCCAGGTGGGTTTGTGACTGTTTGTGTGCTGGGAAGGTTCCCACCACCACAAGTGCTGGTTTTTCTCGGTATTGAGTGTATCAAGGTATAAGACAACCTTTCTTTGAATCCTTGTAAGGTTTGTGACTGTTGGTGTGTTGGGTAAGTTCTCACCACCACAGGTGACAGTTTTCCCCGATGGTTTGTGACTGTTAGTGTGATGGGTAGGTTCCCACCAGTGCAGGTGTCGGTTTTTCCCCGGTGTTTTTTCTTATAGAGTTATGAGCAGACTATTTCCTTATAATTACTTGCGTACACGTTTCTTAAAGCATAGTTTTTTATCGCGCTTGGTGCAAATTTTCCTACTCTTGGAGTCGGTAAGTAACTTTTACCTTGTTTGATTTCTCATTCAACTGAGGTTGTCAGCTTTTCCTTATAGTAGGGTTTGGTAACCCCATTTTGTTTTTACTTGATTATTATCTAATTTATTCCTTTTCCAATTGTATTTTCCTGCTAAGGTGTTCTTATTTTAAATGCCTCAGGTTCAGGGTAGTAGCTGGTTGAGCGGCTAAGTTTCAGAGTTTTTTAGTGGACTGCTTGTTGTAGAGGTTTTCCTCACCGTTGTGAAGTAGCTCTTGGTTGTTTTCTTATTATTACAGACATACATACCTTCAGTGGGTTGGTGTTAGGTTGTTGATGCCCACTGTTGGTTTTCTTTTTAAATGTTAATTATTTTGCTAAGCTACTAGTTTGTGCTTTTGTGGTTATTTTTACTTGTTCTTTGGGAAGGTTTTATGTTAGGTTGCATGTTAGATATTTTAACTTATAAAAGTATTACTACTAGTATTCCATACATGCCATCTTTCTAAAACTAAAATACTACTTTCTAGCCAACGTAAAGACTATTCCTATACTTATAATAAATCTAAAGTCTTGCATGCCACATGTTATTCCGGGATATTTATGCTCGTGTAGGGTGTTAAATCAACATAATCAAAGTATTTCCACAGCGTATAACTATATTTTCCTGATGGACTAGTTGATCCACTGAGCCGAGGGATACGGCTAATCGCTTAACTTAAAACTGGATTTTCATTAAATAACTTATTAATCTTTCATAAAGGTATTTAGTTGAAGTTTTGTCTGAGCATCTGCAGTTATCCCCTGCTTACGTGGCATCATGACGCGCATTTACACTCACTCTGATATATTGTTAAATGCGGAGAAAATGCGGGTTGTGACATTCGCTTTCCACAGACGGCGCCAAACTGTTGCGACCAAACTTGACGCCCCGGTCAGACAAGAATAACTTAGACCTCCTTAGCTCTTAGAGAGGTCAAGCGCGCACACATTCAATGAGATAAAAGTTTTACACACTGTTTAAACCCTATTACTGATTTGGGCTAAGACTACTATTATGATGTTAGTTTGACCCAACATGTATAGTCTAGGGTCATATGATTACTTTCAGGGTTATTGTCTTAGAAGATTTCCACTAGAGAAGCAGTTTGACGATAGCAGAATTAAGCTCGACGAAAGTAGAGCTGCGTTCGATGAATGACGATCTCATTTCGACGAACTCATAGTTTCAACTCCAAGTTGAGCTCGACGAACTTTGAGCTCCGGTCTGAAAGAGGATAGATCTTAACTAAGCAGATTATCACAGCACAAATACAAGATAAGAAATGCAGAAAGAAATCAAGCAACACAGAAGACACAAGGATTTTTATAGTGGTTCCCCAAATCTGGGTAGTCCACTCTTCTACCACCCTGGTAGGAATCCACTGCAGGATGAGTTGATCAGGTGTCCTGGGCACCAATGAGCTTTTGATAAGGTGCTCAAAAACCAAACCTCAAGTCTTTTGATAAGGAGACTTGCAACCAGGAATGACTTTTTAAGGGAGTCACAACCCTTTACAGGAGGGGGAAAAGGGGTGATGAGGTCTTCTCTTTCTCAAATCAGCTGAGAAGACTTGTGGATTCAATGATGTTAGCAGATTTGCTCCCCCTGAGATCTTGAATGGTTCAGGAAAAGCTAGAGCTTTGCTACAGGGTGATAGGCCTTCAATCTTTAGGCCTGGACCAGAGATGCTTCAGGAACTTCTGACTGATAGAGCTTTGTTGTCCTTGAAGTTGTCCTGAGAAAATGAAGGAAGAAGAAGACTCTTGATGTGAATATATGTTCTTCTTCTTCTTGTTATTGTTATCTCCTCTAGTCTAGGGCTGCTGGTTGCTGTGATCGTGATATTGCCCTTTATATATCCTTTTCTTTCTCTATTTTATCTTGTCTATCTTTTGAATCCTTTTGTCTGTGTTATAAGTCAAACATTCCTGAGAGCATTAAGTTGCCTTGGAAATTGCTCCTTGATTAACTCACCAGACGGTTCATGCTTGATGTCGCCTTGAATGGCTCTTTCCATTAATTCTGATAACTGTAATCTCCAATCATTTAATTCCGCCAACGGTTGAAGATAGTACAGAAATCATCGACCTGATTTTTGCTGTTCGTCGACCTGAGATGCAAAATCGTCGACCTGACAATCTGTCTGCAATCGTCGACCTGAGTTCGACGTTCGTCGAACTCAGCTAAAGTTCGTCGAGCTGAATACTTGTCTGATATCGTCGAGCTGAATAACTTGCTGATGTCGTCGAGCTGAATAACTTGCTGATGTCGTCGAACTGAGATCCAAGATCGTCGACCGGCGTTCGACGTTCGTCGAACACAGTTCGACTATCGTCGAACTAATTATTGACTCATCAAATCTTGGGATTCTTCTGCAATTCTGAACTGATCTTTTGAGGCAATGCTGGAGACAAACTTATGATCCAAGACTATACATTTTTGGGATCAATCTAAACAAACCTAATAGTGATCCTTGCCCAAATCCAAACTAGGGTTCCAACAATCTCCCCCTATTTGAGTAAGGACACTATTTACATAAAAGTAAAATAAAATATAAAATAAAGAAATTATCTGCCTGAATTAAAAATGATTTTGGCAGATTTACAAATAAATTAAAAAAAAAGAAAACTGCTTCCATCCCTTTGCAGTTGGAATTCACAATCTCCCCCTGAAAATTTGTCCTTGCCATAGCTCTGGATAGGGTTTCCATGCCTTTTCCTGCCAAGAAAGGGTTAAGGTTCTGGACTCAGATTACCTTGGGTCCTGGTTCTCTTTTATAATAATCAGAAATAAGAGAATATTCAGGAAGATTTTTAGTTTGATTATAATAAAAATTTCTGTCCCGAAATTCTGCGTTCGACGATTTTGAGTGAGTTTGTCGAGCTCTGTTCGACGAATCAGGTTTGTTTCGTCGACCACACAATCTAGTCTAGTTAACGATAAATTCTCTGTTCAGCGTTCGTCGAGCGCGGTTCGACGAATAGAGTTGATTTCGTCGAGCTCCGTTCGACGAATTATGTTGAACAGGAATTTTGTTAAGATTTTCAAATATTTCTGGTGTAAAATCAAGGGTAGATATTACCAGTTCTTCTTCTGATTCTACTTCAGAGTCTGATTCTTCATCAAGAGTGCTGCACGAGGCAGTGATGGCCATGAGGCAGAACTCTCTTGCTTTTAACTCTTCTTCATCTACAGATGTGCTGGGTGAATCATCAAATATACACCTGTTGTCAGCTTCTAGACTGCTATCTTTAGTTGATCCTACAGCCATTGCTGTGAGTGTGTCCCACATTTCTTTTGCAGATGAACATTCTGCAATATCTTCAAAAATGTCATCAGACATTGATTGTGCTAGAATGTTCATCGCTTGAGCATCAGCAATCTTTAGTCTTTTCTGGGCATCTGTCCATTGAGAAGATGGAACAACATTTGAACTTGTTGTTTGAGCTGGTCCTAATAAGATGGAATTGAAAATACTTTCATCAATGGAGTTCATGTAAAACCTAATCCTTGTCTTCCATAATGCAAGCAAGTTTAGATTGCACATAGGGAGTCTGGTGCTTGAAATCTCTTCCATTTGTGTCATGATAGACTCAAAAGATTTTTAAGATCTACCAAAGGATCTTTTGGTTCAGGTGTTAGCCTGTACAACCAATCAACCTCTATGGTCTGGTATTTTAACCAACCTGGAGCTAAATTAGTTGAATAACAACCAACCTGCCTCTGATACCAATTGAAAGAGGATAGATCTTAACTAAGCAGATTATCACAGCACAAATATAAGATAAGAAATGCAGAAAGAAATCAAGCAACATAGAAGACACAAGGATTTTCATAGTGGTTCCCCAAATCTGGGTAGTCCACTCTTCTACCACCCTGGTAGGAATCCACTGCAGGATGAGTTGATCAGGTGTCCTGGGCACCAATGAGCTTTTGATAAGGTGCTCAAAAACCAAACCTCAAGTCTTTTGATAAGGAGACTTGTAACCAGGAATGACTTTTGAAGGGAGTCACAACCCTTTACAGGAGGGGGAAAAGGGGTGATGAGGTCTTCTCTTTCTCAAATCAGCTGAGAAGACTTGTGGATTCAATGATGTTAGCAGATTTGCTCCCCCTGATATCTTGAATGGTTCAGGAAAAGCTAGAGCTCTGCTACAGGGTGATAGGCCTTCAATCTTCAGGACTGGACCAGAGATGCTTTAGGAACTTCTGACTGATAGAGCTTTGTTGTCCTTGAAGTTGTCCTGAGAAAATGAAGGAATAAGAAGACTCTTGATGTGAATATATGTTCTTCTTCTTATTATTATTGTTGTCTCCTCTGGTCTAGGGCTGCTGGTTGCTGTGATCGTGATATTGCCCTTTGTATATCCTTTTCTTTCTCTATTTTATCCTGTCTATCTTTTGAATCCTTTTGTCTGTGTTATAAGTCGAACATTCCTGAGAGCATTAAGTTGCCTTGGAAATTGCTCCTTGATTAACTCACCAGACGGTTCATGCTTCATGTCGCCTTGAACGACTCTTTCCATTAATTCTGATAACTGTAATCTCCAATCATTTAATTCCGCCAACGGTTGAAGATAGTACAGAAATCGTCAACCTGATTTTTGCTGTTCATCGACCTGAGATGCAAAATCGTCGACCTGACAATCTATCTGTAATCGTCGACCTGAGTTCGACGTTCGTCGAACTCAGCTAAAGTTCGTCGAGCTGAATACTTGTCTGATATCGTCCAGCTGAATAACTTGCTGATGTCGTCGAGCTGAATAACTTGCTGATGTCGTCGAACTGAGATCCAAGATCGTCGACCGGCATTCGACGTTCGTCGAACACAGTTCGACTATCATCGAACTAATTATTGACTCAGCAAATCTTGGGATTCTTCTGCAATTCTGAACTAATCTTTTGAGGCAATGCTGGAGACAAACTTATGATCCAAGACTATACATTTTTGGGATCAATCTAAACAAACCTAATAGTGATCCTTGCCCAAATCCAAACTAGGGTTCCAACACGGTCGACGAACTCTGCTCTCTACTCAGAAATTCAGCTCGACGAAAGTCAAGCTTAGCTCGATGAACTTTGAGCTCAGGACGACAAATAAGCAGACTTAGTTCGATGAACTCTAGGCTTAGGTCAACGAAGTGTTTACTGAGTTCGACTAATTTCTTGCAGTTCTATTTACAAAAGGCAGAGTAGTTTTTCAGGCTATAATTCAGGATGATTTATATGTAGAATATTCTAATTCTTGATTGCAGATAGCTATATCTTCGATATTTAATGAAATATATTCTAATGAATATAGTCATTTAGAGGCAACATTAAATATGAATTTTCACAGAGTTTAAAAGCTAACCAATTCTATTAGGCAGTTACATTTTTTGGCAAAGAATTCCTTACATGGATTAATTCAAAGTTTGAATTCTTCTCTCAGCATTATATATATATATGGAGAGAAGTTTTCTGCCTCAAGGTTATATGGTTAGAAGAAATAGACAACAAGAAGACAAACTTTATTCATTTTGGTTTCAGATTTAGAGAGACTGACTAAGAGACTTACAGTTTTCTCAAGCTTATAGATTCACATCTTTCAGTCTCAGCCTGTGAAAAGTTTTCATCTTTCAGAAGAGTTATACCCTGAAGAGAAGACTCCCTCACCTGGTCATAAACTCTATTCAAATCAGGGGGACCCTTGTGTTTTCAACATCCACTAGTCTTCTCAGAGCATTTTGATAGAGAAGACATCATCAATTCTTTGTTTACTTTTCATAAACTGTGTACAGGGTTATAACTCCCTTCAAAAGTTGATCTTGGTTCCTAAGTATCCTGACCAAAAGACTTAAGTTGGTTTTTGGGCACCTAGTCAAAAGCTCAAAGGGTTGCTAGATCTCCCTTAGAAAAATTGATCTTGTGGTGGCAGGGCACCTGATCAAAAACTTGTAGTGGATTCCTACCAGGGTGGTAGAAGAGTGGATGTACCCAGGTTTATTAGGGAACCACTATAATTTTCCTTATGTCGTCTGGGATTGCTATTCTCTTTTATTTGTGTGCTGTGATTGTTTTCTTTTCTTATATATTTATTTATCAGCTACTTTAACTCCGATGTAAAAATAAATTAAAATTTTAAAATACACTATGAAAGTGAGGGATAGATCTCCTTTACACTAGAGGGGGGGGAGGGAATAGTGTATATTAAAAACTTTAAGTTATTTTTATAGCGAAATTGAAGTAGGTGATAAATAAATATATATGAAAAGAAAACTATCACAACACACAAATAAAGAAAGTAAAGGCAATCCAGACGACACAAGAAATTTATAGTGGTTCCCCAATAAACCTGGGTACATCCACTCTTCTACCACCCTAGTAGGAATCCACTACAAGTTTTTTCTCAGGTGCCCTGCCACCACAGGTTTTTGATCAGGTGCTCTGTCACTAGAAGATCTATTTTTCTAAGGTAGATTTAGCAACCCTTTGAGCATTTGATCAGGTGCCCAAAAATCAATCCCAAGACTTTTGATCAGGTGACTTATGAACCAAAAGGTTAACTTTTGAAGGGAGTTAAAGCCCTGTACACAGTGAAATAAAAATGAAAATGATTTTGTCTTCTCTATCTTAAATCTCTAAGAAGACTAGTGGATTGTTAATGATGTCAAAGTTCCCCCTGAGTTGTGTAGATGACCAGGAGAGGTAAGCTTTGCTTCAGGGTGTAGGCCTTCAAAGTGATGTTGCTCTTCAACAAGCTTTTAGACTGATTTTGATTTGTTGTCTCTTGAAAGCCTGAAGTAGATGAAGAAGAACTCTATGTATATGAGAGTTGTGTCATGTTCTTCACTTTTCTATACACTGTTCTATCTTGTTGACTGATTACTGGTTTTCTAATTTCTTGCAATCTTCTGAAAATCACTTTATATATATTGATTGCATATTCAAAAACATTTGAATTTTAAATTCTTTCCTTGAAATCCTCTGCATAATTTTGGGAGTTGGAACGACTAATTTAGTCTTGAATGCATTTCCCTAACTGTCCCAGTAAATGTGGTAGAGTAATAACTCTGTGAAATCCATAATTAATGCTGCCAGTTAACTGCTCTATTCTTGAGAATATTGAGCATTAATTATCAGAGTATTACTGTCTTAATATTTGAAATCAAACTGCTATAGTCGAACTGAGAAACTACGGAGAAGATTAATCGAATATAACCTGGAAGGAGTTAGTCGAATTCAGCAAGGATTTCATCAACCCAAGCTCCAAGTTCATCGAACTGAGATAGTACTTCGTCGATCTAAACTTCTGATATAAGATCACAGTTCGTCGATCTCAGCAAGATTTTCGTCGAGCTCAACTCAGAGAAGGAACTCTAAGTTCATAGATCTGAGATCGATGATTATCGAGCTGAGTTCAGCTATCGTCGAACGACTTTTCTGCATTCTTTTTAATTGTTTTTCCTCTGAAGTCTTTTGTCTCTAAAGTCTTTTGAAGGAGGGTACTGACAATCTAAGTATGTGTTGCTGACCTTGACCCTAGAAAAAACATATGACCCTAGACTATACATGTTGGGTCATCTAATCAATCCTAATAGTGAACCTATCCCAAATCACAAGTTGGGTTCCAACAATCTCCCCTTATTAGGGTGAGGTCACTATAAAAATAAAGAAAATCACAAAGCAAGAAAAATATATGATAGAATTATAGAACTTCTGCAGATATAAACAATTGTGCCTTGTAATTATGTATATACAATAATAATAAAGTTCAAAATACATAAGCATAAAATTATAAATCTTTCTTTGGAGCATCTGAAGAAGGGTCTGAAGCAGGTTTTAAGAAAACCATTATTCTTGTGGGGTCCTCTGCTTCTCTTTGAGTTATTTTCATATTTTCAGCACCAAGAATCTTCACTGATGTAGCTCTAGGCACTACTGTCTCTAGATGGAGATGCATATATTCATCGATATTAAAAAGATTCTTTACCTGATACTTATCAAATTCCTTCTTTCTATAAGATGATATTGTTGAAAATTGAGAAGAATCCTTCCCTTCAGATTTGGCTTTATTAATCTGGGAGAGAGCTATCAGCTCACTAAACCTAGCCATTCTGAAGTTAGGATCCAATTCTGGATCATAAGTTAGAGAAGGGGGTCTATCTTGAGTGGAATGTTGTTGACTGCTTTGACTTCTGTGAGAATTAGACCTAGATGGTCTATCATATTTCTGATAAGAAGATCCTGAATGTTGAGAGGAGGAAGTAGACCTTTGAGACTATGAAACACTTCCTGCAGAACCTGCTGCTGGAGGAGGAGGAGGAGGACCTCTCCTAAAATATGGGGCTGGAGAGTATCTCCTACTCTTATTTCTAGCTTTCAGCTCATTCTTAGAATACCTCATCCAGTGAGCGAAGTCTTGAGTAAGAGTAATATTGTGCAGAATATAATAAGGGGTATCTGCTATAGGAGAAGGTTTAAGAGCAGCTTTGGAGGGAACATTCTTCTTAAACTTTCTCTTCTTAGACCCAGAATCTTCTGATTCATCTGACTCTTCATCATCATCAGATTTACTAGCAGGATTATCATAGAGAGCATCAATCTATTTTAGCATCTCAGCAAAAATTGCTGGAGGAGCCTGTGGCTGTATATCTGTATTTATTATTTCAGCCTATAACTGTACAATTATATCTTCCTTTTCAGCCTGAGGCTGTGGCTCTATATTTTCTATATTAACCTATACATTAGTATCTACTTGCTCTATAATATTCTCAATAACTACAAAACTTGTCCTTAGTTGTTCAAAAACTAAAGGACTTATTGAGGCAGTGTAACATACTATTGCTTTAGAAGAATCATATGCAAAAACTGGTAAACTACTGCTATAAACTGTATCAAAAGAATGTAGTAATGAAGGAATATCAACTGTGGTATTAATGATAAAATCACCAACAATGATGATTTTTGTTGCTTCTTCTTCTGTTGTACAAACCATTTCATTATCATCAAAAATTTCAACTGTTACTGCTACTATTGGAGTTGTTGCTGCTATTGGAGCTTCTTTATAGGACATCTCCCCCTGCCTGGATTTAGAGAGACCTGAACCCAGGCCCCCAAAAGAAGGGACAGTGGAGGAGGAAGCTAGCTGAGCAAAAAGAATCGAAATAGAAGCAGCAAGAGGGGCAATAACCTCATCTATAAGCTTCTTAAGTGTGGGTGTAATGAATTTAAGAAGGTCATTGGCTATGTCAGTGAATTCCAAATACATTGGATCAGAAGTAGAGGGAGTCGATGTGGATCTGTTACCACATGTGGAACAGATTGAGAAGGCTTGAGGGATGTCTGAATGTGGGATGGTTGGAAATGTTAGCGGAATATTTGATGGAGGGATGACATTAGGGAAGATATCCTGTATAGGTGAATGTTGTGGAGTGTGTTGTGGAGATGGAGATGATAGTAGATCAAAATTTGGAGATGACAGTAGTGGATCTGTATGAAGAGAAGAGGATGGTATGCCATCAAGATGTGATGGTAGAGGTGATTGAGGAGGTGGAGATGGTGTATCCTCAGAAATATGGATTGGTGAGTGTGGAGGAGATGGTGGTCGAGATGGTGAGACAGGAGGGATGGGAGTAGAAGGTGTTTCTGCAATAATAGTGGATGGTTGTTGAAGAGGAGGAGATAGTAATCTGGGTGAAAGAGGTGGAGCAAAAACTTCTTCTGGGTTTGGAGGAGTGACTGTATCAGTCCTTGTGTCCTCAGAAGCTCTGGAGGAGGAGGCCTAGGAGGGCTTGGTGATAACCCTCTCCCATCTTCCAAAGAGAGCTAATGTGAGCCTCTTTGAAGCATTAATAAATATGGTTTGTGAGACCAAAAGTTCGGGGCACTTGGCTTGCAAGAAAAGCCCAAGAATTCTCCCATACCCAACATCCTTCTTATTTACCTTCTTCTTAATAAAATCAGACAAGATAACTCCACAGTTCACTGATTTTTGATTTACCAGGGCACTCATCAGAAGAAATTGGTGCCTGGTTATGTAGTCATGGGTAGAGTGCTTGCCCAAGATTACTTTTCCAACTACATCTGCTAAAAACTTGTATTCAACAGACAAGTTCTTTTTCAGTATTTTGTGAGGGTTTTTCTGGGAGTGACCCATTCTAACTGGCATATCATTAAACTCAGCACTAAATAGTTCTATATCATCTTCCCCATCAATAAAATAAAAAATTTCAGTTAAAATAACAGGTGCGAGAGCAACCGTTGTCTAGATATGTAGCCAATGAGAGTTGTGGAATCTGGAGAAGATGATGAGAATACCCATTCCTTTATCTCCTGCACCGGAAGTTTAATCCTTGAGGTCATGAACTTCCTTAACTGTTGACCCTCAACAACTGTAAGATGTTCTTGAAAACTTGATTAAAATGGCTAAATGAATCCATATCAATGTCGAGGCCAACATCAAATTTCATTCCGGAAAGTGTCGCTGCTGAATTTGCCATTGCCTGCAAAAACAAGAGATCAAGTGCAAAAGAACTGGAAAGCGCGGGATAGAGTTCGAACTTTGTCCAATGAAAAAGAAAAGCTTCGAACTCAGTTCGACGAAAAATCTCATAAAGAAAGAAAAACGTCGCTCTAAGTTTGAAGAGGGTGAAAACAATTCGTCGTTCTCCATTGGACGAAAAACAATTTTCTGAAACAAATTCGTCGATCTCCGTTCGACAAAAAGTTTCACAAGGAAGGGTTCGTTGATCTCCGTTTGATGAACAATCCATGAAGAGTTCATATTTTGTTGATCTTCGTTCAACAAAAAGTGGACAATTCGTCGACCACAGACAAAAATCAAATTAAAGCTTCTCCATTAATCATACCTAGCTGATTTAGGAAGAACATATGTTTCTTTTCATCTAATGATTTGGCAAAAATGTCTGTTCTTTATAAATTAGTAGAGATAAAGACAAGATTAATTTTATTTTTGGCCACATAATTTCTAATGAAATGATGTATAATCTCTATATACTTGGTCCTACTATGATGCACTGGATTTTGTGCAATAGAAATTGCACTGGTATTATCATAAAAGATAGTTGAATTATTTAAGTTGAAACCATAATCTAGGAGCTTATTTTGAATCCATGGAATCTATGAACAACAACTACCTATTGCTATGTATTCAGCTTCAGCAGTTGAAGTTGATACAAATGTTTGCTTCTTGCAAAATCTGGACACAAGCCTATCACCAAGGAACTGACAAGTTCCTAATGTGCTTTTTCTGTCAACTCTATAGCCAGCAAAGTCAGCATCTGAGAATCTAGATAATTCAAATCCTCACTCAGTAGGATACCAGAGTCCTAGAGTAGGACAACCCTTTATATATCTTAAAATCCTTTTTAGTAAAATAATGTGTGATTCTTTAGAACTTACTTGAAATCTAGAACAAATACAAGTAGCAAACATAATATCAGGCATACTAGCTGTAAGATATAATAAGGACCCAACAATAACCATATATGTTTTCAGGTCAACTGATTTGCCATGTTCATCAGAATCAACTACGGCATTGGAGGACATGGGTCTTTTCATAACTGAGGCATCTGACATCCCAAATCTTTTAAGTAGCTCTTTAACATATTTAGACTGGGATAAAAAGATACCATCAGTGGTTTGCTTCACTTGAAGACCAAGGAAGTAGGATAGTTCACCCATGCTACTCATTTCAAACTTTGAATGGACCAGGTTAAAAAACTTTTTGCACAGTTTGGAATCAGTAGAACCAAAGATTATATCATCTATATATATTTGTATTATCAAAATTTTAGATTTATGATGTCTAATAAAAAAAGTCCTATCTACAATGCCTCTAATGAACTTTTGCTCTAAAAGAAAACTAGCCAAGGTCTCATACCAAGCTCTTGGAGCTTGCTTTAGACCATAAAGGGCTTTATGCAACTTAAAAATATAAGAGGGATGAGTTGAAGAAATAAAACCTGGAGGTTGTTCAATATATACTTCCTCTTTAAGTTCTTCATTAAGAAAGACACTTTTTGCATCCCTCTGATATACTCTAAAGTTCTGGAATGCAGCATAATCAAGAAATATCCTGATAGCTTCAAGTCTTGCAACAAGAGCAAAGGTTTGATCATAATCAATGCCTTCTTCTTGTGAATATCCTTGGCCTACCAGCCTAGCTTTATTTCTTACTATTACTCCTTATGCATCTAACTTGTTCCTGAAGACCGATTTAGTTCCAATGACTGGGTAGTGTTTGGGACTTGGAACCAAATCCCAAACTCTACACCTCTCAAATTGATTGAGCTCCTCTTGCATTGCAATAATCTAGTGGGGATCTTGCTCTGCATCTTTAATGGATTGAGGCTCAATTTAAGAAATGAAATAAGCATGCATCTGATCTTGGTTGAGTTGATGCCATGTTTGCACACCAACTGATATGTCTCCAATCAATTGAGATATAGGATGATCTCTAAGTGTGACAAGATCAACAGGTGGAGTTGGTACATCAACAGATAGTGGAGTTAATTCCTCTTGTGGAATTATATTTGTTGTTGTTGGTTCAACAATTTCAACATAATCTTCATCACTTTCTTCATCCATCTGTGGAGAGGGATGCATAGTAACCACTTTTTAAGGTTTAAATCATCCAACTTCTCACATAGATAGGGTACTTGCAATGAGTCTACGGTAGAAGAATCCTTCTCCTTGTAAAACATGTTAGTCTCATCAAAAGATGCATGAACATATTCTTCCATTTTTAGTGTTGATTTATTAAAAACCCTATAAGCCTTGCTAACTTCGGAATATCCAAGGAAAATTCTCTCTGCAGCTTTGGCTTCAAATTTTCTTATGTGTTTTTTGTTATTATTATGAATATAGCATTTACAGCCAAATACTTCAAAATAATCTACTTTAAGTTTATTCCCTTTAAGTAATTCATAGGGGGTCTTATCCTTTAGCTTATGAATTAGACTTCTATTCAGAACATAATTTGCTATGCTTACTGCCTCTGCCAAAAGGATAGGGGCAAGTGAGCATCTACAAGTAATGTCCCAATAGATTCAATCAGTGTTCTATTTTTCCTTTCAGCTATCCCATTTTGTTGAAGAGTTCTAGGACCAGAAAAATAGTATCTGATACCTTCCTTCTCATAGAATTCTTGCATCAGAAGAGATTCAAACTCGGTGCCATGATCACTTCTGATCAATGCAACCTGAGTAGAGTACTCAATCTTGATGCTCTTAAGAATGTCTGTAAGAACTTTAAAGTTATCTGACTTATTTCTCAGAAAGAAAACCCAAGTGAATCTAGAGAAGTCATCAACAATAACTAGAGTGTACGACTTTCCTCCCAAACTTTGTAAAGCTATAGGGCCAAAATGGTCCATATGTAGCAAATACAAAATCTTGGGTGAATCACTTTTATTAATGGATTTGAAACTATTTTTAGTTTGCTTACTTAATTGACAAGCCCTGCAGAGTCCTTCCTTCTTGTAAGAACCATAAGGTAGTTCTTTAACAAGGTTGTCCCTAGATAATTTGGCAGTATTCCTAAGGTTTACATGACCTAGTCTCTTATGCCATAAATCATTAGTGTTACTGATTTGGTTAAATAAATAAATTTCTGAATTAGCAGATTTGAAATTAACTACATATATATATCCTTGTCTAATTCCAGTTAAAACAGTTTTGTTGTCACTAGAAGTAATAATGCAAGAATATTAATTGAATGATACCTTATAACCTTCATCACATAATTGACTTATGGATATTAGGTTATGCTTGAGACCACTTACATAGGTACCTTCCTGAAGTTAACTACTCCAACTTTGTCATTTCCATATCCTTCTATCTGTTCATATTTGGAGTCTCCAAATATCACTTTTGGTCCAAGCTTTTCCTTGAAATCACTTAGGTTAGCTTTTGATCCTGTCATATGTTTTGAGCAACCACTATCCAAGTACCACTATTCCTCTATGGTAGGATAGTTCTCTACGTGTAGAAAAAAAGATTAGTTGTTCTAGACCCAGGTAACCTTGGGTCCTTGATTTCTTTCAAATTTATAACTAGAAATATAAGAAAATTCAGGTTGGTCCTTATAACCTAGTGGATGATATCTCCTAGGAGGAATAATTCACTGAGTAAAAAGATTACTAAAGGTTTTAGTTTGATTAAAGTTTTGAAAATAATTAAAGTTTCTGTTATAAGAAACTAGGTTCGATGAATTGTAATAAGTTCGTCGATCTGCGTTCGATGAATCGAGATGAGTTCATCAAACT